>JBBGZY010000979.1:817500-1520000 GCA_037952925.1 Lithobates clamitans | reverse complement strand
GGGTTTTTTTTAATTTAAATTTTTATTATTTTTTACAATATTTTTTTTTTTAATTATTATTTATTGCAATACTTTGTGTGTTTTTTTTTAACAGCCCTGTTGGGGGGCTTTGGTGAGAGATCAGGGGTCTTAACAAACCCCTGATATCTCCCCCTTGAGACAGAGAAAGAGACCGAGGATAGAGATTTCCCAGTCCCTTTCTCTACAGCCTCAGCTGCACTGAAAATGAATGGAGAGAAGACAGCGGCTCCTCTCCACTCATAAACTGAGACATCGTAATCACAGGAGGTTACAATGTTTCAGTTATGTGAATGGACAGAGTCAGCTGACTCTATCCATACACAAAGGAAGGAGGAGGACATGGAGAGGGACAGCGGAACGGAGGGGGACAGCAGAACGGAGGGGGTTTGGAGGATGCGGTGACAGTCAGCGGTGATCGCGTGTGGGGGAGTTACAAGCACCAATCACCGCTGTATAGATTTCACTAAAGCAGCTGAAAGCCGCTGGGGGAGAAGCTTGTAACTCCCCCACACGCCGATCACTGCTGACTGTCAAGGTATTGGGGAAAGCTTTGGGAGCATTTGCCCAAGTACAAGTACTTGGGCAAATGCTCGGTATCTGTGCCGATACCAATACTAGTATCGGTATCGGGACAACCCTACTTGTTGTCATGCGACTTTGCAGTCCCAAGTTGCAAGCCAAGTCGCACAAGTGTTAAAGGGGTGTGAAAGATATTTTGGACAATTTCACGCTCCCATCTATGTGGGAGCAGTTTGGGGATGGCTCCTTCCTGTTCCAACATGACTGCGCTCCAGTGCACAAAGCAAGGTCCATATAGACATGGATGATGGAGTTTGGGGTGGAGGAACTTGACTGGCCTGCAGAGAGTCCTGACCTCAACATGATATAACACCTTTAGGATGATTTAGAACGGAGACTGCGAGCCAGGCCTTCTCGTCCAACATCAGTGCCTGACCTCACAAATGCGCTTCTGGAAGAATGGTCAAACATTCCCATAGACACACTCCTAAACCTTGTGGACAGCCTTCCCAGAAGAGTTGAAGACTGGGATGCCATTAAAGTTCATGTGCGTGTAAAGGCAGGTGTCCCAATACTTTTGACAATATGGTGTATGTAATAAATATCAATAAAGTGGTATTCCTACGGAGTGCAGCCGTCCGAAGTTTTTCATGTATACCTCATCGGCTCTATGTTTGTTCCAGATCAGTAGCTCATTGGGGAATAAGAAGACAATGCTGCAGCCTGCAACACAAACAGCAGCTCCCACATCCCTATGATCTGGACCAACCCCAAAAAAAAAAAAATCAACTTTTGAAAGATTATGCACGCTGATATACGTCGGCACAATGGCAGCAGTGGGCAAATGGGTGTACCTGTACGTCCCTTTTAATTGGCGGGGTCAGCGGGCTCCCATCGCATACAGTGTGACCGTGCCCGCGGGACCCGCTGTCCACTGGTGTCCCAGCGATCATGTCACGGAGCCACAGAGTGGGGAGATACCTATGTAAACAAGGCACTTCCCCGTTCTGCCTTGTGACATGACAGAGATCACTGCTCCCTGTGATCGGGAGCAGTGATCGCTGTCATGTGAGTGGAAGCCCATCCCCCCCACAGTTAGAATCACTCCCCAGGACACACCTAACCCCTTGATGTTTAACCCCCTTCCTTGCCAGTGTCATTTACACAGTAATCAGTGCATTTTTATAGCACCGATTGCTGTATGAATGCCAATGGTCCCAAAATAGTGTAAAAAGTGTCCGATGTGTCCGCCATAATGTCGCAGTCATGATAAAAATCACCATTACTAATTAAAAAAAAATTATGAAAATGCCATAAAACTATCCCCTATTTTGTAGACGCTATAACTTTTGCACAAACCAATCAATATACGCTTATTGCGATTTTTTTTACCAAAAATATGGAGAAGAATACATATCGGCCTAAACTGAGAAAAAAAAAAAATTTTTTATATATTTTTGGGGGATATTTATTATAGTAAAAAAATATTGTTTTTCAAAATTGTCGCTCTTTTTTTGTTTATAGCGCAACAAATAAAAACCACAGAGGTGATCAATACCACCAAAAGAAAGCTCTATTTGTGGGGAAGAAAGGACGCCAATTTTGTTCAGGTGCAACGTCGCAAGAACGCACAATTGTCAGTTAAAGCGGCGCAGTGCCAAATCGCAAAAAGTGCTCTGGGTCAGGAAGGGGGTAAAATCTTCCGGGGCTGAAGCGGTTATGAAAACCACTTCTAATTCTAGCGGGACCCAGTAGAGAAATCTCCATGATGTAGCTTGCAGTTCTGCCGTTGGATTCCCCATAACATAAACATGGATTGCATAAAAGAGAATACATTACTCAGTTAGTCGCACTAGGTGCAAAGTGACAGGACAATAAACTAAAATTCAATTAAAAAAAAAAATTAAATTAAAAAAAAAAAAAAAAAAAGTAGATTTTCAGGTGCCTGGGGGCTCTGCAGGTTTTTGCGATCCCAGATGTGATATGAATGAAAACTCAGGAGAGGGAACCCCCCCCCCCTCCTCCATATAGTGGCTGCAGTGCATATGAGGACCTGGGAATGTGGAGAACTCACCGCAGGAATCCCGAGCAATGAAATGAAGCCAGCAGGTCCAATAACCTGCCGGTATTTACCAAAGACAGAAATGTCAGCCTTGAGGGTGAACTAACTCAATACATAAAAACTTTGCATTCCTCATAAATGAAAAGTGATTTTTTTTTTCCTCTATAGACCACATACTGCTGGACTGACAACCCTGGGCGACAATCACACGCTTACCCAGCGAAGCTCTACGGACTGATTGAGCTGGACTGCTGAGCGGTGCCTGCTGTACAGATTAGGAGCTGAGCACACAGATGACAAGGAGAATATTCACAATCCGGCAAAAAAAAAACCACGAAGGAAAAGGAGCGAAAGGCAAAATGGTGAAAAGGTTCACAAGGATGAATGTGAGCACTTCGCCTCGGGGAAGGGAGATCCTGCAGCCTCTGACTAATACAAGCAGAATAATGAATACACCTTTACTAATCCCACTCAGATCTCATATTAACAAGCCTCCAGGGGATGTTTTTTTCCCTGAATTATCCTTATGTAACATGTAATCAGTATTTAAATGGCCAACGTTACTGAAGAGCATTCTCTCTATACAGCTGGCTCTAACACACCCAACACCTTTACAGCTTCATGTACACGGAACGTTTTTACAGCCTCTCCTGAACGATTTAACTTCACAGATAGTAACCGACATTTAAAACGTCTGTTTTGCCGCCTTTACCGTATATACTTGAGTATAAGCCGAGGCACCTAATTGTACCACAAAAAACTGGGACTTGACTTGAGTATAAGCCTAGGGTGGGAAATGCAGCAGCTACTGTAAATGGAAAAGAGGGTCAACAATTCCCATTTGCAGCCTCACTGTGCCCATTTGTATGTCTCACTGTGCCCATTTGCAGCCTCACTGTGCCCATTTGTATGTCTCACTGTGCCCATTTGCAGCCTCACTGTGCCCATTTGCAGCCATAGGTCCCTCGAACTTCAAACTCGGTAGTTAAGGGTTCCTAGATGCCCCCTAGCTGCAGCCAAAATCTGGGGTCACTGGACCCAAAGGGTCCCGAAATGACATTGCTGCAGATGGACACAGTTGACCGAATTTGGGGCCCCATATCTCAGGGCCACTTGGTACTAGGAACCCCAAATTTGGTGCGCAAACCTAGTAGAACTAGCACTAGAACATATCCAAAGCTGGCATTCTTAGCACCAAGTGGCCCCGAGATACGGGGCCCCAAATTCGGTTCGGAAAATATTCTTTGCTGCAGAAAAGTGCTTGACTCGAGTATAAGCCGAGGGGGGCACTTTCAGCACAAAAATATGTCCTCAAAAACTCGGCTGATACTCGCGTATATACGGTACATGCCGTGTTTAAATTTTTTTTTTAAATAGCCAAGAATGAAAAATGCCTATAAACGAAACACGGCTAAATGCGAGTTGCCGCGTTTGGAGGTTGAAATGCCTCTAAACTCAGCTTCTCAACACATTTTTTTGGGTTCCAAAAAATGCCTCTAAACTCAACTGCCTGTAAACGACCCTGTGTACATGGACAGATGAGATAACATAGAGGAGAGTTCAGGGGTAGTTGAAAAGGCCCAACTGCTCCTAAACGTCTGTTTACCAGCGGGCGTGTACATGAGGCCTTACACTGGCAGGGATGATGAATTGTGCGGACAAGCTGGGTCAGGCTTCTAAAAGGTGAACATCAGACCAACGCCCAAATGCACAGCTGAATTTAATGTGAACTGCTTTTCCTGACGAAATATTTGTAATTCTGCTCAGTCGGTCTTGTGTTTTACACACTGAACAGCTAAGAAGGTACAAGCTTGTTCACACCATACAGATGCGGTGGTGTGCAGAAAAATGAAGCTCAATGGACATGGTGTAAATAAGCCCTAGAACCACCATTTCTGTCCGTCTGTCAGTTCTCTGCTTACTGTATTACAGAAAAGCTTTCTCCTCTGTCTATAACCCCCCCCCCCCATACCCAAACCCGATTGGAGGGAAAGGGCACACCCCTCTTCACACAGCACAAAGGAACAGAGCTGAGGCTGTCAATCACAGGCTGTGTGCTGTAGGTCCCTCCCCTGTCACCTTTTTATCGACTGATGTCAGGAAAATTTGTCAGAAGTGATTTACGCTAATAGGATGATGGCTATGGCTAACGTCCACGTCGAAACGCGTCAGTGTTTGCTTTTTTAATGCTCATATGTAGCCAATACATTTTTGTAACAAGGACTTTGGCGTTGCCAGCTCTTCTCTCTTATATATTGATTCATGCTGATAGCAGAGGAATGAGGCAGCAGACAGAAATGACACTTAGTGCTCTGGATTGAGACAAGCACACACTACAAAGCAGGCATCACTAAATGGTGGACCAAATGACAGTCCCACCCGGACCACTGAAGTCACGCCACTTAGGAGCCTGGACTCTTTTTCTTGCCTGGCCACCCAGTAGGTCCCGTTCCTGTTTCCTTTCTCCAGCTGCCGCATGGCGGAGGACAGGAGAGGCAGCAGGCTGGAAGGTCCTAGGGCAGGAGCTGTAAGGGGGTATTTGGTTGCTAGGACACTGGGTGGTCCTAGCAACTAATCACCAGCTTATTAATAAGAAAAGTTTGGCAGCTCCCGCCCTCCAGCCAGACCTACCCTGTGAATGGTAGGACTGCGCTCGTGGCTGAAAACGCCGCTGTGAAAGGAAAGGAGGGGTGAGGAAATGGTTATAAATGGGGGTGACGGGACTAGAGGACACTGCTTGGAAGGGGGCTAGAGGACACTGCTATCAAGGGGGCTGAAGGGGGCCAAGGACACTGCCACCGAAGGGGGCCAAGGACACTGCCACCGAAGGGGGCCAAGGACACTGCCACCGAAGGGGGCCAAGGACACTGCTATGAAGAATCTCTGAGGAATGTTTCCAACACCTTGTTGAATCTATGCCAAGAAGAATAAAGGCAGTTCTGAAGGCAAAAGGGGGTTCAACCCAGTACTAGCAAGGTGTACCGAATAAAATGGCCAGTGAGTGTATGGGTGTAACATGCGACCTGATCCAGAAGGTGAACTTATCTGTTAAGGTACAGTTGTCCTGTCATAAAAATGGGGTACAACAAGTAGATAAAATCCCCAGTGTGTTTCATGCCAGATAGCACCCAATCATAGAGATTGAGCGCTGTGTAACACGTTTGAGATCTTATCTACATGTTGTACCCCATTTTTATGAAATAAAGCAGAATGCATCTAAAATTGGAGTATCCTTGTTGGTAGTACGATATCAGTGCTGTCAATTTCTTTCTGCAACTACCTGAATCACTTACTACATCCCCCTCTCAGATCTCTAGAACACCCACAACATCCTTTCCTCACCACATCCTGCCCAGAGCTCTACCTGAACCCCCTCTCACAGCTTTCCCCAACCTCACCACTAATTCTGGTTTTATCACTACACCAGGGATGGTTAACCTCTACTTTACCTATTGTGGGGCTCTGAAACCAATAACCACTTGTGTGTGTGTAGAAGTTTATAAAAAGTTTGATACTCACAGTACATATCTGGCCAAATGCAAAATCGTCATAGTGTCCCGGGCCCACTGATGATAGCAAATTAGGGCCGCTTGAGGGATAGAGGCGATGTAGAGGAGGGTCTACCTCCCTAGTTGACATCAATTCCGCCCTATACCCACGGGGTTCTGGAACTTCTCCTCCAGCCTTGTGAGCACCTCCAGCGGCCATGATTTGCCATCATCAGCGGGACCGGGACAGCTAGGCAGACTTTGCATTTGGCCAGATATGTACTATGAGTTCTAACATTTTTAATAAACTGCCCGCTAGATGGCACTTTTCCCTTTCAATACACACACACACACACACACACACAGGAGCAGTGGGGGAAATTGCATGCGATTCGGACAGGAATTGCACTGCATTCCTGTTCAAATCTCATGCGATTCTTTGCAGTGCGATTTGTGCCAGCTTTCTTGTATTGACGCAAATTGCAAAGTATCAGTACTCTGTATTGGCAAGTAATTGACCAAAAATAAATCGGTACTCGTACTCACTGATAAAAAAGGTATCGGTGCAACCCTACTCAGGATCCAATCCGCTACTAGAATGTGTAGAGGATCAACCCAACGCCGGGTGTACTGGGTGAAATCTACCTACCGTCACAGTGGCTGTGGTTGGCTTCACATTGCACTGAGCGGAGCATCCCAGGAAACATTCAAACTTATGCCGCGTACACACGGTCGGACTTTTCGTCTACAAAAGTCCGACGGACGCCGACGGACTAAAGCTGGCTGACAATCTGATCGTGTGTGGGCTTCCCCGGACTTTCAGCGGACTTTTCCAGCCTCAAATCTGACGGACTTTAGATTTGAAACATGCTTCAAATCTTTACGTCGTAACTCCGCCGGACCCAGAAATCCGTTCGTCTGTATGCTAGTCCGACGGACAAAAACTCACGCTAGGGCAGCTATTGGCTACTGGCTTATTTTAGTCCGGTGTACGTCATCATGTACAAATCCGTCTGACTTTTGTGTGATCGTATGTAGGCAAGTCTGTTCATAAGAAAGTCTGTCGCAAGTCCAACAAAAGTCCGTCGAAAGTCCGTCGGACAGGCTGTCGGACTTTTGTAGACGAAAAGTCCGACCGTGTGTACGCGGCATAAAAAAATGGCATCCGCTCAAATTTATTTCAGATGAAAAAGGGAAAGGCGCACATAATAAATACAAAATCTCCCAGCACTGGGTCCAACCAGTTATTTGATCGGCTTCTAACAAATTAACTGTCACCAGTAATAGAAATAAAAAAAATGTTCTCTGCAAATATTCTATCAAGAATTCTTCCCTGTCCAGCATGCCATCTGGATGACATTTACCTTGCTAAAGCTCTATGTATCATAATTAAATATTTTTTTTCTCCGTACAATATTGTTTTCACCTTTTTTCCATCTCATAGCTGCTAATCTACTGCAGCCTCTTTCAGTCGCTTCCCGTCTACAAGCACTCATGGTGCCATTGTTGCTCTGGAACGGCTTCCTAATGGATAACCTCGGTGCAACATGTATCGGCACAGCTGTTTGTAGTCTCCATTAGCGCATATAACAGGATGACAACACAGGAGCACACCTGGGAGACAGTTGCCAACCCATAACAGGAAGGACCTTATAAAGGACCTTCATGGCAGGATCACCAGGCATTATTTTAAAGTGTATGTATAGCTAACACTTTTTTTTTAAAGTTTTGGATAAAGTAGGGAAGTATTGCTGTCTGTGTCCACACTAAGGAGATGTAATCAATCTTTTGGTCCTGGTGAGCATTGTTTACCAGTAGGGTTACACTGATAAAACTTTTTTAAGACTGAGTAGAAGTACCAATACTTTTTTTCTGGTACTCGCTGATAACGATTGTTTTTTTTCTTTTTTTATGTGACTGTGGCACTAATATGCAGCATTGATGGGCACTGATAGGTGGCACTGATGAGGCGTGGACTGTGTCAGTAGTTTTTAAATTGTTATTTGATTCTTAAAAAAGCCTTCTTTTTAGCCGTGGGGGGGGGGGGGGGGGGGTGTCAGTGAAAAAAAATTGTATAATTCTTTATTTATTATCAGCCCTGTTGGGGGGCTTTGGTAAGAGATCAGGGGTCTCCCTTTCTAGACAGGGAAAGGGACTGAGGACACAGATTCCCCAGGCCTTTTCTTTCGGAGGGGGAGCACACGGAGGGGGAGCACACGGAGGGGGAACGGAGGAGGAGGAGCACACGGAGGGGGAACGGAGGAGGAGGAGCACACGGAGGGGGAACGGAGGAGGAGGAGCACACGGAGGGGGAACGGAGGAGGAGGAGCACACGGAGGGGGAACGGAGGAGGAGGAGCACACGGAGGGGGAACGGAGGAGGAGGAGCACACGGAGGGGGAACGGAGGAGGAGGAGCACACGGAGGGTAACGGAGGAGGAGGAGCACACGGAGGGTAACGGAGGAGGAGGAGCACACGGAGGGGGAACGGAGGAAGAGGAGCACACGGAGGGGGAACGGAGGAGGAGGAGCACACGGAGGGGGAACGGAGGAGGAGGAACGGAGGAGGAGGAGCACACGGAGGGGGAACGGAGGAGGAGGAGCACACGGAGGGGGAACGGAGGAGGAGGAGCACACGGAGGGGGAACGGAGGAGGAGGAGCACACGGAGGGGGAACGGAGGAGGAGGAGCACACGGAGGGGGAACGGAGGAGGAGGAACGGAGGAGGAGGAGCACACGGAGGGGGAACGGAGGAGGAGGAGCACACGGAGGGGGAACGGAGGAGGAGGAGCACACGGAGGGGGAACGGAGGAGGAGGAGCACACGGAGGGGGAACGGAGGAGGAGGAGCACACGGAGGGGGAACGGAGGAGGAGGAGCACACGGAGGGGGAACGGAGGAGGAGGAGCACACGGAGGGGGAACGGAGGAGGAGGAGCACACGGAGGGGGAACGGAGGAGGAGGAGCACACGGAGGGGGAACGGAGGAGGAGCACACGGAGGGGGACCGGAGGAGGAGCACACGGAGGGGGACCGGAGGAGGAGCACACGGAGGGGGAACGGAGGAGGAGCACACGGAGGGGGAACGGAGGAGGAGCACACGGAGGGGGACCAGAGCAGACTCTGGGAGCCCGCAGAGGATGCCGGGACGGTTGGTGCGGGTAGTTACAAGCACTAATCTCCCTGTATACCTTTTAATAAAGCAGCTGAAAGCCGGGGGGGGGGGGGATGGGGTTAGGTGAAGCGGCTGTCAGCTGCTGTATTAAAAAGGTACACAGGGAGACCGATGCTTGTAACTGCCCGCATCAATCGTCTGTGAGGCTGCCGGGTCACCCCCTGCTACGCTGAGAATTTAATCTTAGAAAGATTAAATATTTCTTGCCTGTTAGATGTTTCTCAGGAGAAGACTTCATGGCTGACTGCAAGTTTTTTTTTTTTTTTTTTAACAATGTTAGAGTGAGCCTGTCCCAAGTCTGTCCTCCTTAACATACAACACAAGAAGCCCAGCCCTACACATTTAACCCTTTGTTTGGATAATGTTCTAATGTAATCATATTGATAATGAAGATCTGCCTGCACAGTACAGATGGGGCTAATTTTGGCAAACATAGCTACCCAACCCCGTCATAAACAAAGAAAACTACCTAGGATTTGTTCTTGCTGGAGGGTCCAGAAGAGAAACTCTAAAAACCGTAAACTGCAATTTTTAATAGTTTTTAAGTTATGCTCTGTGAATGGGAAATATCAAACAGCTTTCTCCTTGCTGGCTACATTGTTGGACATTGTCATGAGGAAGGGGGGTGCCCTGTCCAACCTCATAGCCAGGCTCACAAAGCACGCAGGAACATGGCACAGAGTGCTACATATACCTTGTCCCCTGGGCAACAGGACACAAAGTGATGTCTGCTGCACCGGCAGTGGGATACCCATGTCATGGATCCCAAGAGGCAACGGGGTACTCTGTGGCACATGTACCACTCCACCAAGGGGCTGGCTGTCTACTCGTGGTTTTTACAGCCACCCCCCTAATGATAGGGTGTGCTCCACATGAGCGCCATCATGAGGTCACTCAACAGCCCAGAAGAGACAGCCGGCCCCTCTGCTGACATTAGTCA
This sequence comes from Lithobates clamitans, assembly GCA_037952925.1. NCBI lineage: Eukaryota > Metazoa > Chordata > Amphibia > Anura > Ranidae > Lithobates > Lithobates clamitans. Next base: position 1,509,798 of record JBBGZY010000979.1, on the reverse strand, counting down.
CCTCCAGGACAGTCCCCGGTCCCTTCTAGTGGTCACCCCCCAGGACAGTCCCCGGTCCCATCTAGTCACCACCCAGGACAGTCCCCGGTCCCATCTAGTCACCCCCAGGACAGTCCCCGGTCCCTTCTAGTGGTCACCCCCCAGGACAGTCCCCGGTCCCATCTAGTCACCATCCAAGACAGTCCCCGGTCCCTTCTGGTGGCCACCCCTCAGGACAGTCCCCGGTCCTCTCTGGTGGTCACCCCCCAAAACAGCCTCCTCTCCCTTCTAGTGGTCACCACCCAGGACAGTCCCTGATCCCATCTAGTCACCCCCCAGGACAGTCCCCGGTCCCTTCTAGTGGTCACCCCCCAGGACAGTCCCCGATCCTCTCTGGTGGTCACCCCCGGGACAGTCCCCGATCCTCTCTGGTGGTCACCCCTGGGACAGTTCCCGGTCCTCTCTGGTGGTCACCCCTGGGACAGTTCCCATTCCTCTCTGAGGGTCACCCCTGGGACAGTTCCCGGTCCTCTCTGAGGGTCACCCCCAGGACAGTTCCCGGTCCTCAATGGTGGTCACCCCCGGGTGCTCTCTGGTGGTCACCCCCGGGTGCTCTCTGGTGGTCACCCCCGGGTGCTCTCTGGTGGTCACCCCCGGGTGCTCTCTGGTGGTCACCCCCGGGTGCTCTCTGGTGGTCACCCCCGGTCCTCTCTGGTGGTCACCCCCGGTCCTCTCTGGTGGTCACCCCCGGTCCTCTCTGGTGGTCACCCCCGGTCCTCTCTGGTGGTCACCCCCGGTCCTTTCTGGTGGTCACCCCCGGTCCTCTCTGGTGGTCACCCCCGGTCCTTTCTGGTGGTCACCCCCGGTCCTCTCTGGTGGTCACCCCCGGTCCTCTCTGGTGGTCACCCCCGGTATTCTCTGGTGGTCACCCCCGGTATTCTCTGGTGGTCACCCCCGGGACAGTACCCGGTCCTCTCTGGTGGTCACCCCCGGGACAGTTCCCGGTCCTCTCTGGTGGTCACCCCTCAGGACAGTCCCCGGTCCTCTCTGGTGGTCACCCCCGGGACAGTTCCCGGTCCTCTCTGGTGGTCACCCCTCAGGACAGTCCCCGGTCCTCTCTGGTGGTCGTCCCGGTCTCTTCTATTGGTCACCCCTCAGGACAGCTGGGATCTACAATGCACCTCCATGGATGTCAGGGATCCTCCTCTGGATAGGAATGTCAGAAACTATTGTAAACACTCACTGGCTTCCTCCACATTTTCCCTGGAGTCACAGACAGTCCTTATTTCATGTACTGGAGGAGTGAGTGTCCTGGACCACAGTTGCTGCACAAGTGACAGCAGGACACGCTGCGACTATTAGTCCCACAACAACAGGCCTGTACGTACAGCTCCCCCCGGGGCCCATCTCCCCAAATACACAGCGGGGTCCACCCCGTACACCACAGAAACCCCCTTACCGTTCTCGGTGGTCCTCTCAGTCCCAGCCATCCCAGTCCTCCTACGCCCAACTCCCCGCCCCTCTTTCGGAGCCACGTGTCACCTCCCCCCGGAACCTTTACCAGAGGTCCCCGCACCCGGGGGAAGAGTCACCACAGCGCTTCCGCCCGGGAGGCCAAGGGGGAATGTAAATAAAGGGAGGCACTTCCGGGGCCGCAGTTAAAGTGACACGGGAGTGATTGTTGTGGAATATGAAAGAGAGAGCAGGGCATGTACCGAGAGGGAAGCGCCTATGTCAGGGGTCCTTTGATTTATTAAGGAAGGTGTGAGGGATTTGGGTGACAGTTCAGAATCAGAATTGCAAAGTTCTATGTAGATGGCAGAGACATTGGTGGGGAGATGAGTGACAGAGGGGTGCAATGTCAGAGGTGCAGGGTAAGATGACAGGGGTGCATTGCAGGGTTACATGGGGTTGCTCAGTGAGGGGAGATGAATGATGGGGTATAGCATACCTCCCAACTTTTTGAGATGGGAATGAGGGACACCTATCAGCAAAAGTATGCAGGCATGTGACACGCCTCCTGTCACACCTTCTTAAAGGAGAATTGTACAAAAAAAAACAAAATTGGTGAAACCCACAAGTGCTTTTTTTACCACTTCAATTCCTTTATATTGGCTTTTGGAATTTAAAAATGCAGCAATTGAGAAATTGGATGAAAGGTTTAGCGCTGGGAAACACTTTGAAAGATAAAAAGTGCATTTTATATACAACTATATAGATCAGATCAAAATGAGGAGGACAGAGGGACATTGCTCCAAATCAGGGATAGTCCCTCGAAATCAGGGACAGTTGGGAGCTATGGGTACCCTGCTACAGGGTGACCTGGGATGAGGGGGGAGGGGGGCATGCACTGTCAGCATTACAGAGTGACATGGAAGTGATGGGTGCAGTAATAGTGCTTCTGGGTGGGGAGTAGGGTTCCACCTGTCTGGGATTCACCCGGACAGTTCAGGTTTGGAATTATGTGTCCGGGTTTCAGACTATCTGAAACCCGGACACATTATTCACACTGGACTATGACTTCTCAGCAGCATTGCTGGCTGCTATTGTCTAGCCGGAAGTGTCTGTTACACTATCTCTCACACTGCCCAGCACTAACACCCCCACCCCCACATACAAATGGGAGAGGAGAGAGAGATCGCTCTGCACCTCTTCCTCCTGCCCCTACCCCTCTGTGTCTTCCCACACTCCAATCCCCAGCGCTGTGCCTTAGAAAAGGAAAGTGGGGGCCGGAAATTTGAAGCCCAACAGCCTCAGATACATCTGGATGAGAGGTGCTGACTGCCACGGGGTGCGTGAGCTCACGATCCATCCCTGTCGGTGACTGAAGTCCCCCCCCCCTTCCCCGTTCTCTCTCCTGCCTCTGAGTGAGTACACTAAGGTAAATCAGGGTTCTCAGAGCACCCCTTACTTCAGAGTTCCTCCTTAAACCAGAGGCTGCATCGTTCCCCCTTACATCAGCGTCCTCTCCGTGCATCAGAGTTCTCAGTGTTCCCTCTTAAATCAGGGTTTGCAGAGCATACCTTATGTCAGAGTCCCCAGAGTTCTCCCATACATCACAATCTACAGTGTAAGGGAAATCTGCGAGTTCAGATGTAAAAGAGGGACTCTGTGGATTCAGATGTAAATGGGGACTTTGTGGACTCTGATGTAAAGGGGGACTCTTGTGATTAACTTCATATGATTAGAAATGTTATTTAATCGCAAAGTATATCTATAGTTTATACTATAAAAAAAATGAAGATGAAGAATAACTATATATTAAAGGATATTTTAAAGATTTTTGTAGTATGTCTACTCTAGTAATGTTATATGTTATATGTAGTCAGGGATTTAGAAATGTTATTGTAGATGTGTTGTAATGTTAAATATTTCAATGAAAATTAATAAAAAGGATTTAAAATAAAACCTAAGGGATGTGAAAAAAGGGGATTTCATGCAACCCTTCAAAGGTTGTCAAAAATGGTGAATATTGCCCTGCCAATCTCCAATAGAATCTTTGAGGAGTATGCAAACTGGTTGGGCCCACCTCAGTAAGGTGGCGGTGGGGAAGATTGGGCATTTACTATAGCTCTCAAATCCCCCCCTACAGGCTGGATACACTCTTGTCCCAATTTTACCACTCAACAACCCAATCTCACACATTTGTTATGGCATTGCCCTATTTTTAAAACTTTTGGAAGACATGAACAAGCTCTTAGGTTATATGAGAATCTTCAACATCCTAAATTGCTTATTCCACAATGCAGAAAATAAGGGGGGACATAAGCCTAAAAACTTCTCTAAATGAAAACACCTCTGCCTCTTGGAAATCAAAAGATCTATTCTTAAATAACTACAACCTCAACTCCCAAATACAACCAATCCAAAACACTTCTTCAAATGATTGCTTATGGACAAAATAAATGCAGCAAGACACAAAACTTTTTTTTTTTTTTTTTAGGCATGGTTTAGTTCTTTAGTGATGGAACTCCCATCCAACCAACTAAAAGAAGTCTTGACTATATCTTGATACACCACCTGGAACCACAAAGAAAACTGAAGGGTACTCTAGGTGGTTTAGATATACTATAATATGGTGACACTTAAAAAAGTGCTACCCCTCACTCTTCACAATAGATCTTTCAAAATACCAATTAGAAACATGAAACTGCCTAACAAAATTAAAAAGTTAAAGTGTAAAAACTTCTGTCTGTTTTTCTTATTACTGTTTGTGACTCTACTGGGGAGATTCCCCCCACATTTTGTCCCTGTGACAACAAATGGCAAATGACAAACTCTTCCTAGAGTTTTTACCTGTTTCCACTGTGGTAGTGAAAGTATTTTGAATGGGGATATTGTGGATATATCCCATTGCTTCGTGTCCCCTGTAACACTCTCTCGCAAAACTGGAAGTGAGTGAACTGAACTCATGTTGACTCACAACATAGTCAGGTTGAAAAAAAGACACAAGTCCATCTAGTTTAACCAATAATAAAATAAAAAAAATCATACAATCCCATATACACAATCCTATACCCACAGTTGATCCAGAGGAAGGCAAAGAACCTCAGCAAAGCATAATCCAATTTGCTACAGCAGGGGGAAAAGTTCCTTCCTGATCCCCTGAGAGGCAATCGAATATTCCCTGGATCAACTTTACCTATAAACGTTAGTATCCAGTTATATTTTGTACATTTAGGAAAGAATCCAGGCCTTTTTAATGCAATGTACTAAGCTGGCCAGAACCAGCTCTTGAGGGAGTCTATTCCACATTTTCACAGCTCTTACTGCGAAGAAACCTTTCCGTATTTGGAGATGAAATCTCTTTTCCTCTAGACAAAAAAAGTTCCCCCTTGTCTTCTGGGATGACCTTAAAGTGAATATCCCTACACCAAGTTCACTATATGGAACACTTATGTATTTATACATGTTGATCATATCCCCCTTAAATCTCCTCTTCTCAAGAGAGAATAAATTCAGTTCCTTTAGTCTTTCCTCATAGCTGAGCTCCTCCATTCCTCTTATCAGTTTGATTGCCCTTCTCTGCACTTTTTCCAGTTCCCCGATATCCTTAATGAGAACTGGTGCCCAAAACTGAATTACATATTCCAGATGAGGTCTGACTAATATACTGTCTCTCCCCACTATGGTCCGTGGTTCCTTCAGCTGACCTCTGTATCCTTACAGGGCCTAGCACTGTGCAATCTTACACATGCACAGTGGGGAGCTGGTTTCGATTCATCAGGAAGACACAGCTGGCCCCCAAATTCAAGATGGCGGCACTGGGGATCTGCAGCGGTGAGAAGAATCAACTTAGATAGACAGCCCTGGAAATATATGGACTGGTAAGTACCTGATTTATAAACTTTAGCTGTTAGGCCTCGTTCACACAGGCATACAATAGTTCCAATTCCATCCATCTCCATGCATGCAGTCCCATTGATTTTGTTTGGGATGCAGTGGCTGTGTGGGGCAGGTGCACGGCCCCGTACACACACTGTTTCCGTGCAGCCAGTTGAAATGAATGAGACTGCCTGCATGAGAATGCACAAAGCATCTGTGCGTCCCTGTGCAGGCACACATGGCCCTCACACAGGTAAACGCTATAGTACGCCTGTGTGAACAAGGCCTTTGACATCTATGCAAGTGTGGGTGCATGACCATGAACACAGACATGTACACTCTGGGTGGTACTTACACCCACATGTATGTCAAATTGTGAGCAGTGGCTGTGTGTATGCAGCTCCTGCATCCAATTTGAAATAATTGGGACTGCCTGCATGCGGATGCACAGAACACGGGTGCATTCCCATGCAGGCAGACATGACCCTCGTATGAACCTAGACTATAATACACCTGTGTAAATGAGGCCTTACAGTATTTGTAGCTGCCGACTTTTTATTTTTAAAAATCTTAGTGAAGTTCCTCTTTGAGCAATATAAGTCACTTTGAACTACTAGATTACTGATTTGGTTATTTTCCAATCCCAGGATAAAGGAAAAGTAGTAGGGGGAAAATAAAACAGTGGGTTAGTATTTTTGTGCATCAGCTCATCATGGTCTTCATGTGGGAGAGTTTGGCAGGAGCTCTGAATTTGTTTGTATGGGAAGGTATCTCTCTTTCTCATTGTAGAAGGTTGGCAGGAATATAGTGTACTGGAAAAAAATGTGCCTTTATGTGATTTATTTCACTGCTGGAAGAAGTCATGTACAGCAGATGTTAAAATGAACTGAGTTACATAGATAATATTATATAATAACCACTGCAAAATTGCCAGCTCAGTCCTTGGATTCCAGAAATGATTCCGCCGCTATGTTCCTGTTCAGGAGATTTTAAATGCTTCCTGTGTCCTCATATAGTAAGTTCCTCTTCTCTTCCTGTTTTGTCTGACATGTCTCCCAGACAGGAAGTGAGGCGAAATCTCTCCCCATGGGGGCACAGCATTAAAATTTAGACAATTGTACATTGAGGGACACTGCTGCAACTATGAGCCAAGCGTTTGACTTTGACTGTGGTGCGGCCCCATGGATCTCAATAGGTAAGTTTGACAGGTAATGCCACCTGTCAAACTCTGCCGCCTGCGTTAAAATTTCCGTGACCGTGAAGCAAAGCATTGTGGCCTTGGCATGTGTACAGCCTTGTCAGGCTGTAATATTAGTATTCACATGGGCAGCTGTGGGGCGGTAAAACCACAGCTCAGTCGATTCCAGAGACTGGTGAACAGTTATGTAAAAAAAAAGCCATTTCTACTAAGCGGGCATTACCAACTTTTGAGGCCAAGGGTACACTTACTTTTTCCACAGTACACAATTACCGTATATACTCGAGTATAAGTCGTTCCGAGTATAAGTCGAGGCCCTAATTTACTACAAAAAAAATGGGAAAAACTTATTGACCCGAGTATAAGACGAGGGTGAGAAATGCACAGCTACTGTAAGTGGAAAAGAGGGTCAACAATGCCCATTTGCAGCATCACTGTGCCCATTTGCATGCCTCACTGTGCCCATTTGCAGCCATAGGTCCCCTGAACTTCAAACTCGGTAGTTAAGGGACCCTAGATGCCCCCTAGCTGCAGCCAAAATTTGGGGTCTCTGAACCCAAAGGGTCCTGAAATGACATTGCTGCAGATGGACACAGTTGACCGAATTTGGGGCCCCGTATCTCGGGGCCACTTAGTGCTAGGAACCCCAAATTTGGTGTGCAAACCCAGTGGAACTAGCACCATAAAATTTCCAAAGCTGGGGTTTCTAGCACCAAATGGCCCCGAGATACAGGGCCCCAAAAATCAGTTCAGAAAATGTCAAGCACTTTTCTGCAGCAGAGAATGACATTTTCCGAACCGGTTTTGGGGCCCCGTATCTCAGGGCCACTTGGAGCCCCAGCTTTGGATATGTTATGGTACCAGTTCCACTGGGTTTGCACACCAAATTTGGGGTTCCTAGCACCAAGTGGCTCTGAGATATGGGGCCCCAAAGTCGGTTCAGAAAATGTCAAGCAATTTTCTTCAGCAGAGAATGACATTTTCCAAACCGATTTTGGGGCCCCGTATGTCGGGGCCCCTTAGAGGTAGGAACTTCATCTTTGGATATGTTGTGAAACCAGTTCCACTGAGTTTGCACACCAAATTTGGGGTTCCTAGCACTAAGTGGCCCTGAGATACGGGGCCCCAAAGTCGGGTCGGAAAATGAATTTTTTTGCTGCAGAAAAGTGCTTGACTCAAGTATAAGTCGAGGGGGGCACTTTCAGCACAAAAAAATGTGCTGAAAAATTCGACTTATACTCGAGTATATACGGTACATCTATTGATATTTGTGTTGAATAAATGATTGAAAAGACAAATTTTCTATGCGTCTTTTATTTTTAGTTCAAATTATGTTGAAAAAGTCACAATTTCAATGGGGCTTACTTTTTTCTTTCTCACGAGACTGTGTGTATGTATAAATATAGTTTATGTAAAGTAAATAGGAAACGAATGCAGCCACCCCATCTATGAACTGGTAAGTATATATGTGTATAAATGTGTATATATATATATATATATATATATATATATATATATATATATATATATATATACACACACAAATAAAAATATACTGTATATATAAATATAAAAAATATTATTGTATTCTAATAATAATACTGAATTTTTATATTTATTTATTTACTCCAAGACACGCTGGTAGGTTAATTGGATCCTGTCTAAATAGTCCCTAGTATGTATGAATGTGAGTTAGGAACCTTAGATTGTAAGCTCGTTGAGGGCAGGGACTGATGCGAATGTACAATGTATATGTAAAGTGCTGCGTAAATTGACGGCGCTATATAAGTACCTGAAATAAATAAATAAAATAAATAAAATGTATGCGTATATTTACAGTATCTCACAAAAGTGAGTACACTCCTCACATTTTTGTAAATATTTTTTATTATATCTTTTCATGTGACAACACTGAAGAAATGACACTTTGCTACAATGTAAAGTAGTGAGTGTACAGCTTGTATAACAGTGTAAATTTGCTGTCCCCTCAAAATAACTCAACATACAGCCATTAATGTCTAAACCGCTGGCAACAAAAGTGAGTACACCCCTAAGTGAAAATGTCCAAATTGGGCCCAAAGTGTCAATATTTTGTGTGGCCACCATTATTTTTCAGCACTACCTTAACCCTCTTGGGCATGGAGTTCACCAGGTTGACACTGAATTCCTCTTCCACTCCTCCATGACAACTTCACGGAGCTGGTGGATGTTAGAGACCTTGTGCTCCCCCATCTTCCGTTTGAGGATGCCCCACAGATGCTCAATAGCGTTTAGGTCTGGAGACATGTTTGGCCAGTCCATCACCTTTACCCTCAGCTTCTTTAGCAAGGCAAGTGGTTGTCTTGGATGTGTGTTTGGGGTCGTTATCATGTTGAAATACTGCCCTGCGGCCCAGTCTCCGAAGGGAGGGGATCATGCTCTGCTTCAGTATTTCACAGTACATGTTGGCATTCATGGTTCCCTCAATAAACTGGAGCTCCCCAGTGCCGGCAGCACTCATGCAGCCCCAGACCATGACACTCCCACCACCATGCTTGACTGTAGGCAAGACACACTTGTCTTTGTACTCCTCACCTGGTTGCAGCCACACACGCTTGACACCATCTCAACCAAATAAGTTTATCTTGGTCTCATTAGACCACAGGACATGGTTCCAGTAATCCATGTCTTTAGTTTGCTTGTCTTCAGCAAACTATTTTTGGGCTTTATTTTGCATCATCTTTAGAAGAGGCTTCCTTCTGGGACGACAGGTATACAGACCAATTTGATGGAGTGTGCAGCATATGGTCTGAGCACTGACAGGCTGACCCTCCACTCCTTCAACCTCTGCAGCAATGCTGGCAGCACTCATACATCTATTTCCCAAAGACAACCTCTGGATATGACGCTGAGCATGTGCACTCAACTTCTTTGGTCAACCATGGTGAGGCCTGTTCTGAGTGGAACCTGTCCTGTTAAACCGCTGTATGGTCTTGGCCACCATACTGTAGCTCAGTTTCAGAGTCTTGGCAAACTTCTTATAGCCTAGGTGATCTTTATGTAGAGCAACAATTCTTTTTTTCAGATCCTCAGAGAGTTCTTTGCCATGAGGTGCCATGTTGAACTTCCAGTATGACCAATATGAGAGAGTGAGAGCGATAAAACCAAATTTAACACACCTGCTCCCCATTCACACCTGAGACCTTGTAACACAAACAAGTCACATGACACCAGGGAGGGAAAATGGCTAATTGGGCCCAATTTGGACATTTTCACTTAGGGGTGTACTCACTTGTGTTGCCAGCGGTTTAGACATTAATGGCTGTGTGTTGAGTTATTTTGAGGGGACAGCAAAATTAAAAACTGTTATACAAGCTGTACACTCACTACTTTACATTGTAGCAAAGTGTCATTTCTTCAGTGTTGTCACGTGAAAAGATATAATAAAATATTTACAAAAATGTGAGGGGTGTACTCACTTTTGTGAGATACTGTATATATATATATATGTGTGTGTGTGTTTTATCATCTTGTTCTTTCCTTAGAGGGCTTCCACTTTTCAAATAATTCCCAAACAGAAGATTCACAACCACTTTCTTGACTTTTAAATATTACTGTAATATTTCAATATACCAACCAGGCACATATACAGTATAGGCAATCCTTTACATTTTTTATCACACCAGTCACAACACTTTAGCCAATGCACGCATACCGTGCTATGTTTGTGCAACAAGTGTACCTATATACATGAGCAGCACTGTGACCTTACTGCACACAAACCGCTGCTGCTATTAAAAAAACATTAATAAAGCACTTCTCAGGCCTATGGAGTTAGCAGAGTGCTAATAAAAAGGAATAGGATAAAAAATGCAAGAGGAGAGCCTGGGCACACAACCTGTCAAAGACATATACATGGCCTCTGCTCCATAAAGGAAAACTATTTTTTTAGGTTTGGATGGAATAGAGACAAATGTTTGGGGATAACTGTCCAAGGTGGGTATTCCCCTCTCTTTAGGGAGATATGATTTCTCCTTTTCGTTCCTTCTCCTGGACAGGAAGTGAAAATAAATCTCCCCTGCAGGACACAGACAACCAAAAAATAACCATTCTCTACTAAAACTTGGGCTATACATACACTTAATATACACATACAATGAGTGCGCATCCACAAAAATAAAAGTCCACAGACTCTGTGGCTGTATCTTGAAGAGACGATCAAGACATTCGTGCCCCTCACCACAAATAAGGCTGGCCTCTCACCAAATGTAAAATATCCCCTCCACAGTGATCAGCCAGGCATGTAATTAGCAGGCCTCCAGACATTTTCAGTGATTCCAAGAATCAGCATGTCAGATCAGGCTGCATCCGCACTTATGGAGGAGAACAGAGGCCACGCATAGTGTAATACCACCAAACAATTTATTTAAAACAATAGACAAGTACTTACAGAGGTAAAAGAAAATACAGCATGTACTGATGCCTCACCGCTGGCCACACCGTGAGCGCGCTGATGCAAGTTATGCCTCAACCAACATGTTTGCCATCAAACAGCGTCATCAGGGGAACAGGTGCAAACAAAAAAAATACATACACTTTATTTACACATACAATTAGTGCGCAACCATACAAATAAAAGTCCAGAGACATCAAGTGAAAACATCAGTGATGTGCGAAGCTTCTAAAAAACAGTAAAGTCCAGGAACAAATGAAAACATTCAACTATCCACCGACCCAGAAAATGTATCTTGAAGAGATTATTATTATTATTATTTGCGATTTATATAGCGCCAACAGTGTACGCAGCGATTTACAATGTATAGGGGGGACAACACAATTACAGTACAGTTCAATACAAAAGGTACAGGAGGGCCCTGCTCGTAGAGCTTACATTCTAAAGGGAGGGGGCGGTGGTACAAAAGGTAATAGCTGCAAAGAATGATTTGATGGGGGTGGCTCAGGGACAGTTATGTGGGTGTGGGATAGGCTTCCCTGAATAAATGAGTTTTCAGGGATCTCCTATAGGTGGACATGGTAGGGGCTGATCGGACATACTGGAGCAGGGAGTTGCAGAGGATGGGAGAGGCTCTGGAGAAGTCCTGAAAGCAAGCATGGGAGGAGGTAACAAGGGAGCTAGAGAGCAGGAGGTCCTTGGAGGAGCGGAGGGGACGATTTGGGCGATATCTGCAGATGAGGTTGGTGATGTAGATGGGGGCGATGTTGTGAATGGCCTTGTATGTTATGGTTAGCATTTTGAATTTTACACGGTGGGGAAGGGGAAGCCTGTAATGAGATTGGCAGAGAGGAGCAGCAGTCACGGATCGATTAGTGAGGTGTATTAGTCTACCAGCAGCATTCGTAATAGACTGGGGGGATAGCCTGCTTAAGGGTAGGCCATTAAGCAGAGAGTTGCAGTAGTCAAGGCAGGAAATAATGAAGGCGTGAATAAGTTGCTTTGTGGTGTCATTAGTCGGGAAGGGTTGAATTCTGGAGATGTTGGAGGTTAAGGCGGCAGGATTTAGCCAGTGATTCGATATGGGGGCTGAAAGAGGTCAGAGTCAAGGATTACACCCAGGACCCTGGCATGTGTGGAGGGACCAATGATTGTGTTGTTGATATTAATGGTGAAGTCACAGGGGGGGACCGTGAAGGAGGAAATATAACAAGCTCAGTTTTAGAAAGATTACGTTTGAGGAAGTGGTGTGACATCCATACCGATATGTCATTCAGTAAGTTTGAGATCCGTAAGGAGATCGAGGGGGTGAGTTGAGAAGTGGAGAGATAGATCTGGGTGTCATTGGCATAGAGGTGGTATTGGAAGCCATGGGATGTTATCAACTGGCCCAGGGAAGAGGTATAGAGTGAGAATAGTAGAGGCCCAAGGACGGAGCCTTGGGGTACCCCAACAGAAAGAGGAAGGGGAGCGGAGGAGATGGAGTTGTAAGTGACACTGAAAGTGCGCTGAGATAGGTAGGAGGAGAACCAGGATAATGCAGAATGACGGAGGCCAAGGGAGTGTAATTTGCTGAGGAGCAGAAGGTGGTCAACTGTGTCAAAGGCAGCAGAGAGGTCTAAAAGTATGAGTATGGATTAGTGGCCATTTGTTTTAGCAGTTAGTAGGTCATTGGTGAGTTTTAGTAGGGCAGTTGCAGTAGAATGTTGTGGGCGGAAGCCAGACTGTAGGGGGTCGAGAAGGATGACCAAGACACTGGCGCCCTTCACCACTAATAAGGCTGGCCACTAACCAAATGTAAAAGAACCACACCACAGAGATCAGCCAGGCATGTAATTAACAGACCTCCAGACATTTTCAGTGATTTCAAAGATCAGCATGTCAGATCAGGCTGCATCCACACTCATGGAGGAGAACAGAGTCCAAACTATTTATTTAAAACAATAGACAAGTACTTACAGAGGTAAGAGAAAATACAGCATGTACTGATGCCTCACAGCTGGCCACACGGTGAGCGCACTGACATCATAAGTTAAGCCCCGGCCTACATGTTTCGCCATCAAACAGCATCATCAGGGGAACAGGAGCAAAGAAAAATACATACACTTTATATACACATAGAATGAGTGCGCATCCATACAAATAAAAGTTCACAGACATCAAGTGAAAACATCAGTGATGTGCAATTCTTCTAAAAAACAGTAAAGTCCAGGAACAAATTAAAACATTCAACTATCCACCGACCCTGAAAATGTATCTTGAACCAAGATACAAGATACAACCAAGACACTTGCACCCTTCACCACAAATAAGGCTGGTCTCTTACCAAATGTTAAAGATCCCCACCACAGTGATCAGCCAGACATGTAATTAACAGAACTCCAGACATACAGCAATGGCAATAGCAGGATACCAACCTCCGGTTTCAGTGATTCCAAGGATCAGCGTGTCAGATCAGGCTGCATCCATACTCATGGAAGAGTACAGAGGCCACACATAGAGTAATAACGCCAAACAATTTATTTAAAACAAAAGACAATTACTTAGAGAGGTAAAAGAAAATACAGCATGTCACAGCATGTACTAATGCCTCATAGCTGGCCTCACAGTGAGCACGCTGACGTCACAAGTTAAGCCCCGGCCAACACGTTTCACCATCAAACAGTGTCATCAGGGGAACAGGAGCAAAAAAAATGCATACACTTTGGGCAAAAGAAAATCCATGACATACCACAGGTTCCGCACACTACAGTCTGCATTCTGTGAATGGGCTGTAAATGCAGGCTGGGGCATTGAGTAACCTTGCAGTGTATTGCGAAGAGTGGATAGTGATATCTACTCCCCCCTAAAATTGGGCCCCTATGCTTTTAGTTTATCCACTTGCTGACCACCCCATAGCAAATCTACTGCTACAGGCCGCGCTGTAGCATATATACGTGATTCTGCACTTCTGAGTAGGGGGTGCGCCACTTCTGCTGTGATTTGTCTCAGCAGAAGCCAATCGGTGGGTGCCGGCCAATGGATGTCTGCTGGAACCTGTCGATTGTGTGGAAGGAACACCGGATAGAGCTCTGCCCAGTGTGGGACTTTAAAGGCAACTTACAACTAGTTCACAAAATTAGTGAATATTAGGTATGCAAATATGTACAATATTGGACAATATCTCCTCTTCGTCCCGATGCATTTCAGGAAGAGTTCAATCCTTTCATCAGGGGTAATGTAGAAGAGGGAGGATACTATTGTTTCTATAATATATTATAAAATGTATCAAAGTTGGCACCATTATGATGACACAAGTTGACCTGCCACATATATCAGAGGTTGCATACCATCTGCAATGCAAATGATTCGATACAGCTATTTGCAAAATAATAATAAGCCAAGTTCACCTTTGCCACAAGGTGGAAGTAGTTCATGAATGACCCACACTGAGGTCCCCCATCAAAGAGTCAGCCACATGGGAGATATGAGGACGAAAAGTCTCTAATGGAGAATATACACAAGTTTCAAACCAGGTACAAATAAATATATATAAGTACCGGGTACAATGACTAATCATAGTTAGAGTAGGATAAGCCCATGCATAGTAAATGAGACCCTGTGGCCAACAGGGGACCTCCTGGACCAGCCATGCGTGGTGTCAGTCCGACGCACTGCGGGGTGACGTCACGCATTGGAAGTCCATCCTGCATGTAATGAACTTGTGTCGTCACACAAATTTAAATTTAAATCTGTACTACTGTTATATTTTTAAATGATGTAATAAAATTCATACTTTCGTTTTATGTAATTTTGTGATCTCGTTGTAAGTTGCCTTTAACCACTTACTGACCCGTCCTTTTCTGGAACTTTTTGTTTAAAAGTTTAAATCAGTATTTTTTACTAGAAAATTACTTAGAACCCCCAAACATTATATATATATATTTTTTAGCAGAGGCCCTAGAGAATAAAATGGCTATGGTAGCAATATTTTATGTTACACAGTATTTTGTGCAGTGGTCTTTCAAACGCAGTCTTTTTGGAAAAAATACACTTTAACGAATTTTAATGCGATAAAAAACCATAGGTAACCCATTTTTTTTTTTAGTTAAACATAAAACATGATGTTAGTAAATAGATACTTAACATGTCATGCTTTAAAATTGAGCATGCTCGTGGAATGGTGGCAAACTACGGAACTTAAAATCTCCATAGGCGACACTTAAAATGGTTTACAAGTTACCTGTTTAGAGTTACAGAGAAGGTTTTGTACTAGAATTATTGCTCTTACTCTAACGTTTGAGATGATACCTCACATGTGTGGCTTGAACACTGTTTACATACATTTGCTATGGCCCGGGAACCAGAAGTGATGCCATGATGTCACTCTGGTCCTCCAAGGGCATAGAGAAGAGTGGTGCCCATCTTGATCTCACTCTTCTCCACACCCAGCTACCGCCAGCGCCGGATCGCTCCCGGGCTTCACCGATCGGTCAGGTAAGCCGGCCTCCCACCGCTTCTAAAAGTGATCCTGCGGCAAATCCACCCACAGGACCACTTTTATCCGAAAGAGAATCGCCTATAGTAAAAAAAGAATACCAGGGTTATGGTAGCTAGCTACTGCCATAACCCTGGTATTTAACGTCAAACAAATTACGTGATTTTACTATAGGCCGGTCCCACACCCTGTTTGGGGGTTTCCTTTTCTTTACTTAGTACAGTGACAGAGCATAGTTTTTAGCACTGATCACTGAATTAGTGTCACTGCTTCCCACAAAGTGTCAAAAGTGTCAGTTGGTGTCACAGTGTCTGCTGCAATATCGCAGTCCTGCTATAAGTCGCCGATCGCTGCCATTACTAGTATAAAAAAAATATTAAAAAAAAATCCAGTACAGTAATACCTTGGTTTATGAGTAATGCGGTATATGAGCGTTTTTCAAAGACAAACAACATTTAAAAAAAAAAAAATATATATATATATATATATATATATATATATGAGCAGCGTCTGCCAGACCTTCAGACTCAGAGCGCATGCGCCGATGAAATTAGCTTTTGCATGCAAGGGGAATATCTCCTAAACCATATAGGTTTAGGAGATATTCTTTTTACCTACAGGTAAGTCTTATTATAGGCTTACCTGTAGGTCAAAGTGAAAAGAAGGGTATACAACCGCTTTAACATTGTGAGTGTAATTCTTTTTTTTTTTTTTTACATTAAAACTGTGATTCTTCTTGCTCCATATTTTGATCATTTTTATATGAATAAATGGTTGTGGAACTAATTATTTGAGTTTCCATTATTTCTTATGGGAAAATTTGCTTTGATATAAGAGTGCTTTGGATTACAAGCATGTTTCTGGAACGAATTTTGCTCGGAAACCAAAGTATTACTGTATATATATTCCATAGTTTGTAGACACTATAACTTTTGAGCAAACCAATCAATATACGCTTATTGGGGTTTTTTTTTCTTTTTACCAAAAATATGTAGCAGAATACTATACTAGAATACTATACATATTGGCTGGCTTCCGGGTCTTCAGGGAGTTCCGTCGGAGATCCAGGTGACATCACAGACATCGACGTCACCGGGCTCCTCCCCCCTTCCCCAAGTGCCTCCGTCTGCTAATGAAGGGAAGGGGGGAGGAGTCCGGTGACGTTGATGTCCGTGAAATCATAAATTGAGGAAGACAGATCCTAACGATTTGATTGATCTCACTGGTCAAAGTATTCAGATAAACATCTATGTAAATCAAGAGACATTTATGATGAGGGCACTTTTTTCCAAAGAGCTGACACTTTGCTGTCTCAGCAGGTGATGGATGTTTCTGGCTCTCCATCGGTCCCCCTGATGCACAACGGTGCTATTTATCCTCTTCAGATCCGCGCTATTGCCAAATGACGGCAACAGCGCGGACCTACATTGCCGGGACTACGTCTATTGACGTTGTCCCGTGCACGAGCGGCCTGCGCGCCCCCTGCAGGGCACGCTCGGTGATCAGCGAGTCTATGAGACTCGCCTGATCACAGATCAGAGTAAGGGGTCGGTCCTGACCCCTTACTACATGATCAGCTGTCAGCCAATGACAGCTGATCATGTGATGTAAACAGAGCCGGTAATCTCCTTTTTTTTTCCTCCTCGTGCTGACAGCGTGAGGAGGAAAAAAAAGCTGATCACCGGCGGCCGTGAGAGGGACATCAGTCCCGATCACGGCGATCATCTGTGCCCCCTGCCAGTGACACCTAGCAATAGGCAGCAATGCCGCCTACCAGTGCCCACAGTGCCACCCATCAGCACCCACAATCAGTGCCCCAAAAAAACAGTGCTGCACATCAGTGCCACCTATCAGTGCCCATTAGTGTCACCTACCAGTGCCCATCAGTGCCGCCCATCAGTGCCCCCCATCAGTGGTACCTATCAGTGCCACCTATCCGTGCCACCCATCCGTGCCACCCATCAGCGCCCATCAGTGACTATCAGTGACCCTTATCTGTTCCCATCAGTGCTGCCTTATCTGTCCCCATCAGTGCCGCCTTAACTGTGCCTATCAGTGCCGCCTTAACTGTGCCTATCAGTGCCGCCTTAACTGTGCCCATCAGTGCAGCCTATCAGTGCCCACCAGTGCCGCCTCATCAGCGCATATCAATGAAGGAGAAAAATTACCTGTTTGCAAAATTTTATAACAAACTATGAAACATGATTTTTTTTTTCTAAATTTTCCATCTTTTTTTGTTTGTTTAGCAAAAAATAAAAATCCCAGCTGTGATTAAATACCACCAAAAGAAATCTCTATTTGTGGGAAAAAAATGATAAAAATGTAATTTGGGTACAGTGTTGTATGACCGCGCAATTGTCATTCAAAGTGCGTCAGCGCTGAAAGCTGAAAATTGGTCTGGGCAGGAGGGGGTTTAAGTGCCCAGTAAGCAAGTGGTTAAATAGACTGTAGGGTGACGCCGTAGCCCCACCCCGCTGAGGAAGTTCTGATTGAACGTAATGCGTACGGGGGAGGAGCTACGCATGATGTCAGCTAAAAGTAGTTGGATCTGCATGTGCATTATAATGAATCGAAATTAGTCGATTAATCGATTTTAAAAAAATCGATTAATCGAACATGAAAATTTTAATCAGTAACAGCCCTAGTTTTTTTTCAAAATTGTCGTTTTTTTTTTATAGCGCAAAAATAGAAACGCAGTGGTGATCAAATACCAAAAGAAGAAAGCCCTATTTGGGTACTGTGTCGCACGACTGTGCAATTGTCAGTTAAAGTAATGCAGTGCCATATTGCGAAAAATGGCCTGGTCATGAAGGGGTGGTAAATTTTCTGGAGGTCAAGTGGTTATTTTTGTACAAGTCAAAGGAAAACATTCTCCTCTTGTATATTAGGCAGTATTTATATACACTAGAAGAAATAAAACAATATATCTCATCTCTACTTGTGTCAGAAAGCAATATATTATTGCAAAAACAAATGTTAGTTAAAAATGCTAGTTGATGAGCATGTTTATATAAAAATCTGCACGTACCAAGCGCAATGAGGTTCCAAGGGGAAATGTAGATAACCACAGTAAGGGCAGCTGCAACTACTCATCTGGCCAGCAATCAGACATGAGCACAAAACAACAATTAAAGGCGCGTACACGCGATCCGAAATTCCACCAGCAAAACTCAGATGAGAGCTTTTTGATAGAAAATGCGATCGTGTGTATGCTCCATCGGTCTTTTGCTGGCGGAATTCCAGCCAGCAAAAGATTGAGAGCATGTTCTCTATTTTTCAGTCGGGAAAAGTTCCTATCCGAAAATGCGATCGTCTCTACAAATTCCGACGAGCAAAATTCCTACGCATGCTCGGAAGCATTGAACTTCATTTTCTCGGCTCGTCGTAGTGTTGTATGCCACCGTGTTCTTGACGGTGGAAAGTTCAGAGAACTTTTGTGTGATTGTGTGTATACAAGGCAAGCTTGAGCGGAATTCCGTCAGAAAAACCATCCAAGCTTTTTCCGACGGAAAATCTGCTCCTGTGTACGGGGCATAAGCCCATTCCTGGGCTTGTGGCTCTATTAACTTCCACAGGGCTGGGCGCGCTCTTTTATTTGTTGTTTTGTTATATAAAAATTTGTTGTTATAATTTGTCTAAACTAACATAAGGACTCAAAAGTACCTAAAGTAGCAACTCTCTTCTTACTATTCTATGTGTAGAATCAGGGTCCCTGATATCAGGACATTTATTTATGCAAATAGTGACTTTATCTACAAAGTCAGAGCTTTCGACCACCTTTCCCTACCCCCACTTCTTCCAAACCTAAAGCCTCATACACACAATCGGATTTTCTGCAGACAAAACTGCTGACTTTTGTCCAAAGCGCATTGGCCCCAAACTTGTCTTGCATAGAAACGGCACACAATTGTCAGCCAACAAACACAAACATAGTGACGTACTATGTGGTTTTTCATCTCTTTAGCGCCACTCTTTGGGCTCCTTCTGCTAATTTCGTGTTAGTAGAAGTTTGGTGAGTGTTGATTCGCGCTTTTCATTTCGCGCTTTTCATTTTGCACTTTTCATTTCGTGCTTTTCATTTCACGCTTTTCAGTTTCTGAACAGCCGTTCGTCATCCAGACATGTTGTGGAATCGGAGGAGATAACGTGTTATTTATTATCGTCCTTGGAGTTATTACTTTGACCCAAGTCCAGTCCAGGAACAGGAGGAGGAGGATTTCTTGGACCAAAAATTGGTTGCTTTATTAATCGTGACCAATTATGTCATATGCCTTTGCTGCGGGAGCTCCAGGAGAATAATCCGATGATTTTCAGAATTATCTGCGGATGACGGACCCCTGCTTTCACCAACTCTTGGGATTGTTGACCCCCTATATTAAGAAGCAGGACACATACATGAGGCTTTTATTTTTTGGTTGAATAATAATGATTTGATTTGGTATATTTTCTAGAATGCACTTTTTGGTTAAGTTCTATTTGCAGATAGCATGTCTAATTTTATTTGTTTTCTTTTTTTAATGCAATAAATTGTACAATTGTGGAGAATAATACTTGGCTATGTGTTTTACTTGGCTATATGTTTTACTCAAATGACAGTTGGGAGTAGGCAGTTACATTTTAAAAAATACAATGTAAAATTGACAAGGGACACCAACATAGTTGTATCTTTGATCTTAAAAACTACGGGATAATGGTGTTATGGTAACTTGCACCAAAAAAAAATAATAAGCATAATAATATTATTCTTGATATCACTAGAAAAAAAAACCTTTGGAAATATGTTTGCAGTAACTCCATCAGTATCACCAGCAAAGTAGCTTCATTATTATCCCAATAAATAAAGAAGAAGAGAATTGTGCGCTGCATTGTCTGACGGACTTGTGTACACACAATCAGAAAATCCCACAACAGACATTTGTCCGTGGAGAATTGCTAGCATCTGTCCCCCGGTGCCTCTAACACTGAGAACCGGGAGATTAATCTGTTCTCACAGCTCCATTAGCAGATAGTTTGTGACTGTCAGTCACGGCTGTCTGCTCTGCCCCCCCGCGCTCATTGGAGCGATGGGCTGTGGAGGGGGCAGGAGTGGTTGGCTCAGGCTCGCAGCGGCTTGCCGAGAGGCTGAGCTGGGTGCCGATCCAGGTATATGGGCAGATCCCGACTTCATTGTCGTTATCTTGCCCGACCAGCTCTTGGACCAGCTCTGTGACAATAGGCAACAGTGGGCTTCAGCCTGCTCTCTGCTGAAAAAGGGTCACAGGAGTGCAGAACGAACTGCACTCCTGTGATCCATAGGAGAAGTACAGCCAAACGAGCTTTGGCTGTACTTCTCCTTTAAGGCTTGATTTAGGGCACTTTCACACCGAGGCACTGGGGTGTCAGCGGTAAAGTGTTGATATTTTTAGTGGCGTTTTACCGTTGTGTTAGCGGCGCTTTTAAACCCCTGCTTGGGGCCGAAAAAAGGTTTAACCACTTGCTTACTGGGCACTTAAACCCCCCTCCTGTCCAGACCAATTTTCAGCTTTCAGCACTGTCGCACTTTAAATGACAATTGCGCGGTCATACAACACGCTACCTAAATGAAATTTTTATCATTTTTTTCCCACAAATAGAGCTTTCTTTTGATGGTATTTGATCACCTCTACAGTTTTTATTTTTTGTTAAAAAAATTTAAAAAGACAGAATTAAAAAAAAATATATATATATTTTTTATATTTTGTTATAAATTTTTGCAAACAGTTAATTTTTCTCCTTCGTTGATGTACGCTGATGAGGCGGCACTGATGGGCACCGATAGGTGGCAGTGATGGGCACTGATGGGTGGCGGTTATGGGCACTGATGGGTGGCAGTGTTGGGCACTGATTGGGCACTGACTGATGGCAGCACTGCTAGGTGGCACTAATAGGTGGCACTTGTGGGCATTGATAGGTGGCACTTGTGGGCATTGATAGGTGGCACTTGTGGGCTTTAATAGGTGGCACTTGTGGGCTTTAATAGGTGGCACTTGTGGGCTTTAATAGGTGGCACTTGTGGGCACTGTGGGCACTGGCAGATGGCACTTGGAGGCACAGATGAGGCATCTGTGCCTCCTTACTCTTCGGGACCGATGTCCCTTTGTCATAAGCCGGTGATCAGCTTTTTTTTCCTCCTCACGCTGTCAGCGTGAGGAGAAAACGAAACCAACCACCGAGCTTTTGTTTACATCAAGTGACCAGCTGTCATTGGCTGAAACTGATCACATGGTAAGGGGCCGGGACCGGCCCCTTACTCGGATCTGTGATCATCCGAGTCTCCGTGACTCGGTGATCACAGCGCGCACGCCCTGCAGGGTGCGCGCGGTGCGCGTGCATAGGGGAGGACGTCATATGACGTCCTCCTGGAGATTGAGGTCCGCACTGTAGCCGTCATTCAGCTATGGCCCAGACCTCAAGTGGTTAAAGTGCCGCTACGGCGGCACTTTGCTGGCACTGCCAATTGATTTCAATGGGCAGGGGCGCTTTAGGAGCGGTGTATACACCGCTCTTAAAGCACTTCAAAGATGCTGCTTGAAAGAATTTTTTTTGCGTCCTGCCATGCGCACCGCTCCAGTGTGAAAGCTCTGGGGCTTTCACACTGGAGTGACAGGAGAGGTGCTTTGCAGGCGCTATTATTAGCGATATAGCGCCTGTAAAGCGTCTCAGTGTGAAAGTAGCCTTATGCCCGTACACACGGTCGGACATTGATCGGATATTCCGACAACAAAATCCTAGGATTTTTTCCGACGGATGTTGGCTCAAACTTGTCTTGCTTACACACGGTCACACAAAGTTGTCGGAAAATCCGATCATTCTGAACGCGGTGACGTAAAACACGTACGTTGGGACTATAAACGGGGCAGTAGCCAATAGCTTTCGTCCCTTTATTTATTCTGAGCATGCGTGGCACTTTGTGCGTCGGATTTGTGTACACACGATCGGAAATTCCGACAACGGATTTTGTTGTCGGAAAATTTTATAGCCTGCTCTCAAACTTTGTGTGTCGTAAAATCCGATGGAAAATGTGTGATGGAGCCTACACACGGTCGGAATTTCCGACAACAAGGTCCTATCACACATTTTCCGTTGGAAAATCCGACCGTGTGTACGGGGCATTAGACCTACAGCTCTTTTCTGTGAAAAGCATGCAAATTTGCACACATTCCAGACATTTATTGACGTGAACCTAGCCTCAGAGTTTTATCGCAGACCAACATGGTTTTGTACTATAAGATCCATAAAATTTTCTAAACATAAGATTATGGTTTTGGTATTTTTGGTTTTATAAGAAATTATAGAAACACTAATCTATTAGTCCTTCATCTGTGAGATCTCATTAGCACAATGGGAAAATGATATCAGTATATTGATCAAGGCATCACCAGTAGTTTTTGGATCAGTTCTAACGTCATCAGTTAGGCCTTGTTCAGACAGGCAACAGCTCTTACCAGCCCTCTGAAAAGCGATCTGCAGTGGATCACTAAGAGAGCAGGTGGCAGGTAGCTGGGAGGAGATATGTCACCTCCTCACCACCTAGATTTGTATCTAGTGCACTTGGAACCTGGTAGAGAAGATAGCAGTAGACATCACCAAGAGGGACAGCACCGAATGGCTAGCACTGAAAGAAGGCAATCACAGAAGCAAATCTTCCATAGTGTGTCTGCATGCTATGCATACTTACACATTATGGCAAGAAAGCCCTCTCTAGATGGTAGTTTAGTTCCACTGTAATACTCATTTGTGTCTTCGTTTTCATGAAGGCTGTTCAGCATCTGACACTTCTGAGTGTGTCAGGTACCTGGTCCACTGCTGTGTGCTTTTGTACCCATGGTTGGTTCCTACGTCACTACAGGACACTCTGAAGTGTCAGATGCTGAAGAATAGGGAGCTCTGTAGATATACAATTATAACATTTAAACAAGGTTATTCTAATGCCCTGTACACACGGTCGGATTTTCCGACGGAAAATGTGTGATAGAACCTTGTTGTCGGAAATTCCGACCGTGTGTAGGCTCCATCACACATTTTCCATTTGATTTTCCGACACACAAAGTTTGAGAGCTTGCTATAAAATTTTCCGACAACAAAATCCGTTGTCGGAATTTTCGATCGTGTGTACACAAATCCGACGCACAAAGTGCCACACATGCTCAGAATAAATTAAGAGATGAAAGCTATTGGCTACTGCCCCGTTTATAGTCCTGACGTACGTGTTTTACGTCACCGCGTTCAGAACGATCAGATTTTCCGACAACTTTGTGTGACCGTGTGTATGCAAGACAAGTTTGAGCCAACATCCGTCGGAAAAAATCCTAGGATTTTGTTGTCGGAATGTCCAATCAATGTCCGACTGTGTGAACAGGGAATAACAGTGAAGGTTATTCACATCAATCAGACATATTCTACAAAAGCTTGTACTTTAGGTGATACATTAAAGCGGAGCTCCTTCCAAAAGGGGAAGTTCTGCTTGTCTGCCGGCTCTCCCCCTCCGCTGTTACATTTGGCACTTTTTTTTGGGGGGGGGGGAGCGGGTACCTGGTTTTGATAGGTACCCGCTCACACTTCCGGCTCAGTTCGTCAAAGTTTGGCTCCCCTCCTTCCCCTGCAGCCTTCTGGGACACTTCACAGGTCCCAGAAGACTGTGGCCCATTCACGAAGTGCAGCGTGCTTCGTGTATGCACAGTAGGTAACCGGCTGTGAAGCTGCAATTGATGGATTTAGGGTTAAATGCGGGACAGTCCTGCACAATCCTGGACTGTTGGTACGTATTGCTAAAAATTGTACTTCGCATCCTTTCCTTAAAGGGTAAGTTCACCTTTACAGAAAAGGTCCCCATCCTCACCCCCCCCCGGATCGGGGGGGGACCTGTACTGCCGAAATCTCCGGTTCTAAGCCCTGGCATATCTGCATCAGGAGCCCGGGGGTTAGGAATTCTCTGAGCCGAATGTCCAAAATGTCCCTCCTCAGGGGGGGATATACTGGGGCTTAGAACCGGAGATTGTGCCGGTCCAGGTCAGCGGGACCGGGGGGGGGGGGCGTGGAAGGGGACCCGTGTAAGTTCACCTTACAGATTTTTACTATGGATCACAGGAGTGCAGTTCGTTTTGCACTCCTGTGACCCGTTTTCAGCCGACTGTCATCTGACGTCACTCAGATGGTCCAGGCTTGGGAAAGATCCTGACCATATGGTCGGTATCTGCCTATAAGCCTTGACCAGCACCTGGCTCACCCTCTCAGCAATCAACCAGCCCCTCCCGCCCCCTCCACAGCTTAGCGCTCCAGTGAGCACTGGAGGGGAGAGCAGAGAGCTGGTGACTGACTGTCACTGCTCTCTGCTCAGAGCGGAGGGGGAGAACTGAGCGATCAGCGGTGTTTGATCGCTCAGTTCTCAATGCTGAGCCGGCGGAGGATAGATACAGCATTGGCTCACTGCTGCATCCACCTAGGTGAGTACAAAATGTTTCTTTTTTTTAAACCGTGAACTTCTCTTTTAATGCATGTCAACACAAGTCATTTTTTTAAAAGGTACTAGTTCAGATCTGTGTGATGCATTGACGTTGGTTGTTTATTTTTTGATATTACCACTACTAATTTCAATTTTAAAACCAACTCCACCAATAAACATATAGGGGTCTATGTATAAAATGTTTATTCTACAGATGTGATAAACATTAGCAAATCAGCTTAAAAATTGCTGTACTTTCTCTATGATGTGTGATTCCTTTAGTGTCAGCACCACCTCGTGGCCACATTTTTTTTCCTGATGGTAGTATTACTGTTATTATTATTATACACGATTTATATAGCGGCAAAAGTTTATGCAGCGCTTTACAATGTAGAGGGGGGACAGCACAATTACAGTACAGATCAATACAGAAGGGACAGGAGGGCCCTGCTCATAGAGCTTACATTCTAAAGGGAGGGGGTGGTGATACAAAAGATAACAGATGCAGGGAATGATTTTATGGGGGGTGGCTCGGGGACGGTTGTTAGGTGGGTGTGGGATAGACTTCCCTGAATAAGTGAGTTTTCAGGGATCTCCTAAAGGTGGACAGGTTGGGGGCTGATCGGATATACCGGGGCAGGGAGTTCCAGAGGTTGGGAGAGGCTCTGGAGAAGTCCTGAAGGCGAATTGCTGTATAGCATTGCTGTAAAAAAGGAGAATTATGGCCACTAGGTGGTGCTGACAGTATAGGAATAACACGTAATAGAGGAAATATAGCAATTTTTGCCTTAATTGTGCAAATGTTCGTCACATTTAAACAATGAACATATTATACATAGACCTTGTAATGTGTGTCTTAACCCAAAAACTTCAACATCAAACAGCAAAATAAAGTGTTTTACAAATGACCAAAATTACCCAAATCTAGAGTGGAAATTGTATGTTTGTTATTCTGGCCTCATTCTCACGGATGCTGATGCTGTTTGTTTATGCTGCTGGAGCTGCCAGGTCCTGTGTGTAGGCTTATGTAGGCAACCTATATGGATGCAGTGGCTGCATGGACACAGTTGAATTTGATGGCCTGTCCCTGCAACTGATTTACATGGGCTGCCTGCACACAGCACTTGGAGGCTCCAGCCACATAAAAATTTGGCCAGTTCATGGTGCATGACCCTCAGCATGTGCCCTATGTGAATGGGGCCTATATCCTATAAAACACACCTAAATCTACATAAAACCTACACCCCCAGGAACCATTGCAGGACACAATAGCTGAACAAATTAATTTTACATATGTCAAACTACCGCACAACTTGGTATTTCTGTATGATGTACTCATGAGACTTGACAATACTGCATAGTGTACAAAATCCATACACCATTGTAAACAATCTAATATAATAAAATATAACCCCAAATAATTGTGCGCAAACACCTTGGTGTGAAGGGTGACAGGTGACTGCATATGCATGAACACCCGCCGCATGAACAGAGTGTTCAATCATAAACTGAGCAACAGAACACGGTTGTATACAAATGCATAATGACCAGCTTTGATGTCCATTGTAATAGATAAACTTTCCAGATCCACGTTAGATCCACTTCTTATGCCGCGTACACACGGTCGGACTTTTCGACAACAAAGGTCCGACGGTCTTTCCGACGGACTTTCTACGGAGTTACGACGGACTTTCTAATGACCAGACTTGCCTACACACTATCACACCAAAGTCCGACGGATTCGTACGTGATGACGTACGACCGGACTAAAATAAGAAAGTTGATAGCCAGTAGACAATAGCTGCCCTAGCGTCGGTTTTTGTCCGTCGGACTAGCATACAGAAGAGCGGATTTTTCGACCGAACTCGAGTCCGTCGGAAAGATTTGAAGCATGTTCCAAATCTAAAGTCTGTCAGATTTTCAACCGAAAAAGTCCGCTGCAGGTCCGATGAAGCCCACACACGGTCGAATTGTCCGCCGGACTCGGTCCATCGGACCAGTCCGGTCGAAAAGTCCGCTCGTGTGTACACAGGCATTAGGATCCTGCGATCTTCCAAGATAGAAAAAAAATGCCCTTAATTTATCCACTGCTATATACTGTATGCTCCAACTTGGAGACTCTCAAAAATATAGTTAGGACCACAGTATACAGAGAAGCCTTGACATAGGCACTGCGGCTTTCACATACTGTATATTTGCAAATGTGTCCTCTGTTTTTAATGGGAAGTGTTAGACAGGGTCGATTGGGTTTGTTTGCAGGCTAGGTGGTAGGTGTGCTGGGAAATTTTTGTTTGTTTGTGATAGAAAAGTAATGTCTTTTTTTTGTAAATGTGCTGTGATCAAGGCTATATGCCGAAAAAGCGTTAGCCCATTTTAACTGACTATAATGTACCAACAGGGTTGGTGCCACCATAAGGCTGCCCAGGCAGCTGCTTGAGGGCGCCAGGATGGGGGGGGGTCGTAAATCCCATACCTCTGAGACTAGGCAGGACCATGATTGACAGTGAATCCTGCTGGAGCAGTGAATTGCCGGCAGGGGCGCTAGTGTGGGCACACCCGCCCCGCAGCTTATTCTGGGTATTTGGTGTCCCATGCTCTGCAATCTTAGCTCTGTATGGCAGCCGGCATTTCTCCCGGCTGGCTGTCTTTAACACTGACACATGGCAGAGTGGACTGAAGCCACAGCCTCTTCCTCCGATGTCTTCCTGTACACAGATAGGAGGAGGAGCCAGGAATGAGGAGAGACACCGCTGTGCATGTGCCGCTCTGATCTGAGGTCTGTGATTATTACGCACTGTGACACTGGTGGTGGGGGTGGGGTGGTGTAAGCTGACAAAAAGGAATACTTGCCGTGATGGGAGGATAAGTTGACAAAAAGGAGTACTTGCATTGATTTGGGGTGGGGGGGGGGGGTGGCAAGTTGACAAAAAGGA
The DNA here is from genome assembly GCA_037952925.1 of Lithobates clamitans. Taxonomy (NCBI): domain Eukaryota; kingdom Metazoa; phylum Chordata; class Amphibia; order Anura; family Ranidae; genus Lithobates; species Lithobates clamitans. Next base: position 1,481,994 of record JBBGZY010000979.1, on the reverse strand, counting down.
GTACTTGCAGTGATTTGGGGTGGGGGGGCGGCAAGTTGACAAAAAGGAGTACTTGCAGTGATTTGGGGTGGGGGGGCGGCAAGTTGACAAAAAGGAGTACTTGCAGTGATTTGGGGTGGGGTGGGGGGGGCAAGTTGACAAAAAGGAGTACCTGCAGTGATTTGGGGGAGGGTGGGTAAGAGGATACTGTATGTGCTAGGGGGGCGTTTTGGGAGGAGAGAGGACTTGTGCTAAGAAGGGGGTTGGATATGAAATTTGACCATTCCTCCTCAGCACAAGTCCTCTCTCCTCCCAAAGCGCCCTCTATCACATACAGTTTCCTCTTACCCTTCCTCCCCCACCCCCAAATCAAAGGGAAGCTGGCTGCTACACAGTCATGGCATCTGGGCACCCAGCTAGAGATGTGGGGCAATCGCCTCAGGTTCTCACACTAGTACCCTCCTGCCAGGCAAGTTACGGGAGACAGGTGGCAGAACTTTTTGCAGCACTGGGCCCCTGTGCGATTCACGTGCGTTCCAGGTGCAGTGCAATTTTAGCCCATTTATCTGAATGGGCTGCAATTGTGTCGAACTGCACCAAGAGTTGTAATACACACAGGAATCGGATCACATGGTATTACTGTACCATACGATCAATGCAGGTAAACGCATTACATTTGCGACCTGCATTCGTGGTGTCATTAGGTTAACATTGACACCCACTGCAGTGCGTTTTGAATGCAGTGTGAGAAATGCACACAGAACATGGGTTTTCCACACTCGGGCAGATGTGAAGTAGCCCTTAGTCCGGATCAGCGGGATATTGTTCTCCTCTCAGGAAGGTCTCACAGTTGGGAAGTATTGTTGATTGATTTGTATAAGAAGGACAGATGATTTGTGTTTTTTGGGGGGAGGAGAATTTGGGTGGCAGAAGAGGATTTATTCTGAGAAGGGTATTGGGGGGGAGGATTTGTGCTGGGAGGGGAAGAGAATTTGTGTTAGGAGGGGGAACTGAGGGGGTGTGGGGATACGTGGAGCGGATTGTGCTGGGACTGGGGATTTGGGGAGGGTGGAGGAGGACTTTTGCTGAGGAAGGGGGAAGAAGATTTGTGTTAGGAGGGGGAATTTGTTCTGGGAGGGAGAGAGAGGATTTGTACTGGGAGGGAGGAAGTGTACAAATCAGTGCTGGATTTCTTTTATTCTGGAGGGTTACTGTTAGGGAGGGGGGATTTTGCACTCGCCTTACTTCTACACTGAGTTACACACTCCTGTCCCCTGCATTGTGTGTGTTATGTATTCATAAACCTGGCACTGACTACAGCCGTAGATGGCCCTGTGTTCCCTATTGTGTGAAATGATAGTAGTCTCAGCTGATGCTGTGTAGCTAATAGTGTTCTGGCAACCAGTGACTACAGCCAATTGCCAGGATGCTGTTGGTTACACAGCGTCACTAGTTGCTAGGATGTTGTCAGCTACACAGCCGTCAGCATCCTAGCAACCAGTGATGCTGTGTAGCCGACAACGTCTTAGCAACCATTGACAGGTGGGGGGTAGGGAGTGGTGCATGTAAAGATGTATTGACACTGCAACCCTACTCTAAGCACTGTGGCCTGTCTCTGTAGGTCAACATTGAGTTGGTCTTATTTACGAACTGGAGGTAAATCTGTTTGGATTTGTCCTAGCAATAGCGACCCACTGTGAAAGTGACACAAATAGGAATTTCCTGAAACTGTTGCAAGTGTTGCATCTTTCGCAAGGTTTTCATTAACTTGGTGCAGGACTTTTTAAACAGACCATACCCCCCGTAAAGTGTCACCAAAGTTTTCTTGAATTGCCCCCTTCATTTTAGTAGCTTGATTGAGCCTGTATAGCTTGAGCCTAGATTAGGGCTTTTTATTTTCTTACTGTCCTTTTTAAAATGTAGGATTTAGCGATCTTCTTTATTGAATTTCACACGATAACATTGATATAAAAGAGACAGATAAATCCCAGCCGCTGTAAACTGCATTTAAAACCCTCAAAATTTGACACCCAGTATGTTGAGGGTCAAATGCAGCCAACCTAAATTTAAAGGTCAGAATTGGTTCTACACATTCCAGTTCTAAATACGGTAATGTCCTCTGCTCATCTGAACCGACCGTAGTGGCAGACGGTCACCACTTGGGGGCCCTGATGTCTAAGAATTCTATTTATGACATTTAATGCCTTGTGTTTTTCCAGTTTGGGTCTGTCGTACTCAAAGCGAGCATTCATTTCTCCATAGAAGGTCTATAATCTGGAATATACGCAAGTTTGTGTTTAAAGTAATGAAAATTACCTCTCTTTTTTCTTATGTGTTTTTTTAATTTAACATTCTTAACTTACACTTCCTTTTTTGTTGGATTGGATAAGAATATAGTGTTTGGTTTCAGTTCCTATATGTGAAAGAAATCTTGAGCCCTTGATTTGACCCGGCCTGCACTAATTCTAGGGTACTTTTCAAGCAGCGACCTCAGAAAGTCAACAAGCCTTTAATTTTTCAGCTTTGTAATTTGACATGGTGGAGGTTTTCTTGTGGTCTCAATGGGTGGGTAGAGGAAGAGCAGACAGACAGATGCAAGTGAGTTTCCAAATCTGTCCGGTTTGGAGGTCTTTGAGATGTACACAGATGCACAGAGCTCTGACGTGGAGGGATAATAAAAGACTTGTGTTTGCTGGCTTGTGTGTCATAAACAAATTCGCTCTGTTGCCACTTTTATTCTATGTAGCTTCAGCTCACTAAGGCCAGGTTCACATTTGTGTATTGCCATAAGGAGAGCAATATCGCATGCGTTCCTGCAATGCACAAAGAAAGTGCATCCTTTTTAAACGCCTTGGCGATGCTATTAATTCTTAATGGCACCCCAAAGCACCATGCTGACCTGCTCACCGAAACACAAGGTAACACAGTACCAGGGCTTTTTTTTCAGCAGGAACTAGGGGGAACTCAGTTCCACCACCTCTGGCTCAGGTCTTCTGCTCCCTGCTCACCCCTATCACTTGGTAACACTGAAGTCCAGCTTCTGCATTTAGAAGTGATAGCTTATCTCCCAGTAGCTCCCACAGGTCAGATCTCCTGCGCAGATCTCACTGAGTGCCGGACAGGGACAAGGGAGATACAGAACAGGTACCCAGGGTTCAGTGCAGTCATGGGCAGGAGAGGGTGCGTGGTAGGCTGCACCCTCTGTGGTCTCCATTTTTTCCCTGGTGACCAGTTGTTGATGCTCCTACTGCATGATCTCCCTTGCAAGTGACTGTAGTATAGTATAGTATGCTGGGAGGTACTACAGCCGGATAGGTGTTTCAGCATAATATTGCAACAAAAATAAGACATATGACAGGTGGTGGAGCTTTTAAGGAGGGGGGGGGGAGATGAGGGTAGTGGAGGGAGGGGGTTGTATGCAGAGGTAAGAGCGATTATTTGATGCCATTTGGCAGGTATGTGTGTGTGGCGGGCATGGTTGAGTTCCTGCACCTATTCTCTGAGAAAAAAAGCCCTGCACAGTACCATGCATTTTGGATTGGCGGGATTTACAAAAGAGGATCATGCACTTCTGTAGCACTTCCCTCCTAGGGATTGCGGTGTCTGAACTTCCCTGGGCCTCCCCCTGATTTTCTTACTACCAGTTGCTAGGTGTTTTCACACGATCAACTGTACTCTCATGCGCTCGTTATCCAATAATCAATCCAAGGATGTTTGGTTTTTTGTTTTATTTGGAGAACTTGAATAGGAGAAGAGAATAGTGGGAACCTCCAACTGGAACTACTTACAGATGAGGACAACTCTCACTTGGCCTTACTAGGTTGAATGTGGTAGCAGACTCTCTGCCATACCATACAACACTTGTATGGGAGAAATAAGTCCTTTGCTTGCTCTGGCAGCAGACTTGATGAAACCGTTTTATCTTCAGGGCACTGAAGGGATGGCCCTCACAGGACAGGTTCCACAACACAGATCAGCGGTGGCTTGTGTCCCCCCCCCCATCTGCCAGGTAAGCCAGCACTTACCCCATCTAGGCATCGGGCAACAGGCATGGAGCAGCGGGCATCGGGCAGAAGGCATGGAGCAGCGGGCAGGGAGCATCCGGCAGCAGATCCTATGTCCCTTTCCTCCATCAGGGGCTGTGGGTCTCCTCCCCTTACCCTAGGCGTCCAATAGGATCACCTATCCTTTCAGCCAATCCGGTGACGGGTCTCAGACCTGCTTCCTGATTGGCCAGGAGGAGGTTCAGTGTTATGCCGCGTACACACGATCGGACTTTCCGCCAACAAAACCGTGGATTTTTGTTTGAAGGTTGTTGGCTCAAACTTGTCTTGCATACACACGGTCACACAAATAGTTACATAGTTAGACAGGTTGAAAAAAGACACAAGTCCATCCAGTTCAACCTTAAAAACAATAAATAAATAAAATAAAAAATATCGTACAATCCAATATACCCAATTTTATACCCTCAGTTGATCCAGAGGAAGGCAAAAAAACCCAGCAGAGCATGCTCCAATTTGCTACAGCACGGGAAAAAATTCCTTCCTGATCCCCCAAGAGGCAATCAGATTTTCCCTGGATCAACTTTACCTATAAATGTATAGTTACATAGTTAAACAAATGTTGGCCAACAATTATGAACGTGGGAACGCGGTGACGTACAAGACGTACAACATGCCGAGAAAAAGGAAGTTCAATAGCCAGTGTGGCTCCTTCTGCCTGATTCCGAGCATGTGTGAACTTTTGTGCGACGGACTTGTGTACACAGGATCGGAAATTCCGACAACAAAGTTTTGTTGGTGGAAAATTTGAGAACCTGCTAGCAAACATTTGTTGGCCGAAATTCCGACAGCAAATGTTGATGGAGCATACACATGGTCGGACTTTCCGACAACAAGCTCACATCCAACATTTCCTGTCGAAAATCCGACCGTGTGTACGCGGCATTAGTATAGCAAATATTCATTTGTTATTCTATAACATCTGGGTGGCTGTGAGCGCATTCTCTGCGCCCTGAGTCCATCCTATTTTTAAGTGTATTAGAGCCTTTGGCTCTAATCAGCGTCCTGCAAGGGGCCGGAAACATGGATGGGGGCGGCGGAATGGACGGGGGGGCAGCGCCCGTGCGCCCTTAATGGACGGGCTGCCCCTGACACAGATTTGTACTTGCAGTGTGCAGAAACAGATCCTTCTAGTAGCGTCTCCCTTCCATCAGCTCTGCAGGATGTCTGAGTTGCAGCTTTACTTGGATTTAGGCCTCAGGTCAACCACCTGAGGCCACATGGCAGCCTGTGCAGGGGAGGGGCAGCAGCCCCCTCCCTCCGGGACCCCGCTCTCCAGCCAAAGACCCCGAGCACATGTGTCTTTGGCATATATAGTCACCCAGCATGCACTGAGGCACTGTCCTCTGCCAATGGCAAGTGCTGTAACTATGCCTGTGCTCTCATTTGTCAGGTTTCCTCCCACTGTCCAATATGCCTCGTCCTATTGGACCAGTGTGAAACATTCAGACAACATGAGCAGCACCTGGGCACCATGAGCAGACCCTATCAATGGATCCCTGCTCCCTGGTGGGCAGAGAATATTCAAATTTACCTGGAAGCCTTCCTGGTAAGCAGAAAGACCCAAAAACTATATTCTCTTCTATCACCTACCTAGGAGGATGCTACACTTCTTTTAATTTTGATGAATGGGTCTGCCCTAAAAAAAATGCACAAAATCGCACAAAAATGCGTTTGCATCATTACACCTGCAAAGGTGTCACCATAGCCTAAACAACAATGCATATGGTAATCTTGCCAATGTGTGGAATCTGGCAAATGTATTTAAGTGGTAGTAAACTCAGTTTTTTAACTTGTACCTACAGGTAAGCCTATAATAAGGCTTAGCTGTAGGTACAGTTCAAGTTTAGGAGATATTCACGCTGCGTGCATCACCAGGGCATGCGCTCTGAAGGTCCGGCATAAGGTGCCAGACCTTCAGAGCTCTGTGCCATAGCCGAGGGCTCCCACGCGCATGCGCGAGAGTGGCGTCATTCCGGCCACCAATGTAGCTGGAGGCCGCAAACCCAGAAGGAAGACCGGGTGAAGATGAAAGCTCTATCAGCGGTGACAGCGCGCCACTGGAGGACTTCGTTTCAAGGTAAGTCTCACATTATGTGCTAATATGTGATGCATGCTAGCACATTATGACATTGCCTAACAGGGTTTTTTTTTTTTAACCTGCAGTTTATACTTTGTGTATTGCATGTATCCATCCCGCTCATTCGATCATATTTTTGTGGCATTTGTATGTAAGACTGGCCGCACATGTTACAGCTTGTACAATCTCTGTTACATAGCTCCCAACTGCCCCCATTTTGAAGCTAAGTCCCTCTTTTCTCCTTGGATGTCCCTTATTATAGATTGATGTATGGATTTGTATTTAAAGGGTAACTCCACTTTCATTGGAAAAAAAATAGCAAATAAAAGAAAAATGTATATAGCATTTACCATTGTGACACACGTCATATTGTAATTGAATGTTATTAGGAAATATCTTTCCTTTTCAATGTGCAGCTCTGTAATTTTCTGTAAAGTGCAATGCAATATGGCTACCTGGAGGGGTTCTGTAGACAGAATTTGTAAAGAACACCCCCCAGAAACATAATTTCCTGCTTGTGAGATTGGCTCACTAATCTTGTGAGCTTGGCTCACCCAGAAGTCTGCACTAAGATACAAGTGAGATTTTTGGCATCCCCTGCAACAAGAATGTAATTTTTGGTAAGATACTCCCAATTGGAAATAACGTCTAAAGGGATGCAGACCCTGCAATTTTCCTCATTAGAGCCCTGCAGCTGCAACAGCTGGTTCATAATTGTGAAACCACTCCCATTAGACTCACTCAGTACAGGGGCACAGAGGAACAAACAGTGTTTTCTTCAGAATAACAAATTGTAGCAATCTGCAACAAAGTTTGTTAAAATTCTTGCAATGTACATAGATCACCCAGAGGGGAAATGTGTTTTTCTCAACAAAAGTGGAGTTACGCTTTAAAAGTTGATTACTTAAAAGTGGTTGTAAAGGTGTGAAATTTTTTACCTTGAAGGTAAAAAAACCTTCTGTGTGTAGTCCCCCCACCCCGCAGAGCTCTCCTCTCTCCCTCCTCACAGGGCGAATTGATAGCAGTGGGAGGCATTGGCTTCTGCTGCTGTCAATCAAATCCTGTGACAAAGGCGTGTGGGCAGGGCCGAGCTGTTTATAAACGTAGACAGCACTGCTTGGGATTGAGCCTGCAGGTGTGTAATAATAGGTATTGTCACGCCAAGAAGATGAGAAGCCAGGAGTGTCAGGGGGGGGGGCAGAAGGGGCGGACCAGGGCCGCTCTGTGCAATACCATTGCACAGAGCAGGTAAGTATAACATGTTTGTTATTTTAAAAGAAAAAACATTTTGACTTTACAATCACTTGAAAGCTGAATTCCAGGCATGGTATAATTTTTACATAGTTACATTGGTCCAGCCTGGACACATGGTATACCAGGGGCCTCCAAACTTTCTAAATAAAGGGCCAGTTTATTTTCCTTCTGATTTTAGGGGGGCAGTGGCCAGCAGGAGTAGAAAGTAGTAGGAGTAGCGGTGTCCACTTTAGTCATTTTCAGCTTCTGGGGACATCGGCCAGGTATGGTATATACAAAGTTACACTGGTCCAAGCTGGACAAATGTAACTGTATAAAATATCCATACCTGGAATTCATCTTTAAAAAAATAGCCAGTGTGGATTTGGCACTCCTCTGGTAATACTATTGCCCTCTTTCTATTGGCTGCTGAGTTGACCCATTGGATAGTAGGATGGCAAAGGTCATGTCAACAGGGAAGTTGTGACCTGCTTGTTCGTTATTATGGTCAGGCTCAGGAGGGCCAGAGCTCCACAAAGAGTTCTACACAATGTAAGGTAAAGGGTAACAGAAAGCCTAATCTATCCTTGTGCTGTCTGCAATCTCTGTTAGAAAAATGTTTTCCTTTTGTTCCTTGTAGTGCCATTCTGCAATTTTTGTTAAGGCTGTCGAGGATTCTGATTGTGCAACATCTTTTATTAAGAAGGCCTAAACGAGGGGCGCCCGACCTTTTGAAGAGCAAGGGCCACTTTAGCGACTTGGTAACCGGTTGTAGGCCACAATGAGCAGAGCGGGCAGATGACAGGTCTGTGTCCACTCTGCATATGCAGGTGAAATCCTTTCTTACTGTGTTTTTCTGCCTTCTTGGAATGAGAGCTCCTTAACATCTCATTTTCCCCTCTCACTCCTGTTTGTTTGCACAGCTCTATGCACACTAGCATGCCTATAGTCCAGGGGTCTCCAAACCTTCAAAACAAAGGGCCACTTTACTGCCCTTCAGACTTTAGGGGGTCGGACTGTAGCCAGTGGAAGTAGAAAATTTCCTGGCATAGTTGGGAGTAAACAATGCCATAGGCTTGGTGGTCAGTGGAAGTAAAAAAATTACATCATTGGTGTCAGTGGGAGAATTAATACCTCATCATTGGTGTCAGTGGGAGAATTAATGCTTCATCATTGGTGTCAGTGGGAGAATTAATGCTTCATCATTGGTGTCAGTGGGAGAATTAGTGCCTCATCATTGGTGTCAGTGGGAGAATTAGTACCTCATCATTGGTGTCAGTGGGAGAATTAGTGCCTCATCATTGGTGTCAGTGGGAGAATTAGTGCCTCATCATTGGTGTCAGTGGGAGAATTAGTGCCTCATCATTCGTGTCAGTGGGAGAATTAGTGCCTCATCATTGGTGTCAGTGGGAGAATTACTGCTTCATCATTGGTGTCAGTGGGAGAATTAGTGCCTCATCATTGGTGTCAGTGGAAGAATTAGTGCCTCATCATTGGTGTCAGTGGGAGAATTAATGCTTCATCACTGGTGTCAGTGGGAGAATTAATGCCTCATCATTGGTGTCAGTGGGAGAATTACTGCTTCATCATTGGTGTCAGTGGGAGAATTAGTGCCTCATCATTGGTGTCAGTGGGAGAATTAGTGCCTCATCATTGGTGTCAGTGGGAGAATTAATGCCTCATCATAGGTGTCAGTGAGAGAATTAATGCCTCATCATTGGTGTCGGTGGGAGAATTAGTTTCCCACCTCTCTAGTGTCAGTGAGAGGAATGGTTCCTCATTGTTGGTGTCAGTGGGAGGAATAATACCCCGTCTTTGGTGTCAGTGGAAGGAATAATGCCTTGTATCAGTGGAAAAAATAGTGCCCAAGGGCCAGATGAAGGCAAGCAATGAGCCACATCCAGACCGTGGGATGAAGTTTGGATACCAATGCTATAGTGCTTAGTCCCTAGTCCACTTCGATTGAAAGCAAGTGAGGGAAGCTAAGTTCCTACATAGAGTGACCACATGGAAAATGAACATATCCATCCTCTTACAGGAAGTTGAATCACAGCAGCAAAAAAAAAAAAAAAGAAATTGAAGAGCTGGAGGAGGCTGAAGGCAACAGAAGGGACTTTTTGAGACAAGAATACATATGTATGTCAATTTCATTAATTTTTTTTTTAAGCCAAAGATTAGTGTCCCTTTAAGCAATGTAAAGATGTGCATATATGGAAGGAGCCCCAGACCAAAAAAATAAGAGTCCAAATGTTGTGTTAAAGTAAGCCAATGCGTTTCGGGGGGTCAAAGTAACTCCCTTCCACAACATCAATAAATTAATTTGGACTCCTATTTTTTTGGTCTGGGGCTCCTTCCATATATATGCACGTCTTTACATTGCTTAAAGGGACACTAATCTTTGCCTTAAAAAAAAAAAAAAAAAAAATTCAATTGACATACAAATGTATTCTTGGTTTCCTGGTAACCTGCGGGCCCGACACGCATTTTCGCCTTTGCACACAAGCATGCGGGGACAGGGCACTTTACTTTATTTTTTTAATGAATTTTATTTTTTTTACGCTTTTTGCTTTAATTTTTTTTTTTTTTATAACTTTTATTGCTGTCACAAGGAATGTAAACACCAATAGGCATGTGACAGGTACTTTTTATGGATAGACCTGGGGATCTGGGGACCCCAAATCCCTCCTCTACCCATAAAAGCATTAAAACCACCAAGATCAGTGTTTTCGATGCTTTTAACTTTTTTAAAATGGCACCGTTGACATCCGGGTAAACCGGAAGTGAGGTCAGGTCATCACTTTCTGTTTACCATAGCCTAAGCCGATCCGGGCCTTGCTCGACTCTCCGACGAGCCGGTGGACGTGCTGGCTGGTCACTCGTGTGGGAGAGGAGAGCCCGAGAAAGCTGTGGAAGGCAGTGGGAGGGAGGAGGGGGTCCCCTCCCAGCTGCTTGTAAAAGCAATCCAGTGACTAGTTAGCTGCTAGGATTGCTTTTACAAGAGAGCCAATCGCCCGCAAAAGCGGTACCAGGATGATGCCTGCAGCAGGCATCATCCCGGTATATCAGGGATTTATTTTGCCTGTTTTTCGCTCACAGGGCACTTATAGTTTGTGAGGATGCTTGGTGCTGGAAAGAGGCCAATGGAAAGCAGACAAATGTAATAAAATGTATGTCTAACCATTAAAAAATAAATATTTGGATAGAATGGGAAATTATTAGAACCTCTGTTAGTTTTTACTTCTATTATCCTGGTCTGAGTGACATCAGATCCACCAGACTGGAAGTGAGGGAAAATCTGCCACAGGGACACCAACAGCAGTAAAAATCATCAGCAGTTTTATCCTCCTCTTACTAAAACATTGTTATTTCTATCTGTGTGGCTGTTGTAAGGGGTTACAGGGGTTCTACTCCATCCTCACTCTATTCAAAACACTTTAAAAAGTTCTGGCTTAAAGCATATGTAAACCCTCACCTTGTAAAATAACCCATTCAGTTTAAAATAAAAAGACAAAACATTTGTGTATACATATAAAAAACATTGTAAATATTTTTCCCTCTTTTTTTTAATAAGTGATCACATACTCTTTGTTCTCAGCTGCATAAGGAGCTCCTAGATCTAAGGGAGGAGAAACAGCAGCACACTGTTCTGTTCTTCCCAGTGAATGACTGTGCGGTAAAAGGGACGGGGGGGGGGCATGTCAGGACAAGTGTCAAAACTGATCATTGTAGGAGAGCAGACTTCCAAGGAGAGGAGTTCCAAGCACAGCTAGAAAACTGACCATGGTGTGCTCTCATGTCTAGTGTGGTCAGTTTTTTAATAGGAAAGCAGAGGGACTGGACAAAGAGAACTGGATACTTTTTCATACGAGTATGTGGTACAGCAGGCACATATCAGGAATATGAAATGTTGGGTTTACATATTCTTTAAGTTGCACTTTTAGGCTAAGTTCACATGTATGTGGGTGCAGGACTGTGTGTACATCACATGCTTACCCAGACCCTCATCAAAAATACGCTGCTGTTAGCAGATGCACGGGGTGCCATTAATTCTTAAAGGCATCCTCATGCATTGGAAACCGCAGTGCATTTTTCCCATGCTGGGAAACGTATAGCACTATTAGCGGCTGTATTTTGTAAAAGGTGCAGGGACCTTTTATGTGTATTTCCTGCAAGTACAGCAGCCTATTCAAATGAATGGGATGGTGTGCCTGTGCAAACGTGGATGCATAGAAACCGCATGTGAACTAGCCTAAGCCCAAATAAACTTTTAGTTTAAAGCTTTTCTTACTCCAGCATTTCAAATTCCTGATATGTGGCTGCTGTATGATGTACTTGTATGAGAAAGCATCCTGTTCTCTTTGTATTGCTTCCTTTGCGTGAAATCCCTGGGGTTCCTGCCAGTCCCCCTGCTTTCCTGTTAAAAACTGACCACACTAAGCAGGAGAGCTCACCGTGGTCAGTTCCCTAGCTGTGCTGGGAACTCAGGCTGCTCTCCTTCAATGAGTGTCCTGACACCCCCTCGCACAGCCCTTCACTGGGAAGATCAGTGTGCTGTTGCTTCTCCTCCCCCAGCTCTTATTCAGTTGAGAACAGAGGGTATGTGATCATATTTCTAAAAAAGGAAGTAATTTATAGTATAGTAATTTATGGTTTTTTTAATCTCTATACACAAATCTTTTGCCTTTCATTTCAATTTTAAACTGAATGGGTTGTATTACAAGGTGGTCGTTTACAATCACTTTAAATGGGGTAGACCCTTGCTCTCTACGTGGAAGCAGTGGTCTCTCTGCAGAAGTTTGCCACATCCCCTGCTATGTCAGATCTAGAGCTTTCCTATAAGTGGGGAGCACAAATTTTGCTGATTGCTAAGCTCTAGTTCTGACTAAGCAGGGGACATGTTACACCTCTGTAGAGAGACCACCACTTCACACAGAAAGGGTCCCACTCTGCACCATGTTGGTAGGGGAAAAAATGTTCTACTTCGGCTGTGGCTGATTTCTAAAGAAAACTTAGCCTGCTTTCACACTGATCCACTGCAAAAACGCAATTTTGCTGCGATTTTCCCACGTTTGCAGTGCAATTTTTAAAGGACTCAAAAAACACACCAAAAACAAATCGCGGGTCCATTTTTGCTGCGTTTTTACTGCGTTTTGCCCCTGTTTCCCATTGCTTTTAGTGGGAAGGTGTGTCTTTGGTGCAGTTTTTCTAACTCCCCAAACTTGCCCCAAAAATTCTGAAAGCTTTTCAGGTGCTTTTTGTAAAGCAAAAGCGCTTGATAAACTCCTCAGTGTGAAAGCAGCCTTACTGAAGGACTTTGCACAGCTTTTGTTTTGCTATAACTGGAAAGTCATTTTGCTGATTTAAACTTAAATTGATTAATTGTATTGATTTTCAACAATGAGTTTGTCCCGTGGAACTACTCTTTGAAAGATAGCATGCCTAGAACATACTGTGGTGGGGGGGTTATGAAACCACAAGCCTATCGCATGATGTTTGCAAACAGAAGGGGCCTGCGACACTCGCACCCCCATTATACCCCTCGGAATGCGTGATGTTTGGTCAGTGCTGAAATATGCAGGCTATGCAATCTAACCTAGTCTTTGAGTAAAGTCAGCTTGTGAAACATGGACTCACTCAAAAGCTGCTTCCTGTTTAGCAATGGCTTAACGGCCTGCTCTCAAGACAAGAGAAGACCAAGCTACATCGTTTTTTTATCCTCTATTCACAAAATGAGAGCCAAAAAGATGATTTGCCTTCATTGTATTACATGATTATTGCATTGCTTTAATCTATGTATAGGTATCTGTTTAATGTGTCCTTTTTTTTTTTTTGCAAATTATTATTTTTAGTAAATTTTACATAGGAATTAACACATCATTCACATAATCTTATAAGAGCAAGTCCATCAATTTTCCTTTTACTGTTAGTTCAATTAGGCATTAAAATCATGCAGGGACTGTCTTAATACCTATATATATTTTCGGAGTTTTAAAACACTTACCCAAAAAATAAACACAGAAATGAGAAAGGAAAAAAGAAATAAAAAGGAAAAAAAAGCATATAAGATATAATTCTCTACTCTCCCCCCCACCCCCTACCGCCTGCCCCAACCCCTCATCCCCCACCAAGGAGCACAGACCCCTCCATGTCCCCTAATCCGCTTTGCTTTTTTTTTTCAATATTTCCCACCTCAGTCAATTCTCTCATCTCCAAGGATGCGCAGAAAGATATCCACGGGGACCACACTGCAAAAATTTTCTCATATTTATCGCTTAACATTGCAGTCAATTGCTCCGTTCTCCACCGATATTGCATTTCCTCTATCCATTTGACTATTTTTGGCGAGTCAGAAGATTTACCAAAATTTTGGTATGATAGCCTTTGCGGCCCATAAGAAAAACGTAAGAGACCCTCCTTGATCTCCCTAACAGAACCTGGAATAATGGACAGCAATACCATCTGCAGATTGGAAGCAATTTCTGTATTCGATATAGCTTTGTATGCTTCAAGTACAGCTGACCAAAAAGGTGCAATCCTGGGACATGACCAACCACCAAAGGTGGAGTAGTGTGCCCAGGTGTGTTTTACATCACCAACATTTATTTGACTTTTGGGGGAGTATTCTGTGCAGCTTTACCGGGTACTGGTACCATCTTACTAATAATTAAAAAATATTTTCTTGTACTCTACTGGCCGTAGACATTTTATAAGTCCACATAAACACTTTGGTAACATCTTCTTGTGATATTATACTTTCCAATTCATTTTCCCACTCTGCTATATAATATGGGCCTGTAGGGGTAATAGAAGACAACAATATAGCATAAATGGTTGAATTTGGACGGATCAGGGCATGTGTCCCTAAGCATAGTTTTTCAAAAGCTGTAAAGGGTCGATGTACTGGACCCTTCTTTAAAAGGTTTGTATATAAATTCCTAAGCTGAAAGTACAACAGCCTGATCAGTTCCCTTAAGGGTTTTATGTTAATGTGTCCCTTTTACAAAGAACCTGAAATGTTTTTTGGTCACTTTTATTTCAGTTAATCTTATTTTCCATTTATACACTTTTAAATTCTTGTTTCGTATCTGCTTTTTGCTATATATTCAATACTTATTTTGCAAATAACCATTTAACAATTTACAAAGGATCCCCAGAGTACCACAAGTTAGCTAAAGAGGAAACACCACAAAAGTTCTGTCAGGGTTGTTTTATTTTTTTAAAATATATATTTGTCAAGTCTTTGAAATTAATTGTCTACTCTCGCTTAAACTTTTTTTTTTCCATTGTTTGTTTTTTCTTTCTGTGTAAAAAGTAAAGTAGGGCTAATGAGGGGCCATTTATTTGGCAGAAGAACAGGTTCTGTATAGTTACATAGAAGTTCTGTAACCCTCAGGAGCCAAAAGTCACCAATTTCCCATCAAAGCCTTTTGCCAAAATGTCCAGATTTTAATTATATCTACAAATTTTCAGGGGAAATACAATTCTCAGCATTGATCATCCACACTTATGGGATATAAGTGATAGGTCACTGGGATGAGTCATTAAAGAGGTTGTAAACCTCTATTTGTAGGTTGTTACCTATAGGTAAGACTAAAATAAGGCTTACCTATAGGTACTGTAAATATCTCCTAAACATGCGTTTAGGAGATATTTGCTGTACGCTGCGCCGATGATGTCATTGGCGCATGTGCTGGGAGGAGGCGGCTGCCCATGCCACTTCTTCAACAGTGAGTGCACGGGAGTGACGTCACGCGACTCCGGCCAGTAACACAGCCAGAGTCAGCGGCCCCGGAAAGAAGAGGGGCAAACATGGATGGTAAGTGTCACATAATGTGCTAGTATGCATCGCTTTTACTTTGCAGGGGGAAAAAAAGGAAGTAAAACCTATCAGGGTTTACTTCCTCTTTAAGCTGTGCAAACAAAAGGTTCCTTACATCAAATATGCAAACGGAGAGCCTTTAAAACAAAATAGTACATAAAGATCCATCTGTTGGCTCAAAACCAGAAAGCAATATATATTAATTTGCTAAATTGGACCTAGTATGTATGAATGTAAGTTAGGGACCTAAGATTGTAAACTTCTTAAGGGCAGGGACTGATATGAATGTATAATATATAGGTAAAGTGCTGTGTAAATTGACATAACAATTGAGTTATACAAGTACCTGTAGTAAATAAAAAAAAAATGATTATATATATATATATATATATATATATATATATATATATATATATATATATATATATATATATATATATAACATACCATACCTTCACATTGTTAGTCAATTGTATATTAGCCGCTTGGAAGCAGGCTGGGATTCTTCTCCCCCACTCCAACAGTAAGTAGGTGTGGGAGTTTGCCTGGTCCACTTTATGGTCAAATACAGACACCCATTGTTCTAAAACTAAGGCCATCACTGCCTAACAAATCTGTTATTCTTCTCTGGAGACATTGAGAAATAAGTTCAAGATCTGCTTGGATGTTTTCCTTTCTGCACCACTGGGCAGACCTGGCGGGTTCCATGGGGGCTCCTGGGTGTATGGTAGCCATCCTTCACTGATGGAACAGGAAATCCCGGACTTGAGCCCCAATTTTTAGAGCTTACCCCAAAGGCACCAGTCCCCTAACTCCAGCTGCCAATGACCTTCCCGGCAATTCCACACCCTCTGACAATCTAAAGCTAAAGGGATATATTTATTTGGGCAAAATACATTAAAGCAATAACCAAAAGACGGAAAACCAGTAATAAGGACTTAACAAATGTACAGAAACAGCTACAAAATAATGAGTGACTGAGTAAATCTGTTTCAACTGCAGTAAGCCAGTGGTATGGGGGCAGTATATTACGCATCACTTTATTCATGTCACTGCATAGCCAGCCATGTGGCACATTGTGCAGTTGTCCTGTGACACACGCTGCCATCCAGTGAGATGCGATAAAATGCAGCATGTTTGAATTTATTGCATTGCATTGCACCGCACCTGTGGGCGGAGTTTTAGTGAGGGCCAAATGTTTTCTATGTGCCCTAGCAGTGAATGGTGTTCTTCCAGTGCAGAAAAACGCCAGTCACAGCACTAGTCCCTTAAACAGTTGTCGCTGGAACAGGTTTCTCCACTTAAAGACTTACCACAACCTCTTGCTTTAGTAAAAAAATACATTTTGGCCTTCCCCTATGTTCTGTATTGGTGACAATGGCCACTAGGACAAATAAAATGAATCTCCTCAGTGGGATTGCTGACAGCAATAAAAACTTGGCAGAGGTCTAAGACTTGCGCAATACCCAAAGTTACAAACAAAATTAGCCTTTTTATATACAGTCCATCATGCCTGAGTTTACTTGTCTGCACAGTTTTACAACAGCTATTTCTAAACATAAGGATAGTAGTACTCTTGTTTCCAGACTAAACATTCCCAAAACTAAAATTGCAAAAATACAGGAAGACAAGGCAAGAATATTCCCACTTTCATCTTGTTATGTACACAGAATAGATCTTTACAGAAAATATGACTCTCAGCACAGTAAGTGCTTGTACATACTGTGCATACCACTTACAGGGCAGAAAGTCCCAGTACACCACAACACTTCACCCTGCAAACCATTTTTTGGGAAGGGATGTTAATAGAGATTGAAAGGGAAAGGAAAAAAATGTCAGATATTCTCTATTTGGGTTAGATATTACCAATGCTATTTAACCACTTTCATCCCCTTCCTGCCCAGGCCAATTTTCAGCTTTCAGCGCTGTCACAAATTGAATGACATTTGCGTGGTCATACAACACTGTACCTAGCTGAAATTTATATCATTTTTTTTAAGACAGCCAGAGCTTCCTTTTGGTACCAAATAACCACTGAGTTTTTTATTTTTTGCTATACAAATGAAAAAAGACTGAAAATGTTGAAAAAAAAAGAAAAACCTTTTTCTTCATTTCTATTATAAAATTTTGCAAATAAGTATTTTTTCTGCTTCACTGATGTGTGCTGATAAGGCTGCACTGATGGGCACTGATGAGGCTGCATTGATGGGTACTGATAAGGCTGCACTGATGGGCACTGATGAGGCTGCATTGATGGGTACTGATAAGGCTGATAATCTGCACTGATGAGTCTGCACTGATAAGGCGGCACTGATGGACACTGATTTGCTGCACTAATGGACACCAATTGGCACTAATGGGGTTGCACTGTTAATCAGGGCACTGATGATCAGTGCCTTGATAATGAGTGTAAATGTCCTCTGTCACAGTAAAGCCAGTTACCAGCTTCCCTTTCCTCAGACAGTGACAGCCTGGAGGAAATGCAGATAACCGGCATTTATTTACGTGTGATCAGCTGTGATTGGACACAGCTGATCATAGGGTAAAGTGTCAACGTCATTGGCTCTTTACCCTGACCAAGGGACACAGCTCACCAATAATCGCTGTGGTGCACACCAAGAATTGGAGGATGTCCTATGACGTCCTCCCAGAACAAGAGCGGTCCCACCCAGTCGTCATTGTACAATAAGCCGGACAGGAGCTGGTTAAGTGGTGTGAACTAGTTCTTAAAGTGGTTCTCAAGGCAGAAGGCTTTTAACATTCATGCATTCTCTGCATGAAGGTAAAAAACCTTCTGTGTGCAGTTACCCCCCCCCCCAGCCCCCCCTTATACTTACTTGAGCCCAATCTTGATCCAGCAATGTGCATGAGAGCAGCTGCTCTCCCGGCTCGCTCTCTCCCTCCTCATTGGCTCAGATACAGCATCAGGAGCCTTTGGTGTATGTGTTGCATTAGGAGGGACATGCAGAGCTTATGCCCGCTCCACAGTCAGCATACCTCTGTTACCTTACTCCCGGTAACAGAATGGGGTCCCACCAAGCACATAGCGTGGACCTTAGACACGCTCAACTTAAAGTGGTTCTAAAGGCAGAAGGTTTTTTATCTTAATGCATTGTATGCTCCCTCCTGATTGGCTGAGACACAACAGCGGGCACCATTGGCTCCTGCTGCTGTTCAACAAAATCAGTGAGCCAATGAGGAGAGAGAGGGGGCGGGGCCGAGCCGCGGCTCAGTGTCTGAATGGACACATGGAGCAATGGCTTGGCTCGGATGCCCCCATAGCAATTTGTTTGCTGTGGGGACACTCGGCAGGAGAGATTGGCCAGGAGTGGAAGCGAGGGACACGAGTAAAGGAGGATCTGGGCTGCTCTGTGCAAAACCACCATATAACATGTTTGTTATTTTTAAAAAGAAAAACATTTGCCTTTAATATCACTTTAACTCTTGCATCATCTAGTGATCAGGCCGTTGATCTCCGTAACATTAATCCACTCCTAGAGACAGACGGAGATGGAGACTGACCACTAGTGAGGGAGCTGTAAATCCGGACCCACTCGCTACCGGACCCACTGTCAACTAACAAGGTACCACACCAACGACTGGTTGCAGTTCTGCTTGCTGTTTACTCGTGATATCTCCTTTCTGCCCTTAGTCTTACAGCTTAACCTTATATTGTTGTAATGTTACAAGATCCCTAGTGTGCTATTGTAGACTCAGAGCCTTTAAGAAGCGCCAGGACCTCACATGAACCCCTTGAGTAACTTCAGACCATGCTTTGTACGGTTAAACAAGTTTTACTGAAAGTTCAGAATTGCATACATACCATGGCAAACCATCCTTTCCCTAACAAATTTTAACAGTTGATGCCCCAGCATACCTGCACAGGTAAAGGCCTTATAGGTGAAGTCCATAACTGGCACAACTCAAATGGAGAAGTCCATGGTTTGGATGTGTTCCGAGATTCCAGTGTTCCATAGATGAACTAAAAGTCTCAAGAAGTCCTGCAAGGTTCCTGTTCTTAGCCCGCTACCTTGCGCTGACTTGGGACCCAAACCTCCACTTTTTATATATCACTAGACAGGAGGCCGGACCCCAAAAAGCCTGGAAATGTGAGCAGGAAACACAAAGCAGTATTAACCCCTTCCCCTATCCTGGGCAGCCACACAAGCCTAGCTAAAATGAACACAGTAGGCAACCTGCCTATAGGCTGGTTTTCTCTCTTTAATGCAGTCTATCCAGATTCAGTTCTGGCTATGACCTGTGTGAAGATTTGGTATTAAGGGTAGAATCTTAAGGACACAGACCACTCGGCAAACTTGCAGTTAACTGAAAAGATTCTGTACAGCAGTAATCACACTCAAAGTAAAATACATTCTCCTGGTTCTAAAGCAGCACAACTTGGGCTACACTGGTCCTCAGTCTAAAAAAATGAGGCCTCTCAGGCCAGAACAGGACAGTGTTCGCACACGCCACATGCAGCAACTTCAAGGTGTTAGCCTGGTCAGTGCAGACAGACACACCCCTAGTCTGTCCATGCACCCTGACGGCACAACAGTCTCCTCGGGAGGGTGAAGCCCTGAACCGTATTCTGCTCTTATACCATTAAGCCTGTGAACATCTGCACCATTAGCAAGGGCTGGTCATCATCAAAACATGTACCCAGGGTTGAAGCATTGATCCCACCCAATACTCTACAAAGCCTCCAGGAACCAGGGCTCAATCCAGAATTGACGAGTTAATGGAGAAAATTGAAAGACCGGTTTTCTTCTAAAGAGACACACATCCTAGAGTCCCTCAACTAGCATGGGTTAGAGCCCTTGGTGACATCAAATCCTCTCTACACCATGACACATCTCTGTCCCACCTGGAACAAGTATTCAGATCGAGACAGTCAGAAGTCCTTATGTGCATGCTTGTTTCAGGGTGTTGACTCAAAAGGTTGAAGCTAAAGATTCGGAATGCTAAAGAGATGCATGTGGTCATATATGGAGCTCATTTCTAAAATGTTTATGGCAATCCCCAGGTCAGGGTATGATGTGACCAAAGCAATAAAGGAAGCATAGAGAACAATGTGTAGTTTGTGGACAGAAGTGAGTCATGTAAAAGACCACCAAAAGTATATTCTGAAATGGGATTGGGTTGCTTTCAGGTTTCACATTGACACACTGTACTGTTCTCTCTCAAAAAAAAATCCTAAAAAACTTCTTTTAGTTTTTGCCAGCATTCTTCACTCTCCTTACAATCATCCTTCAGCAACACAGAGGATGACATTTCACTTTGAAGTGGGTATTTCTATGTAGCATTAAAGTTTATTTTTTTCTCGACTAGGCATAAGTCATAGGAGCCACCGTCAACTCAACCTAAAACTAATGGAGTCACTTGGTCTTTTACTCCTCTCATTCTCTCTCTCCGCATGATGTACAAATTTCTTCCATTCACCAAAGACTTCACCCTGCTCTCTCTCCTGCATGGTTGCGTACTGTCCTATGTTTTGCAAGACAATCCTGACATGTTGAAATGTGTCATTTACAGTAAATGTGAATATTGCTCTTACTGGGGGTCATTTACTATAGCGCGATAAATGATCCTGCAGTCCCGTAAAATAGCGCCCAATTAAGGCCAATTAAGACTTCAACTCTCAGAAACTGGGCGCTAATGCAAATGGAAAGCAGCGCTATTGCCGGCAAACATGCCTGTCAGATCACATAGAATAGTGGAAGTCAATGTGATCGAACCTGCAAAATCCAAAGTTCTCACTGAAGGCTTAAATGCAAGTTTTTTGCCATAAAAAGTGTATGGGGACCCTTGTCCTGCTCTAGGGGACATGTATCAATTGGAAAAAATGTTTTTAAAAACGGCCGTTTTTTCAGGAGCAATGAATTTAATAATGCTTAAAGTGAAACAATAAAAAATTAAAATTCCTTTAAACATCATGCCTGGGGGGAGGGGGGGTGTCCTTAGTATTCCTGTAAAGTAGTGCATCTTTCCCGTGTTTAATACTGTACCACA
The DNA here is from genome assembly GCA_037952925.1 of Lithobates clamitans. Lineage (NCBI taxonomy): Eukaryota > Metazoa > Chordata > Amphibia > Anura > Ranidae > Lithobates > Lithobates clamitans. The sequence continues at coordinate 1,460,810 of JBBGZY010000979.1, read as the reverse complement.
GCAAAATGACATTTCTAAAGGAAAAAATCTAAAATTTAAAATTGCTTGCGGCTGTAATAAATTGCCAGTCCCCGGCAATATAGAGTAAGAATCTAAGAAAATCTAAGAAAAAAATGGCGTAGGGTCCCCCCACCAGTCCATACCAGGTCCTTTGAGTCTGGTATGGTTATTAAGGGGAACTCCACGGCAAAATGAAACCTGGCAGATCAGGAAAGATGGGGGGGGGTGAGCAAGCACCCCCCTGAACTATATAAGGCCACATGCCCTCGAAATGGGGAGATGGGGAGGGTATTTTTGGGGGTTAATGGGGACAAGGGCCTCATCCTCACAACCCTTGCCCAGTGGTTGTGGCAGTCTGCAGGCAGGGGGCTTATCGGAATCTGGAAGCCCCCTTCGACAAGGGGGCCCCCGGACCCCCCCCATGTGAATGGGTATGGGGAAAAAGTAGAGAAATGTGACAAAAGACAATAGGCGTTTTTTGACAATTCCTTTATTAAAAATGTCTTCTTCTTTCCCCCACTTCTTCCCCCATCTTCCTCCGGTCTTCCTTCAGTTTTCTCATTCTTCCTCCAGTTGCTTCTTCCCCCACATCTTCCTCCATCTTCCTCCGCTTCTTCCTCTGGTCTTCTCCATCTTCCTCCGACTTCATATTCCCCCTGTTTCAACCTCTGGTCTTTCTCCTCCGCTGCTCCCGCCACTGTTCCCGCTGAACATTCAAAAATTGAACCCCTTCCGATGCTGCGATGGGGCACATGGCGTCACTCCGAGACCCGCCCCTTGTGACTTCACCGCCTGGGGCATGATGGGTCAGTGATGTCACAAGGGGGCGGGGTCTCCTGCTGACGTCATCCGATAGCCACGCCACATAGTTATATATGAAATGTGCGCTATGGAAGCAGACAGATCGACTGGCCGCAGCGTCGGAGGAGGGTCGTTGTTTTCATGTTCAGCCGGTCAGTGGTGGGAGCGGTGGAGGAGAAAGACCGGAGGACGAAGCAGGGGAAGAAGAAGCTGGAGGAAGGTGGAGCAGACCGGAGGAAGAAGCGGAGGGAGATGGAGGAAGAAGCAGTTGGAGGAAAAAGGAGAAAACCGAAAGAAGACCGGAGGAAGATGGAGGAAGAAGTGGGGGAAAGAAGAAGACATTTTTAATAAAGGAGTTAAAAACCGGCTATTATCTTTTGTCACATTTCACTGCTTTTTTAGGTGAATGGGTAGGGGTACAATGTACCTGATACCCATTCACATAGGGGGGGTTGGGATCTGGGGGCCTCCTTGGCAAAGGGGGCTTCCAGATTTCGATAAGCTCCCCGCCCGCAAACCCCCACAACCATCAGGCAAGGGTTGTGGGGATGAGGCCCTTGTCCCCATCAACATGTGGACAAGGTGCTTTGGGGGGGACTCCAAAGCACCCTCCCCATGTTGAGGGCATATTGCCTGGTATGGATCAGGAGGGGGAGGGCGCTCGCTCATCCCCCCTTTCCTGACCTGCCAGGCTGTGTGCTCGGATAAGGGTCTGGTATAGATTTTGGTCGGGGCCCCTATGCCATTTTTTTTTGGCACAGGGTTCCCCTTAAAATCCATACCAGACCTGAAGGGCCTGGTATGGATTTTGGGGGGACCCCATGTTAATTTTTTTTTTATTTTCGCCATGGGGTTCCCCTTAAAGTCTGTACCAGATCCGAAGGGCCTGGTATGCACTGGGGGGGGGGACCCTACACCTTTTTTTTCTTGATTTTTGAATAGCTGGATTTTTGGAATTTCACACCATAATATTTTTGAATAATTACATACCATTGCATGCATTTGAAGGGTTAAAATTATGGAATAAACCAAACTGATGTGTGTTGGCTAATTATGCTGCTGAGTACAATATACATTTTCAGGAGGTGACACCATTGGTGGGGTTTAAACCCATGGCTTGAACCCATGGCTTGAACTTTTGAAGGTAGCAGGGCATACCACTATGCTATGGAGCTGAGCACAACCATACATAGAAAATATTATTACTAATGTTTGATTCTTTTCATTGTATACAATAATGTTTTGCATTTGAGGCATTAATATTATGGCACCAAGCATGCTCATGTGCCATTGGCTTGGGTAGGGATGAGCCGAACAACCCCGGTTTGGTTCGCACCAGAACTTGCGAACAGGCAAAAAATTTGTGTGAACACCGTTAAAGTCTATGGGACACGAACATGAAAAATCAAAAGTGCTAATTTTAAAGGCTTATATGCAAGTTATTGCGATAAAAAGTGTATGGGGACCCGGGTCCTGCTCCAGGGGACATGTATCAATGGAGCAGTGATTTTATTAATGCTTAAAGTGAATTTTTTTTTGTCACATTTCACTGCTTTTTTTGGTGAATGGGTAGGGGTACAATACCCATTCACATGGGGGGGGGAGGATCTGGGGGCCCCCTTGTTGGTACCCTCCGGGTCCATACTAGACCCGAAGGGCCTGGTATAGACCTGGGGGGAACCCTACGCTACTTTTTAAAAATTTTAGCGTGGGGGAAGGGCCTGGTATAGACTTGGGGGGAACCCCACGCCATTTTTGTTAAATTTTGGTGTGGGGGGGGGTCCCTCTGAACCCATACTAGACCCAAAGGGCCTGGTATAGACCTGGGGGGAACCCCATGAAGTTGTTTTTTTTGGCTGCCATTTTTTTTTTTTACTTTCAGTGGGGAAGCCGCTGACAGCTGATGACTCATTGGTTGTTAAGGATGCGGCAGCTGGCTTCCCGGCCCCACGGTTAGCAACCAGCTATATACAGTGTTAAAATAATAACATCAAATACATCAAAAATTGAATCACAAACGCAACAGTCCTGTTTCTGAATGAATGAATGAATGATTTGTAAAGCGCTGCAAATGCAAACTGAATCGCCTCAAGGTGCTAGATGCGTTCTGGGTTTCTGGTGCGGTTCCATTGAAATCTATTACCCACAAATCGCTTGAAAAAGTCCCCGACCATTTCTGAAAACGCACTGGCAGCACAAAGCAGAGATGTGAACTAGTACCATAGGAGACCATGTTAAATGGACTGCAGAGTGTCTGCAAAATGTAAAACGCACTAAATTATGCATAGGTGTGAACCCAGGGTCAGGGCCAGTTCACACTGGAGCGATGTGGAACCTTGCGAATCCAGTGCAGGTTCCCGCATCGCATACAACTCGCAGGCAGTTCACACTGCCATATGCGAACTGCTGGGAGTGTCAGTAGAAAGCTAATGACACCCCCAAATCAGTTCGCATGTCACAGAGCGAACTGCAAATTCAGACAACACTCATGCAATTTGATTCTGCTGCAGATCAAAAAAGGGTCCTGTGCAAGTTTGGTTCGAATGTGATGCAAATTCAACCATACAATCTCTATCGCTGAGTTTGCATCACACAGACATCGCATGGGATTTGCAGTGCGGGGCAAATCACATCCGGTGTCGGACAGCACAGCAGTGTGAACCGGCTCTAAGGCCCCTTTCACACTTGTGCAACTTGTCCTGCAATTCCTGCATCCATTGACCTCAGGATTACACTGGCATTGCTTCAAATCACATCAAATTTGCAGCAAAAAGCGCTGCAAAATCACAGGACTTTCAGGTCGCACAAGTGTGAAAGGGGCCTTATGGACCTCAAGTTGTATGAAAAGTCGGCCAAGTGTGAAAGGAATTTAATGAGATTGATAACACCTTTGAATTAAGCCCTATTTGCACTTGTGGGACCGATGCCTGTGTAATCTTGCGGTATATGGACCTCAAGTCGCATCAAAGTCAAACCAAAGTAGTGCAGGGATAAATCTGACCCGCTTGCAGGATGCACAAGTGAGAATATTGCCTAATTCAAAGGTATTATCCATGAATCTCATTCACACTGCTGTGACCTGAAAGTCACACTATTTTGCTGCTGCAACTTGACCCCAACTTCTGGGAATGCCTGTGTAATATTACGCCCTATGTACCTCAAGTCACATGAAAGTCACACCAAAGTAGTACAGGGACTACTTTAAAGTTGTTGCAACTTGAGGTAGCACAGATATGAATGGTTATTATTGAGAATCATGGGGTACAACTTGTCATGCAATTCGTAGGTCCAAATTTGTTGGAAAAGTCGCCCAACTGTGAAACAAGTCATATATATTTTAATAGAAAGGAGCTCTCATTTATATTTGCATAGTCCTTACTGATTTACATCAGCAGAACAAATGCAGGAAGTGATGTGTGCACATGGGCCAGAAGCAAATGTGTGGTGATGCCAAACAAATCAATGAACCCCACACACAACAAATCTAACTACCACATCCACCCCCACATTGAGTAAGCACAAGTACATATCCTACACTTACCCGGAAAATGAGCAGCACCTCCTCTTTTCTAAAGAGGGATCTCGCCATGTCCAAATAGATGTAGATCATGACCAGCACAGAAAGTTCCGGGTGATTACAATGACTCATTTCTGGGTCAAAAGGTGAAGCCACGCTCTTTTGATCGCAGCTGCGAATATTTGATTGCAACCACAATTAGAATATTTTTGTTTATTTGCAGATATGTGGATCTGCATTTCTACATAGCATGATATTTGAAGGTAAACTTAAGGGAGTTTGATAAGAAATGGTGTCCCTGGGATAGCAGTAGGTGAATTATAAAGACAAAGGCCCAGTTTGAGCTCTGGTTCACACTGACAGCAGGAGGAAATCGTGCGAGTTCAGCTGAACTCACTCAAATTCATTCTTGCATGTCAGTCCCGACTGCGCGGGGGATTTCAGAGACTTCTGTGCAGGTTTCTGCACTGTTGTCAATAAAATCGCACCCTGAAGTCGCCAAAAAGTAGTACAGAAACTACTTTTGGATAATGCGGTACCGCACCAATTAGAACGGTGCAATTGCCACCAATTTGACATGTCAAATCGCACCAATGTGAACCAGGGCTGACACATACAACACTGCCTATCCACCAGCTGAATTCATTACCTGCAATTCTCCACAGCTGTTATATATAAAGATTCCAACCTTTATCATTTACTTGCAGGTGTGCTGAAGAGATTCATTTTTTTGGTGCACAAATACATATAGAAATTATAACGTATAAAAGAAAGATATTGCCCTTCCCCAAAACCACCACCCCCAAAACTAAATTAAAGAAGAAAGATAAGAGAAAAAAAACACACACAACAAGCTCAATAATGTACTTTTATTTTGCCAGCAGAAACAAAAATTATGTACATTCATTTACTGGCTTAAGAAAAAAATTCTACAGTATACATGGTGCTACATTTAGCAAAACAGTTAGCAATTGGGTTATAAGGGCCTTGCTCATAGGAGCTTACAATCTAAAATTTGTCTAAACCTTAGAGTGGACACAGCTTTACTTTCAGTGTATAACGGGTAACATTTCATACTAAAACTCACCCACCAGCCCACATCATTTTTATCTGCAAGATTATAGAAACATACTTAACGGTCAATATTCTTACAAAGCATTCCAACATAGTATTAAAAAAGGCATTTATTCAAAATATAACACCCACCACCAGCCCACAATCCACACAGTACATAAGTGACCATGTTCTGCTGGAAGTTACATTTCTGTGTACAGTACATGATTAAAGCGAAGTTCCACACAAAAATGGAACTTCCGCTTTTCGGAACCCTCCCCCCCTCCGGTGTCACATTTGGCACCTTTCAGGGGGGAGGGGGGTGCAGATACCTGTCTAAGACAGGTATTTGCACCCACTTCCGACATAGACTCCCATGGGAGTCTATGCCTCTTCCCGTCCCCACCTCGCTGTCTGCTGGGAACACACAGCTCCCAGGAGAGAGCGGGACCACTTGGGACGCGCAGCGCGACTCGCGCATGCACAGTAGGGAACCGGGAAGTGAAGCCGCGATGCTTCACTTCCTGATTCCCTCACCTAGGATGGCGGCGGCAACTGCCGAGAACCGAGCGGGTTCTCGGCGTCCCCTGCCGACATCGCTGGACCCTGGGACAGGTAAGTGGCCATGTATTAAAAGTCAGCAGCTGCAGTATTTGTTGCTGCTGGCTTTTAATATTTTTTTTTTTTTTTGGCGGTGTGGGTGAACCCCAACTCTAAGCAATGAGATCAAAGAGTAGAAGGTCAGCACATGCTCCCAAACCATGTTTGCATGGTCAGGCAGGAACAATACACACTCAACATGACAGCATGGCCACATAAATCCACTTTTGATGGAAAAAATGCACAATATTTTCATCAAACAGCCCTAGCTGGGCGTTTGTCAATATGTACAATATCAATTCTTCTCCCCCAGCAAAAAACCTGACCTTCTCAGGCCAAACGAACCCCCCCCCCCACTGCAGCCCTTTATATAAGAGAGGTTGTATTGTTAGCACACTGACACACCCAATAGAAGTACACGCCTACCAGTATCTTTCAATCTGTCTCTTCATGTATGTCTGAAGTGATTGCAACTGATGAGCAGGAACACATAATACTATTTGCAACTGTGTTAGCCCTTGGCTATGTGCATTAAATCTCCAACTACATGCCAAAGATCGAAGTCCATTTGCATCCACATAAACAAAGCTACAGTTTTCTAAGCATATGTACCTGTGCAGTGTAAACCCTACAATTTTAAATGTCCAAGTCCCTGGGCATGATTAGTGCTAATAAACATTAACATCAATCCCTGGCTGCAGAGCATCCAATCTAAAGTCCAAAACTAACTTTCTTACATTAGAGACTATTTCGACAGGAGACAAATAAAATACCAGCATGTCTTTGGATTGTGGTGAGAAACCCACACAGGGAGAACATATAAACTTCAACACAAGCATTAGGATGTTGGGAAATTGAACCAGCAACCCGAGAACTGCTAGACAGAGCTGCTACACATTTAGCCAGCGGGCAGACTCACACATGGCTGCATCTCTGTGGTGTGAACCATCCCTAAGTCCATAGCCATGCTCAGTGTCACAAGCAATATACAATATATTGTCTGAAGTATTGGGACGCCTGCCTTTATACACACATAAACTGTAATGGCATCCCAGTCTTAGTCCGTAGGGTTCAAAATTAATTTGGCCCTTTGCAGCTATAACAGCTTCAACTCTTCTGGGAAGGCTGTCCACAAGGTTTAGGAGTGTGTCTATGGGAATGTTTGACCATTCTTCCATTAGTGCAATTGTGAGGTCAGGCTCTGATGTTGGACAAGAAGGCCTGGCTTACAGTCTCCGCTCTAATTCATCCCATAGGTGTTCTGTTGTGTTGAAGTCAGGACTCTGTGCAGGCCAGTCAAGTTCCTCCACTCCAAACTCACTCATCAATGTCTTTATGGACCTTGCTTTGTGCACTGGTCCAAATCATTTGGTGGAGGAGGGATTATGGTGTGGGGTTGTTTTTCAGGGGTTGGGTTTGGCCTCTTAGTTCCAGTGAAGGGAACTCTTAAGGTGTCAGCATACCAAGACATTTTGGACAATTTCATGCTGCCAACTTTGTGGGAACAGTTTGGGGATGGCCCCTTCCTGTTCCAACATGACTTCACACCAGTGCACAAAGCAAGGTCCACAAAGACATGGATGAGCGAGTTCGGGGTGGAGGAACTTGACAGGCATGCGCAGAGTCCTGACCTCAACCCGATAGAACACCTTTTGGCTGAATTAGAGCAGAAACTGCAAGCCATCCAACATCAGTGCCTGGCCTCACAAATGCACTTCTGGAAAAATGGTCAAACATTCCCATAGACACACTAAACCTTGTGGACAGCCTTCCTAGCCGCTGTTCTAGCTGCAAAGGGTGGGCCAAATCAATTTTTAACCCTACAGACTAAGACTGGGCTGCCATTAAAGTTCATTTGTGTGTAAAGACAGGTGTCCCCCTTTCTATTGTGAAAAAAAAAGACAGGTGTCCCAATACTTTTGGCTAGATAGTGTATCTGGCAAGATTTACAATGGTGATGGAACCCTCCTACACATAAATACTACATTTAGACATCGTTTTAGGAGCTGGGAGATGAAACTCCTCTACATGAAGCGGCATGTTTGGGATTTTAATCCAGACGCTCAGGGATGCTAAGCAGCAGTTCTAACCTCTAAGCCACAGAGCTGCCACATGTGCAAACCTCCTACACATGATTACACATAAATACACATAAATAATGCATTTCTTTGTACATACAGGTGATGGAGTTACATTACTCAAGAGCTATTCTTCTTGATTTAGTCTGTGATATTTGGTGGTTCTTTGTGGATGGATGAGTGTAGAATAGTTATATTACCCTCACATTTTTGGGAATTACATTTTGATTTCTGCTGTTGGTACACATATCACATTTTTGGGCTTAAATTATGATTATTTGGAAATAATAAAAAGCACAAAAAATTGTGACTCATTTTAAATTTGCATCAGCAATGGTATTGTTTGAGGTTTGTAAAGACACCTATGTCCGTTTGGGTAAAGGTTGTTGTGAGATGGAGAGTAACAAGACAGACAGACAGAGACAGAGAAAAATATATTTTACCAAAACATCAAAACATTCCACATTCTAGCATTCTTAAGGCCCCTTTCACACGAGGCGGACTCCGTTTCTACGGAGCACGCCTCGGTCCGCCGGCTCAGCGGGAGATCTGTCCGTTGATCTCCACTGAGCCGGCGGATGACAGGTCCCTCTCTGCTCACTGAGCGGGGAGGGGCTTGTCAGGCGCCGCTGCCGTCTATGGAGGGATCGGATGAAAACGGACAGCATGTCCGTTTTCATCAGATCTCACCCGATCCGATCCGCCAACGATGGACCTGGACGTAGGGCCATCCGTCTGCTTTTAGTGGATCGGACGGGGCCGGATGTCAGCGGACATATCTCCGCTGACATCCGACGCTCCATAGACTAACATGGAGCGCCCGTTCAGGTCCGCTGTCAAAACTGATAGGCGGACCTGAACGGTCCGATCGTGTGAAAGGGGCCTAAAAACAAAATAGATTAAGTAGAAGCAACATTGTTGCAAAGGATAATTTATTTCAGAGAAAGATACATTTAATCTCAACATTAAAAGGATTTATTTGGGGAAGTTACAATGGTGCCATTAGAATCAATGGCTAAAACTTGCATTGGACTATAATAGCTCAGATTTTCACTCCCAAAAAATGGTCTTCAACACAGCGCTCATTCTGGTATTTACTATAGTGCCCTATAAAAAAGACATTGGAGCTGAATGATGCTAAAATGAGAGCTATTTGCAGGTCTGAGCATGCTCAGTTGTGTTGGCACCTAGTTGTACAAAAACGGAGAATTTATCTCTTCTCAGACTTTTAAAGATATTTCAGTGTAGAAATCACTTTTTCACACAGTTTAAAAGCAGATTATCCTTAAATAATATACCGCATATTTCAGTACCATTTAGGCAATTATATCATGCTCTAAACATTATTTCCATGTGCACCACTCCAGGTTTTAGCAGAGTAAGGGTTTGGGCACTTTTTGGTTTCAGGGAACTATAGCAAATTCAATTTTGGGTGTATTTTTTTTACCAGCACTATAGTGAATACCGTTTTAGCGCTAATTAGCGCGATTATCACTAATTCATGGTAATTGGTGCTGCAGCGATATAGTAAATGACCCCCACTGTTTCTAAAAGTCTGACAACATTTAGACATGGACTTTTCATAGTATTATTCCTTTTTTTATACAAAACACACTGGATATAAATCTGGTTTAGTACTTTGTATGTAAACGTAGCATAGTACTGTTTTACTTCTTCTGTATGCTGGGTGTAATTCTCGGTGTTTGTTCTTTTTCAGTATGTGTAGACTCTGCACAGTAGTACTTCTCTTGTCCTGTATGCTGAGTGTAATTCTCAGTATCTGTTCTTATTCTGTATGTTTGTACTCTGCACAGTACCACTTCTCTTGTTCTGCTTTTTACAAGCCTGCATTTGCCATCACAGAGAATTATGGTACTACTGCGGAGTCCATTCATCTGTTAGCATATACCAACAGCCCTGAAGGAGGCAATTCCTCGAAAAGCATTGGCTCAACCTATATGTTCTCGGGCCTCCAATAAACTATTGCAATCTCCCACCAAGATTTGCATGTATTTGGACACCAGGCATTCCTTCCTTCTCATTCAAACTTATGTAGGAGGATTTCTTTCATCTCTGTGTATCACCTGAGGCCAGTCACTTCACTGGGTATATGGAAAGGTTTACCAAATGAAAAAGGAGATACCAACCAATTAGGTCATAGAGGTTGCCACCATCCCTAATACAAGGAAAAAAGATAACCCCCTCGGATAGTTGGTGGGACTTTAACGGCAACGGAGTATGCCAATTTTATTGATACAAATATACAAATGTACAAAAATAAAGAAATACACACATAAATGAAATAATGTATAAAAATGCTAAGAAATATAAATATGCTGGTGTATTAGTCGAATGTATATACGTGCAGCCTTCCACGTGGGAAAGGTTTACAACCACTTTATTATGTATTTATAGTTAATTACAGGTTCTCATATAGCACCATCAATTTACGCAGCGCTTTACATATATAATATACATTCACATCAGTCCCTGCTCTCAAGGAGCTTACAATCTAAGGTCCCTAGCTCACATTCATATATACACATAGTAGGGCCAATTTAGACAGGATCCAATTAATCTACCAGCATGTCTTTGGAGTGTGGGAGGAAACCAGAGTACCCGGAGGAAACCCACGCAGGTTTTAAACAATTTAGCTGCACCCAGTTCTTCCCAAAGCCATTTTCTCATTACCCTATACCGTTTTTACAGGTTGATATGTCTTTAATTACTAATCTATAGTCTTAAATCAGCAACACATTACAGATTACAATATAGATCATCCCCATCCGCCTCTGACCTCCCCACCCTGACATGTTGTTGCTATCATACAAATAACAACCCCCCCCTCAAAAAAATACTCATTATAATCTCTACAATTCATTTTTACAACGGTATGGACCTTTTTGGGGGTTTTTTAATATTGAAATTTCCTGAAAATACCTGTTGCTCATGCCAGAGACTTCATCCTTGCTAGCAGTGGTAATCATTTGCCAGTTTATCTGCCTTCTACAGCATTACCCCTGCTTGTGCCTATAGTAGAGATAATATTAAAAAATAAAAGTCATGTCTACAATTTACAATGCTAATCAGATTTTTAGCTTCTTACGCAATTGGCAGTAATGCTTGATGGGGCAAGTAAGAGCTTTCATTGACAGTGACTTCACCAGGGGGACCTTGCTGCCATTGATATTCATTGTGGCATACTGTTTTGGTTTTACTATGCTTTGCCTGCTCCAGTGATGCACTGTAGCTTGGCCCTACCCATTGCCTGGGCACTACATGGTAAAGAAAGAAGGTCATGTGACCTGGAAAAAAGCAGCAAAAAAGTATTTATAAGCATTTATTAATTTTTTTGGGGGGAGGAAATTCCTTGCTTATTTTTGTACAAAACATCATCTAGGTTGTTCTTCTATTGGTATACAAACTGCTTGTAGCTAATGACCCTATTATTATCTGTATTAGTATTATTATTTTCATTATGTGGCATCATGTTGATGTTGACTACTGGCAACTAGGATAGAGTTTCTCCAAAAATATCCTGTCTTCTTTTTGTTTTTTTGCAAAGGCATGTTCATATTTTTGTGACTGTATCCAGCTGTCCTACAGCTGGTTGTCCTCTTCTTCTTTTCCTCTTAAATTTTCCAAGTGTAAAGCTATCTACCAGGCAGCAAATAAGGTAAGTTCATTGTTAGGATTTATACATACTTTAATATCAGCGCCAGCAAAGACATGGTACTACAGCACCACAGGCCACATAACAGTGTTGCTATGGCCTACAGCAGTCATTTTACTACTGGCAGACTTTGGAACGACCTTAACTTGGTTTGGGGTCTAGTGGAGTCTACGATCAAAATTAAAATGATTGTAAAGGTTTTTGTTTCTCTAAAATAATATACATGTCATACTTACTTGCTCTGGGCAATGATTTTGCACAGCAGAGACCTGATCCTCCTCTTCTTGGGTCTTGCCTCCTCCTGCCTTCCGAATGCCCCCATAGCAAGCCACTTGCTATGGGGGCACTCATGTGGACTTGATCCCCGGCTGCACTGTCTGCATCTGTTGACACACACAGTACAGCTCAGCCCTGCCCCCTGCTCCCTCCTCACAAGATTTGATGGACAGCAGCAGGAGCCAATGATTCCCACTGCTGCCAAGCCTTCTGTGAGAACAGGGGAGAGAAGAGATTAGGCTCAGGAAAATATTTAAGGGGAGCTGACATGGAGGTTTTTTTTACCTTAATGCAAAGAAAGCATTACGGTAAAAAAAAAACCTTTAGTTTTACTACTTTAAGAGTTTTCATTACCCTGAAATATTTCTAACAGTTGGGATATTTCACAGCAATTTCGCTATTTTGGTGTAATGTCAAAGGCAAATTTAAAGAGGGATTTCTGTGAAAATGAAAGATTCACTCTATTGAAAGCCTCCAAAAGTCAAATCTCTTTACAAAAGAGTATAAAAAATAGAGCTATTGCGAAAATAGGGGAAAAAATGGCAGATTTTAGGAGGTGCAGTTGATGTCATCATGCCTCACACTGCCTCCTGAGAAAGCTTGGTGCTTGAAATCCCCAGATTGTACCATTGCAGTGATCTGGAGCACATTCTTTAGGGATTAAAAGCCCCAGCTTTCCAAGCAGTAAAGCATTGTGATGTCACCCCACCTCCTTTTTTTTTTTTCTTTTGCAATAGCCTTATTTTTAAAATGCCTTTGTAGGCGATTTGACTTTGAGGGGATAGGACTTTCAATAAACAGACATTCCATTTTAAAGGATGGACTGCTTTAAGGTGTTGTTTGCTGTGCAATAGTCAATGTGCAACAGAAGTTCTTTTTAACTATCCTGGACCTGTTCTTGTCCCACAAAATAGCCCCTCATTAGCATTATTATTCGATATTTTTACAGGGAAAAAAAATGTGAAAAAAGTCAAATAATTAAAAACATGTAAAGAAGTCATACTCAAATACACACAGAACAGGAAAATACAAAAATCTAAAGAAAAATAAAAAATAAATTACCTTACATACCCCTAAACACATACCTGCTAAAGTACCGTAGTTAAAGGGTATTTTTAATGCAAAATTTGTCCTAAGCAACCCAGTAAGCAAAATTGAGTTTGCACTTCAGCAAAATTGTATTTTTTAAAAAAACAAATTTAATCTACAGTAAATAAATCTATTTATACATACTTCTATTAGATCGTAAGCTCTTCTGAGCAGGGCCTTCTTAATCCTCTTGTATCTTATTGTGTTATAACTGTATTGTCTCCCTTTTATATTTTAAAGTTCTGCGTAAACTGTTGGCGCTATATAAATCCTGTATAACAATAATAATACTAAAGATTTTAGGTATAAATCCAATAAAATTCCAGAGAAAACTACCGACAGCCTAACTCAGCAGCACTGGGACTTCTGTTTGAGTTATGTGGGGACCTAAGCTTGTCCAAAAAAAGAATTCTCTGAATAGTTGTAGATGTTGGGAAGGGGTACAATGGGGAGGGGAGAGGGGGAGACCAGCTCTCTGACTCATCCTGATACAGTTATGCAATTAAACCTCCAAAAAAGGGAAGTGGTGTTTGGTCAGAGCAGAAAACCACTGCAAGGATTTAAAATATGGAATTTTACCCTTACTCATCACATACAGAGCTTAAAAAATACATATATACAGTATATATATATATATATATATATATATATATATATATATATATATATATATAATATTTTTTTGCAAACTCCACTGCTGTGAATTGCACCATGAGAAAAAACTTATACCTCTGGTACTTGTAATATCCATCTACTCATCTACTCTGTTGGAGAGTGCTAATGAAGGGCACTCTAAGTTATGAGGAACCCCACTGTGCCTTTATATCAAAGGAGGACCCCCAGATTTCTGTTGTAGTAGCAGCCTGTTCATCTCTTGACTACTTCCACTACAGAGAGATGGCAACATTTGCCATGTGAGATTACGAAATGCCAGAGTGTACTGGGCCAAAGTAAACCTTTAAAATGAACTGATTTAACATGAGACTAAGTGGGCCTGGAAACTAAAGGCATATAACAAAGAGTAACACTGATTGCTCTCAGCCATTATCATTGGTCTAAAGGTTTTAAACAAAATAGTTATGAAAAACACATCCACCTCCAAAAAAAAATCAATGGTTTTGATCTGTGTACTCCGTGACATAGACCTACTGTGGACAGTCATTAATTCACTAAAACGGGCTTCTTACATAGTAAGATAGCTTCCCGGAGATGTCTTTTCTATGCCCTTCATTTCCTTCTAATGCATGAAAATCTGCAACCATTATGTCATAATAGCAATAGCAGGTAGGTGGACTTTGCTACTCAAGGCACACATCTGGCTGCCATTGTTTCCAAGACATATAAGAAACCACTGGGTAATGCAGTCCAAAGGCATTCAAACAATCTGGGAGAGTTTTCTGAGTGATTTAAAACATTATTGGCCCCAGTACTATTTTACAATCTCACTAGCTCACATCCACAATGCTAGGATGTAACTAAAATCAAGTGTGCAGAGTGAACCTCTGCTGGTGACTTGTGTCCATTGTAATGGTGAGGAAAAGAATTATCAACAACTTATTTCCCCACAGACAGTGTATATATGGATTCATCCACCTAAGCCTACCTATATAGTTCCGCCACTGGGTGCCATTACTTGGTAAAGGACACAAGTCAACAGAGCATATCAAAGCTGCACACTTGTGGCTCTTGGCTGCTATAAGTGGCTAAAAGTCTCCCTGCCACTCTTCGATAGACCAGGAGGTGAGCAGTAGGATGAAGCTACATCTCCTTTGCATTTCCAGGAAGTTCTTCTAACAGTAGCTATAGGATTTTTTACCACTATTACTTACATTGCTCCAAAATGATTATGTCTGTAAAAAACTATAATATTGAAATCCTCCTTTTGATTTCCTTAATATTATGGACCAGCTTGTCTTGTTCATTCTTAGATGTTGACCTTTTAGTGAGCTGCGGTACATAACCAAATCAGCAATGCTATTGAATGTTACCATGTAAACTATGTGAGCAATCTAATGCCAGGATTATTTTGGATTATGAGACTAAACATATGCAACTGAATACAAATACATAGCAGATAACACATTCTGCAGCTTAAAAATTGACATTAGGAGCATGCAAGTGCCATTCAAACGATTCAATATTGACATGACCGCCTGTAGATACTGATGTATGCCTTGTCAGCACTTTGTGGAAGTAATAGCTAAGTAGACGAGTCTGTCCTTACTAAAATCACATCATCTAATCACTGTTGTAATAAGACAAAATGCAGCCCCGGCATCCGTTTGTGTGGGCAAGCGACATGAAAGCATCTCACTATACGTACAGTGCCTTGAAAAAGTATTCATACCTCCTTGAAATTTTCCACATTTCGTCATGTTACAACCAAAAACGTAAATGTATTTTATTGGGATCTTATGTGATAGACCAACACAAAGTGGCACATAATTGTGAAGTGGAAGGAAAATTATAAATGGCGTGCTAAATTTTTTACAAATAAATATCTGAAAAGTGTTGCATGCATTTTTATTCAGCCCCCTTTAACCCAGGTTCACACTGACAGCGGGATGAACTTGCACGATTTCATACCCGCATGTCAGTCCAACTTCGGGGGGAAGAGGCTGAAGACATCTGTTATGATGAAACATGTCAGGCAGGCTGACATCCGTACGCTGATTGCTGCAGCCGTTTGTGCCTATCCTTGATGCATGCTGTTTTAAGCTTCAACTGTAAGTTACTACAATAAACGTTTTTTATCTATCATTACGGGCTTCACTATGGGTCTTTCTTTTCTCGGATATATGATGACTACATGCCTGAATGCCTAATTCTGAAGTGACCATTGGGAGAAGTTTATATGTGAAGGAAATCCCACAGATGTTGTGGTCTGACGAGGGGTTCCAGTGGGCTGGATTGGCTGGATGCTTTTGAGTATTTATCATCTATGCCTAATCCTTAATACCTTCTGGTAAGAAGACTACATTACCACGTGGTGACGAGTGACTCTTTCTACATCTGCACATTATATTTGGTGATTGGATTCCTCCCACTCTTCAATTTCATTTTTGAACTTTTCAGCGCCGCAATAATTTATATGCATGTGAAAATCAGACAGGTGGCTTAAACCCAGCCCGGGCCTTTAGAGGGCGGTTCAAATATGACAAGGTCAGTCGCACTCATGTAGCATGTTCAGGTCCGCGTGGGGTTAACCAAAAAATATATGGCAAAAAAACACAGCGTAATACTGATACGATAATAAACACAAAAAGAAAAAGAGGTGCAGTACTCAAAAAACCAAAATCATATATATCATAAGGACATCCTGTGTGCACAGCATACACAGGAATGTGAGGTGAGTGACATGCAACATGCAATAAATAGTGCTCTTGGATGAATAAGTGAACCTCCAAGCCAAAATGCTTCCCAGATATCAGGGATAAGTGGGCATACAGCTACCACCAAAATGAGAAGCAAGAAAAAATCGCACCAAGTAAAGACACATAAAGCAGCCTACCAGATGGCAAACTGGTGTGCGCAAACTCCACACAGTTGAAGGCTTGACATCTTAGCGTGACAGAAGATCTATCTTATGCGAACCTACTAAGATCCCTGCTTACCAGATGGCCGATTAGAAAAAACACAAGCCGAAATCCTGACGGGAATGGCGTGATCACGTTCTGGCGATCTCGTCATGAGCATATAGTCGAAAAAGAACAGCCAATAGTGTGATACCGTATGGGACCAAAATTTATTAAAAAGAATTGCACTTACAGTAAAAACAGAGAAATATAGCAATGCCGGCCGGCACTCAAACAAACAGCTCCCGTCCACAGCAGGGCGACGTGGTGACGTCAGTACGTCCCTCCCAGACGCCTTTCGTCACAGGTTGACGTTCTCAATGGGGAACGGGCAGCGTGCTGAGCCACCACAATATATGCACACACCAAGCCTCGTTCTGGGACCCGTCAGGTGAAACACAGAACGCTATCTTTGGTGTGGGCATTAACACTCCAGATTGAGGGAATGGAGACGATTTAGCTGCAAAAATGCCACCCGACTCGCATCCCTTTACAAATATGTCTAGCACACAAGGACTACGAGTAATTGGCATTTCTAATATGTAATATTCAAACTTTTAATCTGAAAACCTCCTTATTGGAAACTCGGACCCTGGTGACTAAATATAGATATCTAGGTGTCAATGCCCCAAATGGCTAGATATCATATTAATCTCAACCCTGGACATTGCTCATATAGAGATGAAAATGACATAAATTCACAGGTTACAGGGCAAGTGTGAGACTTATCCAAATTACCCCAACCTTATGCCTCCAAAAAAAATAAAATTTAAAAATGCATCATAGAATAAAATTAAAATTAAACCTAAACTTAGAAATATTGCTAATTGAAAATGGATAATATCAGTGCAATTAGGCATAAATATATCCTTTAAATGTGAGGAAAATTATAGAGAACCCAAATTAGATGTGGGTCATATCCCTGCTCACATACTAATAGTATGACCAACCTTCAATGATACAAAAAGTGACCCAAAATACAAAAATTATAAAACAAATATATAAAAACAAATATAAAATATAAAAAATATAAAAATATAAAAAACCCCTTAGGACTAAAAGAAGGGCCCCACCTCAGACTTGGCGGGAACAATGGTTTTATATTTCCCATATGTTTTATCTATGAAAGATGTGATTAAAAAAGACTAATGTTTATGCACATATCAAGGCCCAAGTGAAAAAATATATATCTCAACCAAAATGATGTCTATGAGGAAAAATTCTAAAAAAGGTTATATAATTAAATATTCCAAATTTAGGTATTTAATATTTCACTCGTAAAGGTACCTCAAATATCCCCAATATTCAGGAATTATCAATGAACGCATTGACATCCACATCTATGTTCAATCCATGGGGCGTATAGCTTTTGATCCTATGGATCCAAGACATTTCCCATTTGGAAATCTCTCGCACCATGGAACTCCCTCGCTAGTGGGGTTTATAGCGGTCAATCCCTAAAAATAAGGTATTGGAAGGATCTCTATTGTGTACCAAACGGTAGTGTTTGGAGACCGAATGGTTCTTAAAGCCTGTTAGGATGTTGGTAATATGCTCATTGAGCCTTACTTGGAGGGGGCGTTTGGTCCGCCCCACATATTGCAAGCCACAAGGGCATTGCAACAGATAGACCACTCCAAAAGTGGAACAGGTAATAAATGGGGTGATCTGGTGGGTTCGACCCGTCTTAGTAGAGACAAATGATTGGGTCCTCCTATTCAGACATGAGTTGTAAGAACAGACCCGACACTTATTACATTTATAAAAACCGATTAGCTGATCGAAGAAGGTGGTCCTATTTAGAGGGGGGTCCAATACACACGGTCACACAAAGTTGTCGGTAAAATCCGATCATTCTGAACGTGGTGATGTAAAACACGTACGTTGGGACTATAAACGGGGCAGTAGCCAATAGCTTTCATCTCTTTATTTATTCTGAGCATGCGTGGCACTTTGTGCGTCAGATTTGTGTACACACGATCGGAAATTCTGACAACGGATTTTGTTGTCGGAAAATTTTATAGTCTGCTCTCAAACTTTGTGTTTCGGAAAATCCGATGGAAAATGTGTGATGGAGCCTACACACGGTCGGAATTTCCGACAACAAGGTCCTATCACACATTGTACGGTGTGTACGGGGCATTAGAGTCTGCAAAAGACTTGAGACTGGAGTGGAGGTTCACCTTCTAGCAGGGCAATGACCCTAAACATACAACCAGAGCTACAATGGAATGGTTTAGATCAAATCATATTCATGTGTTAGAATGGCCCAGTCAAAGTCCAGACCTAAATCCAATTGAGAATCTGTGGCAAGACTTGAAAATTGCTGTTCACAGACGCTCTCCATCCAATCTGACAGAATTTGAGCTATTTTGCAAAGCAGAATGGGCAAAAATTTCACTCTCTAGATGTGCAAAGCTGGTGGAGACATCCCAAAAAAAGGATTTGTAGCTGTAATTGCAGCGAAAGGTGGTCCTACAAAGTATTGACTCCTTCCACTTTCAATTATGTGCCACTTTGTGTTGGTCTATCACATAAAATCCCAATAAAATACATATAAATTTTTGGTTGTAACATGACAAAATGTGGAAAATTCAAGGGATATGAACACTTTTTCAAGGCACTGTAGATAAAACTCCTATTGTGGGTGATGTCTCTAATGTGCCATCAAGCTCTACGCATACTTGAGGGAAAAGCAGCAATCTAATCACAGGAGCAAGGGAATTGGAATGCTATGACTGTCTTGTGTTTAATTTTTTTTTTTATACAATGCAACACACACCCTTGCACCATCTGCAGTCATAGAAACAGTAAATTAAAAATGTCCAAGTGCACATACAGTAATGGAAACTTGAAGCAGAACTAAACCCATCGATGTAACTGTTTTTCAAAACAGTTACTTTCAAGGCATGCTCTGACTTGAACTTCAAGCCATCAATTGGCTGGTGTCTAACTGATCAAACGTGTAGCAACATTGCAACTACAGATCAAGCAGAGGCTAATATGGCAGCTTCCTTCACTTTTAAGGATAGGAGGGTTTAATTCTGTTTTAACTTTGTGTTTGTGTTAGTATGGGGAAGAGTGCCCATTGTTGGTCTCAGTGGAAGGAATAGTGCCCCATCATTGGTGTCAATGGAAGCAAAAAAGCCCTTTCATTAGTGTAAGTGGGAGGTATAGTACCCCATCATTGATGTCAGCGGGGGGAATTGTGGCCATTGTTGGTCTCAGTGGAAGGAATTGTGTCCCATCATTGGTGTCAGTGGGAAGAATAGTATCCCATCGTTGGTGACAGCAGGATGAATAGTGGCCATTGTTGGCCCCAGTGGAAGAAATAGTGCCCCATCATTGGTCTCAGTCGGAGGAATAGTGCCCAGTGGTTGGTGTCAGTGGGAGGAATAGTGTCCCATCATTGGTGATGGTGGAAAGAATAGTACTCCATCATCAGTGTCTATTTGAGGTATAGTGCTGCATCTTTGGTGTCAGTGGGAGAAATAGTGATCCATCATTGGTGTCAGTAGGAGCAATAATGGCTTGCAAGAAAGCAAGAAAAGGACAGCTGCATTTTAGAGACAACTGGTCTAGAGGCTGAACAGAAAAAAATCTATATGTGTATGGCCATCTTAAATGTTCACTGTAGCAAACATTCACTTTTAAGAACTCAGGTCCACTTTACGTTTACATGCATTTCTTCTCAGGACTCAAAAACATTCTGACGGGTGAACTGGCTTCTACCCAAACTGGCATATGGGTGCTCTTGTGGCTGAGTAAGAACGTAATATTAAAAGCTTCTTTGGTGAGCAGGGTCTAATGTCAGTGTTTCTATAAAGCCCTACAATATATGTTAGGTCTATAAAGGATTACAATAAGGTGGGTTACACAGCAGTTACATCTTTGTGTCTGAGGGTCTCTGTGGTTAGGGGAGGAAGCTGTCTGATTGAGATAAGACTTGGAGTGATCTGATCCTACTTCTTTGTCTGCACGGAAAACCACAAGGCTGGAATGTGTTCCTGGTATGCTATAGTCTAGGATACAGGTTGTAGTTTCCTGTATATTATATGGGTGCAAGATGGTGAAAAGAAAGAAAAAAAAACAAAGTAAATGCTGCACAAAATGTTGAGGCATCTTTTTGTGTTGTAGTGTCAATTAAAATGGAAAATAAGGATTATTTGTGATAATGGCATGGCATTTTATTTATGTAAGTTTAATATCCATCACAATTATGCCCCGTACACACGGTCGGATTTTCCAACGGAAAATGTGTGATAGGACCTTGTTGTCGGAAATTCCGACCGTGTGTAGGCTCCATCACACATTTTCCATCGGAATTTCCGACACACAAAGTTTGAGAGCAGGCTATAAAATTTTCCGACAACAAAATCCGTTGTCGGAAATTCCGATCGTGTGTACACAGATCCTACGCACAAGGTGCCACGCATGCTCAAAATAAATTAAGAGATGAAAGCTATTGGCCACTGCCCCGTTTATAGTCCCGACGTACGTGTTTTACGTCACCGCGTTCAGAATGATCGGACTTTCCGACAACTTTGTGTGACCGTGTGTATGCAAGACAAGTTTGAGCCAACATCCGTCGGAAATAATCCATGGATTTTGTTCTCGGAATGTCCGATCAATGTCCGACCGTGTGTACGGGGCATTAGAGTTCATCCTTTACAGTCCTCCTCTTTTTTAGCAGATATTATTTGTGACAAGGTGTGTTCCAATTGTAAACTGGACTGTAGCTGATGCAGAACTTTCTTGCAATGTGGACAGGGTTAAACTGCAAATTTAATAACACAGAAGTGCAGCAGCCATCTTTAAGTAGACTACTTTGCAATGCTGTGTGCGATCACAGCGGGAGCAAGCCGGCGGCGGTGCGCATGCGCCACCCTTATCCAGAAGAGCCAGATCACTTATATATATGTGAACCGGCTCAGAGGTGCCGCCAGGGACGGACTGGGAATAAAAACCAGCCCTGGAAAAAATTTCAAACCAGCCCCATATTATTATTATATCAGCCCACCATAATAACGTCATTATTTTTGTATTCATAAAAGGGAAAACCATGCATTTTAAAGCACATTTGAAGAATGTATTATATATAGATAAGACAGATATGAAAGCACATAGGGCTATATTTATATATACATATATATACATATATAACAGCAAATTCTAGTTAATAAGTGATAAAAGTGGGACCCCAGGCACTCTGGAAATGTGGGGGGCCTCTGGTGACCAGAGACGGCATTCCGCAGAAAGAATACACTAAGGTAAGGGGGGGAGTACTGATTTAAGGGCGAAACCTTTATATCGATGCCCCCTTACATTATTGTATTCACTCCCCCCTTACATCAGTGACCCCCCTCAGATTGGCTTGGCGGCACTGATACTGACCTCCTCTCAGGTGCAAGAGATCAATGCAGCCTCACCAGTGCCCATCAATTGCAGCTTATCAGTTGCCATCAAATGCAGCCCACCTGTGCAGTGCCCACCGAATGCAGCCCACCTGTTCAGTGCCCACCTAATGTAGCCCCCCTGTTCAGTGCCCACCTGTTCAGTGCCCACCTAATGCAGCCCACCTGTTCAGTGCCCACCTGTTCAGTACCCATCAAATGCAGCCCACCTGTTCAGTGCCCACCTAATGCAGCCCACCTGTACAGTACCCATCAAATGCAGCCCACTTGTTCAGTGCCCATCAAATGCAGCCCACCTGTTCAGTGCCCACCTAATGCAGCCCACCTGTTCAGTTCCCACCTAATGCAGCCCACCTGTTCAGTGCCCACCTGTTCAGTACCCATCAAAGCAGCCCATCTGTTCAGTGCCCACCTAATGCAGCCCACCTGTGCAGTACCCATCAAATGCAGCCCACCTGTTCAGTTTCCACCTAATGCAGCCCACCTGTTCAGTGCCCACCTGTTCAGTACCCATCAAAGCAGCCCATCTGTTCAGTGCCCACCTAATGCAGCCCACCTGTGCAGTACCCATCAAATGCAGCCCACCTGTGCAGTGCCCATCAAATGCAGCCCACCTGTGCAGTACCCATCAAATGCAGCCCACCTGTTCAATACCCACCTAATGCAGCCCACCTGTTCAGTGCCCACCTAATACAGACCACCTGCGCAGTACCCAGCAAATGCAGCCCACCTGTGCAGTGCCCACCTAATGCAGCCCACCTGTGCAGTACCCATCAAATGCAGCCCACCTGTTCAATACCCACCTAATGCAGCCCACCTGTGCAGTGTCCACCTAATGCAGGCCACCTGTGCAGTGCCCAGCAAATGCAGCCCACCTGTGCAGTGCCCACCTAATGCAGCCCACCCGTGCAGTGCCCAGAAAATGCAGCCCACCTGTGCAGTGCCCACCTAATGCAGTGCCCACATAATGCAGCTCACCTGTGCAGTGCCCACCTAATGCTGTGCCCACATAATGCAGCCCACCTGTGCAGTGCCCACCTAATGCAGTGTCCACATAATGCAGCCCACCTGTGCAGTGCCCACCTAATGCAGTGCCCACATAATGCAGCCCACCTGTGCAGTGCCCACTTAATGCAGTGTCCACATAATGCAGCCCACATGTGCAGTGCCCACTGAATGCAGCCCACCTGTTCAGTGCCCACCTAATGCAGCCCACCTGTGAAGTGCCCACCAAATAGAGCCCCCCTGTGAAGTGCCCACCAGTACCTGGATCATGATCTCCTCATGAAGCTTGGATTTCAATTTCCCACCCGGCGGCCGCTGTAAGAAAGTCCTGTCTCCTGTGAAACACACGTCACACTGATTCAATGCCCCATTGGATCAGTGTTCTGTCAATCACAGAAGCCGAAAAGTTCAGACCCAGCGAGTTGGGAGATAGCCGCTGTGTGTGTGTGTACCACACACAAGGAGGAGGATGGAGGGGAGGACAGCACGGAAGCCTCGGCGACCAGGCGCATTGCAGCCGCGCAGGATCGGCCCTGCTTGAGCCACAGCTTAAAGCGGCCTCAGGGCAGGCGGCCTACTGGGAAATTTCCCGGTATCCCGGTAGACCAGTCCAGCCCTGGGTGCCGCCCTGTAGCAGTAAAACACTTTAAATGGTTAAAAGAGAAGTATGGGAATTTGTTTATATATTTTTTTAAATCATACTTTGCTAGGTGGATGCAGCATTAGTCCGATGTTGCATCTGTCCCCCGCCTGGTCTAAGACATAGAATTGTATGATCAAACACCGCTGATTGCTCAGTTCTCAGAGCTCCCTGAGCAGAAAGCTGGTGACTGTCAGTCATCGGCTCTCTGCAACCCCCCCCACCCCCCCCCCGGGCTAACTGGAGCGCTGGCCTGTGAATGGAGCGGCCGGCTCAGGCTCTCATCGGCTTGCTGAGAGGCTGAGTCGAGAGGCTGAGCCGGGTGCAGAACGATCTGCACTCCTGTGATACAGAGGAGAAGTACAGCCAAACGAGCTTTAGCTGTACTTCTCCTTTAATTCGTTGTTTGTTGGAAACTGTTATGGGGCGTACTCACGGTCAGACTTTTCGACGGACCAAATCCGGCGGACAATCCGATCGGGTGTGGGCTTCCCCGGACTTTCAGCGGACTTTTCCAGTTGCAAATCTGATGGACTTTAGATTTGGAACATGCTTCAAATCTTTACGTCGTAACTCTGCCGGACCCAGAAATCCGCTCGTCTGTATGCTAGTCCGACGGACAAAAAACCCACGCTAGGGCAGCTATTGGCTACTGGCTATCAAGTTCCTTATTTTAGTCCGGTGTACGTCATCACGTCCGAATCCGTCGTTATAAAACAGGGACTGTTACAGCAAGTTGGGACTGTCCTTATATACTGATGCTATGTAAATGCAATTCAGTTCTATTAACTACTGTTATGCCCCGTACACACGATCGGACATTGATCGGACATTCCGACAACAAAATCCATGGATTTTTTCCGACGGATGTTGGCTCAAACTTGTTTTGCGTACACACGGTCGCACAAAGTGTGGTGACGTACACCACGTACGACGAGACTAGAAAAGGCCAGTTCAGAACCAAGCACGGCACCCTTTGGGCTCCTTTTGCTAATCTTGTGTTAGTAAAAGTTTGGTGAGAGACGATTCGCGCTTTTTCAGAATCGTGGTTTTCAGATCGTTTTCTGCTGTTCAGTTTTTGCTTGTGGGTTTGTATCTGCTCTTCAGTGCAGCAAGCTACGCGTGACTTTGTCATTGTGTTCTTGTTCGTTCGTTACTGTTTTTCAGGTTGCTCTTCAGAGGCCTTGCTGTTCTTCAGTGCGTTCTGTTACTTCGTTCTGAGCAGCCGACTGTTTTCTAGCCATGTTGCGTATACGTACTCCTCGTAGAGTTCGTGCTGTGCGGGGGCTTGGTGTTGGGGTCCTTACCATGACACAAGTCCATTCCATGAACAGGGTGGGGAGGAGTTCATGG
The DNA here is from genome assembly GCA_037952925.1 of Lithobates clamitans. Classification (NCBI taxonomy): domain Eukaryota; kingdom Metazoa; phylum Chordata; class Amphibia; order Anura; family Ranidae; genus Lithobates; species Lithobates clamitans. The sequence continues at coordinate 1,435,736 of JBBGZY010000979.1, read as the reverse complement.
ACCAAGAATTGGTTGCTTCAGCGTGACCAGTTCTGTCACATGCCTTTGCTCCGTGAGATCCGTGAGAATAATCCTGATGATTTCAGGAACTTTCTCCGGATGACGGACCCCGTATTTCACCATTTGTTGGCTTTGCTGACCCCTTATATTAGCAGGCAGGATACCTGCATGAGGCAAGCCATCACTCCGGAGCAGAGGCTCGTCGCCACCCTGCGGTACTTTGCGACGGGGAGAAGCCTGCAGGACTTGAAGTTCTCAACAGGCATCTCCCCCCAGGCTCTGAGGATCCCAGAGACCTGTTCTGCCATCATCCATGTCCTGCAGAAGGAGTATATTAAGGTAAGATTTTTATCCTTTAACATCACATTTTATTGTATATAATGTTTGATAATATATTGTATTTCTTTCCTCATTCCCTAATTACCATGATTGGAATATGCTGTGAATGTCCCCTTTGTCCTCATGCATGCTGGATTTTTATGTAATTATTTTTTTTGTCCTTCATACATATTTGCCTTCACTTGCCTCCCCAGCATGGTCTCCTGGCCCTATACTCACCTAATGTATTCACTTAACAATGTATTTTATCAGCTCCGTAGTAGTGCTTTACCCCAAACACCCCCTAAAATGTTTTTAAATGTGGTTTGTGCTTTAAATTCAGGCAGAGTGCCAGAGGCTTTTTTTTGGGTGTCCCCAAATCATTTTTAACCCTCCCTCCCCCCAACTGCTAAGTCAGCTGATACCAATTCTCTATCTATTCTCAATCATCTATCTGCTGACTTTGCCAAACCCATACACACTATACCCATCTCTTTTGTTGTCAGATTTATGGATGAATTCCCCAAAGCATGTAGTGCAAGGGCCTGCCTGTTTACTTTCAAATGGTACTGTTTGAAGTTTTTGTATCCTATTATTATCTTGATAGGTAATAGCAGAATGTCCAAATGTGCTCAAATGTGTTCAGTGTGTATTTATATCTTTGTATTATGACACTTCTTACCTGTCCAGTGGGCTGCCAATAGTGTAACTAAGGAGGGGCTGTTCAAAGTAATACCCATTATTTAGGCATTCATCTCTCAATAAAGTGGAAAGGGTTACCTGTCCAAGAGCTCCTCCCCCTATAATGTTAGAAATGGCCCATGAGAAGGGGGGGGGAGGAATCTGATAGGTGTACCTTATACTTTGGTCTTTAAAAAATCTCCATCAAATAAATGTTATCTTGATGTTGGCCAAGAATGTTTGTGTCTAATCTGCTTTCCCTGTTTATGTGCAAAATGAATAATTGTTTTTTTTTGGTTTGACTCCACAGTTTCCTTCCACGCCACAGGAATGGCAGACTGTGGCCTCACACTTTGCCCAGCGGTGGGACTTTTCTAACTGCGGAGGGGCAATTGATGGGAAACACGTCCACATCGCCATCCACCCATCTCGGGGTCATACTATTATAATTATAAGGGGTTCAATAGTATTGTGTTGGCGGTGGTGTCGGCTACTTATGAGTTCCTGTATGTGGACGTGGGGAAGAATGGCCGGATGTCCGATGGTGGAGTCATCGCCCAGACGGAGTTCTACAGGCGTCTCCAGAATGGCAGCTTGGACTTGCCACCTCCAAAAGACAATGTGGAAAGACTCCCATTTGTCTTTGTTGCGGATGAAGCATTTGCGCTGGGGGACCATCTTATGTGGCCATTCCCGATGAGGACCCTCAACCCCGGACCAGGGGGTTTTTAATTACCGGCTGGCCAGAGCCAGAAGAGTGGTGGAGAACATGTTTGGAATCATGGCCAGCCGGTTCCGCCGGTTTCTTACACCCATACACATGGCGGAAAACAAACTGAATCATATTATCCTGGCGTGCTGTGTTCTACACAACTTTTTACTGCAACATTCTGCCAACTATGCTGGCTCAGTTGGGCCTGAGGCTAGAATTCCAAATGAACCAACCCTGACGGCGCTTGAAAGTGGCCGTCCTGGCTTGCCCCCCCTGAGTGCCCGTGATGTCGAGCTAAGATACCGTTACATTTTTGCGGGTAGGGGGGCTATCAATATGCCAGACAATGTCTAAAACCTTTTTCAAATAATAAAAAAAAATACTCAAATCTTTGGTGACATTTACTGCTTGTGTTTGTTTTAGCTGACCCTGACAGAAATGTGGTGAGTCCTGAAAATGGCGTGATTGTGTAACCTTACAAAGCACTGTTGGGTGTTATTTACTAAAGGCAAAGACACTTTGCACTGCAAGTGCACTTGAAACTGCACTGAAACTGCACTTGTAGTGCAAAGTGGATTTGCCCTTAGGAAATAACACCCATTGTCACAGAAAACACCAGAGCACCACAAAAGTGTTGTAGCGTTGAGACAATAATCCACACATTCTTGATTAACAATCTTTTTAATACCAGCACAATCACATGTGCATTTAGAAAAGGTTTTTAAAACAAACCAACATGTTTGTTGTATAACAATTTTTGGGGTCACATTAGAAAAAGTAGAAATGTCCACTTAAGATAAAACAGGCATGTTTAAAACCAACAAGAAAGACACAAATCTTGAACTTACAAAGTTCATATTTGATAGAACTTGAAGGCATTATCAGACATGAGTATTTACAAACTGTGTTTGATATTGCGTTCAGATGGGGTGAAGTCACCCCAGGAAAAGCCAAATTTTGAAGATGCACACAAATTTACGAATGTCAACATGTGCTACCTGCCATCACGGGGGATCAAGGGACGTGTTTGGGGGGTGCAACCCCTTCCTCAAAGCTACTTTATTATTGAGGAAGGGGTTGCACCCTCAAAACGCGTCCATTGATCTCCCGTGATGGCAGATAGCACATGTTGACACACTGTGTGCCTCTTCAAAATTTGGCTTTTCTCAAATTTGTTAAAAAATGTCAAAAATTTGGAGGGGTTTTAAACTCTCCCTAAAACATCAATGATGTTCTTCATTTTTTGAATAACATCATTGATGTTTTTCTTGATGTTTTCCAAGTCCCTATTATACCCCATGATCTCCCCGATCAGGATCTGTGCACTTTCCGAGGTGAAAGGATCTGGATCCACAACATCACGATCACCTAAAAAGATAGAAACCAAAAAAAAACCATGTATTATAAATATGCCGACATCCATCTCTTACCTGAGCCTGTGGTCGCAGACACTCACCTGTTGTAGTGGCAATTTCCACCACGTCTTCCTCCTCCTGCTCTGCTTGTCTTGGGTGGATTTCCCCTTCTTCCAGAGGTGGGGGGTCTGTGGTCTCCTCAGATGAGGGGTGTCCTCCGAGTCTTTTCTCCCCTCCCCCAAAAATTGGTATACTTAATATAATATATATTATATATAGTTCTTATATATAAGAACTATAAATAGGAAACATTGCTTGGAAGTGGAGTACAATTGTCTATTTTGGCAGAGTTCCAAGATGCAGAATTTTTATTGTCCTTTGTCAAGCTTCAATACTTTACCTGTTTTGTACAAGCTTCACAGATGTAGACACCCCTATAGTATACACTGGAGAACCTGTGTGGCCCCCCTAATAAAAAGGGTGTTCTTGTGTCCCACACTAGTGCTCAAGCGTCCAGATGTGTAAACAGCTGCTGAGTGTCCTCTCCTTACACAGAATCTAGTTTGCATTTAATTCTAGTAACAAACCCATCTACACAACCAAATTATTTTAAGACAAGTACGCCCTAAAAAATGTGGGCAAATGAATATGGACAAAACAATGGTGTTTTCTAGGCCGAAAGAAAAATATTTTATACGAACGAATAATGTGCCCATGAACATGAAAGTTGCCTTTTGAAACTGGATAACAGCACATGGAGCAGCACGAACGTAATAAACATAAAGAATAGGAACACAGGACAACTACTTACTTTTTTGCAGCACTCTCCGGATCTTCCTGTACTGCTCATGCTCTCTTAATTTCAGGTCCGACCACCGCTTCCTGAGCTGATCTTTTGATCCAAAAAAAGAGGTAAGTGCACCAAAAATGAGCCACGCCCATAAATCATTGAGGATACAAAATAAGGTAGTACTGAGTATTACCAGGGAGGCGGACTTTTTAGGCTAAGAAACAGTGGAGAAGATATAGCAGTATAAAAAAATATAAATTTATTGAAAAATACAAATATCTAAAAAACAATGACACAATGACATTCCCTTCTCTGTCTCATCTGTGAACCTTGGCCGTGTCCTGAGGAAGCCTAACGGTGAAACGCGTAGACATACAAGGGCTCACTGCACAATAATCATAGATGCTATATATTACAATTGTTGTTGTTTTTTAGATATCTGTATTTTTCAATAAATTTATATTTTTTATACTGCTATATCTTCTCCACTGTTTCTTAGCCTAAAAAGTCCCCCTCCCTGGTAATACTCAGTACTACCTTATTTTGTATCCTCACTGATCTTTCGATCGTCGTACCCCGAAATTCCGTTGCAGACTCTTGAACACTTTCGCCATGATCTTGGCCTTTCTGACATTGGGGTTGGGGTAAGGTCCATGCTTCCCGTCATAGTCGGCCCTCTTCAGGATGTCCACCATCTCCAACATCTCCCCAAATGACATATTCGATGCCTTAAATCGTCTCCTTCTGGATCCAGACGTTTCAGGCTCCGGGCTTTCCTCCTCTTCCTCCTCATTGCTGTAATTAGCACGCACCTGCTGTGTCTCCGCCATGTGCTCTTCCCCCACTGCGCTGAACGAAAAGGGGCGGGGAATAGACTAGAAAGAACGTCACGGGCGGGCGGAGTTACACGCATGCGCAGTGTGTATAAAGCGAAACACGCGTGCGTAGTACGTACGATCTGTGAGCTGTGGAAGGAGTAGCAGAGGCGCCGATCGTGATAACGAAGGTAAGATCTATACTTGGGCCTATACTGCTTCTAGATTGAGGCCTATATTGTAACAAGATTAGGAGAGTTTTGCCTGACATTAGGGTTTGTCTCGTGTTGTGTCTTGCAGATAAAATGGATGGCTTCAATGACCACAACTTCCTCCCCCTGTTCATAGACAAGTTCAGGGAGCTGCCCTGTCTGTAGCAGGGGAAACATCCACATTATAATCCTAAACAAAAGAGGCAGACAGCGCTGGAGAAACTACTGGAGTTGGTGAAGCCGGTGGTCCCCACAGCAACCATCCCCTATTTAAAAGCCAAAATTGGTGGCCTGAGGAGCACTTATCTTAGGGAGCGCAAGAAGGTCACGGATTCCCAGAGATCAGGAGCTGCAGCAGATGACATTTATGTCCCCAGGCTGTGGTACTATGAGAGACTGCGATTTCTGTCAGACCAGACTGGACTCAGGGAATCCCTCTCAACCCTTCCTTCCACTCTTCCTTCCACTCTATCTTCCACCCCAGCTGAGGCTTCCGACGTCCAACATGGGACTTCCAGCCAGGAAGAAGTGGAGGAGCCCAGATGGAGTCAGGTATAGCATTCTTCTACAGATTTCTGGTCAATAAATAAATGATCTTTACTAGATGTTATTATTGATCACTAATTGCTGATTTAATAAAGTGTTTTACATATCAATAGACAGTAGTGGGCAAAAATAATTGGGACAAGAATGAAAAATGCTGGGCTCAGAAGGATAGTCTGTTATATTTGTTAACATTTAATGTGCAACAGTCATGAGGTGAAAATTGTGTGTGATTGATGAATAAAAAACTAAAACTATGTCCCTTTTTCATACACAGGAAGACCTCAGCCAGGACAAGGCTCTGGAATGTGGCAGCCAGGAGGAGGCGGGGGTTAGTGGCAGCCAGGAGAAGGCAGGGCTAAGTGGCAGCCAGGAGAAGCCTGGAACCAGTAGGAGCCTGACAGAATCACAGGTCCCTCCCCTCCGCCTTCTAAACAAAAGATCCAGGAAGGGGAGTCACGTGCAGGATTCAGCTCTCAGGCTGATTCAGGAGGCTTCTGCGTCCCTCAGAGCCTTACCCACTCCTGAAGAGGCCTTTGCCTGCATGGCTGCTACAAAACTGCAGGGCATGCAGGAGGGTCAACGCCTCATGTGTGAGAAACTTCTTTATAAAGTCCTAACTAAGGGGGTGAGTGGCAAAATCACACCCAATATCAAGGTGATTGAGTTGGACCATCCTCCTCCTCCTCCTGCCACAACTACACCACCACAGCCACAGCGTGGAAGGAAGCGTGGAAGGAAGACCAGAGAGTGATGGCCCTGGGTTCAGTCTGGTGTGACAAAAGATGCAGTCTCTTGTATGACCACAGCCTGGGGACACAGGTGTCATCTGCTGCTTTCATGATCTCTGGGACTTCTGGACCAGACTGCACTCCCCTTGTTTCTCCAGCGTTGCCTCCCTCTTTGTTTGGTTCTGAGCCCTTAATAAAGGATTTTTTGTTTCAATTATACTCGCCTATGTGTGTTTTCCTTCAAAAAGGACAGTTTGTTTGTGAGGAGGCAGGTACATTTCAAAAATACAATGTGAAATTAACAAGAGACACCAAATAATACAAGATACCAATGGTGTTGTGGTAACTTGACACACAAAACACACACAAAAATATTATGGAGTAAAACCCCAAAAAAATAAAAAAATACATCAGCCTGGAAAAAAATACAAACACAAAAAAAAATAATCAGCCTGGAAAAAAATACAAAACAAAACAAAAACAAAAAAAAAGAAATTTGGTCAGATGTGACAAATCAAAATATATTGAGGGATTCACAATAAATAATAAAGAAAGAAGTTTGTGAGAAGTCTGTGTAAATATGAGCAGCAAAACTACTTCATTCTTCTCACATTATAAAGAAGAAGAGAGTCCGCTGTATTAAACAATTTTTTACATTGCAGCGTGACGAAAGTGCTCTATCCATTCCGAATGCTAATTTTACCAGACCGAGCTGTTTCGTCTCGGAATTTCTTCTGAGCATGCGTGGCACTTTGTGCGTCGGAATTGTCCACACACGGTTGGAACTGACGCGATCGGATTTTGTTGTTGGAAAATTTTATAGCCTGCTCTCAAACTTTGTGTGTCGGAAAATCTGATGGAAAATGTCCGATGGAGCCCACACACGGTCGGAATTTCCGACAACACGCTCCAAACGCACATTTTCTGTTGGAAAATCCGACCGTGTGTACGGGGCATTAGTCAGAATACTGCAGTTGTTTAACCATATTTCTCAGTGAAGTTATTGTCCTATTGACTGTTTGTATAAGTACTTTCCTAATGGTTTCTTCTTTTTGGCTATACTTGACTTAATATATTCTTGGAAATACCTCAAAGTGTTTCAGTAGATGCTGGGTGAGTGACTCGTGTCATCTTCAGATGTGCAGATAAATCACAAAACAGCTTCTCCTTTGGTGGTAGAGATACACAAGCATCCAGGTTCTCCAAGACTACACCCACCTTTCACCATGACCACTAATCACTGCAGCACCACAGCACACTTTGCACTCATGTATACTGGCACTGTTGTCCTGCATATGTCATGGATTTTAAATGCACATCAAACTCAAGCCAACCTATTCTTATGTACTGCAATCGAGTAATGTACATAAGAGTTCAGAGGCTGCATTTGCTCTGCTTTGCATTGTGTTTCTTTGAACCCAGCATGTCCTCTTGACATGCATTTATACTGCAAGCAAAGCAAGTCAAATGCAGGCTTTTTCTTGTCAAAGGCTGCATTTTCTACTTAAACACGTGTTAGAGCAGCTATGTGTTTGAATAGAAGTGGATGTTTGACAAGAATGCCCATCCGCAAGGGCCAGAAACGTGCTAAACAAAGGGCTAGTTCACTGTCCTTCAGATTTTAGGGGAAACTAGACTGTGGCCAGTGGGAGTAAAAAATGCCCCAGCATCTGTGGGAGTAAAAAATGCTTCAGGATTGGTGGTTTTAGGATTACAAAATGGCCTGGTATTTGTGAGCAGTAAAAGAAGGAAACATTTTCTATCTTGGGTGTCAATAGAAGGTAGAGAGCCCAATCTTTGGTATCAATGATGTTTTCAGGGTTAAAAATAGGACCCCATCATTGATGTCAGTGGAAGAAATAGGCCCCCATCATTGGTGTCAGTTGAAGGAATAGTGCCCCGTCATTGGTGTCAGTTGAAGGAATAGTGAACCATCAATGGTGTCAGTGGGAGGAATAGTGTCCAATCAATGGTGCGAGTGGGAAGAATTGTGCCCTAAGGTTGTTGTTAGTGGGGGAAGTAATACCCCCAGGTCTAGGTAAAGACATACAAAGGACCCCATCCATTCCATGGGCCACATTTTGGGAACTACTGCCTTAGTGTAAGACAATTTCTTTAACCCACGGACCAGTCAGTTGTGTTTGCCTCTTAGTTAAAGCGGAGTTCCGCCGAAAAAAAAAATTAAAAGTCAGCAGCTACAAAAAGTGTAGCACGGTCCAGCGATACGGGCGCAGGAAGCCCCGCTCCTCCCCCCTCCTCCTTATGGCGCCGGCATTGTTACTCTGGGCACCCGGCCCTGGCGCCCACAGTAACAATGCCGGGCATGCACTGCGCATGTGGGCACGCACTGCGCATGCGCGAGCTGCGCTGTGAATGGCCAGGCAATCTTCTGGGACCTGTGACATGTCCCAGAAGATTGCAGGGAGGGAGGGGGGAGAGGTAAACTCACTTCCGGTGCCACGGAGCCCCGGGAGGAAGTGGGAGATGGATGCCTCTAAAAAGAGGGTATCTGCTCCCCCCCCCCAAAAAAAAATGACATGCCAAATGTGGCATGTCAGGGGGTCACCATCACTTAAAGCTGAAGTTCTATTTTTGGGTGGAACTCCGCTTTAGGCATTTTCCAGTCCTCCCCTAATAATCAACACTCTAGTCAATGTAGTTTGTAGGCAGTACATTTCTCTTGACAAATTAAATAGCTTCTTCCACCACCGACATACATGCTGATACCCACTACTGAATACCCAGAACCAGCCATTGGAAATCATTGCAGCATGTCATTCACAGGATTGTTCACACCAGAGTAAAGACCATAATGCCTTTTCCATCACAGTATTGAGAAAAACTACAATTGTTTATACACTGGTCTTTAATATGTTTGTATGTAAAGTTAGCACGAGAGAATATTTTAATGGCTACAGTTTTAGGGAAGTAACAGCTGAGGTCATTCTTACCCTTTACATTTGTGATGTGTAAAGTATACTGTAAAATTTTGTTTGCTGAGTGATTTAACCACTTCAATACCAGGCACTTAGACACCTTCCCGCCCAGGACAATTTTCAGCTTTCAGCACTGTTGCAATTTGAATGACAATTGCGCGGTCATGCTACACTGTACTCAATTTTTTTTATCATTTTGTTCCCACAAATAGAGCTTTCTTTTGGTGGTATTTGATCACCTCTGCGGTTTTTATTTTTTGAAAAACAAATTGCTGGGCATCACTGCAATATAATGGTGCCAATCAGTGCCCATTTGTGGGTACTGATTGGCACAGATTGGGCACTGACTGGGCATATGTGGATGGCCATGGGGTACATACCTGGCCATCCACATGTTGCCCCCTTCCCTGGTGGTCCTAGTGGTGATCCCTGGTGGTCCATTGTGGTCATCTGAGAGGGGCTGCACTGATAAACAATCAGCGCAGACCCCCCCTGTCAGGAGAGCCGCCGCTCGGCTCTCCTCTACTCGCGTCTGTCAGACGTGAGTGGAGAAAAGCCGATCAACGGCTCTTCCTATTGACATCGTGATCAGCCATGATTGGACATGGCTGATCACGTGGTAAAGAGCCTCCGCCAGAGGCTCTTTACCAAGATCGGTGGAGCGGTGTGTCAGACTGACACACCGCTCCACCGATCGCCACGATGCGCACCCCCGCGGGCGTGCGGCGGCATGTTATCCTGCTGGACGTCATATGACGCCCAGTCAGGATAACTGAACCACCGCCCGGCCATCAATCTGCTATAGGCCGGGCGGGAAGTGGTTAATGCATGTTTATACTATCAGAGATCAACTAGGAATGCATTTTATGCTCAATGCCATACATGTATAAACATGCATATTTAAAGGCATTTTTCTGCCAAGTTCCGCAAATACAAATACAGTAAAAAATCCAACACTGGCATGTATGCTCAGCATATTCAATACATCACACATGAGCCAGTGGAACTCACAGGCTATAAAATACAGTATACCGTAAGACCTGGTTCACGCTTATGCATTTTTTTGTGTGCTACAGTCCATTAAACATGGTTTCCTATGTTCACATCTGTGCATTTTATGGAAAGGGCCAGGGACTTTTTTCTGTTTTTTGGTTCCTAAAGCCTCGTACACATGATCAGATTTTCTGGAGACAAAATCTCAGACTTTTGTCCGAAGGGCATTGGCCAGGAACTTGTCTTGCATGCAAACGACACACAATTGTCGGGCAACAAACACGAACGTAGTGACGTAGTAGACGTACTACATAGAATAAAGAGAGGCTTCCACCATGTCAGGAAAAAAAGTGTGTTGGTCCCATCCCTTCTTAAACAGACCATAAAAAAATATCCCCTAGATGGGACTTTGAAAGACCACCAACACTGAATGTATGTAAAAAAGTTTATTACAAATATTGACAAAATAAACAGGTGAACAAGTATAAAAGACGTGTACTGTCTACTGTGCATACAACAATACATAGCAAAACACAAAAAACAAACAAGATAAAAAATGACACTGATACTCTCCGCTAGGTGAATACCCTAATACCCTGGACTACTAGACGTACTACGAGCCAATAAAGAGGAAGTTCTATTGTCATGCACCAACCTTTGGGTTCCTTCTGCTAATTTCGTGTTAGTAAAAGTTTGGTGAGTGTTGATTCGCGCTTTTCATTTCGTGCTTTTCAGTTCGTTTCTGAACGGCCGTTCGCCAACCAGACATGTTGCAGAATCGGAGGAGATAACGTGTTATTTATTATCGGCCTTGGAGTTATTGCTTTGACCCAAGTCCAGTCCAGGAACAGGAGGAGGAGGATTTCTTGGACCAAAAATTGCTTTATTAATCGTGACTAATTATGTCATATGCCTTTGCTGCGGGAGCTCCAGGAGAATAATCTGGATGATTTTCGGAATTATCTCTAAATGATGAATCCCTGCTTTCACCACATCTTGACATTGTTGACCCCCTATATTAAGAAGCAGGACACATGCATGGGGCTTTCATTTTATTTTTTGGTTTAATAATGATTTGATTTGTTATATTTTCTATATTTTTGGATGCATAGAATGCACTTTTTGGTTAATTTCTATTGGCAGATAGCATGTCTAATTTTCTTTTTTTAATGCACAATAAAAAAATTGTAGAGAATAATACTTGGCTATGTGTTTTACATCAAATGACAGTTTGGGAGTAGGCAGTTATATTTAAAAAAATACAATGTAAAATTAACAAGGGACACCAACATAGTTGTATCTTTGATCTTAAAAACTACAGGATAATGGTGTTGTGGTAACCTGCCCAAAAAAAAAAAAAAAAGCATAATAATATTATTCTTGATATCACTAGAAAATAAAAGAATTTAAAATATATTTGGCAGAACTCCATCAGAATCACCAGCAAAGCAGCTTCATTATTATCCCATTAAATAAGAAAAGAACTGTGCGCTGCATTTTGAGATTTCATAATTTAGAATATGGTAAAATCAACCTGCGCTAATGAGCAATGTGTGATAGAAAAGTGTATATATACAAAAGGTGCAGCTGCAAAAAAAACTCCAAATATCTATGAAGTGACAAACATGTAAATAAACTAAATTGCGCTAGCAAAACAAACAAACTTTTCCTTAGTAAAAAAATTAATTAGAAGTGCTTAGAGAACACAATATGTGTATAAACACATATTTTTTCCACTTTTGTATAAGCATTTTATGCACTCATTGTTTATACACATATTGTGTTCTCTAAGCACTTCTAATTAATTTTTTTACTAAGGAAAAGTTTGTTTTGCTAGCGCAATTTAGTTTATTTACAGATTTCATAATTTGCCACGTCACGAATGTTAATACTCCATTACGAGCGCTAGTTTACAAGACCGACCGCTTCTCGCTCGTCCTTGCTTCTGAGCATGTGTGTTTGTACTTTGGACTTCTGTCCGATGGACTTGTGTACACACGCTCAGAAAATCCGACAACAGACCGTTGTTTGCAGAAATTTTTAAAGCCTGCCATCCAACATTTGTCTGTGGAAAATCTGAGAATTGTCCGATGGAGTGTACAAACAGTCGGATTTTCTGACAACAACCTGTCATCACACAATTCCCGTTGGAAAATCTGATCGTTTGTACAAGGCTTTAGACTTCAATGTTTAAAAAATTTGTATTGAAAAATGCAAAATGCACCTGGAATATGCAAACTGCAACTTGCATAGTGTTTATTAACCCCTTAATGCTGCAGCATAAAGGGGTTAATTAACACCGACACCACTGCCACTAATGCAGCACAAAGGGGTTAATAAACTGACACCAGTGCACCAATGCACCAGTGACCAATGGCAGTACATTAACCCCTGCATGCTACATATTACAAATAGCATTATAGATGAATTAACCCCCCCCCCCCCAATGTATCAGTGTCCATCAGTGCCTCCTACAAGTGCAGCCTCATCAGTGCACTGTATCAGTGCCCATCAGTACGGCATATCAGTGCTCATCAGTGCTGCCTGTCAGTGCCCATCAATGCCAGCTTATCAGTGCAGCCTCATTAGTGCCTCTTCACTAGTGACCATTAGTGCAGCTTATCAGTGCCACCTCAGTACAGTCTCATCAATGCCCATCATTGCCGCCTATCAGCGCCCATCATTGCCGCCTATCAGTGTCCATCATTACCGCATATCAGTGCCCATCAGTGCAGCCTCATCAGCGCACATCAGTGAAGGAGAAAAATTACTTATTTACAAAATTTTTAACAGAAACTAAGAAAATTTTAATTTTTTTTTAACATTTTTGGTCTTTTTTCATTTGTAATAAAATAAAAACCCCAGTGATAATTTTAAAAAAATAATAAAAATGTCTCACGGGTACAGTGTTGTTACCATGCAATCTGTTACTGTTCTGAATTGTTAATTTATATTGTTATTGTTGAACCAAAATTCTTTGGTAAGAATAAAATGCAATATATGAATTGAAAAGTTTTTACTCTTATCTTCTTAACATTTGGTAGTCATATCCCCAAAAATTCTAATGCCCCGTACACACGGTCGGATTTTCCGATGGACATTGTCCGATCGGAGCGTGTTGTCGGAAATTCCGACCGTGTGTGGGTGCCATCGGACATTTTCCATCGGATTTTCCGACACACAAAGTTGGACAGCAGGAGATAAAATTTTCCGACAACAAAATCCGATCGCGTCAATTCCGACCGTGTGTGGCCTGTTCCGACGCACAAAGTGCCACGCATGCTCAGAATAAATTCCGACACGGGACAGCTCGTTCTGGTAAACTTAGCGTTCGCAATGGATACAGCACTTTCGTCACGCTGCAATGTAAAAAATGGTTTAATACAGCGCACTCTCTTCTTCTTTATAATGTGACAAGAATTAAGTAGTTTTGCTGCTCATATTCACACACACACTTCTCACAAAGTTTTATTTGTGTTTTTTTAGTGGGATTCCCTCAATATTTTGTTATTAGTTGTCACATCTGACAGTTTTATATTTTTTATGTTTTTTTTTTTTTGTTTTTAAGCCTTTTTTTTTCTTTAATGTTTGGATTTTTTCCAAGGCTGATCTTTGTTCAATGTTATTTTTATTTTTACTCCAGAATATTTTTGTGTGTGTTTTGTGTGGCAAGTTACCCCAACACCATTGATATCTTTTATTATTTAATCTCCATGAGATTTTTTGTTGTTGGTGTCCCTTGTTCATTTCACATTGTATATTAGAAATGTACCTAAATCCTCACAAACAAACCATCATTTTTGAAGTAAAACACATAGGAGAGTATAATTCAAAACAAAAATCCTTTATTAAGGGCTCAGAACCAAACAAAGAGGAAGGCAACACTGGATCAACAGGAGAAATTAGTGAAGCCTGGGACCCCCACGGCAGACATCAATTCTTAAACCTCAAAATTGGTGGCCTGAGGAGTCCATATGTAAGGGAGGGCAGTCTGGTCCGGGATTCACAGAGATCCGGATAGCAGCAGATGACATCAGTGTCCCCAGGCTGTGGTACCACAAGAGGCTGCATCTTTTGGCCGACCAGACTGGATCCAGGGTCCTCACTGTCTGGTCTTCCGTTCACACTTCCTTCCGGGCTGTGGCTGTGCAGTTGGAGATGTGGCAGGAGGAGGAGTAGGACCTGGAGGAGGAGTAGGACCTGCAGGAGGAGGAGGAGGACCATCCCAAAGCTGTGTGTGAGGTGTAATTTGGCCCCTCACACCTTTCGCCAGAGCCTCAGATATGAGGGCCTCACACATGGCTTTTTGGCCCTCCTCCATCCTCTGCATTTTATAGGCTATGAATGCAGCAATGTTCTCCTGCCTGGTGTGGGGTGCTCCCAGGACCTCTGTAGCCCTACAAAAAAATCTGATAGCAGCCTCCTCTAGGGTACTCCTCCTACTGCCACTTTCTGTTTCCAGGGGGGGTGGAGGGACCTGCAGATCAGCCAGCCGGCTCGGCCCGGCCACCTCCTGGCTGAGACTTCCCTGTGTATGAAAAAGGGACATGGTTGTAATGTTTTGCATCATCAATCACAATCATAAATTAGTACTCCCAACTAACATCTAGTTAACATCATTGATTGGACAAGCAGAAATATTTAGAGGAATGCTATACCTGGCTCAATCTGGGCTCCTCCACATGTGGCCTGGAAGGCCCAGGTTGGGCGTCAGAAGCCTCAGCCGGGGGGGAAGGAAGCGTGGAAGGAAGACTGGAGAGGGATGGCCTGGGTTCAGTCTGGCCTGCCAGAAAGTGCAGCCTGTCGTAGTACAACATCCTGGGGACATAGATGTCATCTGCTGCTCCGGATCTCTGTGAATCCAGGACTTTATTGCGCTCCCTCAGATATGTGCTCCTCAGGCCACCAATGAAAATCTTTAAAAAAGTGATGTCTGCCGTGGGGATCACCTGCTTCACAATTTCACACAATTGCTCCAGTGCTGCCTTCCTCTTTGCTTGGTTCTTGTAATGGGGGTGTTTAGTCTCCCACAGACAGGGCAGCTCCCTTAGCATCTCTATGAAGACTGAAATGAAGTCCTGATCTTTCAGTACCATATCCATGTTCACTGCAAGACACAACACAAGACAAAGCCTAATGTCACACCAAACTCTCCTAATCTTGTTACAATATAGGCCTCAATCTATAGAAGCAGTATAGGCCCAAGTTTGTCTCTTACCTTCGTTCTTACGATCGCCGCGTTCAATGCTCCTTCCTCCGCTCACAGATCGTACGTAATACGCACGCGTGTTACGCTTTATATACACTGCGCATGCGTGTAACTCCGCCCGCCCCTGACGTTCTTTCTAGTGTATTCCCCGCCCCTTTTCGTTCGGCGCAGTGGGGGAAGAGCATGATGGCGGACATACAGCAGGTGCGGGCTAATTGTAGCAACGAGGAGGAGGAGGAGGAGGAGGAAAGGGCGGATCCAGGCACGTCCCGATCCAGAAGGAGACGTTTTAAGGCCACAAATATGTCGTTTGGGGAGATGTTGGAGATGGTCGACATCATGAGGAAGTCCGACTATGACGGAAAATATGGGCCTTACCCCAACCCCAATATCCGAAAGGCCAAAATCATGGCGAAAGTGGTCAGGAGTCTAGAGCGGAATTTCGGGGTACGAAGGTCTAAAGATCAGCTCAGGAAGCGGTGGTCGGACCTGAAGTTGAGAGAGCCAGAGCCGTACCGAAAGATCCGGAGAGTGCTGCAAAAAAGTAAGTAGTTGTGCTGTGTTCCTATTCTTTCTGTCTTTATTACGTTCGTTCTGCTCCATATGCTTTGATTAGTTGTAACGTTTCCAAAGGTCAACTTTAATGTTCATGGGCACATTATTCGTTCGTATCAAACATTTTTCTTTCGGCCTCTAGAACACCATTGTTTAGGCCATATGCATTTTCACACATTTTTTTGGGCCTACTTGGATGCCAAATATTTGTTTGTGTAGATGGGTTTGTTACTAGAATGAAATGCAAACTAGATTGGGTGTAAGGAGAGGACACTGAGCAGCTGTTTTCACATCTGGACACTGGAGCACTAGTGTGGGACACAAGAACACCATTTTTATTAGGGGGCCACACAGGTGCTCCAGTGTATACTATGGGGGGGTCTCCATCTGTGAAGCTTGTACCAAACAGGTAAAGTATTGCAGCTTGACAAAGGGCAATAAAAAATATACATCTTGGAACTCGGCTAAAATAGACAATTGTACCCCACTTCCAAGCAATGTTTCCTATTTCTATAGTTCTGCCATCAAATATCTGTGTGCTAAGTATACCATTTTTGTTTTACATAGGGGAGAAAAGACTCGGACACCCCTCATCCCAGGAGACCAGAGACCCCCCCTCTCTGGAAGAAGGGGAAATACCAACCCAAGAAGCTGAGCAGGAGGAAGAAGAAGACGTGGTGGAGATTGGCACCACAACAGGTGAGTGTCTGCGACCACAGACTCAGGTAAAAGAGATGGCTGGGGGCAGATTTTTGAGACCTTTTTTTTTGTTCTTTATCTCTTTTTAGGTGATCGTGATGTGAGGGATCCAGAACGCTTTACATCTGAAAGTGCCCAGATACTGATCGGGGAGATCATGGGGTGTAATCTCCAATTGCAAAACATACATCAACAAATCAGTGATGTTATTAAAAAAAATAATAACATCATTGATGTTTTGGGGCGAATTTAAACCCCACAAAATCACCTGTTTTATCGTACCAAACTTTTTTCAATGTTTAGAAAAGCCAAATTTGGAGGATGCACACAGTGTGCCAACATGTGCTATCTGCCATCACGGGAGATCAATGGACGCGTTTTGGGGGGGCAACCCCTTCCTCAATTATAAAGTAGCGTTGAGGAAGGGCTTGCTCCCCCCAAACACGTCCCTTGATCCCCCATGATGGCAGATAGCACATGTGGACATTTGTAAATTGGTGTGCATCTTCCAAATTTGGCTTTTCCAGGGGTGATTTCCCCCCATCTGAACGCTATATCAAACCCAGTTCCTAAATACTGATGTCTGATATAGCCTTCAGGTTTTACCTAATGTGAACTTTGTAAGTTCAAGTTTTTTGGCTTTCTTGTTGGTTTTACACAGGCCTGTTTTATCTGAAATTGATATTTTGATTTTTCATAATGCTACTGCAAACATTGTTATACAACAAACATGTTGGTTTGTTTTAAAAACCTTTGGTAAATGCGCATGTGATTGTGCAGGTATAAAAAAGTGCCTTACTCAAGAATGTGTGGATTATTGTCTCAACACTACAACACTTTTGGGGTGATGTAATTGTTGTTTTATGCACAAATGGGGGTTATTTCCTAAGGGCAAATCCTCTTTGCACTACAAGTGCAGGTTCAGTGCAGTTGCAAGTGCACTTGTAGTGAAATGTGTTTTTGCATTTAGGAAGTACCAGCTAACACTGTTTTTTATAAGGTTACCCAATCACGACATTTTCTGCACTCAATACATTTCTGTCAGGGTCAGCTAAAACAAACACAAGCAGTAAATGTCCACCAAGAATTTCTTTTGGTTGTTTTTTATTTGAAAAAGGTGTCACATATTGTCTGGCATATTGATAGCCCCCCTACCCGCAAAGAACTCCAGGTATCATAACCGGACATCACGGGCATTCAGGGAGGGCAAGCCAGGACGGCCGCTTTCAAGTGCCGTCATTGTTGATGTATTTGGGATTCCGGCCTCAGGCCCAACTGAGCCAGCATAGTTGGCTGAATGTTTTCGTAGAAAATTATGGAGAACACAGCAGGCAAGTATTATATGGTTCAGTTTATACTCCGCCATATGGATGGGTGTCATAAATAATCGGAACCGGCTGGCCAGGATTCCAAATGTGTTCTCCACCACTCTTCGGGCTCTGGCCAGCCGGTAATTAAAAACCCTCTGCTCCGGAGTGATGGCTTGCCTCATGCAGGTATCCTGCCTGCTGATATAGGGGTGAAATCATCAGGATTATTCTCACGGATCTCACAGAGCAAAGGCATATGACAGAACTGGTCACGCTGAAGCAACCAATTCTTGGTCCATGAACTCCTCCCCACCCTGTTCATGGACTGGACTTGTGTCAAGGTCAGGACCCCAACACCAAGCCCCCGCACAGCACAAACTCTACGAGGAGTACGCATACGCAACATGGCTAGAAAACGGTCGGCTGCTCAGAACGAAGTAACAGAACGCACTGAAGAACAGCAAGGCCTGTGAAGAGCGACCTGAAAAACAGCAACGAGCGGACAAGATCGCACAGAAAACTCCAATACGAACTGACTGCACGCACTGAAGAGCAGATACAAACCCACAAGCACAAACTGAACGGCAGAAAACGATCTGAAAGCCACGAGTCTGAAAAAGCGCGAATCGTCTCTCACCAAACTTTTACTAACACGAGATTAGCAGAAGGAGCCCAAAGGGTGCCTCGCTTGGTTCTGAACTGGCCTTTTCTAGTCTCGTCGTACGTGCTTGACGTCACCGCGTTTTTGGCGATCGGAAAGTCCGACAACTTTGTGCGACCGTGTGTAGGCAAAACAAGTTTGAGCCAACATCCGTCGGAAAAAATCAGAGGATTTTGTTGTCGGAATGTCCGAACAAAGTCCGACCGTGTGTACGGGGCATAAGAAGTATCTTTTATTTATCTCATGGACCAAATGTGAGAAATAACATATATATCATACAATCATTCCATAAACACATACCACATACACTGCATATATCATTTTAGGAAAATATGCTTATAAAAAAGTTTACCATTTGCCAATAAAAAAAAAAAAAATAAAATATGTCCCCGGATTTCATTTTAAAAATCTGGTCACCTTATTTTACACTCCTCAAATCTTTTTGTTTACCAACAGACTTTGATGGAAAATTTCTGTTCACTGGAGCAATGATATTTATAATCTCCTTTTACCAACACCGATTTTTGTATCGTTAATGTACGTCTACCACCAGCCATGTTCCATCCTGATGTCATGGCTGCTAGCCCTGCACTGTTTATAGTGCAGATATAAACACAAAGGGTGGCACCAGGACCAGTATGCATAGCAGCTCCAGCGCATTGGTTGTCACACCACTGGACCCGAAGATTGTAGAACTGCAAATTAAAGTGAGTATTACTGGGTGTTACAAATGTAGCACCCTCTAGTGTGTGCTACTAGAAGTCAGAGTAGGTAAAACCATTTTTCTGGCCAGGGATAAACCTGAGTCACTGAATTTAGTCAGGGTTACTAGAGGCCAGGGCGGGATGACTCATCCTGGCAGCTCTCTGCTACCTCCACCTGGTATCTGGAAAGTTGGAGAACCTTCCGGAACTAGTGGGTGGAGGATAGGAGGAGCTGCCTTGAATATTTATGGGCTCTCAGCCATTCCTTAGAAGTAGGCTGGCAGGGAGCTAGGATAACCCATAAATAGACATGTGCCATGCCAGCAGGGGAGCCGGGTGGAAAATGGAGAAGCAGTGCTGAGGAGAGGCTGTCAGTGGCCCTTGAAGGACCCCTGCTGCGGAGGGTATTTACCTCGGGCTGGGAATTTAGGAAAGCTGGCCTGGAAGGATCCTAACACAGGAGGCAATGTAGGGTTTAATGCCGGAGTGGCAGTGGGAAGGAGCAAGCAGAGACACTGAGAAGCTTAGCATGGTGCAGGGACAAGACAAGGGGAAAGACTGTCATCAGTAACAGTGCTTTCTTAAAGACCCCATTGTGCCAAGTCTTCATCTAACCTTGCCCTGGGAGGTCTCCATGTGTGTGTGCCAGTCAGGCAGGACTGGGGTGAAGAGTCAGTTGTGAGGACTGGGAGGAAGAGCAGCCAGGCGTGGCTGGTGGCAGCCAGGTGGGCTAGCATTCTGCAGGCAAGTGGAGCTGGGATCAGTGGCCACAGGAAAGCAGAAGAGATGTTAGGCTGTTCACTTCATCTGTGCTATTTTGTCAAGG
Source organism: Lithobates clamitans (assembly GCA_037952925.1). NCBI lineage: Eukaryota > Metazoa > Chordata > Amphibia > Anura > Ranidae > Lithobates > Lithobates clamitans. The sequence continues at coordinate 1,415,686 of JBBGZY010000979.1, read as the reverse complement.
GACTGAGAGTTCCTACGGGTAGTGGGCCTTTGCAGAACTAGCAATAAAACTGCTCGTTCCATCCGGAGTGAGCAGCAGGTGCTGTACATAGGAAACCAAGTTTGTGGAGGTGCAAGGAAGAAGAGGACCTTTTGTAAATAGGGAGGAAGTTGTCCTTGGTTCAGTGTTTTGGACTTTTTCAAGTTGGTTATCCCATAATTCCCTACCCCATCCAAGTTATCATCCCCTAATAAAAATAACAAAAACAAGCCAATAACTGAATGAAATGCTATGTGATTGGCTGTGCAGCAGTGGGAAACCCTAACTTCAGCGACTCCTACAGGGGTGTGAGTGCTACACAAACTTTATTTTTGGGAAAAAAAAAACCTGCTAATGAGCTAGGGACACTATTTTCTTTTTTATGTTGCCTGAACTGGTGCTTTAGGTAGGTAAAGAGACATACACTATATTACCAAAAGTATTGGGACACACATGAACTTATATGGCATCCCAGTCTTAGTATGTAGGGTTCAATATTGGGTTGGCCCACCCTTTGCAGCTATAACAGCTTCAACTCTTCTGGGAAGGCTGTGCACAAGGTTTAGGAGTGTGTCTATGGGAACGTTTGACCATTCTTCCAGAAGCGCATTTGTGAGGTCAGGCTCTGATGTTGGATGAGAAGGCCTGGCTCGCAGTCTCCGCTCTAATTTATCCCAAAGGTGTTCTATTGGGTTGAGGTCAGGCCTCTGTGCAGGCCAGTCAAGTCCCTCCACCCAAAAGTCGCTCATCCATGTCTTTATGAACCTTGCTTTGTGCACTGGTCCAAATCATTTGGTGGAGGGGGGATTATGGTGTGGGGTTGTTTTTCAGGGGTTGGGCTTGGCCCGTTAGTTCCAGTGAAGGGAACTCTTAAAGTGGTTGTAAAGTCAGATTTTTTAAAATCTTAATGCATTCTATGCATTAAGATAAAAAGCCTTCTGTGTGCAACAGCCCCCCTAATATTTACCTGAGCCCCATCTAGATTCAGCGATGTTGCAGGAGTGTCTCGGCTGCCTGGGATTCCCCTCCAGTCATTGGCTCCCGTTGCTATCATTGAAAGTCAGTCAGCCAATGAGGAGAGAAAGGGGCCGGGCCACGGCACTGTGTCTGAATGGACACAGGGAGCTGCAGTTTGGGGATGGCCCTTTCCTGTTCCAACATGACTGCACACCAGTGCACAAACAAGGTTCATAAAGACATGGCCCTCTCGTCCAACATCAGAGCCAGACCTCACAAATCCTCTTCTGGAAGAATGGTCAAACATTCCCATAGACACACTCCTAAACCTTGCGGACAGCCTTCCCAGAAGAGTTGAAATTGTTATAGCTGCAAAGGGTGGGCCAACTTAATATTGAACCCTACGGACTAAGACCGGGATGCCATTAAAGTTCATGTGCAATACTTTTGGTAATATAGTGTATTTTTATTATGTCTGTCAGGGGGCCATTCAAAATGATAATTTGAAGGGTCCTACCACTAATCAGCAAGGATGGAACTAAAAAGTTAAAGCAGTTTCTGCATCACACTTATGATAGATTTATTGTTTTGTAACAGGATTCAAAGAGCTAGGACGCCGTAACCCATATCAACAATGATACATTGCTGTAGATTAACAAAATCATGGCAAATAAAGGTGATGGCTGATTGGGTTGCTGCACTTTTCTCCATGGCCTATTGAATGCTCTTGTGCCCATCACACAATTATAAAGGTGTTACCTATACAGTATATAACACATCTGTTAGGACAGATTAGAATAACTTACAGCATGGAGAAGTTGTGTTCTGTAGCAGTATAAAAGAAGTCGGTAAACTTCCCCTTAAAAGAAGAGTTCATCGGAGAGTAACAGACAGGGAGCTAGATAGCTGGTCTGGGCCTTCAGCTTTACCTGGAGCACGCACAGATAGTAGAACAACAGCTGGTAGTCTACAGAGCCTGACCAGTGACCACCAATGTGCCAGGATGAGCTGCTCTTGGAATGTTGTCTCCTATAAAGTAAGTACAGAGCTTTTCATCAGTTTCTCTTTTTGCAAGTGGGCAAATAGGTTACACTATAAGGTGTCCCATTATAGATGTGTATTATTGGCATTTTTTTTTATTATGTTGGTAGCGATGAGCGAATGATTTCAGCTAAAATGATTTCTCTTCCACCATCTGCCAATTTCCAACAAGGCGCTGATTCCATTTTCACTCACTAGGCTGCTTAGGTGAAATTTGCTTGAAAAAAAACAAAAACAGACTATTTATCTTTATTTAGAGAGTATTTTTTAGTGCATTTAGGGTAGCTTAGTCCAATTCATTTAATGTTCTTTCTATTTGTGTTTTTTCCTTTTGTGTGTGTGTGCATGTGGTCATTATTTGGTGTATTATTTGTGTATTGTCATGCTGATTTTTTTATTGTACTTATTTTTTTTCTTTTTCTATCAGACTAAAAAGGGGCCTTTCTGGAACTAGAATGGGTTTAGGAGCTTTTTAAAGCCCCTCACACCCTTACAAAACTCTAAAATGACCTTCATTTTGGCTATCTCCATTGACTACAATGCATTTTGCCAAAAGAGAAATGTTGCTGAATTCCCACAATTTCTGCTGAAATTCTGGGAAAATAAAAACTCATAATTTTGCTAATTCCTAATTGTTAGCGTATCCTTTACACTAGATCCAATGGTGTAATCCATTTGAACTCCTTTTCTCTAGATTTGTATAGCAATTGAATATGAGTGATCAATCCATCTGCCATTCTTTGATAGGCTATCCAGTTTTATAGGCAGCCTAAAGCACCCTGCATGGGTTAACACAGCAATGTCTCAATCTTAGTACAGAAATGTCTCTAATGTTCAAAATTATATCATTTAATGTCAGTACCGAAAAGCAGAATTTGTATTCTGAACTGAGCTTATTCTTTCAGTTCATGAAAAAGTGTAAAAAAATTTCCCACATTAGGCCTTTCTTTATCATAATGTCCATAGTAGCGTCATATTTACCCTTTCATTCTTCTATATCGCACTATTGGCAGCTATGAAAGGAAAGGAGAGTAAAAAGGCCTTTATATGCACATCAGCTCTTAATAAAAGTTGGGGACATTCAAACTTTCACTGCAAAGTTGATGTTGGTTAGTAGGAGCTGTAAAGCCGGTCATACGGTCAGGGAAAAAGGTATTCGATTCCTGCTGATTTTGTACGTTTGCCAACTGACAACGAAATGATCATTCTATAATTTTAATGGTAGGTTTATGTTTAACAGTGAGAGACAGAATAAAAACAAAAATATCCAGAAAAACACATTTCAAAAAAGTTATGAATTGATTTGCATTTTAATGAGTGAAATAAGTATTTGATCCCCTATCAATCAGCAAGATTTCTAGCTCCCAGGTGTCTTCTATACAGATAACGAGCTGAGATTAGGAAAACTCGCTTAAAGGGAGTGCTCCTAATCTCAGCTTGTTACCTGTATAAAAGACACCTGTTCACAGAAGCAATCAATCAATCAGATTCCAATCTCTCCACCATGGCCAAGACCAAAGAGCTGTCCAAGGATGTCAGGGACAAGATGGTAGATCTACACAAGGCTAAAATGGTGTACAAGACCATCGCCAAGCAGCTTGGTGAGAGGGTGACAACAGTTGGTGTGATTATTCGCAAATGGAAGAAACACAAAATAACTGTCAATCTCCTTCGGTCTGGGGCTCCATGCAAGTTCTCACCTCGTGGAGTTTCAAAGATCATGAGAACGGTGAGGAATCAGCCCAGAACTACACGGGAGAATATTGTCAATGAGCTCAAGGCAGCTGGGACCATAGTCACCAAGAAAACAATTCGTAATACACAACGCCATGAAGGATTGAAATCCTGCACCGCCCGCAAGGTCCCCGTGCTCAAGAAAACACATATACAGACCCGTCCAAAGTTTGCAAATGAACATCTGAATGATTCAGAGGAGATTTGGATGAAAGTGTTGTGGTCATATGAGACCAAAATTGAGCTCTTTGCCATCAACTCTACTCACCATGTTTGGAGAATGCTGCTCATGACCCCAAGAACACCATCCCCACCGTCAAACATGGAGGTGGAAACATTATGCTTTGGGGGTGTTTTTCTGCTAAGGGGACAGGACAACTTTATCAAAGTGACGATGGACGGAGCCATGTACCGTCAAATCTTGGGTGAGAACCTCCTTCCCTCAGGCAGGGTATTTAAAATGGGTCGTGGATGGGTATTCCAGCATGACAATGATCCAAAACACACGGCCAAGACAACAAAGAAGTGACTCAAGAAGAAGCACATTAAGGTCCTGGGGTGACCTAGCCAGTCTCCACACCTCAAGCCCATAGAAATATGTGGAGGGAGCTGAAGGTTCGAGTTACCAAATGTCAGCCTCAAAACCTTAATGACTTGGAGAGGATGTGCAAAGAGGAGTGGGACAAAATCCCTCCTGAGATGTGTGCAAACCTGGTGCCCAACTACAAGAAACATCAGTGAGCCATCTCTGTTGGGAGAACACAGTGATTATTAGAAAAATTGCATAAAAATCTGACATGCCGATTGTACACAAGATGATACTAGGGTACAGTCAGCCTGCCTATACATCAGTGGTAGGCAGCCTGGGGCCCTCCAGCTGTTGCAGAACTACAAGTCCCATTATGCCTCTGGGAGTAATTGTAACTGCCAGCCTTGCAATGCCTTATGGGAAATGTAGTTAGAACCATCTATGGCCGGCTTAAATCCATAAAAATGAGGCCAACTGTAAAACCTCCCAGTTCTGAGATGGGAAAGATGTACAACTGGAGCACCAGACATTTCAAGAAAATTACTTTCCCTTCTCAGAACTTGTAATACTTCAAACATAAAAGAAAAATATACAATCAACCAGTGCTTAAAATGTTACTAAACCCAGGACCCTGCATTCACTATATCTGGTCTCCCACAGTACACAGAACATAGAAATTCAATTATTTTAGTAAATATAAACTGCTAAATACCTTTTCTCATCAGCAGTATATACTGTAGCAGTCTTATGACTATCAGTGTCTGGTTAAAGCTTGTGGGAGGCATTTTAATTTGCCTCTGACTGTCCTATGAGGCTGCAGGACGCCTGTCCCTCTGTCTGGACAGTGCTGATTGGCCCTGTACTGATCACATGCACCCTTGCAAGAAAGAAAAAACTCTCTAGCAATACACACCAAACTGAGCATGTGCAGAGTGCCCTCAAGGCTGTGTACTGTCAGGAGATAGATTGGGGACAGTAAAAGGAAGAGAGAATCAGAGGAGACAGGTTTAAAGAGCCTTAGCCACAGGTAAACCCTTAGGTTCCACAGTGGGTATAACAAGCATGCGTTACTGCATATACAGACTGATTTTACTGTTAAGAGTTTAGTAACACTTTAAGGATCGAGAGATATTTTCATGCACTTGTAGATGCCTACAATGATAATCATGGGCTGCATTAGCACTGCCTGGAAATGCTGTTGAAGAGCCCCACTTTTTCCATTGAAATTATCAGGAACATTTGGCTGAAATTAATACTCTTATTCATGGAGTTTTTTAATTGCTATAAGTCAAATGTTTAATTTTTCTATATACTAGTGCTTGAAAATATGTCAGAAGTAATTTACATATTGGAGTTATCTACGTATGAGACCAAAAAAGGGTTGTTTGTGGAAACAAGAGGGCCAGAGGGATTTGTACCTGAACGATGAACCAAGCAATGAGGGATAATCTGCCAAATGCATGGTTAATCAGCCTAAGGAAGGAGCCAGTAGAGGCAACAAGGCAAGGTGGAACCTCATATCAAAGATGACTCTTATACTCCATTTTTGCAGCATTTCTCAACTAGCCTTCTATGAATCCAGTGGCATGTGTTCAGTGCATGCCCTGCATATGGGCACCAAGAGGGATGGGGCCCACTGTACACTCACTGACTGCACCCCCCACAAGTTTACAGCACAGCACAGTCTCTGGTCTGCAGTCTTCTCTTTCCTCTTTAGGCCTGGTTCACACCTATGCATTTTTTTTTTGTATGTTCACATCTGTGCATTTTATGGAAAGGGCCAGGGACTTCAATGGATCAAAAAATGTGTATTGAAAAACGCAAAATGCACCTGGAATATGAAAACTGCAACCTGCATATGTGTGAACCAAGCTTGAATCCTTGCTCGTTGTCAGGAGGTTGGTGTCCAACTAATGATGATGCCCAGTCACAGTATTCACTACATTCAGACCTGCTCCATCTCCTTGCTCCCAACTTCTGCCATGCTGTCAGATGCACTGTAGTGAAGAATCTATTCTTTCGCCAAAGAAGATTAATGATTAAGGTATTCCAGAGCCAGATGCGGTGGGGGATAAAACTTACTAGTACAACGTGACTGGCATATAACCTAGGGGCTCAAGTTGCTCTGATTGTCCTGTCCACAATCACAAATATAAACTTTTAGGGCCTATTTGGGTAGAAGCTAGTTGAACTCATGCTTTGTTTTTGGATTGGGAGAAGAAATCAGATCAGAGCACCTAGAGGAAACCCGCACAAAAACAATGAGATAATACAAACAGCATGCCTCTTGGAAATTGAGCTCAGAACCATAGTCTCTTTCTTTTCTTGTGGAAGAAGGCCCATCTTATGATCTTGCACACAGGCCCCCTGCATTCAGGAATTTTCCCTGTATGAAACCCTAGGGTTCTCCCAGGGGTTACTAGCGCTTCTTTGAGCAGTAAAAGGTGGCAATGGTAATATCCCACCTGATGGTATAGTTCCAACACCAATGTTACCCATCAGAAGCAGGAGAATAAGATTGGTAAAGCCTTTCATTCTAAATAAGTAGCCATTGACATCACTGATGTTTTAGCTGTGTAGTCACTGCATTTTTCCCACTGACCATGAATGTATGGGCACTTCTCAAATGACCACCAAAAAAAGGGGACACTTGTCTGCTGACCACTATGTAAGGAGGCTCCTTAACCTCCCACCATCAATGTAAGAGGGCTCTTTTCCACTGACCAACAGTATAAAGGGGCACATCTCTACTTGCCACCAATGTAAAGGGGTTCTTCTCTACAGGCCACCAACCCAAGGGGGCTCTTCACCTTCCACCACTAAGGTAAATGGGCACTTCTCCACTGACCACCAATTTAAAGGGGCCTTCCTCTACTGACCACCAACATAAGAAGCTCTTCTCCTCTCACCACCAGTATAAGGGTACCTTTTCCAATAACTACAATACAAGGAGAATTACCATTTAATTGTTTCCTTTTCCAGACACTATTATTATTCTTTTTTGTTTTCATTTTAATTATTAGCAAAAATTAGAAAGGAGATGTAAAATACGCTAAATACACAATATTCCTCCTTCTTTTATTCATTTTTATATGTACAGCTTACTGATCATGCTAATGTGCCATGTAAATTTAATTTGTAGCAGATGTTCCCTGAAACGTAAAAAAAAAATTTCAGGGTTCTTTTAGAGGAAAAATGTTAAGGCAGGCTGACCTATAGTGAAAAACATGTTCCTCCAACAGTGAAGGGTTAAAAGAAGGAGAGACATCTGGTTCCACATAGCAGGTAGTTCTTCCTATAATTACTCTTGTTCTGTATCAGTGGGGAAGTTGTGTGAAAGGCTGAGGTGCTACCTGTGTTTCTCGTTCTGAATCAATTACAGGTGATAGCAGGGAAATGAGAAGTTGTGGGCTGGTGGCCAGAACAATGCAATGAGAATAAGGAACTGTTCCATACACCCAGAATTATCCTATACCTCTAAATAGGAGAAACCCACGACATTTAGACATGACACAACAATATCATGTATTATGTAGATGTTACACCAAGATGGCACAGGGCAGCAGAACCACACAAAGATTGTGTCCAAGTTACAGACTTGTGTAATGCAGTTGTAGTATAGATCATATGACTGCAAAGATATGGGTAGCAGCACGATGCTTGTCAAAACAAAATAATCAGTAAATTTAAAGCTGAATTTGAGGTATGGCATAGGTACAATGGTCCGGCTTGGACCAATTTAAGTATGTATATACCATACCTGTGGGATCCCATGGAAGTTGGCACTGCCACTCCAGTGATTGTGACCATCTTTTAGGTCCCGGGCCGAGTGGCTGCACTTCTGCTAATTGAACACAAGAGTTCACCTGCTTGGTTCGGCAGCCATTCAGAGAACACTTTCCATTTTCTCAATGAATGCCCAAGATGGAGGTTGTGACATCACTGTCCTGCTTCTCCACCTCATCCAATCAGAGAATGCTTAGCATTTATTGAGAAAATGCAAATTGTTCCCTGAATGGTGCCTGTGCAGTGACAGCGACTTACTGTCTTCATTAAGCGGCAGGGTTGCCGCTTGGCACGAGACCCATAAGCTAGTGGAGATCACTGTAGTAATGTTACTACAGCGATTTCCAGCTTTCAAAGAGATTATTTAGGCATGGCACATACATGCAGTACTTATATTAGTCAAGGCTAATGTAACAATTATCATACCTTGAATTTATCCTTAAATAGGAACTCTTACCAGAAATGTTAAGGCTTGTTCAATCAACCAGGGGATCCAATGCACCTAGCACTTATCCCCATTAAAATCTGTGCTGTGGTTTAAAAAAATGTATTTCTGTAAGTAATGTCTGTAGCTCCACCCCTGGCAGAAGACCAAATTATGGGTGTTCCTATTGGAGTCAGTCTTCCTTGCAGTTTAGCCCTGTGCCTCCTCTGCTCCCTTTGTACTGCAAAAAGACTGAGCCTACAATCTCCTGCAGCCACCAGCTAGTTCTGAGATGATTACAGTAGTAGCTAGTGCCTTGTGTTGTGAATGATGATGGCAGCACTAATGTCTACAAAAACACAAGCTAACAGCTAATAGACTAGTCTCTCTCAGACAAATGTAACAGCTGCTGGATTTTGTTGTGAAAGATGGTGACTGGAGAGTGGCTCGGTTACAAGCTGCTACAATTGTTAGAGAGAGACTAGTGTATTAACTGGCTTGTGTTGCTGTCGTCTTGTGCTTTTGTGAATGATAATGCTCTGCGACAGCCACCGCCGTACGCAACACAAGCCACCAGCTACTATTATAGTAATCTCTGAACTATCTGGCGGCTGCGGGAGATTGTGGGCTCAGTCGTTTCACAGTACATTGGAGGGACAAGGCTAAATGGCAAGAATGGCTGCAGATGTACAGAGGGGGCAAGTGCTCTGCAGGCTCTATGTATCTGGACCACTTCCTTTCTCTTTGTGCTGTCACTCAGAAGTCTGTTGCCTTGCTTCAGCGTGGTTGAATAGAGGTGGGGGAAGGGTGCAGATAAACTATCCAACCATGCTGGAGCAAGGCCACAGACTTCTGAGTGAAAGCAACCCCTGGGTCCCCTGGGGGATTTAACAAACCTTTTTTGACTTCTTATTAGACTACTTCTTTAAAGTTTATCTAAAGCCATTTTTTTTAGCTGTGGAGTAGAGAAGCATTAGAACCCTTGTCAGGTTTTTATTAGGGTATATATGAGAGGCGCTGGATCTTAGGCTGTCAATCATGTTATGGAAAGTCAGTCCATTCCATGGAGCTAACTAATTGTGGTGAGACTTCTCATGAGATCCCAGATAGCAAGCAATTGTGCTGCAAGTTTGAAAATGACTTCAAACAAGACACGAGGGAACAGTTTGAAACTATGCTGTGTATTTATTGCTGTCAATGTCCACAATGGGGAGATTCACCCTTTGCTTGACCATTGTCAGACATTGATGGGAAATCCAAAATACTGCTGTTGTCATTAAAAACAATGTTAGGCTAAATCTTTCATTTGCATTTGAGAGATCCCCATACGCAGAACCACCAGTCATGTAGGCAGGTGACGAGTTACCTCTTTACATTCCAAAACCTCACATGATACAGTTTGACTTCATCTGAATTATATTCTAATTGATTTTATAGCTCAATAATTGCACCTGTTTGAAGAACACAATCATTCCCAATAAGAGTTAATAGTTAAAAAGAAAAAAGAAGTATGGCCAAAATTTTTGTTCATACTTCTCTTGTGGGTCACAGGACTGCACTTACCTGTACTCTCCTTTGACCCAGGTTCAGCCATCATTGGCCTAAAGTCTACTGTTGGCTGATGTCACGGACCCGGTCCAGGTTCTGAAAGGATCCCAACCATATTGTTGGGATCCACCCAGATTCCTGATCAGCAGGTGGCTCAATCTCCCCCTCCTCAGCCCGGCGGTTCAGTAAACAGTGTGGTGGTGGTGGTGGTGGGGGGGGGGGGGACAGAGAGCGGTGGCTGTGTTTTCTTAGAGCCGGTCTAGAACTGAGCAATCAGTGGTCATGTGATCGTTCAGTTCTTGGGCTTAGAGCTACAGGGGACATGCTGCAGCATTGAGGTGAGTGTGAATGTTTATTTTTTTGTGAACCCCAAACTGTATTTATATATACTGTATGTAGCGCTACCCCCGTAGGGTGAATGTGGCTCGTCTCCCACCCTGCATAGCCAGGCACATGAATTTTCAGACACAGAGTCAAGAAGCAGTCTTTGCACTTTGTTTTTTTGTTTTATTAGGGGAATATAACTTGGATGGGGATGGGGTACTTATGGAATGCACATTTGATTGAAGAAACTTGGTAGGAATTTAACTATATACACTTCCAGTATATATACAACCTCTTCTCCTTGACCTCCAGCACATACATTTGCTTGTAGACTATCACTCCCAAGACCAGCTAGCACTGATGTGGGGATCTGGCACTGGCTCTGTCAGACCAAAAGCAAATGCCCTTTGCAGGTAGGGACCGCGGGCCCCCTATGGTGTAGCAAAAATATGGTTGTCCTTAGTGCTAGCTGTCCTAAATGTGGCTACTGCTCCCAGTACCACCTCTTCAGGCACTAACAGACCCCTTGGCTGCAGCTGCCCCTTTCCACTGCTCATGCCACCACAATTCTCCTGACTGCCTCTGCACCCACCCCAGACTGCTCCATCCCAGTCCTCTCAAGCGTGCCTCCCAGTCCTGACTGTATGTCACTCACCAGCTCTCTTGGCAGTTCCTGTTGCTCCTGGAGACTTGCCCGGCAGTGTTCTCCCACTGTCCTCTTTGCTCCCAGTGCCTTCTGGCCAGGACAACTCTGTGGTTTTGGGAAGGACGCGGCCACACCCGAGCCCAGGTCCAAGGTCACCCCCCCGACTGGGGACCTCCCTCAAAGGCCACAACAGCCTAACACTCCATCTTCAGCTTCCACCTGAACTCTCCTCCCCAGCTGGGCTGACCCAGAGTATTTGAGGGGGCCTGCCCCCTGCCAACCCAAGTTGGGTATTGGTCAGTGCCCTCAGAATACTCCAGGCAGCTCCACCTTACTCCCCCCATCTTTCTAGAAGGTTCCAGCACAATCTAGAAATAAGGGGGGAGGTCTCAGGAACGTTGCCTGTGAGTCATCCAGCTCTCCTGGATCTCTGCCCAATCCAGGAAAGACTTAGACAAGCTTGGCCTGCACAAATTTTCCTACACTTAACACCAAAAAACCTATCTACATTTCTAGCACTAGAGGGTGCTATATTTATATACATATATATTAATAATTCTGATTAATTAGTCCTGTAATTCAGGGAGCCTTGACTTCCTTGCAGACTAAACCACAGTTAAGGTGGACCTTAACCCTCCACACCCACTTTCTGTCATCTCACTCCTACCTCCTTCCTCTCTCACAGTTTTGTTAATACTTTTTTCAGGAACTTGCCTCAACACTTCCTAGTTTCTTGCCTAGGCAAGAATGACATAGTTAGTTGCCTGCAGATTTCTGGGATACTCACATCCCACATCCCAAAAGGTCTCAGGGTACTCGATAGCGCATGCGCCACAGTGCGTCATCAGGTGTCGCCTGTCTCTTCCAGGTTCATGCAGCCAGTGCCCTGATGATGCACATATGTGTCATCAGGGGGCTGGCTGCAAGAACCTGTAAGAGACCACAAGCCCCCTGATTATGTCAGAGAAGAAGATAGCAGCGCGGGACCGGGTGTGCAGCAACAAAGCAGCAGATCACTAATAAACACTGCTGGACTTGCTGGACATATAAGTATGTTTTTGTACAAAACCCAGTAAGAGGTGGTAAGAGGTGGCAAAAAGGGTGTGGGCAGCACCTTAATCAGTACCCGTTGGAATGATATGCCCTCTGCCTCGCTTAAAGCGGGGGTCCACCTATCTATCGTTTTTTTTTTTTGGAGTTCATTCACAAACTTTTCTTCTCATGATTATCTACTCACATGTTCTGTGTAATAAGTCCGCCTGTGTCCGATTTCGTTGTAAAGAATAACTTATAAAGTTCACTGAAGGCGGTTTCCATCTTCATTGTGGGCATTTGAAGCCCACAAGCATGTATTTCCTGGATGCGGTGAATGCTGGGAGCAGAGATGTTGTGATGACGCTGTTGCACAATGCATGCTGGGAAGCCTGAGACTAGCTCCCAGGGACTGTGGGAGGTCTGGGAGAGGCTAGAAACACGCCTACTCCCATGGGAGGAAAACCAGGAAGTGCACAGAAGATTAGAAAAAAAAAGGTAATTACGGCGATTTAAATTTTTTTACACAGCATGTCAGCATCTAGGCAAGGAGGAGAATGCATAGAGATAATGTTCAAAATTTGGGTGGAACCCCGCTTTAATAGCAGATGCTGTCTTTTGCAATTTTGCATTACAAGGAAGCAATGTAGAACAGAGACTTTGTGAGTGCAGAGACCTGAGTCCTGAGTTAGCATCAGAATCATCCCTACCCACCTCTCCTCAGGGTCATAAAGGATTGCATCAAATTAAAGTGCCCCCATAAGATGAGACACGCTCCACTATGCAATTTTGATCCCCTCCCCTAGCCTTTCTACACAGCACTGAAAGTGTTGCTGCGGCCCTCCCTCAATTACAAAATACAGGTGTGCCACCAGGCTGTACCCTTACTCCAATTGAATCCTCCATGGCCTGGACACCCATCATGGAGGGAAGCCTAGCCCTCCAAAACCATAGTGGCCCCAAAGCTCCAGAGGAGTCCCAGATCCGGGGGATCTAGCATCACAGGTTGCACCCCAAACAAGCCAAAATACAAAACTAGACACACCACTGCAATATTGTAAACCCCAAAGAGCTCCCACTCTAGCTCCCATATTCATCCCATTGACACCGATGCAGTGGCATGTCTTCCTCTCACTTTAAGCCCCTTCCAATGTTAGAGCAAATTTGCTACACTCACCATTCCGTGCACACACCACTATTGGCCCCATTCCCTACTTCATCCTCTGTCCCACCCCCATTAAATGTACAGTATAATTTATGCAACTAGGCTGCCCAAGGTTACCCAGTTAAAAAAAAGGTTGGGAACCACTGACCTAAAAGAATCCCTGAAATAGTTTTGAGGTCTCAGGTCAGTAGGAAAACTGCCTCTTACATTGGTAATCAGCTGGAAGAATGCCCCCATTACTGTGGTGATTAGAATGCCACCAATACAGATAGCTAAAATGTTCATTGCAGTCATGGCACTATCTCTGCCAAGTGGTGTTAGCCCTGGAACTATGCAGGAACCATCAAATGGAAGGTCAATCAGCCACAGCCCAAGGAACCTCTAGCCACCTCTAGGGGAGCCCTTGTTGAGAATGGCTGCTTTAGACTGGCTGTTCTTATGGTGCACCCTTCCTCACCCATCTTGAATGCTCCAGTACAATTGCAGAGAGCTGATTTCAAGGTAGATTTAGGCAATTATAGTATGTAGAATACATTTATTCAAGTAGAACTATAGGCAACATTTTTTCGTAATTTGAATAGAACAAACGAGTGTTATGACCCCTGTCAGTTTTTTTTTTACTATCTGTTTCCCATTGCAAAGATTTCCCTTCACTTCCTGTCCCATAGCCAAACAGGAAGTGAGAGGAAATCCCTGCATATTAAGGGAGTTCATTGGGACCCCCCAGGTCATCAGAACTAGCATCCCCATTCCCCTCCATTTGTCACGTACCAGGCTGGAGGCTGAGGTGAAGAGAGGGCTCCCCTTGCGGCTGAGTGCAGAGTACCCCTGGAGTTGGAGACAGAGGGTGCTATGCCCAGAGATGCATGGGTTGCCTGCCGGTGAAGCTGTCTGATGGTTCCAGGAGCGGACACCCATGAGCAGAGAAGTTGGTCACAGCCAATGAGTCCCTGGAGGTACTGGCGGATCTTAACAAGTGGAAAAGCAGAGACGTCATCAGAAGCCAGGCCGGGGGTCAAACACAGGAAGTCAGTCAGAAGCAGAGGCAGGAGTTGTAGTTGTGATCAAGCCGGGGTCAAACACAGGAAGTCAATCTGGAACAGACAAGAGCAGGTTGCTAATGTGCATTCACCGTTACGCGACGATTGCTAATGCGCAGATTCTCGCGGCCATAATGGATATTGGCATATCTGCCAGTTCTTCCCTGGTTTCTTCCCTGACGCTATTACTTTTCCAAAAATTGTTCTGCACTCCTGTGACCTGTTTTCAGCAGACAGCGGGCTAAAGCTGATGTCACAGAGCCATTCCAGGCTCGGGAGAGATCGTGACCATATGGTTGGGATCCGCCCACATGCCTGGACTGACAACCAGCTCAGGCTCTCAGCCAGCTGCTAAGAGCCTGATCTGGTCACTCCCAACCCCTCCACAGCCCAGCAGCCAGTGAGCGTGCTAAGTGATCAGCGATGTTTTGATCGCTCGTTTTTCAGCCTTAGAGACGGCAGGATACAAATGCAGCATCGGTCTGATGATGCAACTACCAAAATAAGTGTGATTAAAAAAAATATTCCCCTACTTCTTTTTTAAATGTTATTGTTTATATTAATTTAAAATCAAGAACATAGATGTAGCAAACACACAGAGACGGTCAAATGGGTAACGTGTTAATGTTATACTGCAGCACAAGAGACCAGAGATGGAGGTTTTGAAATTCTGCTCTAGATATTTCGATAATATATGTGTACACGGACCCTGGTGTGATGTAGCAAATGGTATTTACAGAACAGTTGTTGCTGCAGAACTGGCCAAAAAAAGCTTTTCCTTCCTGAACTAGATGGTGATAGTTATAGTGGACAGTTTTAGCTACATATAGTAATGTCCTGTATACAGGGGTGTGCCATATTACATGACAAGTAATATCTCTTAAAGCCTCCATTTTTAAAGCCCCATACACACTATCAGATTTTCTGCTGATTTTTGTCTTCATATTTACCAAAACCATATAATATGAGGTCAAACCTTAAGAGTTTCAATTTGTATGCAATCAGACAGGCCCTTGTACTACATGGTTTTGGTAAATCTGAAGACAAAAATCAGCAGAAAATCTGATAGTGTTTATGGGGCTTAAGGGTTGCAGAATTGCATGGAAGGAATCATGGAAATGTTATCTATCACATCCAGTTTCTATCTTTCATTTTTTTCAGCTGCATTCGAAAAAATAATAACCGCAATCTCATTTGGCTGTCATAGAAAACGTTTTTACTCGTTTTTTTTTTATTTTGACTTTTATATTTATTTTATATGATTTATATGATTTTTGATAAGAGCATCCTGAAAGCCAAGGAACACACTAGACTAGTCAGGGATAAGATTGTGGAGAAGTTTAAAGCAGGGTTAGGTTATAAAAAAAAATCCCAAGCTTTGAACAACTCACAAAGCACTGTTCAATCCATCATCTGAAAATGGAAAGAGTATACAGAATACTTTATTAATCCCAAAGGGTAATTGGGAAATTGTTACGACAAAGACCCACTTAACAGAGACAACACAATAGACTGAACAAGATGCAAAAACACAACAAACTTACCAATAACAGCCATTAACACCAGGTAACAAAATTAAAACTACACTACAAATAAAACATCCATACAATTAAAATACAACATAGAATAAATAACACAGATTAAAATAACAGGCAAACTACCAAATATAAATAATACACCACTTTTTCTAACACCACCCCAAATAATAACCAACACAATACCAACATACTTTAAAAACCACACAAAATCCTCATCATAAACAACCAGAATTAAATCTTCCCCTCCAGCCCTATATATCTTGATCGCCACAGGCAAAAATTATTTCCTATGTCGCTCTAAGCCTGCTTCTCCAGCATGCCACTGCATGCAGGAGAGCGCTGGCCACTCATAAAATATCTTCAGCATCGTCCGGCAGATGTTAAAGGACCTCAGTTTCCTCAAAAAAGTAGAGGCGGCTCTGGCCCTTCCTATAGAGTACCTTAGTGTTCTTGCTCCAGTCCAGCTTATTATCTATATGCACCCCCAGATACTTGTAACTCTCTACTACCTTCACATCCACTCCTGAGATAGAGATTGGGGTCACTGTTGGCTTCCTCTGTCTGAAATCCACAACCAGCTCCTTTTTCTTTACATTTAGATACAGATGATTAACCTCACACCATGTGAGAAAGTTCTCCACCACAGTCCTATACTCAGTCTTTTGCCCATCCCTGATACATCCCACTACTGCAGAGTCATCAGAAAATTTCTGAAGATGGCAAGACTCTGTCTGGTAGCTGAAATCAGGGGTGTAGACAGTAAGTGTCGGTTCACACTGCCGCGACTTGGGATCCGACTTGTCAGCCCTCAAGTCGCCCCAAGTCGCTTGACATTGGGAATTACATTATAGTCAATGAGAGCTGTCTTAATGTACACTACTGAAGTTGCTCCGACTTCAGAAAAGGTTCCTGCACTACTTCAAGGCGACTTCTAGGCGACCTGTACCCATAGAATTCAATGAAAGTCGCCTCCAAGTCGGATCCTCATCTATAGTGAAGCGACTTTACAGGAAAAAGAAAAGATCATGAGGGGGAACTCCACACCAAATTTTAAATAAAAAACCGGCATGGGTTCCCCTCCAACAGCATGCCAGGCCCTTAGGTCTGGTATGGATGTTAAGAGGAACCCCCTACGCCGAAAAAAATGGTCCCCCCCAAAGTCCATACCAGACCCTTATCCGAGCTCACACCCTGTCCAGTCAGGAAAGGGGGTGGGGATGAGTGAGCAGCCCCCCCTCCTGAACCGTACCAGGCCACATGCCCTCAACATGGGGGGTGGGTGCTTTGGGAATTGGGGGCGCCCTGCGGCCCCCCCACCCCAAAGCACCTTGTCCCCATGTTGATGAGGACAAGGGCCTCTTCCCGACAACCCTGGCTGTTGGTTGTCGGGGTCTGCGAGCGGGGGGCTTATCGGAATCCGGGAGACCCTGCCTCTTATGACGTCACGGTCCCGGGGTATGATGGGACTGTGACATCATAAGGGGCGGGGTCATTGGGTGACATCACCTGGTGACCACGCCCCATGCCTATATAAGTTGTTGCGCACCGCGCACACAGCATTACAGCGAGAGAGAGCGTTGTATCAACATCGGAAGAAGAGAAGAGGGAACAAGACAATGGAGAAGACCGGGCCAACGTTAGCAAGAGAGCGGCAAAAGAGCAGAAGATAGCGGAGGAGCCCGGCAGAAGAACCGGAGAGCAGGAAAAGAACCGGACAGCGGGAGAAGAGGCCGGAGAGTGGGAAAAGAGG
This sequence comes from Lithobates clamitans, assembly GCA_037952925.1. NCBI lineage: Eukaryota > Metazoa > Chordata > Amphibia > Anura > Ranidae > Lithobates > Lithobates clamitans. The sequence continues at coordinate 1,398,154 of JBBGZY010000979.1, read as the reverse complement.
ACGCAGAGAGCGGAGAAGTTGGAAGAGACCCCCGAAGTCGGAAGAAGACCCATCGGAGTTGCTTAATAAATTACTTTAAAAACCTGTGTAGTGTGTTTTTTTATTGACACTTTCTTTCCCCCAAGTGAATGGGTAGGGGTACGATGTACCCCATACTCACTCACATAGGGAGGGAGCCGGGATCTGGGGGCCCGCTTATTAAAGGGGGCTCCCGGATTCCGGTAAGCCCCCTGCCCGCAGACCCCGACAAACAACGGACATTGTTGTCGGGAAGAGGCCATTGTCCTCATCAACATGGGGACAAGGTGCTTTGGGGTGGGGGGCCACAGGACGCCCCCCTTCCCCAAAGCACCCACCCCCCATGTTGAGAGCATGCGGCCTGGTACGGTTTAGGAGGGGGGGCGCTCGCTCGTCCCCACCCCCTTTCCTGACCAGCCTGCATGCTCGGATAAGGGTCTGGTATGGATTTTAAAGGGGGCCCCCACGTCGTTTTTTCGGCGTAGGGGGTTCCCCTTAACATCCATACCAGACCTAAAAGCCTGGTATGTCCCTGGAGGGGAATTCTCTCTCTCGCACTTGCTGCAATAGGAAAATGTGTTTTTCCTATTGCAGCGAGCGCGAGATGTACAATACCCTGTCGCCGAGAACCAGCGTGATGGGATCGTGCTGGAAACACATTCTCGCGGGCAGGTACTGTCCTGGGGCGACTTGAAGCCGTGTTGTAAGTCGCTCATAGTCGCGTTGAAGTCGCCTCCAAGTCGCCTTGCTAAGTTGCGCTGTAAGTCATGTTGCCCCAGTGTGAACCGACCCTTAAAAGAAAGGGAGAGAGAGCTGTCCCCTGTGGAAATCCAATATTGTTGATTACCCTATCTGACACACAGTCTTGCAAACGCACATACTGTGGTCTTCCTGTCAGGTAGTCTATAATCCACGACACAAGGGAAACGTCAACCTGTATTGCTGCTAGCTTCTCGCCCAAAAGATCCGGCCTGATAGTATGAAAAGCACTGGAGAAGTAAAAAAAACATGACCCAGTGCTTGCTGACTTATTCAGGTATGCATACCTGCAATTTACCATGAAAATGATAGCATCCTCAACCCCCAGTCTTCCCTGGTATGCAAACTGCAAAGGGTCGAAACATTTACTAACCATGGGTCATAACTGATATAAAACAAGTCTCTCCAAGATCTTCATGATGTGGGAGGTCAAAGCCACTGGTCTATAATCCTTGGAGCCACAAGGCCATGGTATCTTTGACACAGGGACAAAAGAGGACATCTTCCACAACACAGGGGCCTTTCGTAGACTCAAGCTCAAGTTAAAGACCTGTTGAAGAACACTCCCAAACTGATCTGCACATGCCTTAAGCACCCTGGGGCTAACTCCATCAGGGCCTGCTGATTTTAATGCCTTAAGTCTCCTCAACTGTCTACTCACGTGATCAGCTGTAAAAGACATTGAAGCACTTTCCCATAAAAAAGTAGAGTTGCTCTTATAAAAAGATCAACTAGTAAAAGTATCCAATAGGTGTGAATCAGAACACACATTAAAGGACGAAGGATCTAGTATGAGGAGAGTAAAGTACTTTCCGCAACTCTACTCTCCTACAGCTTTGTGTTGAATCTCAGGAAGTTAAAGCCAGGGCACAACTGCAAGTGCAAACCTACCAAGACATGGCCGTCCACCTAAACTGACAGGCCGGGCAAGGAGAGCAATAATCAGAGAAGCAGCCAAGAGGCCCATGGTAACTCTGGAGGAGCTGCAGAGATCCACAGCTCAGGTGGGAGAATCTGTCAACAGGACAACTATTTATTGTGCACTCCACAAATCTGGCCTTTATGGAGGGGTAGCAAGAAGAAAGCCATTGTTGAAATAAAACCATAAGAAGTCCTGTTTTAAGTTTGGGAGAAGTCATGTGGGGGACACAGCAAACATGTGGAAGAAGGTGCTCTGGTCAGATGAGACCAAAATTTAACTTGGTGGCAGAAAATTAACACTGCACATCACCCTGAACAGACCATCCCCACCGTGAAACATGGTGGCAGCAGCATCATGTTGTGAGGATGCTTTTCTTCAGCAGGGACAGGGAAGCTTAGCAGAGTTAATGGGAAGATGGATAGAGCCAAATACAGGGCAATCTTAGAAAAAAAGCTGTTAGAGTCTGCAAAAGACTGGAGCGAAGGTTTACCTTCCAGCGGGACAACAACCCTAAATATACAGCCAGAACTACAATGGAATGGTTTGGATCAAAACATAGTCATGTATTAGAATGACCCAGTCAAAGTCCAGACCTGAATCCAATTGAGAATCTGTGGCAAGACTTGAAAATTGCTGTTCACAGACGCTCTCCATCCAATCTGACAGAGATTGAGCTATTTTGCAAAGAAGAATGGGCAAAAATGTCACTCACTAGATGTTCAAAGCTGGTAGAGACATCCCCAAAAAGACTTTCAGCTGTAATTGCAGGAATGGTGGTTCTACAAAGTATTGACTAAGGGGGGCTGAATACCACACTTTTCAGATATTTATTTGTAAAAAAAAAATTGAAAAACATTTATCATTTTTCTTTCCACTTCACAATTATGTGCCACTTTGTGTTGGTCTATCACATAAAATCCCAATAAAATACATTTTGGTGGTAACATGATCAAATGTAGAAAATTTCAAATGGTATGAATACTTTTATTGTACATTCACATGAGTCCCTGTCCTCATAGAGCTTACAGTCTATAGTCCCTATCTCACATGCATACATCACATACTAGAGCTAATTTTACACAGAATTCATTTAACCTACCAGCAAGTCTTTGGAATGTGGGAGGAAACCAGAGTACCTAGGGGAAACCCACACAGGCACAGGGACTATATGCAAACTCCATGCACATAGTGCCCTGACCAGGCTTTGAACTGGGCACCTTAGTGCTTCAAGGCATATTCAGCTTAAGTCCAGAAATTTTCCCCACAGTACTTTTTTTCAGCAGCTAGATGTCCTAGGTTGCTGACTGATCAGTGTACAGGCCCACTGCCAGTACCATGTTATCGCTGTGACCAATCACAGCAGATCACATGGCAATTGTAAACAATGGATGGCTTCCTTTCATGTCATCCATTGTGTATAATTGTGTTGCTAGCTGTGTTTGGTCACAGTGATCACATGGTACTGACAGGGCCAATCATAGCCCATCTGTACCATGTGATTAGCTGTGGCCAATCACAGCTAATCACAGCAAAACAAACTGAATGAGTCAATTTCATTCAGTAAAATGCTATATTATGGTAACATTACATTGCTCTGGTCACAGTGTGTTTAAAAAAAGAGAGAAAAAATGTAATAAACAAGAAAAAAAAATGTAATGCATTTTTTTTTCTTGTATTGTCACCTGTCAGTGTCCCTGATCCCTGCCACACCAGTTATATGATGACGCTGTACTGCAATGGTTACAGTATGTAAAAAAATAAATAAATTGTGAATTTTTTTTTCTTCATTTTCCAAAAAATTATAACTAAAAATTACAACTTCAAAAAACTTGCCATGCTCCTTATTAATTACCTTGGACCGTCTTCTTTCCAAAAAGGGGTCATTTGGGGGATATTTGTACTGTCCTGACCTTTCTGGACCTCAAGAAATGAAATAGGTCAGTGCATCAGGAGTGAGTACATCAGGAGTGAGTATATCAGGAGTGATCGATTTTCAGATATAAACCATAGTTTGTGGACTCTATAACTTTCCTACAGACTAATATGATTTGGGTTTTTTTCATCAACGAAATGTAGCAGAATACATTTTGGCCTAAATTTATGAAGAACGTTTATTTAGTTATAACAGAAATGAAGAAAAATGCTTGTTTTCAAATTTTTCTGTCTTTTTTAGTTTATTTAGCAAAAATTTAAAAAACCCAGTGGTGATTAAATACCACCAATATCAAGCTCTAGTTGTGTGAACAAAATGATAAAAATTTAGTTTGGGTCCAGTGTTGCATGACCGTTCAATTGTCATTCAAACGGGACAGCACTGAAAGCTGAAAATTGGCCAGGGCAGGAAGGGGGTAAAATTGCCGGGTATTGAAGTGGTTAAGGAGGACCCACTTTGCACTGAAGCAGGATGCCTGAAGATCTATGCTATCTCTTCACCACAGGTGGTGTGGACAGCACTCTGCTGTTAGTCACAATACCTATGGGTAAAGGTTGGCCTGTCCTTCCACACTCACATGGTGGGTGGCAGGGTTATCAACAATGACAACTCCTCCTCAATTCACATAGGCAAGCAGCTTAGCAGCTACAGTAGCTGCACAGGGTGACAACACTGCAGTGAATTAACTGCTGGAGAATAAGTGTTGTCACCCTGTCTGTCTCCCTTGCTCTAACAAAGAGCATTTGTAATTTAATATTTTTTAATGCCTATCATTACAATTTGAAATTGAGCTGGGTATTAGGAGAGCTGTTGCTATAAATACCTGCCATAAACACCTTTGTACCCATATACCTTCTAAGAACCCCAATAAACATTGTATCATCCTACAAGGCAGTTGTTGGGTTTTATCTAAAAAAGGCTAAAGCCTAGGGCAGTAAGGCATACCAAGGGCGGCACAAACCCGCCCACACACCGTACTGCTGACTACCAATAACACATTCTCTTGTATATGCACACTGTCACCGTTCTACTGGTGCCGCCCGGCCAGGTCCTCATTGCTGCTTTCTCTGCAGTTTATGTACCTACTGTTAACCCACACTGATATGGTAACCCTAGAACTGAACACTAAGTAAAGTAGGAAAACAGTCTGCCGTAATCTTCTTCTTGTTTATTGTAGTTCTGTGGTTCCCAACCTCAGTGCATAAAGCAGAAATAAAGGCAAGAATACTCACCTATATTCCAATAGTCCAAGAGGTCCTTCACTGGTGCCAGCTTCTTCTCCCCAGTTTCTTCCGGGTGCCGGTCATCGTCCATCTTAATTAGCCATTGTGGGATGACGCCACTCCAGTGCATGAGTGGAAACCATTCACCTGGCAAACTGGCACTGTGCCAGAAATGTAAACAGAGCTGCACATGCATGTACGTTTCACGGAGGATTAAGAACCAGTAAGTTTACTTTATTGCAGAAGAAAAATTACATGTCTCTTCTACATTACAGAACATGCCTGTTCACAATTTTAGTTCTGCTTCAAGTACCCCAGACAGCTTATGTTTTGTGAACCTCTCATAAAATGGCTGTCATAAATACCATGCCATTGAAATTGATTTAAAGCGTAGTCTTGCTTGACCCCCCCCACGGGCCTACAATGTTGGACTGAAGTAAGGCCCATAGGTTGTTTGGTCTCTTCTTAGAATATAGCCAAACTTGTATTGCTATATGGGACTTTTCATGGCTAACCACATTTTCGCAGGTCTTTATATCTACTGATGGACTATGATGACAGTGCTATTCTGCACTCGCTTTTGTTATATTATAATGTTTTTATTGTTATTTAAAAACAAAATAAAAAGATTGAAACAGAAATGATTTAAAGCACCTCTGCAAGTTGAAGAAAATCCTGAAAACATGACCTATTGGGGGTACTTGAGCACAGAGATTGGAAACCATTGTCGTAGATGTACTGCCACTTAATGGGCAAACTGTCTCTTTTAGCCTGTCCACCCCCAGCCTAGGCATGCCTCATGTGGCTATGATGATCTTGTAAGGATAATACTAAGGCTAGCCAGTGAACTGAGGTAAGAAAAGGGAGACACAACATAGTAGGCCTAAAGGAGCAAGAACTATGAATACAGACCTACCAGTGCTTTCTATTCTGCCCCCTCTCTTTCCATAGAGTCTAACTTTAAACTTGGGTAAGCTAGTAGTCTTTGGCCACTGTAAGCTGAAGTTTTAGCCTTAAGGCAAAGCCAGTGGTCAACACTCAACAGATTGATAAAAAGAGGGGATGTTCCCTATTTCCAGCACTTCTTGCGATATCTAAACCTTTCCTGTGATACTGAGCACCTCAAGTGTCTAAAGGTGCTCATGGCCACCATGGAAGATCTTCTAAGTTGTTTAAGAATGTCCATGCAAGTGGGCCTAAGCATTTCCTCTGCACTGGAACAGAAAGAATTACCAAAGCACTCCACTTCTGATGCTGATACCAAGAGGCAAGCAATGTGGCAGTTTTTAACTCTTACACAAATCCTTCATCTATAGTGAGCCTTAGTAAAAACAGTTAAACCCATTACTGGAGAAAAAAACTTAAAACCCAATTTCCCCCAGATTTTTTTTTTTATTTACAAAGAATAGAGGGCAGTGAACAGTGAGTCAGGCTGCCGCTGAATGCCTGAAGGGGGGAGAGCAGGAGAAGCAGGGAGAAAATGGAGAGATAGGTTCCTCTCTATGCAGTCGCCCCCACGCTCCTCCTATGCAGCTTCTTTCTGCTGCCCCCCTGTGTGCTCTCCAGCCCCCCTGTGCTTTTTCCTGGCCCCCTGTGCTTTCTCCTGGACCCCCCCTTCTCGTCCCCACAACCCAGAGTTCCCCTCTCCCACCAGTTGCAGGGTATATGTCATGATGGAGCCTTTTCTGAATAGAGAGTCAGTGATCCATACCGATCTGTCCATTCATAAATTAAACATCCTAAACTGTGTTTACTTTGCTTCAGTTTGTGAATGAACAGGAAGCTCTGTACAGAGCTATTCCTGTCTATTCATTCTGCGCACCTGAGGCTGCAGAGATGGAGATTGAAGACTGTGTCCTTAATCTCCTTTCTCTGGCTCAAAGGTGAAACATCAGAGGTCTGTTTAGACCTCTGATTTCTCATCAAAGCCTCCCAACAGGGCCCCTAAAATACTGTAAAAAATAAAGTCACAAAGTCAAACTTGCAACCGGGCCCTGGCATTTCGCCACCAGGTTTGGAGGAAAGGGCCCTGGCCAGGGGGGTCAGGGGGGGCCCTTTATGGTTTCTCGCACCAGGGCATGAAGGTTCTAGTTATGCCACTGCCTTGAGTAAAAAGAAATCTAATAAGGAGGCCTGTAATGCACAGTGAGGAGTGCTCTGGGCCGACTGCTGAGGCCTATAATGCACAGTGAGTTCTCTGGATGGTCTGAGGAGGCCTGTAATGCACAGTGAGTTCTCTGGATGGTCTGAGGAGGCCTGTAATGCACAGTGAGTTCTCTGGATGGTCTGAGGAGGCCTGTAATGCACAGTGAGTTCTCTGGATGGTCTGAGGAGGCCTGTAATGCACAGTGAGTTCTCTGGATGGTCTGAGGTGGCCTGTAATGCACGGTGAGTTCTCTGGATGGTCTGAGGAGGCCTGTAATGCACAGTGAGTTCTCTGGATGGTCTGAGGAGGCCTGTAATGCACGGTGAGTTCTCTGGATGGTCTGAGGAGGCCTGTAATGCACGGTGAGTTCTCTGGATGGTCTGAGGAGGCCTGTAATGCACAGTGAGTTCTCGGGATGGTCTGAGGAGGCCTGTAATGCATGGTGAGTTCTCGGGATGGTCTGAGGTGGCCTGTAATGCACAGTGAGTTCTCGGGATGGTCTGAGGAGGCCTGTAATGCACGGTGAGTTCTCGGGATGGTCTGAGGTGGCCTGTAATGCACAGTGAGTTCTCGGGATGGTCTGAGGAGGCCTGTAATGCACAGTGAGTTCTCGGGATGGTCTGAGGTGGCCTGTAATGCACAGTGAGTTCTCGGGATGGTCTGAGGAGGCCTGTAATGCACAGTGAGTTCTCTGGATGGTCTGAGGAGGCCTGTAATGCACGGTGAGTTCTCTGGATGGTCTGAGGAGGCCTGTAATGCACGGTGAGTTCTCGGGATGGTCTGAGGTGGCATGTAATGCACAGTGAGTTCTTGGGATGGTCTGAGGAGGCCTGTAATGCACAGTGAGTTCTCTGGATGGTCTGAGGAGGCCTGTAATGCACAGTGAGTTCTCTGGATGGTCTGAGGAGGCCTGTAATGCACGGTGAGTTCTCTGGATGGTCTGAGGAGGCCTGTAATGCACGGTGAGTTCTCAGGATGGTCTGAGGAGGCCTGTAATGCACAGTGAGTTCTCTGGATGGTCTGAGGAGGCCTGTAATACACAGTGAGTACTCGGGATGGTCTGAGGAGGCCTGTAATGCACAGTGAGTTCTCTGGATGGTCTGAGGAAGACTGTAATGCACACAGTGCTCCGGACGGTCGTCTGAGGAGGCCTGAAATGCTGCAAAAGTGCTCTAGTCTCTGGGGGGGTCGGGATTCGGGAAGCCTGTAAAGGCTGCCCAGTGCCCTGGATTGTAGTCTGAGGAGGCCTGTAATGCTGTTCTAAGCATGCCGCGCCACTGAGCACACTACGGTCGCTACCTTGCTTGCTGAGAGGGGAAACACTCCCAAAATTAGAGGGGGAGTTCCGAGGAAAGCGGAAGTTCATGTGGGTAAACGTCCCTCCCTCACATTTTCGTTCTGTTTTCGTTCCTTGACAAAAATTGGAGTCACTTTTGTTTCGTTTTCGTCACTGGAAACGTTCCGCTAACGAAAATTAGGAGCAAATTTTTTTTTAGTCAACCAAAATTATACTGATGACAACAAAAACAAGAAATAGGCGGTGTGGTTGTCACCAGCACAGACGGCAATAAAAATATTGTCAGAAATTGTAACTGTTCCCCACTCTACTAAAATGTGTACATGTTTTCGCTTCACAGAGAGATTTTCCATCATTTTCTTTCCTCACAGGAAGTGAGGTCGAATCTCCTCAGCAGAAACACAGACTGCAATAAAAACCTGATGTAGGCTCTAATTTTTTAATAATATAAACATTTTGGCTGGAGTTTGCTTTTCAAAGGGTATTGCCTGACAGCATGTTTATTGTATAGGCTGTCTATAATGGTTTTAATCCATATTAGTTCAGCCTGGTATAGCTTAGCCATATACAGTAGGAGGAATCTATTGACCACAGGCCAAAAGGACATGTTTCCTGTGACGTGTCTAGAAGATTGATGCAATGACATCACGTATATTTGTGACCAACAGTGCTGTGCTGTAGGAAAAAGGAACTTGTGCAGAAAAAAGGAAAACTTCATTATCAGGGCCAGTGACAGCTTGTGTGCACCCTGTCCGATCACATACACCCGTAGGGGAAGTTAGCAGGTGACATCCTACTCCTCTGTCTGCCTATCCTTGAGTTCTCGGGGTGCTGGGAGCCAAGGTGTGGGCTCCTGGATTTTTGGATGCTGCAGGTTGAAAGAATGGAAGGGTACACTCTTATCTCTATGGTAAGTTAACTTTTTTTTGGGGTCATGATGTGCCTCTAATCTCTCCTAATTCTTCTAGAATAATAAAAAAAATAGGATTGGAGCACAAACAGGCTCAAGAAGCACAATGGTGATGCACAACGAAAATGCAAAGAAAATGCAAATCTATGGGGACCAAACAAAATTCATCTTTCTGCTTTCTGATTTGTTGTTTTTTGCACATTCTGATACATTTTTGCACATCTTTACCCAATAACCCAACTAATTTAGAACAGGGTGCGGCCAATACATTACTGAAGCCTTCTAGTCACAGCTGGTATGTGCGTCTTTGTATATGTATACTGTGCTATTTTAGAGCAAAAGAAATTTGGTGTAAAGTAAACAAATTGAGGTTTTGGACCTATTTTGGTCAAAGTAGGGACCAACACCTTTTTATAATTTTGTGTATGTCATACCTTTTGGGGAGCATGTGAAAATATGTGTTTAAAATGCATGCCAGCCTGCCTGCTTGGTAGATGGTATAGGAGAGACCAGGAGGCTGAATTTAAGCATTGAGCATCAACGTTTGAAATCCCTGTTTTTTTTATACATTATTGGGTTTCCAAAGTAATTGTTGCCACTATTTTAGAATTTATATACTTCAAATTCAACAAGGAAATTGACTGCAGTGCTTCTTGTTTTCTTTGATTAAGTTTTTGCAAAATTAACCCCTTAGTATAAAAAAAAAGCATGTTAATTATACATTATACCAGTGGTGGTCAACTCACTTTTTATAAGGTGCCCTAAGTGCAGCCCTTAAGATCCTCAAAGGGCCATACATAAAGTTCAGTGAATGTAACGCTACAGAAAGCTGTCTACAGACACGCAACAGGAGATGGTCAGAGGCTATGAGCATGCTACAGGAGATGGTCAGAGACTGCAGACATACAACAGGAGATAGTCAGAGGCTATGAGCAGGCTATAAGGGATGGTCAGAGATTGGACATACAACAGGAGATGGTCCAAGTCTATTGGTATGCTACAAGAGATGGTTAGAGACAGTGGACGTACAATATGAGATGGTCCAAGACTATGGGCATGCTACAAGAGAGAGTCAGACACTGTGAATCTGAAACTTGAGATGGTCATAGACTGTGGACATGCTGCAAGGGATGATCAGAGACTTTACGCATACTATAAGAATTGTTGAAGGCTGGGTACATGCTTCAAGAGACAATCATAGACTGGAGACACATAACATGAGACTGCGAAGGATCACTGCTATTACAGCCCCCTTAAAAGTTACTTGTGCCACCTTTTATATTTCTCTCAGCAAGATGCAGTATAAAAGCTCTGAGGGAAAACTAAAAGAGAAAAAAGAGAAAAGGGGTGGACAACACAGAAAAGCCTACGTAGAAGCCAGTCTAATAAAAATGTTCCTTCACTGGCTTGAGTAAGCACCAAAACACAGACCACTGCCTGCAGAAGCCCCAAAGGCCACATAGTAAACGTGAAAGGGCTGCTTGTGGCCCCAGGGGCTGCAGGTTGGGCACCAGGGCACTACATAAATCTTGAAATGATATAAAGATTGTTTTCAATGACATAGTGGGGGAGATTTACTAAAACTGGTGCACTCAGAATCTGGTGCAGCTGTGCCTGGTAGCCAAGCAGCTTCTAACTTTAGCATGTTCAATTAAGCTTTGACAATAAAACCTGGAAGCTGATTGAATTCTATCCAGGGCTGCACCAGATTTTGCACCCTCCAGTTTTAGTAAATAACCCCCACTGCGTCCATAACAAATAATAAGTTATATGTCTGTTGAGAAATAGAAATTCTGGATGTCTTTCAGGATTCTGGAAATCTTTAAACATTTGAATATGTTTTTAAAGCTTGCAAAAAAAAATAGTGATCAGATGAGAAAAAAAAGTTATCCTTTTAGGATGCAATGGGGTTCATTTACTAATGGTAAATGGACTATGCACTTTGCAATTGCTGTTGCTAAGGGTATTTTCTCCAGAGTTTAGTAAATGAGGTAAAGCTTCACTTTGCAACGAATACCCAATCACATGCAAGGAAAAAAAAAATAATGCATTTTTGCTTGCACATGATTGGATGTTGGAAGTCAATAGAGCTTCACCTCATTTACTACACTCTGGAACAAATGTCCTTGCAGGGTGCAACTGCACTTGCAAAGTGCACAGTCTATTTGCCTGTAGTAAATCAACCCCAATGTGTCTACAATAGCTCCACAGTAACAAATTGCTCAGAAGGAATCTTCTGTGTGGGAGTTGTTTTAAGAGATAGCAAATATGGCGGTATGGGCAGGAACCCATAGAGACCAGTCACAATTCACTTTACTGCATTTTACATTGTTCCTTGTACAGTAGCAAAGAAACCCGAGTTATAATAATTGTTTGTGTGAGCATGGCATTAATAAAAAGGAACTTACAGTGCTGATTTAATGAGTCAGTTCAGTCTACAGGAAGAACAAATCCACCACTGAGTAGTCTGGAGGTGTCATTTATTAGCCAGATTGGCAACTTAAATTATCTATCTATCTATCTATCTATCTATCTATCTATCTATCTATCTATCTATCTATCTATCTATCTATCTATCTATCCCATATCTATCTATCTATCTATCTATCTATCTATCTATCTATCTATCTATCTATCTATCTATCTATCTATCTATCTATTTTGTCTTGCAACTTGAATTTTGTATCTAACAATACCAAGCATATTGAAATTCAATACTTGTATATATAATGTAATAAAAGTAACAATTTGTATGACTGCACATAATGCCACTTTAAGTTGATAGATCGATTTGCAACAATTAAATAATATTTAAATTAGTTATTTTAACCAGAATACAACTATTTTGTTTATATCTACCATACCTATAATATTTTCTATAGAGATGTGTAGATTTAAACTTTTGCCATTGGGATGTGTCTACGGTTAGATTACAATTTACAATGTCTGTCTAGACACAATGGGGTTGATTCACTAAAACTAGAGAGTGCAAAATCTGGTGCAGCTTCTAACTTCAGCTTGTTCAATTAAAGTGGTTGTAAACCCTTACAGACCATTTTAACCTACAGGTAAGCCTAGATTAAGGCTTACCTGTAGGTGCAAGAAATATCTCCTTAACCTACACGGTTAAGGAGATATTTTCCTAAAAAGGGCACTGACGGCGCAGGCGCACTGAGCGTGTCGTTAGTGAAGGCGATCATGCCGTCACTGATGGCTCCCGCACACATACGTCGGAGTGATGTCATCGCTGCCCCGGCCAGTCACAGCGCCAGAGCAGCGATACCCAGAAGTCACTCCGAGTATCATGGCGGCGACGAAGGACGTGAACGAGGGTCGCTTTGGGGGCTTCGATCTCAGGTAAATAATTCATAATGAGCTAGTATGCTATGCATACTAGCTCATTATGCCTTTGTCCTGTAGGGTGTTTTTGGTTTTTTTTGACAGGGTTTACTTCCTCTTTAAGCTTTGACAATAAAACCTGGAAGCTGATTGGTTTCTATACAGAGCTGCTCGAGATTGGAAACTCTCCAGTTTTAGTAAATCAACCCCAATGGGTCTGATTTAATAAAGCTGGAGAGTGGAAAATCTGGTGCAGCTGTGCTTTGTAGACAATTAGGGGTTGATTTACTAAAGGAAAATAGACTGTGCACTTTGCAAAGTGCAGTTGCTCCAGACCTTAGTGAATGAGATGAAGCTTCACTTTGCAAAGAATACCTAATCATGTGCAAGGAAAAAAAAAAAAAAAAAGCATTTTTGCTTGTACATGATTGGATAAAAGAAGTCAGCAGAGCTTCTGCTCATTTACTAAGCTCTGAATCTTGTATCTCCATCTTGTACATGATTGGATAAAATAAGTCAGCAGAGCTTCTGCTCATTTACTAAGCTCTGAATCTTGTATCTCCATCTTGCACATGATTGGATAAAATAAGTCAGCAGAGCTTCTGCTCATTTACTAAGCTCTGAATCTTGTATCTCCATCTTGCACATGATTGGATGATGAAAGTCAGCAGAGCTCTGCTCATTTACAAAGCTCTGAAGCAACTGCACTTTGCAAAGTGCACAGACCATTTGCCTTTAGTAAATCAACCCCTCAGCTCCTAACTTCAGCTTGTTCAATAAAGCTTTGACAAACAAGCTGGAAGCTGATTGGTTTCTGTGCAGAGCTGCGCCAGCTTTTGCACTCTCCATTTTTAATAAATAATCCCAATAGATACTTTAAGAGCCCACACAACTATAAGGGTATTTCATTCCGTAAGTTGACTATTTTGTTGTCCTGACTTATGAAATATGAAAAAAAATAATTGTTGCAAAGGTACAATAAGATGAAGTTGTGCTTTGGGGTGATTTACAATGGGTCATTTTATATTGACTCCTATAACAATTGCCTGAATTGGCTCACAAGAACCAATCAAATTCAAGCTTGCTTCAGAAAATGATGACATTTGAATGTCGTTTAATATGGAACTTTACCAACAGATGTTATAATAAAAGCTGGTATTGAGGTTACTGTATGTCCTGAGAGGTTACAACACATTTCACACGTTTCTATTATATATACAGTATACACCCATCCTGTGTCTTCTAAACCTTGGCTTTACATAGTGCTTCTAGACAGTGTTTTTGACACCTTTGCTGTTATACTAATCTTATATTTAGCTGGTATTGGTGATCACTAATGTAAAACTAGAAATACATAGGACAGAGGTGTCTATATTTATAGAGATCAGCTAAATACTGTAACTGTTCTTTGCCTTGTTGCCTTCTGCCCAATTTTGAGGTTTTATTTTTGACATAAAGAGTTGTCATGGTAAAGTGACTAAAAGTAGACAGAGTAGAATAAAAAATAAATGCAAAACATCTAAAGATGCAAAAACCCATCAAACCACCTTAAAGCAGGACTAAACTCTTTCTGAATGCCACAAACTGAAAACGCTATTTAATTGATTTTTCTATTCAAAGTAAACTAATCCATCCATTCATGTCTCCCTACTTTATTTTGTTGAGAGATCCCTTGGAAAAACACCCCCTAGCATTTTTTAGCTGTAGGCATCTTGGGTAAGTAAGGGCAGATTCATGTAGCATTTACTTATTGAAATCCATCTGCCCTTAGCTTTGGCATGCAGGCATGAGGGTGTGGTTAGTCGAGAATGCCCTACCCCCTTCTCTATATGAAAAAAAAAAAGGCAGATGAAGACTTCTGGGATGTATGACATCATTATGGCCTAGACCAGAAACCAGGAGGCAACTGAAGAAATGTAAAAAAAAAGTTTAAAATAAGTAAATATAATCTACCTTCCTATCTATTTACTAATGCTAACAGCATGCGGATTAAAAATAATTAATGTTGACTGAAAAAGTTAAGTTCCGCTTTAAGGCCGTGCATTCATTGGTGCTGTTACTGGGCATTTGATATTAGGTTATGACACCGCCCCCCTCCATCACCAAATGAATGGCAGGGTTGCCCAACGTAGTCCCAATGCATAGACAATGTAATTTGCTTTATGTCCTATGGCTTCAGTACGCACCAAGGCAATGTGTTAATGTTCACAGCATGATGTGACTCACTACACCCCAACACAACACGGTTGAGCGAGATGACATATTGGGGTTGATTTACTAAAACATGAGATTGCAAAATCTGGGGCAGCTCTGCGTAGAAACCAATCAGCTTCCAGGTTTTTTTTTTGGTCAAAGCTTAAAACGGATCTGTATCCACCACCCCCATTTTTTTTTTTAAGCCTTACCTACCTGGTGGTAAGTTCTACTAGCCTTTGATTCTCAACCACCAAGCAAATCCAGCACTGTCCAGCTGAGAGCTTCTTCTCTTCTGGCAATGCTCGTTCCCACGCCGCCATGTTTTCCTGTGACGTCATTGCTAGGCTGACGGCTGTTCCAGGTTGAGCCGGTCCGCCTCCAGATGACATGCCTCCCGATGACACGCCTCCCGATGACACGCCTCCTGATGACACACTGACAGGCCCACGCCCTCCTCCTTTCCTCAATAAAAAGCTATGCCTCCTGGGATATGTGGCATAAACATCCTGGGAGGCACAGTGGTCAGTGTGCACGTCATTCGCCTAAGGCAAGTGATGTTCATGGGGGGGGGGGGGTGTGGACATTCTATTAAAAAAAAGAAGTAAACATAAAAAAACCCTATTCCTGCAGAGGGTGGGAGGCAGGGTGGAGAGGCAGGATCATGTTTGGTAGGCTGAAGGTCTGCTTTCATTGAACAAGCTGAAGTTAGAAGCCGATTGGCTACCATGCACTGCTGCACCAGATTTTACTCTCTCTAGTTTAAGTAAATCAACCCCATTGGGTCATTTTAACCGATTGCCGACCAGTGCACGATGATAGACATCGGCACAATGGCACGGCTGCATAAATGAGTGAACAGGTACGTCCCCTTTAAGATGCGGCTTTGTGGGCGCGTGACCGTGCCTGCGAGACCTGCGGACTCGATGTCCGCCGGTGTCCCGCGATCGTGTCACGGAGCGGCAGAATGGGGAAATGCCTATGTAAACAAGGCATTTCCCCGTTCTGCCTTGTGACATGACAGAGATCTACTGCTCCCTGTCATCGGGAGCAGTGATCGCTGTCATGTCCTAGGTAGCCCATCCCCCACACAGTTAGAATCACTCCCTAGGACACACTTAACCCCTTGATCGCCCCCTAGTGTTTAACCCCTTCCCTGCCAGTGTCATTTATATAGTAATCAGTGCATTTTTATAGCACTGATCGCTGTATAAATGACAATGGTCCCAATATAGTGTCAAAAGTGTCCGATGTGTCCGCCATAATGTCGCAGTCATAATAAAAATGGCAGCTCGTCGCCATTACTATTAAAAAATTTTAAAAAAATAATAATAAAAATGCCATAAATCTATCCCCTATTTTGTAGACGCTATAACTTTTGCGCAAACCAATCAATATAAACTTATTGAGATTTTTTTTTACTAAAAATATGTAGAAGAATACATATCAGCCTAAACTGAGGAAAAAAAAATTTTTTATATATTTTTTGGGGATATTTATTATAGCAAAAAGTAAAAAATATTGCTTTTTTTTTTTTTCAAAATTATCGTTTTTTTTTTGTTTATAGCGCAAAAAATAAAAATTACAGAGGTGATCAAATACCCCAAAAAGAAAGCTCTATTTGTGGGGAAGAAAAGAACCTCAATTTTGTTTGGGTACAACGTCGCACGACTGCGCAATTGTCAGTTAAAGCGACGCAGTGCCATATCGCAAAAAGTGCTCTGGTCAGGAAGGGGGTAAAGTCTTCCGGGGCTGAAGTGGTTAATAAAGATTTAAAAAGTTAGAGCAGATCAGTGGGCATGTGTTATACAGAACATAAGAAGCTCCTGCTGATGTGAATAGGTTCCAAATATTTGCATGTTAGCGGTCAGCAGACGGGGTACCCTAAAAGCTTTATATACCAGGTGAGTGTTGAACAGTGGGAAGAATACTGCCCCACAGATACTGGCGTGCCTCTATGTGCCCTAGCGGTGGTGTTTAACCAGTGTGGAAAAAACGCCACTCGAACACTCGAACAAGCCCTTAGTCATTACCAAGTCTGAACTGTGGTCGGACACTGATAGTTTTGTCATAAATTTGCAATGCTGAGATAGAGCCGGGAATACCAGATTCGAATACTGCAGGAAATACAGATGCTGTCTTTGCATTAACAGAAATGCAATAGCTCTCTAAACAGCTCAGTTACACACAATCACATTACCCTGTTCACAGCAGCAGCACAGTTTTTACTCCCAGAGAATATCAAAATCATGCTTGCTTCATAATATATTTGTCCTTCGCACAGGATTGCTTTTCCTGCAATAGAAAGCAAATATTTTACTGCATGAAAAGGCATTTTAAATAGTAATCCCATTCATTATGATGTATGGGGTTCTTACCTATTTTGTGCTATTTAGTGTATTTTTACAAAATAGGAAATGTAGCATTTTTTGGGGTGAGTGTTGGTAGAAAAGTTCATAACCCTTCAGTAATTGTCCACATCTGTATTGATATAGAGCAGTGGTCTCCAAACTGCAGCTCGGGGCCAGATGTGGCTTACTTTTATCTGGCCCTTGAGGCACTATTTCATCCACTGATACCAGTGCGGCATAATTCCCCCCGCTGACAAGAATGAACAGGCACAATTCCTCCCAATGGCACCAACAATGAAGCACAATTCTTCCCAATGGCACCAATGATGGGGCACAATTCCTCCCAATGACAACAACAATGGGACACAATTCCCCCCAATGACACTAATGATGGGGCACAATTTCTCCCAATGGCACCAACAATGGGACACAGTTTCTCACAATGATATCAATGATGAAGCAAAATTTCTCCTAATGACACCAACAATGGCATCCAATGACACCAATGATGGGACACAATTCCTCCCACTGATACCAACAATAAAGCACAATTCCTCCCAATGGCACCAATGACGGGGCACAATTTTCTCCCAATGATGAAAACGATGGGACATAATTCCTCCCAATGACACCAATGATGGGGCACAATTTTCTCCCAATGACGCAAACAATGGGACATAATTCCTCCCAATGACACCAATGATGGGGCACAATTTTCTCCCAATGACGCAAACAATGGGACATAATTCCTCCCAATGACACCAATGATGGGGCACAATTTTCTCCCAATGACGCAAACAATGGGACATAATTCCTCCTAATGACACCAATGATGGGGCACAATTTCTCCCTATGACACCAACAATGGGGACACGATTCCTCCCAATGACACTAATGATGGGGCACAATTTCTCCCAGTGGCACCATCAATGGGACACAATTTCTCCTAATGATACCAACGATGAGGCAAAATTGCTCCCAATGACACCAACAATGGAGTCCAATAACACCAATGATGGGGCACAATTCCTCCCATTGGCACCATTGGCATTGTTTTTTGCCCACAAACATCAAGACCTTCCATTGGCCACAGTCTGGCCTTCCTAAAGTCTGAAGGATAGCAAACTAGCCCTTTGTTTAGAAAGTTTGGAGACCCCTGATATAGAGTATCAAAAAAAGCCAACGTGTTTTAGGGGAACTGATTCCCCATTCTTCCGGGATATTATACAGAAAATTTTACTTTATATACATAATTTACACAAAAGCAACCAGATTATTTGTAGAATATAAATAAAAAGAAAATATTATAATAAAAAAGGTCATAGTGCATATATTATTATATGTAAAAAAAAATATATAGATCATGTTCAGGTAAAATCATAATAAGTAAATTGTATAATAATAATAAGTAAATCATAATAAGTAAATTGTATAATAATTGTATAATGCGATAGCCATAAGGCGGTCGCATAAACTAAAATTAATCAAAGAATATGCATGGGATGTAAAAAAACGACTGTATGTAAAAAGCTATAATTGAAGGTTATGGCAGTGAAAGAAACAGGACTGGCCTGAAGCCATGGATACAACTGGACTAGTGGTGAAAATGAATTAAGATACCTGAAGTGAGGTTTGATCTGAGCGGTGGGTGAAGGAACACAGGATGCAATGGGGTTGATTTACTAATGGAAAATAGACTGTGCACTCTGCAAGTGCATTTGCCCTCATTTTCCTTAGTAAATGTAAATGTGATGAAACTTCGCTTTGTAAAGTGTACCCAATCAGGTGCAAGGAAAACTTAAAAAAAAAAAGCATTTTTGCTTGTAGATGATTGGATGATGAAAATAAGCAGAGCTTTAGCTCTAATGAAAATTAATGCAACTGTACTTGCAAAGTGCACATGGTATTTGCCTTTGCCCCAATGAATGAAGAAAAATTTAGCATTTTTTTTACATTTAAAGCTGAACTCTTGGAAAACTAAAAGTCCTCCCTTGCAGTGAACCTGCTCCTGCACTGCAAGGGTTAACCACTCATTTATGCCTAGGGGATAAGCAGTTTTACTTACCTGATCCTCTGCTCCCGCAGGCTCTTCTGCACTACTAAAGCAGCCCTTGCAGTTTATACTCCCCTGAACTCTGGCAGTCAAAGGTCCTCTGACATTACCAAGACTGATGAAGAGTCCTACATTGGACATGAGGACACAGAAGGACAGTCCACTGCTGGAGCAGAGGGGAGCGCCATTAGCCAGGGGAGCAGAAGTTCAGGTAAGTAAAAGTGCCTTTTCCTGTACTGTAGATGAAATCAATCAATTAGCCCTTGCAGTCTGGGAGGACATTTAATTTTACCAGGGTTTAGCTTTCAGCAGAAGTTTCTTCCTCACGATGCATAATCCATGAACAAATCGCATTTAACAAAAATGCTCAAAAATGCATGCAATGCACACCAAAAATGAGGAAAAGTAATATAAGGCTACAATAGGCCCAGGGTCACTAAACCTGGATGATTGACTTTTGATAAAACATTTCCTGGTCTAGCCAGTGTTGATTCCTTTTGCCTAAGTTTAGAGGTGCAGTTAATCCGTGTCCCCCAACCGCATGTAGGAAAGTGCAGTCTATTTTCTCCAGAGCAGCTGGCGCTCGTCCGCAGCGGCAGTGAAGGTTGGAGGAGGAAGTGGAGAGAAATCTAGTTCCTCTATGGTTTCCTCGGTCACAGGGTGGCAGTGTCCGATTGGTTGCTGGCCCCCCCATGTGACTTTGATGGCCATCTTGGGTCAGGCAGAGTTTATTTAAGTCCCTGACTCACAGGTTTAGCGTGCATTTTACATTTGGCAGTAGAGTGACAGGATACCCGTCTGTCAGAGACAATGCTTACCGTCAGCGAAAGGTTTGCAGAGGAGTAGGGAAAGCGCCGGGACACGCCATCCTTCTTGGAAACCTCCCCATTCGGGTACGGACCGGCCGGGCCGCATTCAGCTCCTCGAAACAGATCCTGTTGGCTTCCATCTACTGACACTTCGCTCTTACATCTTGTGATTGTTCATGATTGAGTTGCCTTCCCGCCAGGCCTGTTGTGTATTGCTGGACTTCTGTTACAATATATTCCTGTTTTTGCACCTGCACTCTGAGTGTTTTCTGACCGCCGCTCCATGATGAACCTACCCACCCACCCACCCCCCCTTAAGCTGAAATGGCAGCGGATAGGGGTGATTACATGTCTTGGTTGGAATGCTTCATGCCTGTGCCATCCAACATGTTGGGTATGGTGAGCAGCAAACCCGATGAACACGGTTACATGACCCATTCAAGTGCACAAAGAAGTGCTGCAAACTCCCTGCAGCAAACATGGGGTTTAAACCGGCAGTGAGGAGGTGTCACTTCACCTCCTCACTACCTGTCAATCGCCTCTGAAAATCAATCCAAACGCAGACCGCTCTTCAGAGTAGCAGTGGGTATAGACCCTAGCCTTAGTGACATGCACTGTTAGAATTTTGCCACAGCAATAATATAGTAGCCATCCCCTTATAATGTCAATGGTTAAGGCTGAAGGTGGTGGCGTATTGATGTGGTTAATGTTTCCTTGGCACACATAAAGCCCTTAAAGTTGGCTATTGGCATTTGTGGCATCAGATTTATCCCATGCTATCTGTTATGCCCTGTACACATGGTCGGATTTTCAGACGGAAAAAGTGCGACCGGATTGTGTTGTCGGAAATTCCGACCCTGTGTACATGTACTGATAAGATAAAATAGAGTAGAGTTTAGAGGCAGCTGAAAAAATGCCCAACTGCTCCTAAACGTCCGTTTACCAGCAGCAGTGTACATAAGGCCTTACATGGGGGCTGGGAGTCTTCATCCCTGTCTAAGCTCTGCCTAAAGTGACTTGAATGTCTTCTTTTTCTCGTTTTCGGTGGTTGAACAAAAAGGCGGGGGTAAAATGGAAGGTGATTATGTGCTGCTGGGGTGAAAGGCCTTAGAGCGATAGTAAACCACACAATTTTTTTTTTAAACCCTGCAAGGTAAAGGCATAATGTGCTAGTATGCCAGAGGGCTTCCATCTTTACCCAGTCTTCCCTCCGGGTTCGCAGGCAGCCACCGTTTGATTGACCACACCATGGGAGTCACGGACCGCAGCACAGGGCTCTGAAGGAACGGCACGAGTATGCCGTCCCTTCAGAGCGCATTGCGCCAGTGACATCACCGACTGCATGTAGTGTGAATATCTCCTAAACAGTGCAGGTTTAGGAGATTAGGAGATATTCATGGTACCTACAGGTAAGACTTATTATAGGCTTACCTGTAGGTACAAGTGCAAAAATAGACTTTACTTCCACTTTAAAGTGATTGTAAAGTGAAAAGTTTTTTTTGTTAACCACTTGCCGACCTGCTCATGCAGATATACTGCCACAGGTCGGCTCTCCTGGGCAAATCTCCGAACCTGTATAAATGTGTTTTTTTTATATATTTTTTGGGTATATGTATTACAGCAAAAAGTAAAACTAAATTTTTTTTCTTTTCAAAATTATCGCTCTTTGTTTATAGCGCAAAAAACCCCCAAAAAACGCTATTAACAAAGCTGTATTTGTGCGAAAAAAAGGATGTCAATTTTGTTTGGGTATAGCGTCGCACAACCGCGCAATTGTCAGGTAAAACGACGCATTGCCGTATTGCAAAAAATGGCCTGGTCATTAAGGGGTCAAATCCTTCCCGGGGCTGAAGTGGTTAAAAAAGAAACATGTTATATGTACCTGCTCTGTGCAATGGAACTGCACAGAGCAGCCCCGAGTCTCCACTTCTCAAGTACCCCGCTCGCACTCCTGGCTCCTCTTTTTTTTTTGGTGTGCCACCATAGAAAGCCGCTTACTATAGTGGCACACCTGCGGGCTCGATCCTGAGCGGCACTGTCTGCGTTCATAGATACAGACAGCGCAGCTTGACCCCTCCTCCCCCCCTGGTTCCCTTGTTACAGAATTTGACTGACAGCAGTGGGAGCCAATGGCTCTCGCTGCCTCTGCAAAGCCTGTAAGAGCAGGGAGAGAGGACAGAGGCACTACAGAAGGGCACAGCACTGGATCAAATGAAGGTTTAAGTAAGTAATAGGCAGGGTGAGGAGGCAATACTGCTACCTGAACATTTTTTACCCTAATGCATGGAATGCATTAGGGTAAAAAATGTTTAGGCTTTAGAACCACTTTAAAGTCAACCTAAGACCTTGTCCTGCATGAACAAAGCACGGGTTTGCGTTGCTTAGTTTTAAAAAGGTAGAAAGATGAAAGCCTTGCTGGAGTTTTATTGCTGTCCAAGGCCCTGAGAGGAGATTTTCCCTTAATTCCTGTCCTTATGACAATGCTGTCAACGTGACAGAAAGTGAAAAAAAAAAAAACACCAATGGGACATAAAAAACAATAAAAAGATATTGAAGGTACAATTCTTCCCCTAATTTATTAAATACATTTCTGGGTGAGATTTCCATTCACTTCCTAGTGCTATTGACAATGTTGTCTTCAGGACAGGAAGTGGGGGGGGGGAATCTCCCCAACATCGTTGCAAATTGCATTAAAAACCTTGTAGATTGTATTCCTTTTCCACTCAATTCAAAATGTAAAAAAAAAAAAGAAATTTGGTCTGGAGATATTCTTTAAGCCCCAGTTTCTCATTAAGCATGGAAAACCCCTTTAAACAGTGTTTACCAATGTATAATGGAATTATGGGTAAGCAGTAAAATAAGGAATCCATTCTCTGACCATGAAAGGAACGTTTTCACAGTACAGCAGGCAATAAATATGTTACATGGTCATACAGCATAACTGGGACAACAATGCATTGATAGTTCTGTTTTTCCTTTATCAGCTTTGTCAGTTACATGACAGCTGTTTGCTCATTTCTGCATTATATTGTGTGTCTACGGTTTACTATGAGAGTGGTAGACTAAGATTCCATTAGTACAATGTCAGTTAGATGGCATGCAGTAACCAAATCATTCACTGTATACTAAAGACTGAACTTGCATCCATTAGCTGAAACTGTTCTTTCCTTTATCTTCCTGCATGCTCCAAATTAGCCTGTATATGTCAAAAAAAGGTAGCATCTGCTTAACTGGGATACCTATTACATTACCAATTCTTAAAGTGTATCTCTAGGGAAAACATTTTTTTGTAGGTTTTGGATGAAGTGTGGAAGGATTAGACGCTCTGTCAAGTTTTTGTTGCTGCCTGTATCCCTGTTGGGAAAATAACCCCTCTATTAGGGCGGCACAGTGGTGTAGTGGGTAGCACTCTCACCTAGCAGTAAAAAGGGTCGCTGGTTAGAATCCCAACCATGACACTACCTGCCTGGAGTTTGCATGTTCTCCCTGTGCCTGTGTGGGTTTCCTCCGGGTACTCCAGTTTCCTCCCACACTCCAAAGACATGCTGGTAGGTTAATTGGCTTCTGTCCAAAAGTTGGCCCTAGTATATGAATGTGAGTTTGGGGACCTTGGATTGTGGGCTCCTTGAGTGTAGGGATCGTGAGTGTGCGATGTATGTGTGGAGCAATGTGTAAATTGACGGCGCTATATGGGTACCTTAAATAAAAATAGGGATAATTGTAGACACGCACACTCACTCTGGATGGACTGGTGTCTTTATTCAAAAAGAAGGGGAGGACACAGGGAAGGGAAGGGAGTGCTGCTCACCCCTAATGATCAAGACAAAAAAGGAAAAGATTCCCCAAATGGGGTTTTTAGGCAGCAAAGAGAAGATATTAGGCCAAAGTATGTAAAAAATGATTTAATTTTATTGTACAAAAATAGCTTCAACACACTGGTTAAAAAATGAGCTCCAATACAGAGTGTTTACAAATCTCATGACACTCAGCGCATATAATGTAAGCACGTTTTCATAGCAACATTGTATATGTATTGACAGTATCAGAAATGTAGACCTGACGCGTTTCGACCTATATGTTCCAGGTCTTCTTCAAAGGTCAGTCTGCTAAAAATATACAATAGAGGTACATATGTCAAAATTTTATTGCGTAAATTTCAAAACAGGTATACCATATATTGACACGACATAAATACCCAATGATGAGTGTCCTAGAGCGAAAGGCTTTCTGTAGAGAAGTCCCCTTAAAATCAAAGAATTGCCTGTTCACCTTTCCCCAGAGAACCTATGGCATCACTGCTGCAGTCTGCTCACACCCTTTGGCTACACGGTTGAGTTTTCTTACAAACTTAATTTTTTTATCATTATTTTTATACCTCATGCATTATGTCATGTCAATATATGGTATACCTGTTTTGAAATTTACGCAATAAAATTTTGACATATGTACCTCTATTGTATATTTTTAGCAGACTGACCTTTGAAGAAGACCTGGAACATATAGGTCGAAACGCGTCAGGTCTACATTTCTGATACTGTCAATACATATACAATGTTGCTATGAAAACGTGCTTACATTATATGCGCTGAGTGTCATGAGATTTGTAAACACTCTGTATTGGAGCTCATTTTTTAACCAGTGTGTTGAAGCTATTTTTGTACAATAAAATTAAATCATTTTTTACATACTTTGGCCTAATATCCTCTCTTTGCTGCCTAAAAACCCCATTTGGGGAATCTTTTCCTTTTTTGTGGTGTCTTTATTCAACCTTACTAACTATGTAAATACATATATTTGTTCTGAGGGGTGAATCTTCCCAACAGGGATACAAGCAGAGAGATAGAAGAAAAATCCTACATAGAGCTGCCCCCATAATAAGAGGTAATGGGAAATCTTTCAGTAGGGACACTTATTCCCGGCTGACAGCTGTCTAAGATTGGAATTCCCCTTATTTGGGGTCATTTGCTGTTACTTGGCATCTCTGATTTAGGAAATGAAGGGAAATTTCCCAAATTGTATGCAATCAGCAAAAAATAACCCAATAGTTTTATTTCCTACTCTATTCAAAACTAAAACTAAAACTTACATGCCCAATTTTGTTCCATTGCTGATACTTTAGGAAATGGCATGGTGTAAAGGAGGCCTTATTCCTAAATCAGGCCCCCAATATGCATTGTCTTTAACCAGCACATTTTAAAAGGTGAGCCTAACCAAATCTGGTACTTTAGTATTGGCAGATCCTGAAAAGTTAAACCATCTGATGGTTTCTCTTAGGGACATTATTGGTGAACTTTCTGTGCTGAGTTCCTGGCTCGGCCCACTTGCTGTGGGCATTATGAAGAATTCCCATTCTCAGTGTTGGGCTTTTTTATTCTTTTTAAATTATGGAGCATGTAACACAAGGAGCTGGAACATACAAAGGTAGGCAGGAACTTTTAAAACTTCAGGTACACAGGAACAGTCAAAAAATATGGTGAAAAAACTCACCATTGGAGTATCCAATATAAACAAGAAGCCAGGGGCTGGTTTAGCCAACCCACTCAAACTATTATTTTAAAAACCATTTTGGACTTACATTTTAGAATTATTTTGAGTCACCAAGATATGTACTGTGCATACACAGGTCAGTTTTCATAGACACACACCCTTCTGGTCCAGACCCACAACCCAACCCAACCTGCAGACCTTAGGCCCATACCCATATTTGAAACTTGCATTTTACTCCTTCCATGTTAAGAAAATTAGCTTTCATTTTACAGAGACTGCTAAGTTACAGATAGACTGCTCAGTAAGGAAGAGATTACAAACACTATTGAGTTAATAAGTATTTACCCAAATATTGCTTGATACTCGAATAAAGAAACACAAGTTAGCATGGAAAACTCCCACCTTGGATTCATCGCAAGTCAAGGCTCGAGTCACTTACATGATGACCAGTGTTAAAATTATGGCTAATATAAATGATAAAATGGCACTTTTTGAAAAGATCTGGTCCCCTTGAATTAATTTTGATTACAGACTTTTATGCCGTGTACACATGAGCGAAATGTCCGACAGAAAAAGTCTGACGGGAGCTTTTCATTGCATATTCCGATCGTGTGTATGCCCCATCGGACTTTTTACATCGAAAATTCTGACAGACCTAGAAAGAGAACATTCCAATCATCTGTATGCTGTTCCGACGTACCAAAAACGACGCATGCTCTGAAGCAAGTACGAGACGGAAGCTATTGGCTACTGGCTATTGAACTTCCGTTTTCTAGTCCCGTTGTACGTGTTGTACGTCACCGCGTTCTGGACGTTCGGAGTTTGGCGTGACCGTGTGTATGCAAGACAGCTTGAGCGGAATTCCATCGGAACTCCGTCGGAAAAACCTTCAGAGTTTATTGTGACGAGAAAACCGGTCATGTGTACAGGGCATTACACGTCTAATTCTCCTGAATGTTCTCATGTGAACAGATGTCTGAGAGGTCCTACCCTGCCCAGCCCTGGATTCCCCTTAGTTTCTTCCTCTTTCTTTTCCCCTCACTCTTCCTGTTACTAATCCTATTGTTTTTTCCCTTATTTCCCTCTTACATGTCCTAATGAATAATTTTATGTATCAGACATCAAAGACGGAGGTTTCATTATGTTGGGTATCCTTTAATATGCACTTTGTTTTCTACTACTGTGTATTGTAATAGTACCATCACATCCCACTGCATTGGTGCATGTCTTGCTGTTTTCAATCCAAATAGAAACTATTGAATTGAGGGACAAGCTAAAGCTACCCGTATACTTTCAAAGTTCCCGCACTCTTTTTAACTCTAAAAATATAAAAAAGTGTGGAAACTTTTTGAAGACCCCTTGTACATACATTCATACAAAAATGCGTATGAAAATCATAAGTAAATTTGATGACTTGACAAGTGGACTTTTTTTTTTTGCACATTTATACTTACCTAGGTGGATGCAGCATCGGTCCAATGCTGCACCTGTCCCCCGCCGGCTCTAACACTGAGAACCGAGCGATCTAACACCGTCAATCGCTCAGTTCTCACAGCCCCCTGAGCAGAGAGCTGGTGACTGTCAGTCAGCAGCTCTCTGCTCTGCTCCCCGCGCTCACTGGAGTGCTAGGTTGTGGAGGGGTTTAGAGTGGCTGGCTCAGGCTCTCAGCAGCTCGCTAGGAGGCTGAACCGGGTGCCTGGACCGGCTCTGTGACGTCAGCCAAAAGGGGGTTAAGCCCGCTGTCTGCTGAAAACGGGTCACAGGTGTGCAGAACAAACTGCACTCCTGTGATCCACAGGAGAAGTACAGCCAAACAAGCTTTGGCTGTACTTCTCTTTTAACATTTGATTCTGGAATTAATAGTCTTACCCTAAGGAAAGCTTCTTCAAATTTTCTCATCACTGCAGTCAAAAACGAACTTCCATTTGAACCCACTAATGATTAGAAAATCGAACAAACATTCTTGAAACAAACAAAAAATTCTAACAAAATGGCCAGTTTAAGAGATTGTTGGTTGCAGACAGAGAGAGAAAGAGACCCCAGACTTTCAATAATGGCATGTTTTTTTTATTTGTTTGCAGGATGTACTGATTCAAATGATGTTTTCCCATAAAAACATGTTTTTTTATTACAGAGAAAAATAGATAACGTGTTTACATTAAAAAGCTTCTGAAAACTGTTTATCTTCATTTTCATAATGATTATACAGTGATGATGCTGATATATAATTTTGCTGTGAAGCCTATGAGCGGGGCAACGGCTGTGACTCACACATCATCCATCCTGCAACCGGTCATAAGACACTGTGACTGGCACAAAGATTCCAACCATAGACCTGCCCCCCCCCCCACAAACACACACTCTTTCCATCAGAGTAGGTTAACCCTACACAATCATTCCATGTTTTCCCTTCATTAGTCATATTTTTTGGGGGGGGGAAATTCTTTATTTACCAAGAGAAGTTCACGAGATGATTTATAAGTACAATGTACAGTTAACATGTGATGCGTGACATTGAAAAAAGTGCCTAGGAGGTAATAATGAGGCTAGGTGAGGCCGAACTCAAAAATACCTATACAGGAAAAAAATGTCATCTCTTAAGATAACATTCGAAAACTGAAAGAGAGTAAAGCCGGATACACACAACCCGCTGGGTTGCACGAAAAAAAAAAACTGAGAGCTCCGGTCGGAGACGCTGTACTAACCATGGAATCTTCCCCGCTGAGCTGTTGTGTTCCAAAAGGGGTACGCCCCTCCGCCAGAACACTCCGATCAGCGCTCTCTGCCATTGGTTGAGAGTGTTGATCGGGAGTTGGTTGGCTGCTGGTTTTCCAGCATGCACGTCCGACAGAAGCCGGACGAATGGCTGGCTTCTGTTGGACAGACTGACCTTACACACGGGTGAATGCCAAACTTTTTTTTTTTTTAACCCGCTGTTGTCTACCGACATTCAGCCTGTGTGTACAGGGCTTAAGGCTGGCCATACATGTGTAGCAATAACTCACGGTGGAGCTGCTGGTTTAAGCGGGTCTGTTACCTTCACTCTGCTTCCCTCTGTTTCACCGGCACCGGGTCTAGGGTTCCGTTGAGTTTACCTCTGGACGACACACGCACCAACACTTGAGTACGTTTTCAATGCTTTATTAAACACTTGACTTAGGAAATAGCAGGAAAGAGGCGGAAAGGAAACTGCAGAAGAAACTCAAACATCTTCTTGTAGGGTTCTTTTAACAAATGTTCGGGTAGAATTCAGATATTGTATGGAATGCGCCCCCCTCGTGGGACACACTCCCTGGATTGGCCTCTCTCACCAGCCTAGCAACCAGTACGCAGCATGAATCAAAGTCTCTGCCACAGACTTGCTTGGGAACAAAATCCGTACGATCCTCTGCCACAGGATGTATCAGATTTTCTGTAATGAATGTCAGTCACAGTGTCTGAACCTTTAAGCCAACCCGGCAACACTATGCTGTATAGTTACTTTCGGATACGTCCTCCAACCGAGTCACCAGGCCCCTCTCTAGACCAGCACGCTGCCAGATCTCTACAAGATGGGTCTTCCCCTGGGATCTGCTCGGTTGTCCAGCCTCGTCACACAGGACCGACAGCTCAGGACCATTCCTAGGCCGCGGTGGTAGGCTCCAGACAAGCCTCTGGACCCACCCCTGCGCCGCAGTATCGTGGGCCTTCGGAACGGAGGACCACGAGGTAGCCCCTAATGCATACCTGTCGGCCAGGAAGGCCAGCAGGTGGCTGTAAAACGAACCCCAAAATATGGCGTCTGTCCCATAAATACCCTCGCCCAGAATGCAACTCGGAGGACCACCTCCACCGAGTTGTCTCCGGTAAAGAAGAGCATCCATACGCTTCAACACGTTGCCTTTCCAACACTAACCAGTGATAACAGCGACACCCACCGGTCAGCACGGAAACACACACAATGTCAGCCAAGCTAGAACAGAGGCAAACTTAACCTTCCTAACGAACAAGTTACTAAATGTACCTAACATGCGGTAGTTTGCAAATCTACCAGCGCTACACATGGATTCCCCCATCAAAACAGACAGTGTTAATGCGGGAATCCCTCCTGTTGAGCCATTATATTCTCCCGGCAGGGGGAAGAAAGTAATTTTTGCCAGCAGCTATCGCAGCCGCTAGCGATAATTGCAGGTAAAACCCAGCATGCTGGTTTTACCCAAGTTGATCGATCAGTCAACTTGGTACATTCAGTCTGCCCATACACGGTTAGAATCTTGGCCGTTTCAGCAGGAACAGATTCGAACCGTGTGTGGCCTGCCCTACTAAAGACTAAAGGATACACCAGTGTAGAAGTTGATGGACAAGAATGAAAAGAAATAAGGAAAGAAAACAAGTGAAGGCAGTAGTGCTAGCAACAGATACAAAGTAGTGAAGGGGGGACGGAGTGCATCAAACAGTGAAAGGGGCCAAAAATGAAGAGGGGTGGGTGGTTACAGAGGTAGGGAAAAGAGGTCTCCCTTGGGGCCTACAATGACAAGGTGGTGACCCTGGCATGAAGAGGACCTACCCATTGGGGACTTTACTCAGCAAAAATTTCCTTGGTCATTTTTGATAAACACACTACAGGGCTAAATGTGTCCACAGATCTTCCCTGTCACTCTACACAAGATGACTTCCAAATTGTAGATTTCTGATTACACACATGTATGGGAAAATCTCAGTGATTGTTAAATAACAAGGACCTTTAAACTAAATCAGTCCTATGTTCAATCAAGGCATTGCAAATTGTTTACTTGATAGCTTGCCCTCTTTAAATTTTGATACTTACCTTCCCTGGGCCCCTTAATTGCTTCGGTTGTCAAAGCCCCATGAAAAAGGCCTGGGTAGATTCTAAGTCAGTCTGGGTGGGCACTTACACAATTTGGAGCTCTACCCCAACCAATCTGGCTATCTCCTACTCTGTCCACCTTTAGGAGATACTGTACCTGAAAACTCATCTCTTTAGGGAAGCCTATCCTGGGCTCTTAAGCAATCCTGTTGCTGTGACCTGGATAAGCAAAGTGCAGTCATCTTAAAGAGACTTTCACAACACAAAATTAACCAAACTAACACACTGGCATTATTGTAGGAACCATGTAGTTGCCTTTGCTTCCCTGTCTCTCCAATAAGAAATGGAAGCCTTTAAAAAATCCAGTGCAAATTACAGCTCTCTGTAAGTTTGTATTTGCATAGATCTATAGGCATATTGGGGTGGCATGGAAAGTGTTTCTATTTTCCACATACCTTGAAATTTGGGGTTGGCACTGGAGAGGTCAAAGGCTTTGAATGCCTGCGATACAGAGTTGAAGTAACTACAGGTTTTTCTATGGTCACAAGCAATATGTCATGTTTCAGAGTTGGCTGATGAAGGGTACTCTCTGCCATCTCAGAGTGCTGCATATTGTTTGTGACCAAAGAAAAACGTTTGCTGAGCACCTTTAGGTGTGTTGATGGCAAAAACGGCACAATTTTAGCACCCAAGAAACAAAAGTTTGAATTGCGATATAGAGTTTAGCCGGAATCTCTTTTTCCACTTGTTCCCTGTCCATGCATGGCACCACCTCCATTCATTCAATAGAAAACCCTTATACAGGTTTTCATGCTTTTGAGGGTTTTCCCATTAAACTGAGTGATCTCAGGCAGTGTATGCACCAGAGACAAGAAGTGAGAAGGGTTTGAGGGTTTTTTGTGCAGCACCAAGGCAGGACACACTATGAAATTTACAGTTAGATAGTTAGGTAAGTATACTCTATTTAAACTTTCAACTCCCTAGGCCACAATGCATAGATATACAGTGCCTTAAAAAAGTATTCATACACCTTGAAATTTTCACATTTTGTCATATTATAACCAAAAACTTAAATTTATTTTATTGGAATTTTATGTGATAGACCAACACAAAGTGGCACATAATTGTGAAGTGGAAGGAAATGATTAATGGTTTTCATTATTTTTTACAAATAAATATTTTAAAAATGTGATGCGCTTTTGTATTCAGCCCCTTTTACTCTCATGCCCCTAACTAACTACTATCTAGTAGAACCAATGGCCTTCAGAAGTCACCTAATTAGTAAATAGAGTCCACCTGTGTGTAATTTAATCTCAGTATAAATATAGCTGTTCTGTGAAGCCCTCTATATAGCTGTTCTATGAAGAGGGTTGTTAAATAACCTTAGTGAACAAACAGCATTATAAAGGCCAAGTAACACACCAGACAGGTCAGGGATAAAATTGTGGAGAAGTTTAAAGCAGGGTTAGGTTATATAAAAAAATATCCTAAGCTTTGAACATCTCAGGGAGCCCTGTTCAATCCCTCATCCGAAAATGGAAAGAGTATGGCACAACTGCAAACCTATAAAGCCATGGCCGTCCACCTAAACTGACAGGCCGGGCAAGGAGAACATTAATCAGAGAAGCAGCCAAAAGGCCCATGGTAACTCTGGAGGAGCTGCAGAGATCCACATCACAGGTGGGAGAATCTGTCCACAGGACAACTATTATAAGAGTGGCAAGAAGAAAGCCATTGTTGAAAGAAAGCCATAAGAAGCCCTGTTTGCAGTTTGTGAGAAGCCATGTGGGGGACACAGCAACCATGTGGAAGAAGGTGCTCTGGTCAGTTTAGATCAAAATTAAACTTTTTGGCCTAAAAGCAGAACACTATGTATGGTGGAAAACTAACACTGCACATCGCCATGAACACACCATCCCCACCGTGAAACATAGTGGTGGCAGAATCATGTTGTAGGGATGCTTTTCTTCAGCAGGGACAGAGAAGCTGGTCAGAGCTGATGGGAAGATGGATGGAGCTAAATAGAGAGCAATTTTAGAAAAAAACTTGTAATGCCCCGTACACACGGTCGGATTTTCCGAAGGAAAATGTGTGATAGGACCTTGTTGTCGGAAATTCCGACCGTGTGTGGGCTCCAGCACACATTTTCCATCGGAATTTCCGACACACAATGTTTGAGAGCAGGCTATAAAATTTTCCGACAACAAAATCCGTTGTCGGAAATTCCGATCATGTGTACACAAATCCGACGCACAAAGTGCCACGCATGCTCAGAATAAATTAAGAGACGAAAGCTATTGGCTACTGCCCCGTTTATAGTCCCGACGTACGTGTTTTACGTCACCGTGTTTAGAACGATCGGATTTTCCGACAACTTTGTGTGACCGTGTGTATGCAAGACAAGTTTGAGCCAACATCTGTCGGAAAAAATCTATGGATTTTGTTGTCGGAATGTCCGATCAATGTCCGATCATGTGTACAGGGCATTAGAGTCTGGAAAAGACTTGAGACTGGGGAGGAGGTTCACCTTCAAGCAGTACAACGACCCTAAACATACAGCCAGAGCTACAATGGAATGGTTTAGATCAAAGCATATTCATGTGTTTGAATGGCCCAGTCCAGACCTAAATCCGATTGAGAATCTGTGGCAAGACTTGAAAATTGCTGTTCACAGACGCTCTCCATCCAATCTGACAGAGCTTGAGCTATTTTGCAAAGAAGAATGGACAAAAAAAACCTCTCTAGATGTGCAAAGCTGGTAGAGACATCCCCAAAAAGACTTGCAGCTGTAATTGCAGCGAAAGGTGGTTCTACAAAGTATTGACTCAGGGGGGTGAATACAAATTCACTGCCCACTTTTCACATATTTATTCCTAAAAACTTGTGAAAAACATTTTTCATTTTTCTTTCACTTCACAGTTATGTGCCACTTTGTGTTGGTCTATCACATAAAATCCCAGTAAAATACATTTATGTTTTTGGTTATAACATGACAAAATGTGGAACATGTCAAGGGGTATGAATACTTTTTGAAGGCACAGTAAATTGGCCCTTACATACCTCTACCAGTTACACCAGTAGGTTTGCGATCAGCAAAGTTCAGGCTCCCTGATTAGAGTACTCTGGCTCTGACTCAGCTTAGAGCAGGGGTTTCCAAACTTTCTAATCAAAGGGCCAGTTTACTGTCCTTCAGACTTTAGAGGGGCCAAACTGTGGCCAATGGGAGAAAAAAGTCAGTGGGAGTAAACAATGCCCTGTCATTTTTAGCAGGGGGAGTAATTGTGCCCCATAATTTGCATCAGGGGGAGGAATAGTGCCCCATCATTGGTGTCAGTGAGAGGACTAGTACCCCATTTTTGGTGTCATTGGCAAGAACTATGCCCCACTATTCTTGCCAAACCAACCTACTAACCTTCTATGAGGAGGTGAGTTGCCATCTAGATGAAGGATGGCCTGTAGACGTGGTGTATCTGGATTTTGCAAAAGCATTTGACACAGTTCCCCATAAACGTTTACAGTACAAAAATAAGGTCCGTTGGCATGGACCATAGGGTGAGTATATGGATTGAAAACTGGCTACAAGGGCAAGTTCAGAGGGTGGTGATAAATGGGGAGTACTCGGAATAGTCAGGGGTGGGTAGTGGGGTCCCCCAGGGTTCTGTGCTGGGATCAATCCTGTTTAATTTGTTCATAAACGACCTGGAGGATGGGATAAACAGTTCAATCTCTGTATTTGCAGACGATACTAAGCTAAGCAGGGCAATAACTTCTCCGCAGGATGCGGAAACCTTGCAAAAAAAGATTTGAACAAATTACTGGGGTGGACAACTACATGGCAAATGAGGTTTAATGTAGAAAATTGTAAAATAATGCATTTGGGTGGCAAAAATATGAATGCAATCTATATACTGGGGGGAGAACCTCTGAGAGAATCTAGGATGGAAAAGGTCCTGGGGGTCCTAGTAGATAATAGGCTCAGCAATGGCATGCAATGCCAAGCTGCTGCTAACAAAGCAAACAGAATATTGGCATGCATTAAAAAAGGGATTAACTCCAGAGATAAAACGATAATTCTCCCACTCTACAAGACTCTGGTCCGGCCGCACCTGGAGTATGCTGTCCAGTTCTGGACACCAGTCCTGAGGAAGGATGTACTGGAAATGGAGCGAGTACAAAGGGCAACAAAGCTAATAAAGGGTCTGGAGGATATTAGTTATGAGGAAAGGTTGCGAGCACTGAACTTATTCTCTCTGGAGAAGAGACGCTTGAGAGAGGATGTGATTTCAATATACAAATACCGTACGGTGACCCCACAATGGGAATAAAACTTTTTCGCAGAAGGAAGTTTAACAAGACTCGTGACCGCTCATTAAAATTAGAAGAAAAGAGGTTTAACCTTAAACTACGTAGAGGGTTCTTTACTGTAAGAGCAGCAAGGATATGGAATTCCCTTCCACAGGCGGTGGTCTCAGCGGGGGGGCATTGATAGTTTTAAGAAACTATTAGATATTAGATAAGCAACTGAATGACCGCAACATACAGGGATATACAATGTAATACTGACATATAATCACACACATAGGTTGGACTTGATGGACTTGTGCCTTTTTTTTAACCTCACCTACTATGTAACTATGTAACTTTTGCTGACAGGGGGGGGAATAAGGCCCCAAAGGGCTGGATAAAAGCAAGCAAGGGCTACATCCGGATCCCAGGACGCATTTTGTAGACCTCTGGTTTAGAGCATGTCAGACTTCTGCAGAGAGATGACTGTTTCCACACAGAGAACAAGGGTTCATCTCTGTAGCATGCTGGCAGGGGACAGGCTTTTTTACTCAAGCTGAGGCTTTCCATACCTTTTTCTTTGACGCTCCTGGAATGTAGTTAGCTGATTTAAACTGAAGGTTAATTTGGGTTTAGAACATACAGAAATTCTCCAGAAGATCTATCATCTGCAAGTGCAGCCATAACCTTTGTGTTATAAATGAGGATAGCTGTGTGGTATGCAAACACGGGACATTTACTCTTCTCGTGGGTCATGCAAAGTGCTACATTTTTGCTGAATTGTCTCTAATTTATATGCAAACTCCAGCACTGCTGATGTGATTCAAAATATGATTACATAGACACATTTTCTTTTTCTTTTTTTTTACATTTTTTAAGCTTCTTTTTAATTTTGGCAACTAGCAATGCATGTAGCTTTACCTTTCATCAAATTTCTTAAAATGCTTTTTTTTTAAACATTCTACCTACCTATGGCCACATGTTTGTAGATACCTGACGTTCACAATAATATATGATTGTTGGACATTCCATTTGAACACTGTTGCCATTACTATGGAGTTGCCCCTTTTTTTTGAGAGTGTGTCTAGGAATTTGTGCCTGTTCAACCAAAAGAGCAATTTGTGAGGTCAGGTACTGATGTTGGATCTTTCTTGCAATAGTTTTTCCAATTCATCCCAAAGGTGTTCAGTAAGGTTGAGGTCACTCAAGTCCCTCCACACCAAACTGACCCAACCATGTCTTTATGGAGCTGGCTTTGTTCATAAAGACACAGTCATGCTGGAACAAAAAGGGGCTTCTGCAACCTTGTTAGGGCAAAGTTGGAGATGCCCAATTGTCTTAATTATCTTTGTATGATGTGGTATTTACAGTCCTCCTAACTGGAGATACCTGAACTCAATAATTTTCTAGTGACAGCTCTAAGGCCCCATGCATGTGGGCGATTAAGCCCATACAGTGTAAAATCCTGATGTTGTCAGGCATCCGGGATGCATAAGTGCAATGGACAGCCCACCACCAGCAGCCTATCAATATCAAATGCAGATTAAAGTGGTATTCACGTTTCACATCCCATACATTCCGGAAAGTATGTCTCGAATGCTAAAATTCTGCGTTTGGGAGAGACTGATCACGTTACCAGCCACTCATAGTGATCACATGGTCAGGAAGCCACTGCTTGGCCTCTGATGTAAAAAAATCCCTTTAAAGGGCTGGCAGGAGCCAGCTGTGAAAGGTTAAAGAGGAAGTAAACCCTCTTGCAAAAAAAAAAACTAAAAACACACCCTCGCGGTAACTCGCGTTTAGCCGCTTTTTGTTTACAGGCGTTTTTCATCTTAAGCTATTTGAAAAAACACTTCTAAAAGCAAATGCGGCAAAACGCACCATGTAAGCGCTGCAAAATGGACGTTTTAAACGTGGGTTACTATCTGTCAAGTTAAATTGTTCAGGAGAGGTTGTAAAAACGTCCCATGTACATGAAGCCTTTTTTATCCAAGAACAACAATTGCTGTTCATAAATGAAAACAGTGAGAGTCCAAAAAAGAAATGGCGAGTAGTTACAATAACTCAACAGTTCATTGTGCTATTAGTCCAACTGGAAAAAATGCCAAAATACTGTGATCTTCCACCTCCATGTAGAATAATTTAAACAGTATTCATACACAATCCTCCACCAGTGATTAGATGGCAGCTCACCTTATACTTATGCCGCGTACACACAAGTGGACTTTACGGCAGACTTTGCCCGGCGGACTGGATTTCGTCGGACAATTCGATTGTGTGTGCGCTCCAGCGGACTTTGTTTTCTCAAAAGTTTGACGGACTTAGATTTGAAACATGTTTCAAATCTATCCGACGGACTCGAGTCCGGTCGAAAAGTCCGCTCGTCTGTATGCTAGTCCGACGGACAAAAACCGACACTAGGGCAGCTATTGGCTACTGGCTATGAACTTCCTTGTATTAGTCCGGTCGTACGTCATCACGTACCAATCCGTTGGACTTTGGCTGATTGTGTGTAGGCAAGTCCGTTCATTCGGAAAGTCCGTCGAAAAGTACGCCGGACAAAGTCTGCCGTAAAGTCTGATTGTGTGTACGCGGCATTAGACTGCTGTTTTACCAGTGAGTCCAAGTAAGTAGCCCCCTAATGGGGATAACCTCGGGTGTGTGCTCTGCTCTTAATCTCCAACACCTCCTTTCCGTGATATATACTCTACTCTCCTACAGCAGTATATGTAAATAAATAAAATATTTTTAGTGCTATCTGTAAAAGCTTTAATAACAAGCAAAATAGAGATAATGCAGCCACTTAAAAGGCACTCAACCGTGCCGGTGTATCAGACAGGTAGCATAATCCCAGCGTGCTTCAACATGGGTGGCAGTGACCGTAGGATGATAACCGAGGGCACGGCTCATAATCCAAGATGCTTGTCACCTGGGTGTGGCCACACTAATGAAGTTTCACAGGTAAATGGCATGCATAAAATATGCCAAAGCAGAACTTCACTCTCTCAATTAACATGAACTATTTTTAATTCGTATGCTGCTAGCATTAGTGAATAGATATTGAGGTATTTTTTTATTTACTTGTTTCCCACTTTTTTTTTACATTTCGTCAGTTACGTTCTGGTTTCTGGCCAAGTCAAATGATGTCATACATCCCAGGATGCTTCAGGAGAGGAGGATGGGCTTTCTCAGCTAAGCAAACCCATCTGCCTGCATGCCAGGGCAGATGAATTGCAGAAAAGTTACATTTAAAAAGTTAATATTAAAGTTAAAGTTAATAAATATATAAAGTTATATTTATTATCTTCTCCTTCTCAAGATGGACATGGGCAGAAATGCTGGGGGGGGGGTTGGGGGGGATGGGGGGGGGGTTCAAAGTGATTTCTCAACAAAATAAAGCATGGAGACATGCATGGATTGGGGAGTTTGCTTTGAATATAAAAACGAATTAAACAGCATTGTTGGTTTGTGGTGCTCAGATGCAGTGTAGTTCTGCTTTAAGTACATATATAATCTTACGAAAACATTTTGAAATGACTTGTGGGTCTTGGGGACAGAGTCTCTTTAGAATCCTGTAGAGAAATAACAAAGAATAAGTGTAGCGCTAAATAATAGTGACAAAAAAAATATAAAAATATAAATAAATAACAATATATATATATATATATATATATATATATATATATATATATATATATATATATATATGTATGTATATGTGTGTGTGTGCGTGTGTGCATCCAAAACCCCTCAAGTGAAAAAATGCAAAACAATATAAAAAGTGAATATGAGACAGAAAAAATGAACCCCAAAAGGTTATGGAGTAATGACAAAAAAAGTCCACATAAAAAGTGTCCAATGGTTGGGGAACTTTATCTTCAATCTTCAACTGGAGAAGACAATAAACCAAAAGGCAGAAAAACATTCAATAGGGAAGATGGGTACTCTTACCGGATCTGTTGGACGCACACACCATACGGCAGTGCGTCTAAAGTGCTATGGTGAGGTGATGCCAAGGCTTGAACGATATCTTGCAGGCCGCAGACTCCAATCTATACGAGGTTGGGAGATGGTTTCAAACAAAGATTCCAAAGCTGTCAGGCGCCAAACTGATCCAAAGGGGAGGTGGTCCAAGGATGGTCATCAGTAATCAAGCATAAGGAAACAAGAAAAAAGGGGGCTCCACATGGCGCAGGTCAACCAAAATAGGTTTATTAGGATAAAATACCATATGGTATAAAAATGTAAAAAGTAATCACAAAAGTAAAAAATGGCAATGTTGGAAACAGGAGGTGCTGTCCCAATGCGTTTCGACTCACAAGTCTTCAACAGGGGAAGACTGCATTGCAATATGGCAGCTTAACTCAACTACAACATGCTAAGGAGGAGGAAGAGTAAATACCTTTAAAAAAAAAATGAGGAGGAAGAGTGGTCACACACAGGAAAACCCATATGGTAGTTAAGTCCGTTATGTGCGGTGATACTAACTCTATTTCCCGCAACCCTTTTGTAAGAAAAAGTCCAAATGTATCACCCCTATGCTAGGCCCGCGAATGGAGGCTGCACTTAGCTTTGCTACCACCGTGCTACAGTTTTCATCCCTGCCTGGAAATAAATTGTGCCTTTTTTTTACCAGTCCGGAGTTCAAATTTGTGTGCATATACAAATATTTATGACACTTTCTGATATCTATTACCCTTCACAGAGATCACAGGTCTCTTTCTGACCATGTGTTCATCTGCTTTTCGCAGATTCCACATCTTTATTCAGCCATTATCGGTGATCAGCAACTACTTAATGTACTGACAGGCTAGGTTCATAAAAATTGCGTATTGAGCATTTAATGACACCCCCGTGTGTCTGCAAAAGAGCAACGCGTTAGAAAATCTTCAATTCGGGCGTGGCCTGGACATGGCTGAGTGAAGCTGCTTTTTCTTGGAGCTCCCGGCCTGTCCCGAAAACCCCGGCCACATACGCTTTATTAGAGGCATGATACCATCCAAAAGGCACAGGACAAGAGCATCCACCCGGGGGACACCCGTTGGCAGGAGTCCTGGAGAGATCCGCCACTATTTCCAGCAGCTACAAGGTTCATCTCCAGGAGCCACAGTAGCGGCGCCGCGAGGCCTTCCGCGTGGTGAGAGACACAGAGCCTCCGTACAGAGCGGTACTCCCGTTTCACCCTGTCCCAGCGGGGTCACTAACAACCCCCCGGGAACCATCGGAAGTCCAAGGAGGGTCACAATGGCATCCCCGCAACCACCTGTACCCCTTATGCTTGACCAGGACATTCGGGCCCTACTCCAGGCCCTTCCCACCCGATCAGACATCGAAGCGCTCATCCTCAGGTTGGAGGAAACGCATCGACGGGACATGCAAGAGATACGTGGGGAGGTAGCCACTCTAGCGGATCGCATAGACACAGGTGAAGCATCGGTCACCTCCCTGGAGGGAAGAGTAGCAGCACTTGAACAAGCTAGAGACATGCACCGTGACTCCACCATTGCCCTACAATTGCATCTGGAAGATATCGAAGACCGGAGTCGCAGGAACAATCTGCGACTCCGAGGAATCCCGGAGGACATAGCAGTGGAAAACCTGGGGGAGACGGTGAGAACAATGTTCTGCACTGTGCTTGCAGACCCGGACCTTAACATTGAACTAGACAGTGTTCACAGAGCTCTAGGCCCCCGATCTGAAGATCCAAACAGACCACGGGATGTAGTATGCAGACTACATCGATACACCCAGAAGGAAAGCATTCTGCGCCGAGCCTGGGAATATGGTGATGTGGAGATAGGAGGCAAGCAAGCAAAAATACTGCCAGACCTATCGAGAGCTACGCTGAGGCGCAGAGCCTTACTGCGCCCTCTTCTAGAACTTGCCAAACAAAAAGGCTTAACATACAGGTGGGGATACCCACTCTCTGTGGTGTTCCGTAAGGATACAAGCTCCTTCTCCTTACAAAGAACAGAAGACCTCCCGGCACTATTCAGGTTCATGGATACGGAACCAATACAGGTACCTGACTGGCTGCAGTTCCTACCACGACCACAAGGAAGATCGGGCCCCCTGAGAATGCATGGACCCCTTCCTCCTCGTCACTTTAGGAACAGAAGGAGACGCAGGACGGCCTCAGAGGGGGAACCACGTGAGTAGGCCCTGGGCCATCCATCCCCATTCATTATCACATGCCCAAGATAGAACGAGAGGTTGCCAACCCCCGCACACAGGGAACTGTTATAAGGCCATCATTGCATGCCAGCGGGGAAGATGTTTGGATAAACTTTGGCTCCACTCCCTCCCGCCCGGCCTCCCCCCCACCCCTCCTTCCCCTCCATTCCTCAGGACATTAACTGAACACACTTTCAGGCAGCACTGAATACTGGAGGCCCCTCTAGAGAGCTGGTGGAAACCCACAGACCAAATACCTAAACAATACCCGCCCCAATACAGGACAGAAGTCACTCCAGACACCATAGAATCAGGGGCTCGGAACCTACAATTTCCCACCCATCAGTCAATACATAATTTAGATGCCCAAAGTCATTTCATCCGGGTGGACTCGGAACCATACATGCAATACGGATGCAGGAAGCTGAATGGTTTAACAACAAGGGAGGAAGAGAATCAAAAGACACTCAATATCCCTGGCCCTGCACGTCAAGGACTACTCGCCATGGACCCAAGAATGCAACAGGAACCATGACACGTGTTAAGAAAAGTCCACCATAGATGATTAAAGTTATTTACCACACCGCAAATATACCAGCGGGAAACTATACGCGGGTATTCTGGGAGGGGGGTGGTGGAGGGGACTTCCCGTTTGCTGGTCTAAAGTGTTTATTGTCCAGGTCCATGATAGATCTTGACCACCTACACACAGCTTGAGGCGGGTCTGAACATTATTGGTCCTGAGGATGGGCAGAGACCAGCAAAGTCAGGGGTTGGCTATGAACCTCATCTTTCAGCTCACTTTCAGGCCACCTTAATGAGCTCGTCTGACGGGTATGTCGAGGGATGGGGAGGGAAATGTGATCTACTTTATGGCAATTACTGTGTTCCTCTACTTATGCAGATAGGCTCCTTGGGTTTTAGTTATGGGAGCTCTATTTCGATGTATCTCATTACATGTTATGTTAATTTATGCCTTTTATTTTTTGTTGGTCTTGTCTTAGGCTGTTAATACATTTGTAACGCTGCAACCCACTAGTCTGCTATATTACTGCTTTAGACACACCGCGTGCACAAACAGAAACCATAGATGGCCGGGGGTGGAGGGAGAGGCTCGGGAGCTCACTTCCTGGCCCTGTCTATCCACACTCCCACATAGGACAGCGCTCCATTCCCAGTGTAGCGACTGGGGAGCGTAATAGCCCATTTGGCTAACTTAGCACTCACATCTAGCTGCACTATCTAGTGGCAGCTTCTACTATTTCTCTCTCTCTCTGTTCTGTTCTTGCTCTCTTTCCCCCTACTGATCTTGTCTGACACCCCCTCCCTCCTCCGCCCTCCCACTTCCCCCCTACCTTTCCTCCCCCCTTCCCTGGCTCCCTTCCCCCCTCCTTTACCCACTTACCGATTATTAATACACCCAACATCCCAGACCATGGCATCCTTAAACATAATTTCTCTTAACGTGAAAGGCCTAAACACACCAGAGAAAAGACGAATGCTGACTAATGACATGAGACGCATGGGAGCAGACATTGTTTTTCTGCAGGAAACCCATTTTAGGGAAGGTTCCCTGCCGACACTTCAAAACAGATTTTTCCCATTGGTTTACCACTCCAGATACACAGAAGCCAAATCCAGGGGAGTCTCCATATTAATTTCGTCCAAAATCTCATGGACACTCACAGATGTAAAGTATGATAAGGAGGGCAGATTCCTTTTCCTAAAGGGGATGATTGGGAACTCCAAAGTAACCTTAGCTAACTTGTACGCTCCCAATACACATCAAGACATATTCCTCAAACGTCATCTAGACCTACTATCACACTTCACCGACGGAAACTTGATCGTGGGAGGTGACCTTAATGTCCCCCTCGCCCATACGGAGGATACTTCCACTGGAACTTCCTCCACATCGCGAGACTTGCGTAAACGCATCGGAACGACACTACACAATCTCCAACTGATCGACGCGTGGCGTCTCTTTCACCCGGGGGAAAAAGATTACACCTTCTTCTCTAAACCACACCAGACGTACTCCAGAATCGATTATTTCCTGATCCCCCACAAAGACCTGCATGCGATTAAAGAGACTAACATAGGATCAATTACATGGTCGGACCATGCCCCGATTACACTAAGATACACCCTTCCAGACTTACGGTCGACACAGAAACCACCATGGCGACTAAACGAAACACTTCTGAAAAACCCAGAAATTTTAGCTGAGGTAACCAAGGAAATTGGCCACTATTTCACCTCCAACACCACCCCTGACTGTGACATTGGACTAGTATGGGAGGCACACAAAACCGTAATTAGGGGAATACTGATCAAGCACGGCTCACGACTCAAACAACAACGAACGGCACAACTGAACACCTTGCTGAAGAAATTAGACACATTAGAAGAGAGACATAAACAGACACCCACCAAACAACTAGAAGCAGAGCTAAACTTGGTCCGGACACAGATCACTGACCTTTTACGATATAAAGCGAAAGCGGCCATACAAATTTGCAA
The DNA here is from genome assembly GCA_037952925.1 of Lithobates clamitans. Taxonomy (NCBI): domain Eukaryota; kingdom Metazoa; phylum Chordata; class Amphibia; order Anura; family Ranidae; genus Lithobates; species Lithobates clamitans. The sequence continues at coordinate 1,354,926 of JBBGZY010000979.1, read as the reverse complement.
AAGGAAAAATTACGAATCTGGTAACAAATGCGGAAGATTATTAGCTCAATCACTACGAGAACAAAAAATGGCCTCATATATACCCCACATCATGACCCCTACGGGCCGGAAAGCCTCCTTGCCCCAGCACATAGTGCAGGAGTTTAGTTCATTTTACTCCTCTCTATATAACTTAAAAGAGACACAAATCCCCACTGAAAACACGACAGAATACATAACATCCTCCCTCATGCCGACCCTCCCAGACGATGCAAAATCCATACTAGAAGAACCAATCACGTTGACCGAACTGCAAATCGCTCTAAAACATTCTAAGTCAGGGAAAGCACCAGGCCCGGACGGGCTCACAATCCCCTATTATAAGACCCTACTCCCCTCCCTAGGCCAGCACCTGGTCGAACTTTATAATACTTTAGGCTCAGGGGGTAAGTTTCATAAGTCCACGCTACAGGCACAAATTTCTGTCATACCAAAAGAAGGTAAAGATCCGGGCCAATGTGGGTCCTACCGCCCGATTTCCCTTTTAAATACGGACCTCAAACTTTTCACAAAGATCATTGCCACCAGATTACAACAACACCTCACCTCACTTATACACCTCGACCAAGTGGGTTTCGTCCCAACGAGGGAAGCTAGGGATAATACGATTAAAGTTCTAAACCTACTGCATATCGCTAATAGCACCAAATCCCCATGCGTCCTACTCGGAACCGACGCCGAAAAAGCGTTTGATCGAGTAAGCTGGAGGTTTATGTTCGCGACACTGAAACACATAGGTCTGGGAGACAAAATGATACACTGGATTTCCGCAATATACACAGACCCAACAGCCAGGGTAAGGGCAAATGGAGTATTCTCAAAAACTTTCCCAATTACTAACGGAACCCGTCAAGGGTGTCCCCTATCACCCCTGCTCTTTGCACTGTCCCTGGAACCTTTCCTATGTCACATTAGACAAAACCCAGACATTACAGGGATAGAAATAGGCAACAAACAATTTAAAGTCTCCGCATACGCCGACGACTTAATGTTCTCCCTCACAAACCCAACCATTTCTCTCCCCAATCTCATGAAAGAATTTCACACATATGGTAAATTGGCTAATCTGAAAATCAACTTCAGTAAATCTGAAGCGATGGGTCTGGGAATTCCACAACCACAACTCACACAACTTCAGAATAGTTTCCACCTGAAATGGACTACTACAGCTTTGAAGTATTTAGGCACATTTATACCCCCAACCTTTCCCCATCTATTCAAGCTAAACTTTCCTCCCCTTTTAAAAAAAGTCCAACAAATGCTAGATAAATGGAACGTAGGACTCCACTCATGGTTTGGACGTTGCAATATCCTCAAGATGACAATCCTACCTAAATTCCTGTATCTCCTACAGACCATCCCCATACATATACCAGCAAGCTTCTTCAACCAAATACGCTCACTATTCATCAAATTCCTTTGGGCAGGGAAAAAACCACGACTCAATAGGAAAACCCTTTCTCTACCCAAACGCTACGGAGGACTGGCAATGCCTGAACTCCAGACTTACTACAGGGCAACACATCCAGGCAGGCTCATCGACTGGTGCCGGCACACAGCCACCAAACTATGGACCCAACTCGAACAAGCACAAAGCGTGACTCCTATACACAGAATCCCCTGGTGCTACGCTAATCTCCCAACAGATCTCAAACATCACCCGTTAATAGGCAACACGGCTCGTGTGTGCGCTCACCTGGTTGACTCATCTCCCCTCTTTGCTCGCGAGTCTCCACTTAAGCCCATACTAGGAAACCCTGCATTTGAACCCGGGATGGGGGACGGGAGGTTTAGGGAGCTGAGGGAAGAGGGAATATACCAAGCCTCACATTTCAGTAACAGAGGTAGATGGAAGACTATTACAGAGTTGTCTGACCCGGAGGGTTGTTTCCGCCTAGACTTCCTGAGAGCGCTACAACTTCACCACTTCCTCAGCAGCATGACACCACCTAGCACTACCGATCAAACCCTCACTTCAATGGAGGAACTGTGCTCGGGCTCGGGACCCATACTACACGCACTCTCTCTAACTTATGGTATGCTAATCACCCCACCAGAGGATCATAAGATACAGGGCCTTACCAAATGGGAAAAGGAACTAAAAAGTACATTTACCACCAAGAAAAAACAACACATTCTACAGTTCACCCATAAATCTTCTCTATGCACCAAGATCCAAGAAACAAACTATAAAATCCTTACTCATTGGTACAGAACCCCAGCATTGCTTAACAAGATTTTCCCCGCGTCCTCAGAGTTATGCTGGAGATGTCAAGAAGAGAAAGGCACACTCCTCCATATTTTCTGGTCCTGTTCTCGGATCCAGACCTTTTGGAGAGAAGTCCGCCAGTTAATACAAAAATTCACAGACCGGGCCGTACCCGATGACCCGGCATACTTCCTTCTTCACGCTAACGACACCCCCCAAAAGATCTACAAAAAATCAGTCATACGGCATTTATTAGACGCAGCAAAAACTTGCATTCCACTTTTGTGGAAGTCCACTCAAACACCAACCATAGCCCTTTGGCTCCAAAAGGTAGAGGAAATAAACCAAATGGAGGACTTAATCCTCACAAGCCAAAACAGACAAGAAACATACACCAAGACTTGGCAATTATGGAATATGTTCAAGTATTCAGAGGAAGGACAGGCACTCCAAGGTTGTTGAGGTTAGAATGTAGTATATGTATAGAAATATTCGCAGATAGACGTAAGTAAATACACGTACCCGTGCACCACTAGCTGTACCCCCGACCCCCCCCTACCCCTCCCCCCCTCATGTGGACACACCCCCCCCATACCCATCCCTTCCTTTTTCTCTAACTCTGTCTATATCTATCCCTTCTACCATTCTGCACTCTCGCTCGCTAGATTTCTCTCTTCTCTCTTCAAATGATAAAATAAACAGGGAACCGTTCAACTGGGTTTATGTTCCCCTTTATTCCTGCATTCACACACAAAGCACACTGACAACACAAGCATACAGAAAATTATACGTTATGCTCCTTATATTATATCTGAATGCAACACATGTATTGTCACTATAACCTATGTATGTACTGTTATTGAATGCAATTACATTATTGTTGTATGTTCCGGTGAACCGGTTTTCTGATATAAATAAATAATTTAACAAAAAAAGAAAATCTTCAATTCAAAGTGCAAGTGCAAATGACAATCAATGTATGCAAATGTGTAAATATTCCCACAATAAATAAATTAATACAATCACAATATAAATGAGATACACAGTGAATTAGTGAAAAACATGATGTGCAAGCAAACAGGAAAGTGAATACAGTACAATGAACTCAAACTGTCCCATGTGCCACCTTAGGCACAGATGGCAATCAAAAAATGATAGTTCATAGAACAATCAAAAGATGATGGATAGGTGATGATACCCTTCACCATAACCAGTGAATAGATGGCTGATGCCTGGCCAATCCAATACAGTGACACCTCAGTATGCACCAGCTTCTCGCCTTACTGCTGTAAGGTAACAGCATAGAACTAAGTCAGATGCTTCACATGGCCTGCGGGGGTTTTCTGGGGGTCCCTCTCCAGTGGGTCTGGCTGGTAATGCCTTATGATGGGTAAAGCCTTCTAAATGGTTTCCTCAGTGCTAGTAATAAAAGTGGAAGGAAGATCCCAGATAGTGTAGTAACATTTGGTAAAAGATTTATTAAAGTAAAAAATTTGGCTGATACACTCAATTTTAAAAATGGCTCACAAACAATCCACGAGCGGCGAGCTCGTACTCCTGCGTCACTTCTGGTTTTGCCTATCACTCAATCCCGGCGCGTAGCCTCATGCCCGCGTCACTTCATCAGGGTAAGATTATACCAACCCTTAGGGATGGTATTATAATCAGTTGAATTCTGGTGCATACTTACTACATAGTCTGATCAACTGGGAAGAGAGGACTGAGAAAATGCTTCCTCCTACTTGCAAAAGAGTGACAACATCATCTCAGCCTTGGCAAAGTCACTGGACTTTTTATTGATAAAAGGACAGGCTTTTTTTATTTTTATTCATTTTTTGTATTACTTTTTTGTTGTAAGAATGTATTCTTGAAAACTAAAATTTACTTAAAAGATCACTTTAAGCTAAAACCCCCAAGCATCCAGTGGCCATTGCTTTTGGACCTGAACTGTAATAGAATTTTTTAGTGGTCCAGGAGCCCTAAAAACAGATCCTGAACACTATCTGAAGTCATCTGGTTGTTGCACCAGTTGAGCTCTTATGACTTTTTGTTTTCTTTATACTGGTCTGTTGCTGGCCCTGCATAATGTCCACTGTTTGTTACTTTTTTCAATAAAAATTGTTAATTATATATATATATATATATATATATATATATATATATATATATATATATATATATATATATATAAAAGAAAACAGATTCTGGAACCTATTTCAACTCTTAAATCCAAGGATGTGCACCTCTTTCATTGTAACTGCATAAGCAGTAAATTCAATTTATGTAAATTGTAGGAATTTTGTAAAATGATAATGGATTATGTTATACGCCATTTTAAAAATTATTATTTTTAATTGTTTGATGACATTCATCACTGACAGATAGGGGGGCCCCGATCAGAGTTATGCGGCCACACAGTATAACACACAGTATACAATCTGTTTTTTTTCATCTGTGATTATGCGGCCACACAGTATACACACACACACAGTATACAATCACACAGTATACACATACATGTACACACAGTATACACAGACAGATGAAAAAAAAACAGATTTATACATACTGTCCCTGGTTTTACTGAGGCTGGCAACCCTGATGGGGCCCCCTAGTGGCCCAGGGCCCTCGGGCAGTGCCCGAGTGGCTCAATGGTCAGTCCACCCCTGCTGACAGATTGATAGAATCAAACTGTTAATTGGTGCTTTCATATAATCTAGTTATCCTATTATTCGTCCCAGAAATGACTGTAATTAGGTCTCTTTTGTAGATTTCGTTTGTAGCATTCATTATATTATAGTATTATTATCCTGCTAGGACAGTGTTCACATATGCTCTTTGCTTTATATACTGGTTTTGTTTGCCTTGCACTATGCATACAGATATCGTTTGAGTTCCCTGTAGCAATATAATATTCCAACAAGTGATTGCTGTGTCAGCTTGTGTTAACATTTGGCTGATAATGTTTCCTTGTAAAATACTCTATATTTAGAAGGTGTTGTATGCGACTCTCAAAGCTGTAGGTACAGCTGGGCTGGGCTGTGGGAGGAAGTAGCAGTAAAAGGTACAAATAAGTTCACGTGCTGACAAGGAGCATTTTCATAGGAGGAGACAGAGAGATGAGCTCATCACTGTGCTGCTTCTCTCTTACTGTCCAATCACAGCCTGGGGGTGGGTACAGAACAACCTTGATTCAGAGGAAATGAGTTAAAAGAAAAGAAAAAAAAGAAAAAAAAATACTGGGGAGAGAATCTTTGGGTTGAAGGTGGATATTGTAGTAAAAGGATTTTTTAAAAATCTTTTAGCCCTAGTTCACACTGATGCAATTTTGGATGCGTTCCATTGATTCGTATGGCAAGTGAAATAACATGTTTTACTATGGAGGGTGTTCACATATTTTATGTGATTTTAAAAGGATCCCATGTGCGTTTGATGAGAGAGAGAGAGAGAGAGAGAGAGAGAGAGAGAGAGAGAGAGAGAGAGAGAGAGAGAGAGAGAGAGAGAGAGAGAGAGAGAGAGAGAGAGAGAGAAGAGAGAGAGAGAGAGAGAGAGAGAGAGAGAGAGAGAGAGAGAGAGAGAGAGAGAGAGAGAGAGAGAGAGAGAGAGAGAGAGAGAAGAGAGAGAGAGAGAGAGAGAGAGAGAGAAGAGAGAGAGAGAGAGAGAGAGAGAGAGAGAAGAGAGGAGAGAGAGAGGAGAGAGAGAGAGAGAGAGAGAGAGAGAGAGAGAGAAATTACATTGCAAACACTTTGGAATCGCAGCTGTATCCTCATGAACTCATACTGGCTGTAATCCTTTAACTACAAAACTCACTAAAAATGCACCACAGCGGTGTGAACCTAGCCTTAGGAGATATTAATTTTTATCCTGTAATTATTTGCTTGAATTCTGCTTTAGCTTGTTTAGGTGTAAACACAATGAAGTATGATTATACTGTGGAAAACAGGTGTATAGGCACTGCAACCTTGCCACATAAAAGCTCTGCCCAGGGCTCAGACCTTGAGGCTGCTGACACCTCCAATGTACCAGAGTAGGGAAAGGGATGGTCAGCACTCAGGATGACATCCAAAATAGTATTTCTTTATCAGGTAAACATGTACAAAGCTCTAAAATAGCCAACGTGTTTCGAACGTTAGTCCTTAGTCATGGCCATTAGTCATGGATTAACATCTAAAATGCATAGGCTCTTTTAGAGCTTTGTACATATCTATTTAATACAGAAATACTATTTTGGATGTCATCCTGAGTGCCAACCATCCCTTTACCTACAATGATTATACTGTGCCTGCTCTCCTTCTTAACACCACCCTCACCCCGCTGTGCCATGACAAGAGCAGCTGTGCTGTGATAGGGGAGAGATGCAGTTTTTCTGTGATCGGGGAGAGGTGCAGCTGTGCTGTGGTCGGGGAGAGGTGCAGCTGTGCTGTGGTCGGGGAGAGGTGCAGCTGTGCTGTGATCGGGGAGAGGTGCAGCTGTGCTGTGGTCGGGGAGAGGTGCAGCTGTGCTGTGGTCGGGGAGAGGTGAAGCTGTGCTGTGATCGGGGAGAGGTGCAGCTGTGCTGTGATAGGGGAGAGATGCAGCTGTGCTGTGATCGGGGAGAGGTGCAGCTGTGCTGTGATCGGGGATTGGTGCAGCTGTGCTGTGATCGGGAAGAGGTGCAGCTGTGCTGTGGTCGGGGAGAGGTGCAGCTGTGCTGTGGTCGGGGAGAGGTGAAGCTGTGCTGTGATCGGGGAGAGGTGCAGCTGTGCTGTGATAGGGGAGAGGTGCAGCTGTGCTGTGATCGGGGAGAGGTGCAGCTGTGCTGTGATTGGGGAGAGGTCCAGCTGTGCTGTGATAGGGGAGAGGTGCAGCTGTGCTGTGATCGGGGAGAGGTGCAGCTGTGCTGTGATCATCTGTGTGTGATTCTCTGTGTGCTCGTTCCTCCACCCTTTCCTCCCCACTCTCTGGAGTTATCTGCAAACAGGGGAAGGAGGACTGATGAAACAGTCACTCGTTTCCTCTCTCCTGAATGATGCCATTAATAAAGTGATACTAAAATCTTGTTTGTTTGTTTTTTGTTGTTGTTAAAAATAACAAACATGTTATACTTGCCTGCTCTGTGCAGTTGGTTTTGCACAGAGCAGCCCCGATCCTCCTCTTCTTGGGTCCCTCTCGGCTCTCCTGGCCCCTCCCTCCTGCCGAGTGCCCCCACAGTAGGCACCTTGCTATGAGGGCACCTGAGCCAAGCCACAGCTCCCTGTGTCCATTCAAACATGGAGCTGTGGCCCCCCTCCTCTGTCCCCTCATTGGCTCACTGACTTTGATTGACTGCAGCCAATGGTGCTTCAGTGCTGTCTCAGCCAATGAGGTGGGAGAGTCCCGGGCAGCCGTGTCTCTTGTGCAACATTGCTGGATTGAGATTGGGGCTCAGGTAGGTATTAGGGGGGCTGCTGCACACAGAAGACTTTTGCATTAAGATAAAAAACCTTCTGCCTTTACAACCACTTTAAGCCTGGGATCATGGGACATGTGGTTTACTGGATCAGTGAATGGGCTGGAAACCACATTAAAGCATGAAACATGAAGCCATACCTCCCAACTTTTTGAGACGAGGGACAACTATTAGCAAAGGTATGTAGACATAGGACACACCCCTTCCACAACCCCTTAAAAGGAGAATTATACAAAAAAATATTAGCTAAACCCACGAGTGCCTTTTTTTTTACCACTACTATTTCTTTATATTGGCATTTGAAATGTACAAATGCATCAGTTTAGAAATTGGATGAAAGGTTTAGCATTTGGAAATACTTTTTAAAAGATAAAAAGTGCATTTTATATATAACTATATAGATCTGATCAAAATGAGGGACTAATGAGGAGGAAGGAGGGACAGAGGGACTTCTTTCCAAATCAGGTGATTTTTTCCTTCATATTTACCAAAACCATATAATATGAGGTCAAACCCTAGGAGTTTCAATTTGTATGCAATCAGGCAGGCCCTTGCACTACATGGTTTTGGTAAATCTGAAGTGTGTATGGGGCTTAATGCTGCGTACACACGATCGGACATTCCGACAACAAAATCCTGGATTTATTTCCGATGGATGTTGGCTCAAACTTGTCTTGCATACACACGGTCACACAAATGTTGTCGGAAATTCCGAATGTCAAGAACGCGGTGATGTACAACACGTACGACGAGCCGAGAAAAATTAAGTTTAATAGCCAGCGCGGCTCTTCTGCTTGAATCCGAGCATGCGTGGAATTTTGTGCGTCGGAATTGTGTACACATGATCGGAATTTCTGACAACGGATTTTGATGTCGGAAAATTTGAGAACCAGCTCTCAAATTTTTGTTGTCGGAAATTCCAACAAAAAATGTCCGATGGAGCCTACACACGGTCGGAATTTCCAACAACAAGCTCCCATCGAACATTTGTTGTTGGAATGTCCGATCGTGTGTACGCAGCATAAGACTGTACGGAGGCTAAGGTGCTATTGCTGTGCTCTGCGTGTCCAGAGAGCCAGAAGACACTGAGTCACTGAAAGGTTGCTTCCTGTGCTGGGACCATTGCCATGTGTATGTACAGCAAAGAAGTATCGTGAGAGCCTGAGTGCTGGAACTGAGCCTTATGAAGACTTGATTACAGGGGGTGAGCCCCTGGGTGACCGGATTTCTGAGGTCAACAGGTCTCCAAGTGTTCTGGACTGAACTTGTGTACCAGGAGTGATGAGTGGAATCAGCTGTGCTCATCCGATCACTGTCAGCAGTTTAATGCCCATTTGTCTAGAAGCCCTATGCCTGACCCCCCAAAGCTTGCTCTCTGCATGCAGTTCAAAGAGACAGTAACATGTGCACCACCATACAGACAGGCCTCAATGTTAGCCAGCTTCAATTTGATAATCATTTGCCAAATACTTTACAGCCATTCCCAGTGGTACCCCTCTCAGAAATGTGTACACCCGCCTGCTCTTAGGGGTGTATGCGCAAAGTGCACTCAGGGAAACTATTTGACTAGTTATTTTCGAGAGTTACAGTGAAACATTTCTTTGTGCCATTTATGTTCTTCACTTTCTATGCTGTTCTTAGTGCTGTGCATACCAGTTTAATTTGGTTTATTGCAGTTTAACCATAACCGTACATCATATGACATCATTGACTTTTTACGGGTATATCTGAATGATGCCTGCAGCTACAGGCATCATTCAGATATCGGCTTTTTCAGCCCGCGATTCCCTACACCATAAGAATGATTATAGCGGCTGTTCCACCACTTGATCATTCTTACAGGTGGCGAGAGGGGACGCTCCCCCCTCTCGCCGCCCTCCAGTGCTTCTACCGGTTCACCACTTCCATCGGTGAGTCGGAGACAGGATCCGCCGGCCCCAGTTGGTGACCATAGAGATTTCCGGCGGACCAGATGTTATCGTTCGGAGGCCGAGCGTGATGTTATGACATCACACCCAGCCTCTGCATTCAAACGAATGGCGCCGCCTCAGCTGGGAAGCCGAGATCATTTTATTTATTTTTATTTATTTTTTTTACTTCAGGCTTCCCAGCCTAGAGGTGAGATGTGGGGTCTTATTGACCCCATATCTCACTGTAATAAGGACCGATCATGCCATATTCCTATTACAAGGGATGTTTACATTGCTTGTAATAGGAATAAAAGTGATCAAATAGTTTTTTGTTTTTTTAAGGTGTCAAACTAAAAAAAGCAAAGTTAAATTAACAATAAAAAAAAAAATTTAAAGCGCCCCTGTCCCCATGTGCTCGCACGCAGAAGCGAACGCATACGTAAGTCCCGCCCACATATGAAAACGGTGTTCAAACCATACATGTGAGGTATTGCCGTGAACGTTAGAGTGAGAGAAATAATTCTAGCACTAGACCTAGTAACCAGTAAAAAATTTTAAAGCGTTGACTATGGGGATTTTTAAGTATTTATATATAAGTTTGGTGCCATTCCACGAGCGTGTGCAATTTTGAAGAGTGACATGTTAGGTATCTATTTACTCGGCGTAACTTCATCTTTCACATTATGCAAAAAAATTGTGCTAACTTTAATGTTTTTTTTTTTTTTTTAAAGCATTAAAAAAAAATTTCCAAAAAAAGTGTTCGAAAAATTGCTGCGCAAATACCATGAGAGATAAAAAGTTGCAACGACAGCCATTGTATTCTCTAGGGTCTTTGCTAAAAAAACCCTATATAATGTTTGGGGGTTCTATGTAATTTTCTAGCAAAAAAATGATGAATTTTACATGTAGGAGAGAAATGTCAGAATTGGCCTGGATGGGAACTGCAGGGATACAGAGTGGCTTGAGTGCCTGTAAGTCTTGCTAGCAGCAGGGTAGGTGTCCACTTCGGGCAGATGAAGTCTTCAGAAAGCTCCAGTAAGCAGGCAAGCTGGTAGGCAGTAGACTGAGGCAGGCTGGTACTGGTGACAGCGGGCAGCTGAGGCGGTTGCTGGTAGCAGACTATAGATCAGCAGGAACAGCAGGGTGTAAGGCAGCGGGCAGAGCTGCAGAGTCAGGCAGGCCGGGTCATACACAAACAGCATAAATCAGGTACAGGGTACAGGCAGGATCGTGGTTAGGAAACAAGCTGAGTCTGGAACCAATCAGAGAAGCAGGAGCCAATAAAGCAGACAGAAGCAGAGGCCAGGGGACAAGCCAAAGTCAATGCAGGCAGAGTTTAGAGAGTAGTCAAGACAAGCTGGGTAAGCAACTGGAATCAGGATACAGAATCACAGGATACACAGGTGGCTGAAGACAAAGCAGCACTGATCCTGAGCACTGGCCCAGTTTAAAAAGCCTGTTTAATGCCAACATCTGTCACAAGTACACGTGAGCGTTGGTGCACATGTGACCAATTCTTGCGTGCACGAGAGGTAACATATATTAGCCTGTGCACAGAAGTCTGTCCAGAGGAGCCATCTCACCTATTGACATGAAATTCCTTACAATAATAATAATAATAGTATCCCTATCAGTCTAATGCATACTAATGTATTCTCTGACCTGTTTATTGGTTTGTGTATTGTGTTTATCCTACCTTGCTATAATATACTTACTTTATCTACCATCAAGTTGCCTGTGGCCTATTTCCTGCATGCTAACATAGTGTGGTAGTATACTAACACCTAAGTCATACAGGTATGTGCGACCTCTAAATTATATATAACGACGTGAGTCAGGGGGACCAAGCAGTTTACAGAGTCCTGGCAGAAGAGAGAACCCATGAATTCGCCGGTCCCATGAATTCGCCAGATCCAGGTCATACCTCATTATCAACAACATGCTTTGCTCATCCTCTGATTACAATTGCTAGTAGACAATCACAATTTAACTGGACTTGCTCTGAAATGTTAAAGTCAGTTTGCTACATGTCCAAGTAGTTTTCTTGGTTTAGTTATCAGGTTTTATTACTGTCTGTGTCCCCACTTGCAAGGTTTACACTTACAAGGTTTATTTGTCTGGTGATCATTGCCACCAGGACAGAAAGTTATGGGAAATCCAAAGTCTTACAACCGTCACCAGAAGAGAAGCTGAGGGAATGGCTGTTCTGGACAAAACTCAGTAGCACAGTTTTTCCCTTTACTTTGGAGTGATTGTCTCTGACTTCCAGTTGCGTCTCAGGGACAGGAAGTGATGAGAGATCTCTCCAAAGTAAAGGGAAAAACTTTGTTACTGAGTTTTTGCCAGAACAGGCATTCCTTCAGCTTCTGTTCTGGTGACGTTTGTAAGACTTTGGATTTCCCATAACTTTCTGTCCTGGTGGCAATGATCACCAGACAAATAGAGGGTGTAAGGCCCCTTTCACACGATCGGACCGTTCAGGTCCACCTGTCAGTTTTGACGGCGGACCTGAACGGGCGCTCCATGTTAGCCTATGGAGCGACGGATGTCAGCGGAGACTTGTCCACTGACATCCGGGTCCGATCCGCTAAAAGCAGACTGATGGCCCTACGTCCAGGTCCGTCGCTGGCGGATCGGGTGAGATCGGATGAAAACGGACATGCTGTTCGTTTTCGTCCGATCCCTCCATAGGCGGCAGCGGCGCCTGACAAGCCCCTCCCCGCTCAGTGAGCAGAGTGGGACCTGTCATCTGCCGACTCAGCGGAGATCAACGGAGAGATCTCCCGCTGGGTCGGCGGACCGAGGCAGACTACGTGGAAACGGAGTCCGCCTCGTGTGAATGAGGCCTTAACCTTGCTAGTGGGGACATAGACAGTAAATAAAAACCTGATAACGAAACCAAGAAAACTTGTGTAGTTGAGCATATAAGAGCGCTAAACAAATGTATCAAAAGTACAAAGTAATTTTATTACAACTAGTATATTATCTTAATAATCATCCTCCAAAATAAGCAGTTAACCCTTGCAGTGGGAAGGGGAACATACTGCATGGGTAAAGATTTCTTTGTCCCTGGAGTTCAGTTTTAAGTTATCTAAAAAAGAGAATAACCTAAACTTTCCTCCTAGTCTTGGTGTGATACCCAAAATATTTTTTGCATTGGGTGTTTAAGCGCTAATTTATATAGAATGGATAGCTGTCAGAAAGGTAAAGTTTCTTCTCTAGCAGTTGTCCATTCTGGCTGTGGTAGGGGGTGGAGTGATGCGCGATTCAGCGCATCACACAGCTCCATTTTTTTCTTACTGAACTTTATTTGAACTATGCAAAAGTATACTTCATTCATGTACAGCATTCACACTGTACTGTACAGCAGCGCAGCTCCAGGCTGGCGTTTTACAATGCAGAAAATTGCAATTCACTGCATATAATGTGGATTATATGCAGCGATGGTCGATCTGTTCTTTCTAGATATCACTGACAAGGCTGTGGAGGGGGGTGGGTGAGAGCATTTTAATATTGGCAAATCCTGTGGGTGCGAATTTCACACCTTTCTTGTAAGAGTGCTTCACAGATGTCCATCACACTATTTGTGTGACTGATGACAGACAGCCTTGTGAAGCTGTGGACCTTTTACAACTTACAATATACATCTATTTTCACAATGCAGACTCCAGGAAAACTGCAAAATATACAATTCTGAAATACATACTGTAGCCATTGTTGAAAGAAAGCCATAAGAAGTCCTGTTTGCAGTTTGTGAGAAGCCATGTGGGGGACACAGCAAAGATGTGGAAGAAGGTGCTCTGGTCAGATGAGACTAAAATTGAACTTTTTGGCCTATAAGCAGAACGCTATGTGTGGCGGAAAACTAACACTGCACATCACCCTTAACACTCCATGCCCACCTTGAAACATGGTGGTGGCAGCATCATGTTGTGGGGATGCTTTTCTTCAGCAGGGACAGGGAAACTGGTCAGAGTTAATGGGAAGATATATGGAGCCAAATACAGGGCAATCTTAGAAGAACACCAGTTAGAGTCTGCAAAAGACTTGAGACTGGGGTGGAGGTTCACCTTCCAGCAGGACAACGACCCTAAACATACAGCCAGAGCGACAATGGAATGGTTTAGATCAGGGGTCTCAAACTGGCGGCCCTCCAGCTGTTTCGAAACTACAAGTCCCATGAGGCATTGCAAGGCTGACAGTTGCAAGCATGACTACCACAGGCAGAGGCATGATGGGACTAGTAGTTTTGCAACAGCTGGAGGGCCGCCAGTTTGAGACCCCTGGTTTAGATCAAAGCATATTCATGTGTAAGAATGGCCCAGTCAAGTCCAGACCTAAATCCAATTGAGAATCTGTGGCAAGACTTGAAAATTGCTGTTCACAGACGCTCTCCATCCAATCTGACAAAGTTTGAGCTATTTTGCAAAGAAAAATGGGCAACAAATTTTACTCTCTAGATGTGCAAAGCTGATAGAGACATCCCCAAAAAAACTTGCAGCTGTAATAGACAATTATGTTCCACTTTGTGTTGGTCTACCATATAAAATCCCAATAAAATACATTTACATTTTTTGTTGTAACATGACAAAATGTGGAAAATGTTATTTTAATACTTTTGCAAGGCACTGTATACTATTGTACAGTATATTATCTTGTCTATCAAGCATTAAAGGAGATGTAAAGTCAGAAGGTTTTTTTACCTTAATGCATTCTTTGCATTAAGATAAAAAGCCTTCTGTGTGCAGCAGCCGCCCCAGCACCCCCTAATACTTACCTGAGCCCCATCTCTATCCAGCGATGTCCATAAGTCCCTCGGCCATCCTGGACTCTCCTCCTGATTGACTGAGACACAGCAGCGGCGCCATTGGCTCCCGCGTCTGTCAACCATAGTCAGTTAGCCAATCAGGAGAGAGAGGGGGCTGGGCCGAACGGCAGCTCTGTGTCTGAATGGACACACAGCGCTGCAGTTTGGCTAGGGTGCCCCCACAGCAAGCTGCTTGCTGTGGGGGCACTCGACAGGATGGAGGGGCCAGGAGCAGCGAAGAGGGACCCGAGAAGTGGAAAATCCAGGCTGCTCTGTGAAAATCCACTGCACAAAGGAGGTAAGTATAATATGTTTGTTATTTTAAACAAAAAAACCCCCAAAAAAACGAGACTTTACAATCACTTTAATTGTAACCTTCCTTTGCTGTATAACAAAGGCATTTTTTATATACTACACACTGAACTATGCTGCTTCATGCAAGTAATAACACTTCATGACAACCTTCATATTTATACAACTTTTTGAGGATAAAAAAATATATATATTTAACAATGTTTATTGGATAGTACTTTTTCCTAGTACTTCAGCAAAGATCTAAAATGGGCCATACTCCAGTAGAATTTTGTTCAAAAAAGTTGTTTTTGAAACTTTTGCTCAATTGTTGATTTAGTAATGGGGTAAAATCGGCCATCTTTTTGGACCATACAGATAAGAAAAATCAAAAGAGATGAATGGAAATTCCTTTCTCAAATACATATATATTTTTAAATGTTGATTTTATTCTGGAAAAATCAGATTTTTTGTAATGTGCATCCTGAAATTAAACATAAAAACATTGGCATGGCAATCAAACGAAAATGTGAAGGGTTTACTATAGAAAGACAATTAAATGCTCTGATGAATAATTTTTCCGAATTTCCATACAACCTTATGGCCAACTTTTAACTCCCTATCATCTCAGTTTAGCCCCACTGAGACAGAACACACAATACCTCAAAGAGTGACCTCCAGCACCTGCTTATGAGTCTTATTTAGCAGCGGTTTGGAAACAAAGCCAGACGTGTAATTTCAGGATGTACAGTGTGTACCCACATGAAAGTAAACCTTTCCTTTTCACACCAAACCACATGAGCTTTTAAAACATCTGACAATCATGTATTTGGTTGATAACAAAGGTGTAGCTACAGCCTTGGTAGTGGTAGCGTGTGGCTGCTATGGGGGTCTGACCACATAATTATTCTGTCCAATTTATTTACAGTTCAGCCAACTTTATCTGTCAGGGGACAATAGATACATACAGTACCTGCCAAACATCCCCAATGAAAGAGCTTGGACTTTCTGTCCCTTAAAATCCCTGCTCAAGTCTGACCCTCAAAAAAAAAAAAAATTCTAGTTGCAAAATTGAAACTATAATAGCTTGTTCCCATATTTTTAGATATGTGTTTGACAATAATATACAATATGTATAGCCAAAATTTTCTTACATTTTACATAGCATAGGGAAGGGAGACACATCAGGAAGAAAGATAAATTCTCTCTAATGTCAGGTTAATGCCCTGATAGAAGTTGTCACTGGAACAACTGTATTGGAAGAGTTCTCCTCTATTCCTGTTCTGCTGAAAACTCAGAAATTTGGATTTCCCATCACTTTAATTTGATGACAATGGTTACTAGGACAAATAAAGAGGGTGAATTTATCCAGCGGGGACACTTACAGCAATAAAAACCTGGTGTTCAAAGAGGAAAGCACCAAACACATTTAATAAATTTCAAGGGCTATGTAGCAACCCTTTGACCCCCAAAGCATGTGAGGTACCCCAAAGTCAAGGTGTTCTAGCATCTTACCTCAGGGTCCAGTCCTCAGCACTAGTGTAGCAATGTGGATAGATGGGGACCAGTCATTTTTCGATACAAGAAATGCATACTCCTGTGAGAGAGGGTTAGGGTACAGGACACCCATGGACTAGGCATACTCTAGGTGACGGTCAAAAAGTACTTACAGCCTTCATATATAGAGAACTTTAAGCCAAACTAGCTTTCTGTGAAATCAGCTCCTGACTGAAAGACGCTTTTTTGGTTTAGCTACCGACTTCTTTGGGCCACTGCACTTCAACCAAGAACCAAGCCTTACCCAGCTTCCCAGGTACCCCAGTCCAGCTTAAGTTCCTCCATGATTTCAATCCCCTTTCCTACATACTGAGTCTTGAACCTAGGTCTTTATCCAGGCACATGGTCTCCCTCATCAGGCAGCATGTCTGAGATGGTTGGACAGCCACCTACCAACCCCCCCCCCCTGTTCTCCTGCTTGGGGGGTAACAGACTACACAAGGTGCCAAGGTCATACAGTATCTCAAAAAAGTGAGTACACCCCTCACATTGTTGTAAATACTTTATATCTTTTCATGTGACAACACTGAAGATATGCTACAATGTAAATTAGTGAGTGTAAATTTGCTGTCCCCTCAAAATAACTCAACACACAGCCATTAATGGCTAAACCGCTGGCAACAAAAGTGAGTACACTCCTAAGTGAAAATGTCCAAATTGGGTCCAAAGTCTCAATATTTTATGTGGCCACCATTATTTTCTAGCACTGCCTTAACCCTCTTGGGCATGGAGTTCACCAGAGCTTCACAGGTTGCCACTGGAGTCCTCTTCCACTCCTCCATGACGACATCACGCGGAGCTGGTGGACGTTAAAGACCTTGCGCTCCTCCACCTTCCATTTGAGGATGCCCCACAGATGCTCAATAAGGGTTTAGATCTGGAGACATGCTTGGCCAGTCCATCACCTTTACCCTCAGTTTCTTTAGCAAGGCAGTGTTTGTCTTGGAGGTGTGTTTGGGCTCGTTATCATGTTGGAATACTGCCCTGCGGCCCAGTCTCCGAAGAGAGGGGCTCATGCTCTACTTCACTATGTCACAGTACATGTTAACACATTCTTGTTTTAAAGTGCAAGGCACTCATGAGGTGGTGCCTGGTCTTCACATTGTGATGTGAGTAAGTGGTAATGCAGCAGACTGGGTGGTCATCTTCTGTGTAGGGTTTTGCACCCCATATGATATATAGGGTGACTGGCTAAGAAGTTATTCAGTACTTAACCTGCAGAGATCTAATGAGCCCTTGAGGAATAAAAGGCACATTAGTGATTCCTTGGAAGTTTGTGGGATCAGCAGGTGGCAACCATGGCTAACCACTTCATGAAGGTAGAGCATGGGTCATGCTTACAGGTGGGCAAAGAATACAAAGATGCAATGTTATCAGTACCATGACATCAGTCATTTCTACCAGAGGCATTTAGGATGGAGAGGCTCTGTGATTATCCTTTACATCTTGGTATTGTTAAAAAAATCTAAACACCTGATATACAGATAGTCACCAGATGTACCATTTCACATTCCATACCCAAAACAGTGAGCAACATGCAAGTAAAATAAAGTTAAAGACAAAGAAAAAATTGACTTTCAGAAAAATTATACCATAGCTTCTTTAAATTCAGCTTTTTCTGCTATTGATATTAGCAAACTGTTTCCTATTATTTGTCAAAATATTGGAACCATGGCTTCATTATTTCTTACCATCTTTGAACACTTTTAGGCTGAGTCATCTATACTTTACTTACCTTTTAACCCATTGGGGACATATCGTGATGTATCCCTACTGTGTTACTCTTTCCTCTGTGTTGTCTCTGCTTCCCTACCCAGATTTTCATCCTTTGATAAACTTCCATGATCTCTTTATCCTACGGTGCCATTCTCTTCCCCATATCAATTTTCACTGTAAGCCCAGACATACACAGAGCAAATTTCTTTTTTGCAACCACGGGTTGCAGGAAAGAAAATCACTTGATTCCCCTATCAACACATACAATGTTCATGCAGGAATCCCTCCTGCCGGCCATCATCTTCTCCCGGGGGGGGGGGGGGGGGGGGTTAGCCATACCGCCCGGAGAAGACAGTGATTATTGCTAGTGGCTATAGCAGCCGCTAGCAATAATCGCAGGTAAAACGCACCATGCTGCTTATACTTGGTACATTGAGCCTGCCCATACATGGTCTGCTAAATTTACTGATGCAAATGTTTGTTCATTTTATCCTGATTGTTACCTCTTATGCCGCGTACACACGGTCGGACTTTCTAGAAAGCTAGGTCCGACGTACTTGCCGCCAGACTTCCGGCGGACTACCGCCGGACTTTCTGAACGGCCGGACTTGCCTACACACGGCCGGACTTTCCGGAATCCGGTCTTCCCGACGGACTTCCGCCGGACTTTCAGAACGAACGGACTTTCCCACACACGGACAAGTCCGTTCATTTTGAACCTAACTTTGGTACGACGGGACTAGAAAAGGAATTCAATCTCGCCGCTTTTTTTGGCGAGATTGAAACCTTGCGAGCCCCGTCGCAGGCCCTTAGGTCTGGTATGGATTATAAAGGGGAACCCCTACGCCGAAAAAACGGCGTGGGGTCCCCCTAAAATCCATACCAGACCCCGATCCGAGCACGCAGCCTGGCCGGTCAGAAAAGGGGGTGGGGACGAGCGAGCGCCCCCCCCCCCTCCTGAACCGTACCAGGCCGCATGCCCTCAACATGGGGGGTGGGTGCTTTGGGGGAGGGGGGCGCCCTGCGCCCCCCCCCCCAAAGCACCTTGTCCCCATGTTGATGAGGACAAGGGCCTCTTCCCGACAACCCTGGCCGTTGGTTGTCGGGGTCTGCGGGCGGGGGCTTATCGGAATCTGGGAGCCCCCTTTAATAAGGGGGCCCCCAGATCCCGGCCCCCCACCCTATGTAAATGAGTATGGGGTACATGGTACCCCTACCCATTTACCTAGGTAAAAAGTGTCAGTAATAAAACACAACACAGGTTTTTAAAATAATTTATTAAACAGCTCCGGGGGGGTCTTCTTCCGTCTTCGGGGGTCCCTCCGGTTCATCTTCTCCCGGCGTCCGGTTGGTTCTTCTCCGCTCTCCGGCCTCTTCTCCCGGTGTCCCAGGTCTTCGGCCGGCCCCTCCGCTATCTTCAGGTAGCTCTATTGCTAGCGGAGGTCCGGACTTCTGGGCTTCTTGGCTTCTTGGCTTCTTGTGTTCTCTTCTCTTCTCTTCTCTTCCCCCAGATGTTGACACGACGCTCTCTCCGGCTGGACTGGTCTCTGAGGGCTGCGTTGTGACTTATATAGGCGGAGACCCCGCCCCCATATGATGTCACAGTCCCTGGGCATGCTGGGACTGTGACGTTTTAGGGGGCGTGGTCGACCAGCCGGAGAGAGCGTCGTGTCAACATCTGGGGGAAGAGAAGAGAAGAGAACACAAGAAGCCAAGAAGCCAAGAAGCCAAGAAGCCCAGAAGTCCGGACCTCCGCTGGCAATAGAGCTACCTGAAGATAGCGGAGGGGCCGGCCGAAGACCTGGGACACCGGGAAAAGAGGCCGGAGAGCGGAGAAGAACCAACCGGACGCCGGGAGAAGATGAACCGGAGGGACCCCCGAAGACGGAAGAAGACCCCCCCGGAGCTGTTTAATAAATTATTTTAAAAACCTGTGTTGTGTTTTATTACTGACACTTTTTACCTAGGTAAATGGGTAGGGGTACCATGTACCCCATACTCATTTACATAGGGTGGGGGGCCGGGATCTGGGGGCCCCCTTATTAAAGGGGGCTCCCAGATTCCGATAAGCCCCCGCCCGCAGACCCCGACAACCAACGGCCAGGGTTGTCGGGAAGAGACCCTTGTCCTCATCAACATGGGGACAAGGTGCTTTGGGGGGGGGTGCGCAGGGCGCCCCCCTCCCCCAAAGCACCCACCCCCCATGTTGAGGGCATGCGGCCTGGTACGGTTCAGGAGGGGGGGGGGCGCTCGCTCGTCCCCACCCCCTTTCCTGACCGGCCAGGCTGCGTGCTCGGATCGGGGTCTGGTATGGATTTTAGGGGGACCCCACGCCGTTTTTTCGGCGTAGGGGTTCCCCTTTATAATCCATACCAGACCTAAGGGCCTGGTATGCCCCGCGCTCGGCGCAATAGGAAGATTTGTTTTTCCTATTGCAGCGAGCGCGAGATGCAGCAACCTGCTCCTCCGTCGTATCTGGTCCTTCGGACTAGCATACAGACGAACGGGCTTTCCGTCAGGAACTGAGTCCGGCGGAGGTACGACGTAAAGATTTGAAGCAGGCTTCAAATCTAAAGTACGTCGGATTTCCGCAAAAATCCGACCGAAACGGTCCGTCGGAAGTCCGATGGAGACCACACACGGTCGGACTTTCCGCCGGACTTTGTCCGGCGGCGTCCGTCGGACTTTTGCAGGTGAAAAGTCCGACCGTGTGTACGCGGCATTAGAGGTTTAGAGCCTGCATAGGCGTGACTGTTGTCAGCCCCTCTTAACTTTTTCACTGCCAAAGTAATTTTTGCATTTTTTTGCACAAGGAAAATAATTTTTCCCTGAAGATTCCATAAAACCTCAAAACATGATATATTTTCTGAAAGCAGACACCTTTGCATGTCACTTCTGGGTGAGCAAGAAGAAAAGGAGGAGAGTGAACTCCCTCCTCTCTACCCAGCCGCACCCACTATGCCGGTCCCAGGCTCGCCAATGGCAGGAGCATACACAGTAAGAGGACGAAACTCTTACTGGGAGTGTTTGGAAGCAGTCAGGCCTTGCCCAGACACTGGATCGCTTCCATCTGACAGCTGGCAGTTGGCTTGTCAGATATACACACACTCCCAGTTGCTGCTGTGTAAAACTCTCCACTGCTACTGACGTGGAAGCAAAAGAGTTAAAACCAATAAAATTATTGTAACAGAAAAAAAATCTTTGACAGACTTTCATAAAAATGTCAGTTACAAAGAGTTTAATGGTATTGCACCTAAATTGCATGTGAATAGCACCTAAAATGCAACGCACAGGGGTGTACTAGCCCTACGGTTTCCATGTTTTCTGGGGAAAAAAATACCAACCATTTGATTTCTTTCCTAATAAAGTATGTCTTACACCAAAACTTTCTTTTAGTTCTGGATAAAGTAGGGAGGTACCGAAACCCTGGTCAGATTTTTAGTACTGTTTTTGTCCACTCTGGGGAGATTCCACCTCTCTATTTGTCTTGGACATCATTGTCACCAGGATACGCAGTGATGGGAAAAAACGTTACAGTTGTCAAAAGAACAGGAGGAGAAGGGAAACCATCCAACTTTGGACATGTGCCCAGTTCACACCAAAGCATTGTGTTGCTGTGTGCTAAGGAAAATGTAGACATGCTGCAAAAAAAAAAAAAAAAAGAAGCAAGTACTGTAATGTGGTTTACAGCACATTGCAATGCACAGCAGCGCATGTTCACACTGTACTGCATTCACTGCACATGTATTATATGTAGAATAATGCATGCTGTGTGGTCTGGATGAGCCTGAAGGGCTTCCTTTTGTGTCCCCTGGACAGGAAGTGAAGGGAAATCTCCCCAACTACGCACAGCAAAAAAAAAAAAAAAGATGGATCTTTTACTCATTCCCTACTCTATCAAAAACTATAAAAAAAGTCTAACTTTGGATATACTAATATTAGCATAAAGTCCGATTTTTATTAGTCGTGCTGGCAAAACACTGCCACAAGGCAACCCTATGCCTATCATTTACTATATAGTTATCTGAATGTCCTATTCTTGAAATACCAATCAACTTGAAATCACAGGCAAATTTTTAATCCTCATAAGCACCACTCCCTGTTGAACACAGAGGCACAGCTCCATGGGCACCGCATACAGCATCAGTGGTTGTTTGGAATGTTGTAATGGTCACATGATCAGGATGTTTAGCACAAGGAACAAAATGCTGAGGCACTATGGAAACCTATAGGAGGGGCTTAATACCTTCCCAGTAGACAGCATCAAGAAGTGTCTAATTGTGTGGCAGACACCTACTGGTGGAAACTGGGACTACACCATTCAGATGCGGGAAGCACAGTACCACAGCAGGTGATCCAGTTCTTGACAGGAGGATTAGTTCTGATAGTGTCAGTTTCTGTGCAAACTTCAGAAGAAGGTTTCTCAGCACTGAAGCAGACTTCAGCAGCGTGTTCAGCAAGAAAGGTGAAAAGTTATTCCTTTTCCCTTTACAGGTATAGCCTGCTATGAATATTTTGCATATTTTAGGGTTGCTTGACCCTAGACTATATGATGCAGCTGTAAAATGTTAGTTTCAGCAATAATGGGTCTGCTTTGAGTGCCTCTGCACATAGTCACAGTCACTGTCAGTCAGAATGAGTAGCAATCACTGTTTTTGATGACAAGCACAAAAAGCTGCAAAACAGCTAACATAACTGTTTTAGACACATTAGCATAGCAACATTTCATGGCCTACAGTAATAGTATGTTGCAATAGTTGGCCGCAGTTCTTTGTCAGTAATATAGCAGGAGAAATATGATATTAGTCACTTGATATTGTGTGAGATTTAAGCAATGCTCCAAGGACTGATTCACATCTATGCAATGCTTTTTTTGGTGCATTGCATTTTAGGTGTGCTATTATAGAACTCTATAGAACTTGCATTTTAATGAAAGAGCACCAAAGATGCAGCATGCAGGACACATTTTAACGCATTGCACACAAAATGCAGATAAAATGCACAGGTTTGAACTGGGCCACCTAAACATCACAAATCTTTAAAGCCTCATGCACACTGTTTTACTGGTATTTGATGTTTTTTCTGCCTCTAAATGCCCCTCTGTGTTAGCCTATGTGTCCATGCACACATAGGCATCAGGTGTTTAGAGGCAGGAGCGTTTATGGGCAGAAATATAAATTCGCCAAAATTGTATTCGGGTGAGGAGTGTTTGGGCAGAGAAACCACTCGATGCGCCTAAACGTCTGTAAAGCTGCCCAGAAGCTAGGCGTGTTTAGTGCTTGAGTGTTCATGTATTTCAATGCCCAGAATAAATTAAAAGAGAAGTACAGCCAAAGCTTGGTTGACTGTACTTCTTTGGATCACAGGTGTGCAGTTCATTTTGCACCCTTGTGACATGTAGCTGATCCACCCACGTGCCTGGACTTTGCTGCTCCTGCCCCCTCCACAGCCCAGGGAGCTGGGGGGGGGGGGGAGAGAGTGGCAGAGCAGAGAGCCGGTGTTTGATTGCTCGGCTCTCAGTCTTAGAGCCAGTGGGGGTCCGATGCTGTATCCACCTAGATAAGTATGATTCTGAAAAAAAAAAACATTCCAATACTTCTCTTTTAATATTCTGACCAATTAAATGAATGAATGGCCAAAATGCTTGACACACCTGAATGAGTACAGCCTGAAGCAAAAAAAAAAAAAAATAAGTGTAGGGCTAGAATGACTGGGGACACGGTAAGCAGGGAGAGATAGGGTTAATTGGTATGCAGTTTGGCCACTTACCTAATTGGTGTGTTTAGCAGGGAGGAGGGGCTGCAGGCGGGTCATCCTAGATGTGTGGGTCAGTTCCTGGCATGCGGTGAAGACACGTGGGGAGGGACGTTCCCGACCGCCTGCCCTGTATTGGATCAGTTCATCGTTATGTGTTCTTAATGATCTGGGGTCTTTGGAGGCATTTTTAAAACTGTGCTTACCATATTAGGGACCCATCTAAGGTATGGAGTCCCCGGTGGAATGCCAGTTAACTGGTAAGTTAAAATTGTAAGGTATCTGCTGTATGTGGAGGTAGTCCCCGAGCCGGTGTGATGTGGCTGGGTCCGTGTAAGTAAGTAGTTATGCAGATACAAAGTGGATTATTGATACTTGGTGCCTCCAAAGATTGGCAACCTTATTTTTCTTGTTATTGTAGTATTATTTTGGTTTTCTGTTTTAAGGAATGTTTGTTATGTTTTGTTATTGGTTTAATAAATGGCCGCTACGGCCAATTTTACACCAATTGCGTCATGGTATTTCTTACAGTTTAATTTGGGTAAAGAATGTTGGGGTTGATTAGCAGTTATTACAAGGGTGACGATTACATCTGATGTGCCTTAGTCATGTCTAAATATACCTAAATGTGCCTAAATGCTTTTGAATAATGAAGCTTTAGGCGTACTTTTAATGCTGCTTTTCTCCTGCAAGAAGAAAGGTGTTTAGAAGAGCTGGACAAACGCCCAGTGTGCATGGGGCCCTACTGGATGTGAGACACACAGAGATCTTCCCACTGTTTAGGAAGTGATCACCAAATAAAGGAAGTAAAACCGTTATCAGTTTACCAAGATAAAAAAAAAAAACAGATTCCTTCATTATTGCTACATAGTGCAGATGGATGGATCATCCGCTGTGGCTATTGTGTTCTGACAGCCAGCCTGCCCGCTGTCAAAATACACATATAGTGGCTGCATCTGTTTGGATTCAGGCTCTGTTTGGCTGACAAGTTTCTGCCTTGCTCCTTTGACTTTTCAATCAATGGATGCTGGGCAGAAGGAGGCCTACGTTGCTACTCATGGAGTAAATGTCGGCCTGTTCATCATGAATCAGGGGTTACCAAATTCATAGAGAGTCCAGGCACCATGTACTCCAGGTTAGGAGCTAAGCAGGCAGATTTAGGAAGTCGGTGAGCATGATCGTGGTATTCATCCTGTGATTTGTAGTGATAAATATGGAAGATCATTCAGCTTTTAGCCCCATTCGCACTTGTGAAAGTGTTAGTTGCTATAATAATTGCTATTTTCATCTTTGTGACTTTTATTTGTAGTTGATGTTGGCTTGTCATTGCCGATCACAAATAATGCGCTTCGCATTGAATCGGTCATGTAGCTACCCGCAGATGATCAGCCCTGGACGCAGACCACATAAACAAAAAATGCCAAACTCATTGGATTTCTGGCAGGATCAACAGTCATTCATTTGCATTTATTGAACAGATATAACAAATTGCTTTCAAAAGTATATTTAACAGACACAAAAGGAGCAATTAAGAGATGCTCATTGTGAGGTTTACATATATTTTAATGGTAACTAAGAACATTTTGCATTGGAGTGATAAAGTGATAACTAATTCTTGTTAGTTCTTGCAGTGTTTGTGCCAAGCTACACCAACATCCGATGATTAGGTTACAGAGGTGTGGAGGCACTGCATAAATAGATCCTGTAGGTGTCTGTTATACTTCTGTGATGCAAGTGGCATAAAAATGACAGATTGTGTGAAAACAAAGCGTGAAGAAGTACGCGTGAAATGTTGGGCAAGCAAAGACTTCGACAGGCAACTGAATATTCTTCTGACCACAGGAAATGCCCTTCCTCATTGAGCATCATGTAGATATGAGGACTGAGCACATTGACACTAACACTGTCTCTTGCTGACATATTGCTTATTTAACAAGGTGTTGTGATTAGTCTAATTGAATTATAATGTACAATTTAAAGCAGAACCCCAGGGAATCATAACAAGGCAAAAACTAATAGCCCCTTAAAAGCTAAAATCACAAAACCAGCTTTTGCTGTAATATTCACCTTCAATACAGGGATTTCCCCTACAGTAGTTTTTTCTGCTGCTAGATGTCCTTGGTCTGATAGCCTGCATGATTTAACTCACGTCCTCTGAGCCCAGGTCATCCTGGCTCCACCCCCAGCTTATGACTAGGCAGTGAAAGGAGAAGCAGAACAAGGATGGGCTCTCTCTCTCTCTCTTGCTATATGTCTAACCTTGTATACTCTGTCCAAAGCAAAAACACATCTTGCTTGTATTAAGCTTTAGCAAAGCCAAAAAAGGATTTCCCTTCAATGTACATTATATTACCAAAAGTATTGAGACGCCTGCCTTTACACGCACATGAACTTTAATGGCATCCCAGTCTTAGGGTTCAATATTGAGTTGGCCCACCCTTTGCAGCTATAACAGCTTCAACTCTTCTGGGATAGCTGTCCACAAGGTTTAGGAGTGTGTCTATCAAGCTGCAGAGCCACTTCATGGCACCCTGGTATTATCTGCAGTCATAACTCTATACATTTTTGAAAGGCACAGGGACACACTGGACACCCAGCATATAGCACAATGGCAGCAAAGGTGTACAGTGCGTCCACATGAGAGGCCTACTCTGGGTGGATTCTTCTTGGCTACGCTAGGCACCTAACAGGATCACTTTACTTCACATGGTGTACCTTTACCTCTGTGTCATTTCCATCAATGCCCTGGGACAAGACTGAGGCTGCCGTGGGGGAATACTCGACCTCAAGAAAGACCTCTGTGTTTAGAGCTGAACGTACACCGTGTACACTTGCACTGTAACTGTTCTCCAGTAAACTCTTGGATCCCCAGGACAATGTACACCTCCACTGTAACTTGCATTTAGGAGGGACATGCTGAGCCTTGTATCACTGCTACCTCACTCCAAGTAACGTTATGGGGTCCCGCCATGCACATAGCGCGGGCTTCATGTGTGCACTTCACTTAACTCTTCCATACCTGGGCACAGGCTGGGGAGGTCTGTGGCACATGTCTGTTCCTGTTCCTGTTGCTATGGGCGATGGACCGCTCACAGAGAGAGTTCTGAAAACAACTTCCTCCTGCAAGAGGCTGTCCCACCTATCTCAGGCATATGCTTATCATCAGGCTGCTTGTAACTTCCATTACCTTAGGTAACCCTTATGTCTATACACTGTATTGCTCTTGTACTGATGTTTTCATACCCCAAAATACCTTAGTGACCTAAATTATGGAATGGTGCTGTACTTGCTTTACACCCCTTTCAGTAAGTTCAGACCAAGCGGGAGCAACCTTTCAAAACTTTACTTGAGAACGTGCCCAACATTACAACATGTCCAACATGCAGAACATTATTCCTTCCTACGTATCTAACCCTTACCCTTACTCAGGCTATGTGCTGCCCTGGCATACTTGCAATGGTAGAGTCCATCAGAGGCATACTCCAGCAGCTGGTGTCTTCGGGGCGAACCCCAAGTTCTGATGACTTTTACACGTTGGCCATAGTAAGTGACATTCTCTCGCTCCTCCAGGGTGCTGTTCTCCATCTCTTTCCCTTATGGGCACTGATCTCTTCTCTCTCTTGGGCCTATGGGGCCTCCCTTCTGGACCACTGTCCCTCTTTTTATAACACAGGATCCAGACCCAGAGAAAAACCTGTCAAAACCTAAGAAAGTATTAACTCTTACCCTCCTGTCCCGAGGCAGCATCTAACTTGCTTTTTCCAACCCACTTACATGTAAGTAGCAAGGGAACCCTAATCCTACCTTTGCTTATTTTGTTCTTAGAGCACCCATGTATCTGAATGGTTCAGCTGCAGTGCCATATTTTACCAGAAGTTGGCACTGTGGGCAAACTCCAACATAGCATCTGTTACAACTGCACCTATACAATAGTGGCAGCGGTTTGTGCTCAGAACTTCTTTACTTCTTCACTCCAATTTACTGTGGATCACACTTGCATTGGATGACTTGATTGATTACATTCTTTTAAATGCAACCAATAAAAAAAAAATGAATTACAATATAAGCAGATGTTTTTTTGTAGTGAAAATCTGTATTCAGTTATGTGTGTTCTTTCTTGCAGGCTCACCCAGAAGAGCTGGTCACCTATGATCCAGAGAGTTTGCGTGCCCACCATGAATACTACCCCTATCTCAGTGACAATGAGAGCCACGGTAACTATTAGATACTTCCACACTTTATTGCTTAGATTAAATGGGACATATGAACCCTCATATCATCCTATCATGTCTAATTTAATATGTGCTATATGCAGATTATTTTAATTCAGTTCAGGTGTTTTTGTGTTGATAATTTGGCACATTGTAAAGCGATGACAAAACTTTTTTTGTGTGAATTTTCTCCAAGGTGGAATTTTTGCCACAAGTATCTTTGTGATATTATTTATTGCTGTGAAAACACAGTATAACCTCCATAATACAGTAGCATACGTTTTGACTGAGGTTTTAGGTTAGGGCCAACAAATCTACTAAGGTTAAGGGTTAACAGCAGGGAATTTAAGTTAAGGGTTAACTTTTTGGGTTCAGTACCATAAGGAGAATAAGATTAAGGTTTATTTTTTAAAGGGGAAATACACATATCCCTAGGCACACTGGCTGACTGAAGAATTTTAGCTCTGACTTAGCCAAAGGTATTTCAGACCTCTGCAGAGAGAGACCTCTACTTCCACAGAGAGCAAGCATTCTTCACTGCAGCATGCTGGCAGGGAACAGATTTGCCTAGGCCACGGAAGCCTTTTTGTGGTCATTTTTGTTGCTGGGATTCCCAGAAAATGAAGAACTTGAAGAGGACCCAGCCGTGGAGTTAAACAAAATATGTTTATGTTAAAAGAGAAGTATGGGATTCTCTTTTTTTTGTTAATCATACTTGCCTAGCTGGATGCTGCATCTGTCCCCTGCCGGCTCTAACATTGAGAACTGACCGATCAAACACCACAGATCGCTCAGTTCTCAGAGCTTCATGAGCAGAGAGCTGGTGACTGTCAGTCACCGGTTTTCTGCTCTGCCCCACTCCCAGCGCCTCACTGGCTCAGGCTCTCAGTGGTTTGCTGAGAGGTTGAGCCGGGTGTCGGTCCAGGCACATGGGCGGATCCCGACCATATGGTCACGATCCTACCCAGGCCTGGACCATCTCTGTGACATTAGCCAGCAGCAGGCTTCAGCCCTCTGTCTGCTGAAAACAGGTCACAGGAGTGCAGAATGAACTGCACTCCTGTGATCCACAGGAGAAGTACAGCCAAACAAGCTTTGGCCATACTTCTCCTTTAAGGATAAGGTGGTACATTATTAGTCAAGGAGCCTAAAGATAAAGGATAAGTATACTTTACTTAAAAATAACCCTATTCTTTAACCACTTTAATACATTTTCACCCCCTTCCTGCCCAGGCCGATTTTCAGCTTTCAGCGCTATCACACTTTGAATGACAATTGCACGGTCATGCGACATTGTACCTAAATTAAATTTTGATATTTTTTTTCCCACAAATATAGCTTTCTTTTGGTGGTATTTGATCACTTCTGCGTTTTTTATTTCTTGCGCTAAAAAAGACCGACAATTTTGAAAAAAACACAATATTTATTACTTTTTGCTATAATAAATATCCCAATTTTTTTTTTCCTCAGTTTAGGCCGATATGTATTCTTCTACATATTTTTGGTAAAAAAAAAATCGCATATTTATTGGTTTGTTTAAAATTATAGCATCTACAAAATAGGGCATAGACTTATGTCATTTTTATTATTAACTTTTTTTTTACTACTAATGGCGGCAATCTGCAATTATTATCGTGACTGTGACATTGCGGCGGACAGATCGGACAATTTTAACACTATTTTGGGACCATTGACATTTATAAAGCATTCAGTGCTATAAAATGCATTGATTACTGTATAAATGTCACTGGCAGGGAAGGAGTTAACACTAGGGGTTAAATGTGTGTCCTAGGGAGTGATTCTAACTGTGGGGGAGAAGGCTGATGAGGGGAGGAGACCGATCGATGTTCCTATATACAAGGAACATACGATCAGTTCTCCTCTCCCCTGACAGGATGTGGATTTGTGTGTTTACACACACAGATCCACGTCCCTGCTCTGTGATGAGCAATTGCCCGGTGCCCGGCGGACATCGTGGTCGCTGAGCACGCGCCCCGGGTCCCCAGTGATGCGGCGAGCAAGCTCTCCACAATGCTGGAAAGACAAAGACGTCTGCCCGGAGGAAGGAAAGGTTCCTGCCACCGTCATTTTACAATACGGTGGTAGGCAAGTGGTTAAAGAATGATCTGAACTCTACTATTCTATAGAGAACATCTAGAAGTGATAACTATGCCCAAACAGTACACTGAAAAAGGTACCTTTGGCCTTGAATTCCTCCTGAAATACAGCAGGGTGCTTCCTGGTATGCGAGTGTGCCTACAGCCTCATAGCCTCATGTCTGCAGTGTGAAATCTATGTCACTGCTACCTCTGGTGTTAAGAAATTTGAAGTGAGATTTGGTAATGTCACTACTCTGCTGCTCACTGTTCTCCTTGCTGGAGGATCTGACACAAGGAAGCAAAGCCCTGCCCCTTCCAAGATGGCCACCTCCACACAGGGATACAGTGCAGAAGAAGTCAGTATTGGGAAAAGATCGGCTATAGGGAGACCAAAGGCAATACTGGTGACTGGTCCTTTGCCTGGCTTTTTTTGGGAACTGCTTCCAATGTTCAGTTCTTCTTTGAGACGACATTAAGGGTAAAACTTAAGAGTCATGTTGAGGTTAAGGATTAGCTTCTATTGTAAAAAATGGATTGTTTTATTTACTAGAAAAAAATTCAATGTACAAAGGAGTTTAAAATATGAGCTCTGGTTAATACATATACAGCGGGGTAACCAAAATTGATGGTGACACTATACATCATAGGGACAATGTGTTACAGATTACGTTACACCATAGGATGCGTGAGAAACCCCAATGCATTTTGACCCCTACATTCGTGCCTCCTAAGTGTCCCCAATTGGCAGGGCTTGCAAGGAGTCACGTGTTATAACCCCAGGGGGGGGGGGGGAGTAAGAGTGGGGGCAATCATAGTAGGATAGGCAGAGATCAATTTCATAAGGGTGCTTGTAATGGCTCCTGGCTGTAAGTCCCGCTGAGTGTAATAAATCAACTACTTAGAGTTACTCTCTATTATGGTGTGTTTGATGTTTTAATTGAGTGTTCCAAATAATAAACCTCTAAAGTCAGATGTTATATTATACTGGCATAATTAAAGTGATAGTATGTGAGATTTAAGTGTATAAACTAAAGTGAGGAGGATGAGTGGATTATAGGAGTTTTAAAAGAAAAAAGGGGGATGTGTGCATTGGCTGGAATGCTTAAAGTGGAGTGCAGTTATGTGCAGAAAAATATATGACATAAACAAGGAAAAAAGTTAAACCAAATGTGAATGATGTGAGAAAAGGATATGTGCCAATGATGGTGCTGCAGTGAGTGAGCAAAAACTGTGCAAAAGTAATAATTATAATTTTACCTTTGGTCTTAAGGGTGTAGTGTAAGATGCCAAACCTGGCATGGGTATAGGCGCTCAAATACAAGGTTCAAGGTGGAATATTGGGAAGCCAATCTATATGAAAAGATTAGTGTGAGGTATGAGTAATAATTAGTATGATGTCCATTCAGCCAGTGCATCAAAAGTAGCACTTACCAATGTGCCTTCCTCTTGTGGTGTGAGTGCTGTTAATCCTCCAGGGTTCACCTGAAGATCCACTGGGAGGAAATGGCTATTAAATACCCTACCAATCAGTATTGATTGGAGAGTAGCAGGTGCAGGTCCCCTCTCCTCCCAACCCCCCCCATTGTGGTTCCTGCCGCCTAATGGCGGCATTGACATGGCCCCCTTGGCATCCCGAAAGGCCGAAAGGCCCCAATGTCCACCATCGCCTTCGCCACAAGGTGCGTGACTCCAGTGCATCACGCGCATGCGCAGCAGAGAGCCACGCACGCGTGTGACGTCATGAACCCGTCTGATAGCGATCATGGGACGCCGCCGGCACAGTGTGGGCTCCCCCCAGTGACCAAAGGCTCAACTGTGGGGACACATTGAGGGAGAATTGTGATGATCACGTCTCCCCACCGTGCCGGGAAGCCGAGCGGAGGCAGAGGCCCACCCCATATGGCGAGACCCAAAGGAGGAACCAAGTGGCCTGTCGCAGGGATCTGTTGAAGAACAAAAAAAATGTACAATAATTGTACAAAAACATAATATTACAGTCTTATATCATTTATTTGTTGACTTTTATTCATCATATATTGTATGAATTTTTTTTTAATGAGCAATACATAAGGTGTGTATGTCCAAAATGGTGAGGAAAACAGAGGGGGAAGGGGGGGGGAGGGAGAAAGGGTTTTTTAGGGGAAGTGTATTTTATATAAGTGTGTCTGTGCAGTCCAAGGACAAATTTTCCTGGGCTGAATTTATTTTTAATTCTACATTTATCTTGCCCAAAAACCTAGCTAGTTTTTCCTGATGCAAAACCTTTAAGGAAAGGTGCATAGGAGATGGACTAATTTAGACCCAGAAAAACGGTAGCCTGGAGTCCAAATATCCATCTTTGTTCGTGTTGAAGTAATGTTTTGTTCCAATCACCGCCTCGATCTGGGACATGGATCCGATTGAGAACGGTGAAGGAAACTTTGGGCATCCTATAGTTGTGCTGTAGGACTACATGTCTGCCTAGCGGGAGGTACCTAGTTCCGATTTCCATACAGTAGACATGTTTCGAGGTTCTACATTAAAATTTCTGCTTGGTCTTGCCTATATAGAAGGCCCCACATTCGCATACCATCATTCTTCTACAGTGGGGGGTCTCCAAACTTTCTAAACAAAGGGCCAGTTTATTGTTCTTCAGACTTTAGGGGGCTGGACTGTCATCAGTGGGAGGAGAAAATGCCTCAGCGTCAGTGGGAGGAAAACAATTACATAGTGTCTATGGTCATTAGGAGGAGGAATTTGTGGTGTATCATTGGTATTAGTGCAAGGAATATTATCCGATTGTTGATTACAGTGGAAGGAATCGTACCCAATTGTTTATCTTGGTGGGAGGAAAAATGCTCCATTGATGATGTCAGTGGAAGATGCCCCATAGTTGGTGTCAGTGGGAGGAATAATGCTCCATCATTGGTGTCAGTGGAAGGAATAATTCTCCATTGCTGATATCAGTGAAAGTAATACTGCCTCACTTTTGGTGTCAGTGAAGAGAATAGTGCCTCATCGTTGGTGTCAGTAATGCCGCGTACACACGAGCGGACTTTCCGTCAGAGTAGACTCTGACAGTCTTTACGACGGAGTTCCACTGAAACTGACTTGCCTACACATGATCACACCAAAGTCCAATCGTTTAGAACGTGATGACGTACGACGGGACTAGAAAAAGAAGTTCAATAGCCAGTAGCCACTAGCTGCCTTTGCGTCGTTTTTGGTCCATTGGACTAGCATACAGATGAACGGTTTTCTCGATATGAATTGAGTCCGTCGGAAAGATTTGAAACATGTTCTATTTCTAGGTCCGTCAGAATTTTCGAAAGAAAGGGTCCAATGAAGCCCACACACGAGCGGAATGTCCGACGGAATGATTCCGTCGGACCTTTTCTGCCAGAAAGTCCGGTCGTGTGTACGCGGCATTAGAGTAATAGTGCCTCATATCAGTGAGAGGGACAATGTGCCAAGGGCCAGATAAAGGCAAGTAAAGCGCTGCATCCAGCCCATGGGCTGCAGTTTGGAGACCACTGTTCTACAGTGATAACACTGTTTCTCCATATACAACAGTGAGTAAATGTTGTCACCTTAGGACAAACTACGGCCCTCCAGTTGTTCAGGAACTACAATTCCCATCATGCCTAGTCATGTCTGTGAATGTCAGAGTTTTACAATGCCTCATGGGACGTGTAGTTCTGCAACAGCTGGAGGGCCGTAGTTTGAGGATCCCTGCCTTAGGACATGACGTGTGTTACAAGTAGAATCGCCAGGTGAAAATAAAGGACAAAAACTGAGAAAAGAAAACCATTGCAACCATCAATTCTTAGAACCCGTAAAGCTACAGTCTATTACATTTTTGTTCTTGGGTTTAGATCCACTTTAAAATTGAAATATCAATAGGCACGATGGAGCTCTTTTTTCATTTAAGACAGCTGAGTTGATAAAGGGCAGAGTAGCACAAGTGGTGTTTCTGAATTTCTCGCAGAAATTTCATGCCTCTATCTCAGATGATAAAATCTTTTTTTCAAATCTGTGGCAAAAGATAATCAGCTTGGCTTGAAGGTGATAATAAAATTAAGCAATCTATGGTGATACTATCCATTATGTCACATCTCTTGATGTTTAACTCTTTTCTAGAAGACATTTTTTTTAGATACTGAACAAGTACTAACCCTTCATTAGTTTCCTTTTTAGAGCATTATTGGGAATACCCAATATCTTCTCACCTGCATGGCGATCTCGATGGATTCCCCGACTCACAGCTCACAGAGCTACAGAGCGTACAACAGCCACAACTGCAGCAATTGTACAGACACATGGAAATGGAACAAATGCACGTCTTGGAGCCTGGACTGGCTGCACAACATCCACATCTCCAACTGACACACCAGGTAACTGCTTCATGGGGTTCATTAAGCAGAGTGATCTGCAAGCATGGCGTGCAAAGGACAGTCACATTTTAAAGCCCAACACAGATAGCAAGCAATTGATCTGCAAGTTTGAAAATGACTTGCTAAGCTATTGCTAGACTTGCCAGGCTTCACAAGTTTGTTGCGCAATTGCAGCAAGTCCACATTGCATGACTCCAGATTAACTTTCTTTGCAAACATTCTGCAAGTCTGCTGCAAGTTCTTGTTCAGCTATGCTGTGCAATAGTCATCCCACCACAGGGGTCACTGTGACTAGCAAAGCTCTTGCTGTAGACTCACCGCTGCAACTTTGCTCTTCCTAGAGAATTGCCATGCAAATTTGCTACAAATTGGAAAAGTGTCAACTAGAGCTTGTGCTTCAAGTGCTCTTCAAGTGCACAACTTGCCAGTGAAATTGTGCAGCAAGTTAACAGACTTATACAATTGAACACTGCCACAAATTTCTGATTGGACACAGCGGAAGCCAGTCAGCGGGTCCAGCAGATAGTTCCCGAGGCAGACAGAACGGTGGTTTGCCTGAGTAAACAAGGCAGATCGCTGTTCTGTGACAGGAGAAGACAGAGATCTTGTGTTTCTGTTAAGGAGGAACATGGATCTCTGTCTTCAAACAGTACAAGCACCCCCCCCCTTCACAGTTAAAACCCTTTGATTGCCCCTGATGTTAACCCCTTCCCTGCCAGTGTCATTAGTACAGTTACAGTGCGTATTATTTAGCACTGATCACTGTATTAGTGTCATTGGTTCCCAAAAGTGTCACTTAGTGTCCGATTTGTCCGCTGCAATGTCACAATCCCGCTATAAGTCGCTGATCGCCGCCATTACTAGTAAAAAAATAAATAAATAAATAAAAATCCCATACATTTATCCCATAGTTTGTAGACGATATAACTTATGCACAAACCAATCAATATACGCTTATTGGATTTTTTTTTAACAAAAAGGTAGCAGAATACATATTGGCCTAAATTAATGAAGACGTGATTTTTAAAATTTTTTTATTGGATGTGTTTTATAGCAGAAAGTAAAAAATATAGTTTTTTTTTTCAAAATTGTCTGTCTATTTTTTTTTTGTTCATAACGCAAATAATAAAAACCGCAGAGGTGATCAAATACCATCAAAAGAAAGCTCTATTTGTGGGGAAAGGGGACATCAATTCTTTTTGGGTACAGCGTCGCAATTGTCAGTTAAAGTAACGCAGTGTTGTATCACAAAAAATGGCCTGGTCACGAAGGGGGGTAAATCTTCTGGGGCTGAAGTGATTAAAAAAACCGAATTGGAATAATTTACTACATCAAACGAGTTAAAGCCCTACTGAACTTTTAGTTAAAATCATCTACATTCGATACAAAAGGTGTGTAAGGCTCCATTCACATTAGCACATCTCCAAAGTCACACAATTTCCAGTGCAACTTTGAAGCGCGACTTTAACGTGAATTTTGATGCGACTTTAATCCGACTTTACATTCTCTGGACCAAAGTCGCATCACACCAAAGTAGTGCAGGCAGGGCCGGGACAAGGGGTGGGCAGGAGGGATGGCTACCCTGGGCGCAATGGTTTAATTCAGGGATGAAGGTGCCCTGACCCTAACCCTAAGGGAAAGGGGGGGGCACAGTTTGGCATCTTTGTCCTAGGTGCTGGATATCCTTGTCCCAGCACTGAGTGCAGGCACCTTTTCAAAGTTGTTGCGACTTTAAGTCACACCGATTTTAATGGGTGCCATTGAAAAGAATGGGCTGTGACTTGTCTTGCGACTTTGATGTCCAAAGTCGCATGACAAGTCGCACAGGTGTAAGTGGAGCCTCAAGTCTAAAGCTGGCCATGCACTGATCAAAATTTGGCTGGCCCAGAGGGACTGTTTAAAATAACTTTTGTTGAAGTGACAGTTTTGAAAAACCTCTATCGAGTCGCAGCTGCAGCTGCGTGTTTTGACAGCAACAGATGCCGCTGTCAGAATACAATGTCACAGTGGAGGATTCCTCCATCCACACAGTCAAGGTGGATGGAGCCCATGGACTGCGCAAAAAAAAATCAAAATACTGTGTTCTAATTTTCTTTGGAAAACTGCCATAGCCTGAGCAGAAGAGCCTGCCACCAGCCTGTTGTAGAGAAGGACCCTTGCTCTCTGTGTGGAAGCAGCGGGCACTCTGCAGAGGTGTGACACACCTCCTACTCAGTCAGTACTAGAGCCCTCCAATCAGTAGGTAGCATGAGATTTGCTAGTTGTAAAGCTATAGGTCTGAATCATTCAAAAGTCACACTTTTTTTTCCTTGCACATGATTGGGTAGTCTTTCCATTGTGCATGTTAACCTTTTTCATCTCATTTATTAGGAAATGTGCTCACTTTAAGTGAAAATTCATTTTGAAAGTGAACATTTTTTACTCCTTTAGTAAATCAGGGTCATTGTTTGCTGTCAGTTTCATGGAGGCACTTCTGACCAAAATCTAGAGACCTGGTCTTTATTATACCGATGGCCATAAACAAACTTTTTCTAAATATGCCTTGATTATGGTCTTTTGCAGGTGTCCTATGTACCTCGTGTATGTCTGCAGTTCCAATCGCCAGCAGCACCCAGTTCAGAGGATGATGACCATGAAAGACGAAGCCCACCTCTGGAAGTGTCAGATGGAGAGCTAGATCCGCGAGACTCAGGTTATGGGACACTTCTAGGAGAGCCAGGTATGCCCTGTAATAATTAAATATCAGTAACTGTTGCTAAAGGAAATGAGTAAAGTGTTTTATTTCAGATAAAGAAAAAATGTATAAGATTTTAATATGTGATGTCTAAATATACCCTAGATTTTACAGAATTTTTGTGGGCAGTTAGGATGTTGGTATAAGGGTTTATTGTTGGTATAAGAATTTATTTAGTGTATGTAAAGTCAAAATCTTTTTTTTTAATTTTTTATACATCTTTTGGGATAGAACCTTAATAAATTTAATAATTTAAATAATGTTAATCATTTTCTAGGCTAAAAAAAATAGATTTTTTGCCATCTGTGTGTAGCACCCTCCTAGACAGGTGCTGCTAGGATTAGATAGATAGATTTAGTGTTGGCTCACTGTGTTTTGTGGAGCTGTGTTTTTGATAGGTACATTTATTTAGCCTGCCGCACTGTATTGCTGTGCTAAATTTAGTTGCTCACTATACTGCAGCTGCCATTGACTAGTTAGGTCTGCTCAGGGTTTTCAGCTGTGGCTAGTCTGTTTACTCCCTCTGCTGTCCAGAAAAGCTGTTAGAACTTTCTGGATCATAGGTGTGGAGTTAAAGTGGGGTTCCACCCAAAAAAACAAAAATACCTGAAAAATTCTAAAAAAAACCCCAAAAAACCATTTGGATATTTTTATTTTTTACTTACCTCTAAATGCCTGTTGCTAGGGGGTCCCTCGTAGTCTGCCTCTTCCAGTGCCTGGGCTGGTGACATCATTTCCCCCTTGCACAGGAAGTCCTCGGCTCTGCTCCCTCCCTCCTGTCAATCATCTGGGACCCATTACAGGTCCCAGGTGATTGAGCAGCCAATCATGGCGCGCGGTGCCGCTCGCGCATGCGCAGTGGGTGCCAGGCTGTGAAGCCACAGCCCGGCGCCCACAGTTTAAATGCCGGTGCCGACGAGCGGAGGGGGGGGACGAGCGGGGCTTCGATCCCCCGCATCGCTGGACCCAGGGACAGGTAAGTGTCCAATTAAAAGTCAGCAGCTGCAGTATTTGTAGCTGCTGACTTTTAATTTTTTTTTTTTAATGGACCCCCTGGGTGGAACTCCTCTTTAAGCAGATTGCAGCATGAATTTATACAGCCCTGGCCAATCTCAGTGAGCTGGGTCCTGATGGCATGCTGGGTAACTGTATATATTCTCTGAGCACATTTCCTGGAGAGGATCAGTCCAGCCTGGAGGGCTTGGATTTTCCCTGGATCAACTTTACCCATAAATGTTAGTACCCAGTAATATTTTGCCCCTTTAAGAAAGAATCCATGCCTTTCTTAAAGCAATCTACTGAGTTGGCCAGAACCACCTCTGGAGGGAGTCTATTCCACATTTTCACAGCTCTTATTTTGAAGAAACCTCTCTGTATTTGGAGCCAAAATCTCTTTTCCTCTAGGCGTAAAGAGTGCCCCCTTGTCCTCTGTGTTGACCGTAAAGTGAATAACTCAACACCAAGTTCACTATATGGATCCCTTATATACTTGTACATGTTGATCATATTCCCCTTAATCTCCTCTTCTCAACACAGTTGATTGATAATAAATGGCTTCAGCCAAACACTAACCATGAGTGAAAGAAATGTTTTGGTATTATCATTTATATCATGAAGCCACCACTTCTGAAGGCTGGTATGCTGCAATATATTAAAATATTGGTCTTGGGTTTAGATATCCTGTAGTTTAGAGTCATTAAAATGACCAAGATGGTTCCATAGTGCTATGACAGGATACCTCCCTAAGCCTGGCTTGTTGTTCTCTTCACATAACAGCATTCACTCTTCTGGGAAAGCTTTCCACCAGATTGTGGAGTGCATCTGTTAGAAATTGTGCCAATTCAGCCAAATGACCTTTTGTAAGGCTAGGTACTGATGTTGGATATGTTGGTCTGGATCACAATCGCCATTATAATTTATCCCTAAGGTGTTCAATAGGGGTGAGGTCAGGGCTTTGTGCAAGACACTTCTAGACTCATCAAACCAGGTCTTTATGGAGCTAAAACTAGTCAGGCATTTCCTATTTTGCCCTGCCTCCTCTCTGAAAGTCATTACTATGGACTGGGATTGTTAAGCATGTATGTTTTCTATCACACCGCTCTACTACTATTCAGATGATATATACAGACACAGCCTGATTATGGGACTTTGTGTGGCGAGTATATTTTTGAATGCCTGGTTGGATTCAAGTATTGGTGCACCAAAGTTGTTTCCTGTATGAAGGGCTCTTTTCATCATTTGTCTACAGCACTCTGAGGGGACTCTATTACACTGGTAGGGGTGAGGTTTGAATGAATCCGCTACATAAATCATAATACACTTGAGCTTAAAGTATTGATAAATCCTGGTCCGCTTAAGCGATATACAGATTTATCCACCTCTGAACCCTTACACCTCATATGATTGCGTTACTATGCCAGGTGTTACCAGTAACATGTTGATATGGGAGTCAAGATGGGAGATGAAAAATATGATTTATAAATGGATATATAGTTCCAAATATTGAGCCATCTGTTATTTCCAAGCATTATTCACTCATCATCAAGGTCTACTTGAAGATTCTCACCCACCCCATGACTAGAGGTGCTATAAAGAATATTAAACTTAGTGTGTGGACCTCAATTGTCGCAAGTCTAAGTTTAAAGCCTCGCTCTTATGATTTACAAACGTCAATTATTTGGACTGTTAAATTTTATACATTTATGAATCAGCCTCTATTCTAAGAGGAACTGGGAGAGGAGGACAATTTGCTAGTCATTTTATGTTTGTTTTATGTGTGACTATGTGTTTGGCCAAAGATTTTAAATTTTAATTTTTAATACATTTTCAATAAAATATTTGTGGTTTGTATCGCTCAGGTGAAGGCATTGGATGACATATGTGATAAAAAAATGTTTTCATAATACTTTTTTTTCATTAATTTTTTTATGGTTTGAGTTTGAATGAGGATGTTTATGGTAATTTTGTGTCTTGATTGTGACCGGTGAATTCCTTTGGTTATCACATATGGGGGAGATTTACTAAAACTAGAGCACTCAGAATCTGGTGCAGCTGTGCATGGTGGCCAATCAACTTTTAACTTCAGCTTGTTCAATTATACTTTTTTTTTTTTTATTATTTCTCTTTGTTTAGTTTCATGTAAATAAGTACAAAACATAGCCATTGGGGCATTCCCTGGCTCTTAAAACAACAAACACCTTAGTGAGATACTTCTAACAAGTTAAACTGCAATTACCTGCTATCAACCTGATAGCTTGTTATCTATCTATTGCTCAGGTCTACACCAGTAGTATAGGAAATAACAGGATAAGTAAGTCTAAAACATTCATCCCCATCAGGTAAACGTGTCAACAAACCATAGATCTTATTTAGTCCCCAACATTGTAAAATGATGCATGCAAATTAAAAAAAGGAAGGGAACCCTCACTGGGGAGGGGCCAGGCCCATCAGTATGAATTAGTTAGTTACTGTTTTTTTTTTTTTAACGAGCAGGGCCCTCTGATTTCTCTTGTACCAAATTGTAATGTAACTGTAATGTCTGTCCTTGTAAAGCGCTGCGCAAACTATTGGCGCTATGTAAAACCTGTATAATAATAAAAAAAAATAATATTGTTACTAGGAAGTGGGGGGTCTGGACTCCCATTAATTTGCGTGTCAGTAGTAGACTCAGATTCCACCCTGATATTCCACACTTTCTCAAATTTTTTTGGATAGCCTCGGGACAAGTATGTTGCATTATTGAGAGGGGCTACTGAGTTTACAAGTAGTTTTCAAAAAGATAGAGTAGGGGTCCTATCCAATTTCCTCTTAAGCACTATTGCTTTTCCTGCATAAAAAGGTAATATGCCCAAAAGGGTCCACATAGCCCTGGCAAAGGCCAGAGAGTCCACCAACCCCAATAAGCATATGTTCAATTATACTTTGACAATAAAACCTGGAAGTAATTTGGTTTCTATGCAGAACTGCACCAGATCCTGCACGCTTCAATTTTAGCAAATCTCCCACGAGTCTGCAGGATAAGACTTTGAGGAATTTAATTTGGTTTTTGCTTTGTACACAGAGGTACATTTATGCTGAAACAAAAAAGGTCCTTCACCAAACTATTGCCACAAGTTTGGAAGTGCACAGTTGTCTGAAATGTCTTTGTATGCTGTAGTATTAAAGCGGGAGTCCGGCGACCAATCTTTTTTTTTTTTTAGGTCATCGAGACACTTTGCTAACCCCAAAATAATACTCACAGTTTGGGTGTAATATTTCCGCCTCTGTCTGTTTTCGTACTGAAGAATAAGTTAAAAAATGTGATGCTGGCTGTTTCCATCTTGCTTGTGGGCATGTGAAGCCCACAAGCATTGATTTCCAGGATGCAGTGAATGCTGTTCATTCACAGCTTGTTCACACGCATGATCATTGTTCCCGCACTGAATCTTGGGAAGCCTGACACTAAGCTCCCAGGAGACAGTGCGGCGCCGGGGAAAGGCAATAAACGCGCCTACTCCCATGGGAGGAGAGACAGAAAGTGCCACAATAAAGTACAATATAAAGGTAATTACAGCGATAAAAAAAATTTTCATGTGGCATTTGAGCATCTATGCAATTAAC
The DNA here is from genome assembly GCA_037952925.1 of Lithobates clamitans. NCBI lineage: Eukaryota > Metazoa > Chordata > Amphibia > Anura > Ranidae > Lithobates > Lithobates clamitans. Next base: position 1,313,199 of record JBBGZY010000979.1, on the reverse strand, counting down.
TGAAGGGGGTAAGATTAAGTTAAAAATTTGAGTGGAACCCCGCTTTAAGGACAAACTCCAAACCTGAATTCAGTCATTTGGAGGGCTGTCCACGTTTGGCCATATAGTGTATATTTTTACAAAATTATATATATTTTAACAGTGATTCCAAGCATATTGCCCGAAAAAGTGAAATACATTTTATAGCTTACAGTTGATTTAAGAAATGTAAAAATCTCTAATCCTTTGCTTGTTTGATTGCAGGCAGTAAGAAAAAGATCAGATTATACCAGTTCCTTTTAGAGCTACTTCAGAGCGGAGACATGAAAGACAGCATCTGGTGGGTAGATAAAGACAAAGGGACATTCCAGTTCTCCTCCAAGCACAAAGAGGCCCTAGCCCACCGCTGGGGTATTCAGAAAGGCAACCGTAAAAAGATGACCTATCAGAAAATGGCTAGAGCCCTGCGTAACTACGGCAAGACTGGAGAAGTACGAAAAGTCAAGAAGAAGCTGACCTATCAGTTCAGTGGAGAGGTTCTGCATAAAATGTACAATTCAAGAAAGCACTTTCATCACTGAGCCAGTCCATGCATTCTACTTGTACATCACAGGAGTGCCTTTTATTACAATTTTGGTACAAAAGACTCCAAAGCATTCATAGAGGAAGATAAATACTCTGTAAATAATATTAATATTATAGTAATTATTCTATATTTTTGGAAGACCTGTGGTTTAGTGGCATACAAACACAGTACCACTAGCTGAAATGAAGTATGGACAAGGGATCCAGTAGTGTTATACAAAAGTTCAGCATTAATATGGAAATAGACTGTGTTTAACATTGACCTGAGAAAACCAGAGACTTTGCTAATAACCAGCCTGACTGAGCATTTCCACATAAGTGAAAATGTAAAATTATTTAGCGAACTGTTAAAGCCCCATGGAACTTTGAGTTTGAATAAGCTAAACATAGTCCAGGTGTTCAAAGTGATGCAGTAGTTCATTTTCTATAGAAAGCAGCCACATCCTAAGTAGAAAATCCTGTGTCTTGCCAGCATGCTGCAAAGAAGGATCCTTAGTCTTTGTGTGGAAGCAGTTGTCTCTCTAGAGGCCCAACACACCCCTGCTGAGTCAGACCTATGGTTCTACAATCAGCATGACCTTTGCAGAGAGACTACTGCTTTCACACAGAGAGCAAGGGTCCTTCAGCAGAATTCTGGCAGAGCACAGGCTTTCTACTCACGCTGTAGCTGTTTTTAAAAAAGCAACAAAAAAACTAACTGTTATGCCGTGTACACACGAGTGGACTTTCGACGGAGTGAACTCCGAAGGACTTTCAACGGAGTTCCGACGGAGTTTCGACGGAGTTCCGACACAACGGGCTTGCCTACACACAATCATACCAAAGTCCAACTGATTCGAATGTGATGACATACGGCCGGACTAGAATAACTAAGTTCATAGCCAGTAGCCAATGGCTGCCCTTGCGTCGTTGTTCGTCTGTAGGACTAGCATACAGACTAACTGATTTTTCGACCAGACTCGAGTCCGTCGGAAAGATTTGAAACATGTTCTATTTCTAAAGTCCATCTGATTTTTCGACAGCAAAGGTTCGACGAAGCCCACATGCAATCGAATTGTCCGGCTGATTCGTTCCGTCGGACCTTTGCTGTCGAAAAGTCCGGTCGTGTGTACACGGCATAAGACTTGCACACCTTTGGTTTGATGCACCAGAAGTGTATTTAGCTAATTTATGCCTACAGATCAGTTGGGCTTTAATTCCATCCAGGAAATTTTTTTTACTGTGCTGAAGGCAAGAGGTCCTCCACAATCCAGGTTTTATGAGATGACTTTCTGCCAGCTCAAGTTGCCCACAAGGCATAGGTGTGCTCAGCCTATTGCATTCGATTGTGCACCCCAAAAGCTCAAATGAGCGTGTGTGTGTGTGTATATATATATATATATATATATATATATATATATATATATATATACTATATATAATTTTAGCACACACTCCCTCTGACTTCTGCTCAGGGCACATGTGACACACCACAAGGAGAAGGCTGGCCGGGTGCGATCTCCAAGCCCAGGGCATCTCCATCCCGCTCACTCAAGCTTAATTACAGGACTAGAAGAAAGCAAGGAGGATGCAGGGTCCATCTTGGGGATGTTCCTGCAGTCCTCCTGAGAGCCAGGAGCGCCTGAAACTGCTCAGGGAGGAAATTTGTCCTGATAATGTGCATGTCGTTAAAGACAGTTGGCAACTATGGGTGGTTAGGGTGTGCCTAGGCACACCTTGCACACCCTGTGTGCACATCTATGCCACAAGGGTTCTGAGTGAGACTTTTGTCTTGATCTATTTTAATCTTATACTTTTCAAAGGTGCCAAAACTACCAGTTTCTAATGTATATATTTATAACAAGCATTCCAGACAAAGTGTCAAAGGGATGTTGTCGGGTTCTTATTGCTGTTTGGGTCCCCTATGGACAGAACTACCCTCACTTCCTATTAGTGGTGTCATTATGCCTCAACACCAGTGGTATGTTCTCCACATCTCTTGTTGAGTGCCCCAGGTCTTTGGACCTGCAACTGCTGCTCCTGTAATGCCTTTGTTGTACCCTCCGAAACACCTACTTTTGTTGCTGATTAGTTATCACTTTCTAAGCTAGGTCTACTGTCTACCAGTCTTTCGATTGGCCACAAATTGCTGTCAATCAGACATTAGGACATGGGCAGGCTGACAGTTTATATCTGAATTCAATCATGCAAAGAAGAGGTAGGAGGTTGTCAAGGTAAAGGTGTGTATTGGGGTGCAGGGGGTAGCATTTGTGTGCATGTATAGTCTGATTTGTATTCCATATTAGAAAGTGTTTAGCTGCGCTTACCTTTAATCTTTATTGTATATTACAAATTAATGAACTGGTTTTACTGATCTCTGTTCGTTATTATCCATCGTAAAACATAAAAACGTTTCCCAATTAGTTCTACCATACTATTCCCACTGTCTATATATTTGAATAGAATTCTTCTTAAAGCTAAAGACCCGAGGCAAGCAGCTAGGTGCACCAATGAAATATATATATATATATATATATATATATATATATATATATATATATATATTGTATATGCTCTTTTTGCTTGCTAAACAATTTGTGTTTTTGACCATTTAGTCCTAAGATTTTTTCAGTTCTGCCACACATCACAATCCCATTGGGTATGGCAGTAAACCTAATTTTTCTCTGCTGCAGTTAAATAAAACTTTCAGATCTTGTCCCACCCCCAGCCTGTGACTGGACAGTGAAAGAAAAAGCATCGGACTGATGAGCTCATCTCTTTGTCACTTTGCTCTCTCCACCTATCAGCATGTTGCTTGTTAGCACCTAAGCAATCCAGCACAACTTTGTATTCTATCCCTTCCCCTCCTAATCTGAGCTCTGCTGTACAGGGACTGCAAGAGGATGATACCAGGTCAAATTCAGGTACTGTACTTATATTGCATACATTAAAAATACATTTAATAATATATTAATGAATGAAGAGCTGCATTTATTTGTGCCTTAATATCTCCCTGGAGTTCAGTTTTAAAGAAGACCATACAGGCTTTTATTCAATCCAGAAAACATATATTATGATGAAAAAAGGTTCAGTAATACAAGTAGAACATGAGATTATGTGACTCAGCAGTGTCCCAGGAAATTACTTTGGTTACTGTGGTGTGATGTGCCAAAATATGTACTATAACTGTAACCGTTAATACCAACCTCTTTTTGAAAACTTCAAGTTGTCTGGTTTCATTACCTTTGGAATCAGTGACCCCAAAAAAGCATGTGGGAATTTAATTCAGGTCTATTGATTTTCTTAACACTTCCAGAAAAGCAAGCCAAAAAAGTTACTGTATCAGCATGGCAATTAGCCTTAACAATGTAAAAAGAGCTCATCATTGGCAGCCCATATATTTCTCTTACTGTAAAGTAAGTTTCCTTTAAGGCTGGGTTCACACTATTGTGAATTGGATGCGAGTTTCCCTGCATACAATTCGCATGTCATTGTGATCAGCTCTCTATGGAGCCGGTTCACACATCTCAGGAGCAGCTCCGGTGCGAATTGCACAGGAGTCCTGTACATCTTTTGTTCCATTTCAGGTCCGAATTCAGCCAAAAATTCAGACCGAAATTGGACCTGAAACAGGGAACGCACCGGGACCCTTGCTGTGAGCCACCCCATACAGCAGTGTGAATCAAGCCTATCGCAACTCTTTAGATTACACAAAAAAAAAGCTAGCAATATAGCTCTTCTCTGTAATACTGGCCATCTGTGTAATATGGCAGCTCTTCCTTGCTATAATACACCTTTGATGCTACCATCTTACAGGACTGGGCTACAATTTCCATAGGCATCGCATGCCAAAGTATAATTTTTTTGTTTTTTAGTTCTTCTTTTGCATGAATGACAGCCTCTTCTAGAGGTTTGGTCAGAGTCTGGTACTGTACTAATCTTCGGATCTTTTTAAAGTCTGCATATTATTTAAAGCACTGATCAAGAAGATTTAACTGCCCCGAAGCGGGTTGAATTTTTAGTAAACATGACCTAATAAAGCATCTACCAACAAGAAAATCCTTGTTTTGCGTCTAATTCAAGATAGGTGTTGCCCCTGTAGACCGCAGTAGTGCTTTATATCTCTTCACTTCCAATCTTCAATCAATGTACTATGGCAAGTCATCCTTGCAATGTGATCTATCTTGACAATATTACACATTTCTTGGTGCCATCTTCCAAAACTATGCTAAATGTATCCTAGGCATGTCTGCCATAATGTCATTTGATAAGTTTGGATACAGCGCTGCTGTTTAAAAGGCTATTTACCACGTCTCCCTTAATCCCATACATAGTACTCATCTTCTGTTGGGTGTTCCACCACTTTCCATTCTAAAAAGGTGCCCAGAAGTAGTCGAGTCTTTAAGGTTCAATGAACCCCCTGCTTGGTGACTGGAGAGTGTCCATGAAACTGTTGCAGCATCACTTGTAAAATGTGGGTTCTCCTCTTCATGTTGCCTGAGATCTCCTTGAACTGGGGAAGATATCATTAAAACCTGGTTGAGGTTCTAACCTTTCTCTCCTCCCCCAAAACTTTTGGGCCAAATTTTTACTCTAGCCAAAGTGCTAAAGTGAAATCAAATGAGCAACATTCCAAGGACCCATGTATACTATGAATCCCTAGCAACCTCTGGAGAAGCCCTTTCTCAACCTTTTCAACACAGATGAACTCTTGAAATAACTATCCGATCCCAGGGAACCTCTGCTAAAAATGACCATATCTACAACTCATGATACATTAGTGTGATGGTCAGTGAGACGAATGCTCCTTACACTTGTGGCCATTGGGAATAATTCCCCCTTACAGATAGCTAAAAAGATCAGCAGTGTCATTTGGAACTCATCTAAGAGGCAGAAATTGCTCATTGCTCAAGGAACCCCTAGCAACCTCTGGGGGAACCCTAGTTGAGAAAGATACCATAGGAACTGGAAGAGTGAAGGGACCTGGTGAACAAAATCATAACCATTGTCTGATTAAACTGACACCAATTCATATCAATAATAAAAGCTGAGATGAGCTTTCGGTTGTGACTGGTACACTTCTGTGATAGAATGGAATTAGAGCCAGCAAAGCCACAGAATAATACTTCTCAAAATTTCTCAAAACAGCTAAATAATACAAATGCACTGACTCTACGAATTATACTTAAGTTGAACCCATCACTTTGAAGCAGACATTATATTGCATAGAAAGTGGTTGGAAAGGCAGACTTTCAACTATGAAAAATTTCACATTGAATTTCAGGATGAAAATTAAATATTTTCCAAATAAAATACTTCCTTGAAATTACCCTGTCACAAAATCAAAAAGTAGTAAAGAAAATTCTCCATGTAAAGAAGACACATTTGGGTTGATTAATAAAACTGGAGTGTGCAAAATCTGGTGCAGCTCTGCATAGAAACCAATCAGCTTTCAGGTTTTTTTGTCAAAGCTTAATTGAACAAGCTGAAGTTAGAAGCTGTTTGGCTACCATGCACAGCTGCACCATATTTTACACTCTCCAGTTTTAGTAAATCAACTCCATTATACCTACCTGCATGCAACCCACACTCTCTTCAAGAGCTACATTGTCAGGAGAATCCTCTTCATCCAACACACTCTCTGGTGTATTGGATGCCTAGTTCTCCCCCGTTGAGTGCTGTGGTTTCTTCCAGTACCACTGACTCCTATGTATCTGCAAGACACAGTAGAGATGTAAGGGATGGTGGAAGGAACCACAGTGCTCAGCAGTGCATCATATGAATAAACCTGTAGTCTGCAGACAGAAAAAGAGCCAGGGATTTAGTTACCAAATGCCCAAATAAAAATTAGGGGCTGTGCTCTCCTTCACACTTATGTACACTTTTTCATGCATTTTTTTAAGTTACTTTTTATATTCAATAAGTTTTTATTGAGGATTAATGTCATTACAGTATAAGAATTTGTAACACTTAGGAAGAGTGGATTGATATGTTGCCATGAAATGAAGACATAAAACCATGTATCTCTTTACAATCAGTACAACTTTATTGGACAAGCAGCATTAGGACATAAGTACATAGCTTTACCTGTCGGTAGTTGAGTTTGACAGACAGGGGCCTTCGTTAGCATGTAGAAATATGGCACTTATGTAGGGAATAGTATTGTAATGAAATCTAGAGTTGGGCTTAGATCTGTTTAGTGTCATAGTGATGAGTTATTGCGTGAGTGGCCTTTAAGCGAGGGCCTTGTGTAGGGGAGATTATGGTTGATGATGCAGTGAAGAATAGTCAAGATAGAAGAGTGGAGAAAGGAACTGAATGTGGGTTTGGGGGGGATTGATGGGGGTATCAGGGTAGATGGTAGAAATGGAAAGAAATGGTCAACAGTTCTTTTTTTTAAATTTATTTTTCAAGCTACCAAAAGTTCAAAAACTGAAAAAAAAATGTACAAAAAGTATAGCATACACATACATGGGTTGGGAGGTCAAAAGGGGCTATCCAATACAGTGTACATAAGAAATATACTCTATCAGTTGTACAATACAATATCAATGAATAAAAGTGATTTGTTACATCTTCATGTGTTGTTGGGTTCTGTGCGAACAGTGGACAATGCAAGTTAAACAGAGGATGATAAAAATATATGTGTTGGTGATAGCCAAAACTTTAAGATGGGCGCCAAGGAAAAAGCAAACTAATCAGTAGGGTGTGAGTGATTGCTCCAAATAGACCATATTGTTTTTTCAAATTTAGCCAGGCATCCTTTACTCATGAAGGTCAGTTGGCACAGTGAGAGGACACTGTTAATTTCTACGATAGTGGGTAAAGCCTAGTACATACTAGTAGTTTTTTTTTCCTTCAATCCAGCAGGGCTGAATGAGTAAAAACTGCCAGCAATGTTAGTACAGTGATCTCCCCTGCCAACAGAGGGACCACCTGAACACTGTGGTCAGCACTCTCAGCCAGATCGGGAGCCGATTGACAGACCTTTTGGCAGACCTTTTTTAGGCATTCCCCATCGGCAGAAGCCGGCTTCTGTTGGACTGGCTGCAGTACACGTGGCCTGAATGTTGGCCAGTGTCTATTGAACTGGCCGATGCCACCTGACATTTAGCCCATCTGTACTAGGCTTAAGGGAGGAGTGGAAGTTTACAATCTCCATTAAGGCAAAATTACCCTTCTAGCATAAAATATAACATAGAAGATAAACAGGTATCAAAATTTAGATATCCCAGGGTTGGATTGTATGCCAAGATGTACGGGTAGGGGGTCAAGGCCCAGTGAAGGCCAGTAACTCTATTGATTTTGGTCCAGAAGGTGAAAACCATTCGGCAGCCCCACACTGCATAGAAAAATTATTTCTATTAACAAGTGGTCCCAGACAAGTGTCTGGAAACTTGAGATTGATTATGTGAAACCTTTGGGAAGTATATTAGACAAGCTGTAAAAATTTTACTTGTTTAAATGTATCTTTTGCTGAGATCATTGGTGTGGAGTGAAGTGTAACCATCCCAATCTTCCCTGAATAGTATAGGAATATCAACTTTCTATTTGTGAAATAGTGGTGTAGTTTCAAGATACTTATTCCTATGAGGTGTATATTCACACCTACAATTTTTGGGATATCAAGCCACATTGACTGGCCAAAAAACATACCAGCCTGGATTTTTGCATGTATGTTTGTGGGCCATTAAAAATCAATGGCAACATGCTGCAACAAGTATACACAAGCGCGTTGTTGTATTGCCTGTTGACGCAAGATAATGCGCAGTACAGAGCCTATGCATACTTGTTTGCGTGTCTGGTCTATATTCTGAAAAGTAAATTGTACTGAGCTCAGCTCTATTGGTTTTCAGTAAATTGTTGCAACACATCTTTGCATAAAAATAACTGTTTCACCACTTCGAAGACACCAGAGGAAATTAACACAGACATAAAAAGCACAACTGTTCAAACCAAATGTTTTATCTTTATAAGTCTGGCCCATTTGAAAGGATGAGTCTCTATAAAAAGGCAATTAGAAGTTATCCAACGGAAAATCTGAAAGCAAAAAAAATATTTGAATGAATGGAAAAAAAGTAATTTTTTTATATATATTTTGGTTGTTTATGTGTAATATGGACAACATTTTATACCATTAAAGATCTCTGTAACTTTGTTTATCAGCTTGTTTCTCTACATCATACTATGCTTAAGATGCAGAATACGTTTCTAAGGCTCCTTTTACACATGAGGCTTATTCTGTTCTGGTCAGCAGGGGTTCAGCTCACAGATTCCTTGTTGATTCGAGCAGAACGGGTGGATGACACTCAGCCTGCTCAGTTTCTGTAGAGTGGATACGGACAGAGCCTGTTCTGCTCTATGGGACATCCAAAATCCCTGACACTGCTGCTGGAAGCCATTATCTTGGATGTGATGTCAGCAGCCCCAGCAGACCCAGAGTCGACATTCAAGTGACACCAGGCCCTGACTGGCCATCGAGCGTACCGGGCCACATGCCAGAAAGATGGATGATCAGACAGCCCACAATGTCCCATCCCCTACCCCGCACACCATCACACACACGGCAGGGATAGACATGGAGTGGTGGCTGTGCCGTAGTCAACTCTCAGTGTCTGCTCAAATGTGATCTTTATAGGTGGGCAGTGTGTGTGTTCTTCAATTTCTCCAGGGCAGTGAATGAAGTGTAGATGTACACATGCCCTGCACCGCCAGGCAAACGGTCAGCCCGCTTCTAGTTAGCATCCTCCATCCCTGGCAGTGATCTGAGGTATGTACCACCAGTTGAGGGCAGTATCACCTCCCCTCCATCTTTGTGTGACCAGCCAGAGCATAGCCAGCCATGGAGGACATGGAAGAGGAGCTGGGACAGAAATTGTATACAGAAAAAAAACTGATCTGATCATCTGATGATTGCAGAGCCTGTAGTGTCTTTGTTACTCATTGGAGAATTGTATCCTTGAGGTCAGTCTATTCTCAGCTGTGGGGCTCAATCACACTTGTATATATATATATATATATATATATATATATATATATATATATATATATATATATATATATGCCTAAATATCAAAGTAACTAAAAATAAATCCTCATAAAAATAAATACATGATTAGCCTGCAATTAGCAAGATACTTGGTGCATAATCAGATATTCGTGTTCAAAGATTGGGAATACCAAGTGCAACAAAAAATAAATATATATATATATATATATATATATATATATATATATATATATATATATATATATATATATAAACAAAATAAACACAGTAAAAGAAAGTGCTAGTGCTCTCCTCCACCTCAATATACTAGCCGCTCACCTCAAATTCTGACCCCTGTTTTACCAGCAGGTCAGAAATGGCAGGTTCCCTCTCAGGGGTATAAACGAGTCAGCTGAACAAGGGGCTCCTATTACATCCGTACTGCCACGAGCTGATTATCTGGATATCAGCCCATACATATTCCCTCGATAGGTTCCGGTGAACATAGGAATTAAAAAAGGCAAATCTAGTGTTCTCTGTATATCAAACGGTTTATTTCATTGGTAAAACAAAAAGCATTACTCACAATTGCAGCACTTAAGCAGTGCGGGCTCAGGATGCATAAAAAACGTCAAGATGTTCTCGGGATGACGCCACCACTGCGACTCCTCCCCCTATACGCGTTACATCAAATGGGCGTGACTTCTTCAATAAGGGCTCACTTGTATGTAGCCAATTCTCAGGAATTTTTAATTGTACATTTTTTTCCCCACATTATTAATTGTAAAGTGCCATACAGGAGCTTCTAAGGGGCAGAATTGCTAATTTTCTTTTTCAAGTTCTCCTATTGAAGTCCATGGAACCAAAAATACCCCACTCTGCTTCAAAATAACCCATGTATTGTTTTGAGATTCAGGTGTTGAGCTACAGAAGACTGAACACTCAAATGTGAACAAGGACCATGGGATCTGGCTAGCTGAGTGTTTTGAAGCTTTAAGTTATGAAGCACTCAGGTGGGAATGAGGCACTAGAAGCTGATTCACACCAGATGCATTGTGCTGTGCTGGGCAACCCTGTCTAATGCAGGCGCAATACATAGGCAAGAAAAAAACTGTTATCTATCATGGCAGTTCGTATCACCACATTGCTGTGGAATGTGTTGAAAAATATGTGCAGCTTTGAGGCTCATCAGGCCCAGACTGGCCATAGAGCACACCGGGCTGCATGGCAGGAGTGGTCTGGGCTGGGGGGGGCAGGGTGGCAATTGCCCCCCAGGCCACTCTGATGCTCCAAAAAAAGCTTCAATCACAGTGCTAGTCCCGGTCGAGACCCAGTTCTGCTGGTTCCACCACTGGCCGCCACTGGCCGCGTTGCTAGGGCCGCCTGGTGTCTAGCAACCAGTGACATCATGTAATGAAGAGAGAGGCCCCAGCTCTCAAAGCGGAGGAGGATGTAACTTCCTCCTCCTCCTCCTACTGGAGCCAGCAATACCTTGGAGTGAGCTCCATACTCAGGAGCCGTGCTGGGGAGAGGCGAGGCTGAGGCGCTGGGGTGAACCGGAGGAGGAGCCAGGATTACCCAGGAGCGAGTTCCATACTCAAGGCCGGGGAGGGGCGGAGCCGAGGCACTGGGGTGAGCCAAGGCAGGAGCCAGGAATACTTGGGGGTGAGCTACAGAATCTGAGCCAGACAGGAAGGGTGGGGTGGAGGCGCCAGGGTAATCCCTGGGGAGGAGCAAAGTTACATTGAGCAGCCAAGAGGGGAAGGGAGAAGGATCATAACCGTCCATTGGTCTCCTGATCCTACCATCCGATTAGCTGCACTGACTCCGAGTTGCATTCTGGCTGGGGCGGTGATACCACGCATTCTGCACAATTGTTAATTATGGTCAGTCCGCCCCTGCTCGGGAGATTTCATCTGGTGGAGAATAGGGAAGCCAGCTGCCGTGGCTGCGCCCTAGGCGGCAGTGCGCTCTAGGCGGCTGCCTAGTTCACCTAGCGGTAGCGCTGGCCCTGCCTCCTAGTGCTCAACTCCACCCACCTCCTCAAGCCTCTGCGACAGCGGCCCCCTGCTTAGAAAGGGAAGGGAAGTAGAACTGAAAGTCTGAGGTGAGGCCGGGGATGGGCTGTCGTGAGGGAGCCAGGCAGAAATCACATCCTTAGATTACAGGGGTTCATGATGGGACTTATAGTCCTTCAATTTTGGGGATGTGACCCCCCAAAAGTGAAGGACTACAATTTCCAGCATGAACCCCCCAGAGCTAAAGATGACCCCCCCCCAAATTGAAGGGATGCTGGCTGCCACAGAGGGGGCGACCCCAGGCAAATGTGTGGCAATTGCCCCAGGTGCCCAAGCTAGTGCCCCCCTGCCAGGCAAGCTAGTGGAGCCAGGTTTTCAGCACTGGACTCCAGGACACAGGGCTGGTTCACACCATGTTCAGGGATGGAGAGGAGGCTGGTAGCCTAGACAACCCAACGGAGGAGGAATAAATATGTATTAGGCCACGCACACCGCGTAGGATACACAACGTGCTTAGGATACACTATGGGCTTAGCCAGATACTGTCTTTATTCTTCTTCTCTGGTGCTGTGCTGGTCTACCGCCCTCCAATAAGCCCTCAGGGGTCTTGGTCCTCTTCTCACAGTAAGGTTTTGGTTTAAAATAAAAATAAAAAATGGGCTGCTCAGTCTAAAATGTCCGGGCATATTTTTTGTCCCAGTTCGCTCCTAAGTGACACAACTGCTAATGCTTTGTGTGATGTGGTGCATTATGTTGCGAAAAATGTTGCAGGATCTGTTGTTACATGCATTGACAAGACATTCAAAAAGGTTCAACCAACTATTTTTACCGCTTCCAGGCTACAAGTGTGAACGAACCCTTACTTGCTTTAGGTACTCACTGTGGTCCCTGGTAATAAGGTGGGTGGCCCCTTAGTGGTGACAGCTTCCCTTCTACCTCCGACCACGACAGGTTCTCCGGCCGGCAGAACCGTCACTTTTGGTTGGACTGAAACCTGCAATCCCAACCCTGCGCAGCTCTGTTGCGAATGAATAAGCCCTCAGACAGCTTAGCAGCCAGAAGTGCCCAATCTCCAGCCTAGCAGCCCGGGCAATAGAACGCATGTCCACCAAGACAGCCATCAAGGTGGCACAGAACATCGATCACCTGACTCCACCCGAATATATAGGCTCTCCCAGTAGGCCAAAGGTTTCAAGAAAACCCTTGCCTATTGGCTGAGACACCCCACATACCCATAAACTGACCTTGGGTTGCCCTTCTCATATCTAGTACCGCCAAGTACCCAGCCACCTAGTGGTAGAAGAGAAAAGTTGCAACAAGGCCAAACTTAGAAAGAAATTAATGGATCTCTAACAATCAACCAGGATAATTACTCCTGGCAAGTAACTTTGTGGGGAGAAACCCTACCTTACTCCAGGGTGCTACATATGATTATCGCTAGTGGCTTGTATAGCCGCTAGCAATAATCACTGTCTTCTCCTGGCGGGGACGGCTTCCCCGTCCACCTACCGGGAAAATACAATGGCTAAGCGGGAGGGATTCTCCTGTCCGTGGCTGCAGGAAAGAAATTCACTCTGTGTATGGCTGGCCTAACTCACCAGTCTTTTTCAGATCTCAGGAACAATCACAATATTTTATATCGGGGTCTCCAAACTTTTCCGTATGGGGGCCACATACAGTGCCTTGAAAAAGTATTCACACCCCTTGACATTTTTCACATTTTTCATGTTACAACCAAAAACGTAAATGTATTTTATTGGGATTTTATGTGATAAACCAACACAAAGTGGCACATAATTGTGAAGTGGAAGGAAACTTATAAATGGTTTTCAACATTTCTTACTAATAAATATGTGAAAAGTGTGGGGGGCATTTGTATTCAGCCCCCTTTACTCTGATACCCCTAACTAAAATCTAGTGGAACCAATTGCCTTCAGAAGTCACCTAATTAGTAAATATAGCCCACCTGTTTGTAATTTAATCTCAGTATAAATACAGCTGTTCTATGAGACCCTCAGAGGTTTGTTAGAGACCCTTAGTGAACAAACACCATCATGAAGGCCAAGGAACACACCAGACAAGTCAGGGATAAAGTTGTGGAGAAGTTTAAAGCAAGTTAGGTTATAAAAAAAATCCCAAGCTTTGAACACCACACAGAGCACTGTTTAATCCATCATCCGAAAATGGAAAGAGTATGAGACAACTGCAAACCTACCAAGACATGGCCGTCCATCTAAACTGACAAGCCGGGCAAGGAGAGCATTAACCACTTCAGCCCCGGAAGATTTTGCTGCTGAATGACCAGAGCATTTTTTGCGATTCGGCACTGCGTTGCTTTAACTGACAATTACGTGGTTGTGCGGCGCTGTACCCAAAAAAATTTACGTCCTTTTTTTCCCACAAATAGAGCTTTCTTTTGATGGTATTTGATCGCCTCTGCAGTTTTATTTTTTGTGCTATAAACAAAAGAAAGAGCGACAAATTTGAAAAAAACACAATATGTTGTACTTTTTGCTATAATAAATATCCCCATTTTTTTTAAAAAAAGCAAATTTTTTCTCAGTTTAGGCCGATATGTATTCTTCTACATATTTTTGGTAGTAAAAATCGCAATAAGCTTATATTGATTGGTTTGCGCAAACATTATAGCGTCTACAAAATAGGGGATAGATTTATGGCATTTTTATTATTATTCTTTTTTTTACTAGTAATGGCGGTGATCTACGATTTTTATCGTGACTGCGACATTATGGCGGACACATTGGACAATTTTGACACATTTTTGGGACCATTGGCATTTATACAGCGATCAGTGCTATAAAAATGCATTGATTACTGTAAAAATGTCCCTGGCAGTGAAGGGGTTAACACTAGGGGCTATCAAGGGGTTAACTGTGTTCCCTAGCGTGTGTTTTAACTGAAGGGGGGATGGGACTAGCTAGGGGAAGAGATAGATCTGTACCTTGTATGAACACACGATCAGTCTCTTCTCCCCTCAGAGAACCGTGATCTCTGTGTTTACATACAGAGATCCCGGCTCTCGCCGTGTCACAAGCGATCGCGGGAGCTCCAGGGTCGAACAGCGGGCGTGTGGCCGCCCCTAGTGGTCAAAAAAGGAAGCGACATAACGGCAATTCGCGCAGCCGAGCCATGTTGCCGCAGTACAACTGCGGCGGCTGGTCGGTAAGTGGTAATCAGAGAAGCAGCCAAGAGGCCCATGTTAACTTTGGAGGAGCTCCAGAGATCCACAGCTCAACTGGGAGAGTCTGTCCACAGGACAACTATTAGTCCTGCACTCCACAAATCTGACCTTTATGGAAGAGTGGCAAGAAAAAAGTCATCATTGAAAGAAAGCCATAAGAAGTCCTGTTTGCAGTTTGCGAGAAGCCATGTGGGGAACACAACAAACATATGGAAGAAGGTGCTCTGGTCAGATGAGACCAAAATTGAACTTTTTGGCCTGAAAGCAAAACGATATGTGTGGCGGAAAACTAAAATCACCCTGAAAACATCATCCCCAACGTGAAACATGGTGGTGGCAGCATCAAGTTGTGGGGATGCTTTTCTTCAGCAGGGACAAGGAAGCTGGTCAGAGTTGATGGGAAGATGGATGGAGCCAAATACAGGGCAATCTTAGAAGAAAACAAAAGACTTGAGACTGGGGCAGAGGTTCACCTTCCAGCAGGACAACGACACTAAACATACAGCCAGAGCTACCATGGAATGGTTTAGATCAAAGCATATTCATGTGTTAGCATGGCCCAGTCAAAGTCCAGACCTAAATCCAATTGAGAATCTGTGGCAAGACTTGATTTGAAAATTGCTGTTCACCGACGCTCTCCATCCAGTCTGACAGAACTTGAGCTTTTTTGCAAAGAAGAATTGGCAAAAATCTCACTCTCTAGATGTGCAAAGCTGGTAGAGACATCCCCAAAAAGACTTGCAGCTGTAATTGCAGCGAAAGGTGGTTCAAGTATTGACACAGGGGAGGCTGAATACAAATGCCTCCCACACTTTTTAGATTTATTAGTAAAACATTTTGAAAACCATTTATAAGTTTCCTTCCACGTCACAATTATGTGCCACTTTGTGTTGGTCTATCACATAAAATCCCAATAAAATTTATTTACGTGAACCAGAGGCTCTAATAGGCTTCACAAAAGGGTGGCCTTGGAGAGCAGAACATTGCGCTCCGAGGCCCACTCTGTTTTGTGACGATAGCGAATTCATTTTTGCTATTTTTCACACTAAAGTTCCTCCATGCCAATCAGGAGGCAGGCCATGAAACCTGTTTACCGATTGGCCAAAGTTTCAGGCGATCCTATTGAATGCTTAGCGCTTTGCCGGAAGAGGAGACAGACAGCGGAGGAAGCTGGAGGAGCGTACACCAGAGCCGCCGCTGCCCGCACTCCAGGAGAGAACCCACTACACAGTAAGTGCTAAACCACCCCCGGGGGGGGGGCGCTGTCATAGCGGAGCCGCGCTGCCAGGGGATGGGAGCTGTTTGTTTGCTGCCCCCCAAAAGAAGAACCCACCAGCCGCCACTGATGGTACAGGAGACACAAATCAGGAATATGAAGTGTTCTGCCGCATACACACGATTGGACATTCCGACAACAAAATCCTGGATTGATTTCTGACGGATGTTGGCTCAAATCTTGCATACACACGGTCGCACAAATGTTGTCGGAAATTCCGAACGTCAAGAATGCGGTGACGTACAACACGTACGACGAGCTGAGAAAAAATGAAGTTCAATAGCCAATGCGGCTCTTCTGCTTAAATCAGAGTATGTGTGGAATTTTGTGCGTTGGAATTGTGTACACACTATCGGAATTTCCGACAACGGATTTTGTTGTCGGAAAATTTGAGAACCAGCTCTCAAGTTTTTGTTGTCGGAAAATCCGACAAAAAATATCCCATGGAGCCTACACATGGTTGGAATTTCCGACAACAAGCTCCCATCGAACATTTGTTGTCGGAAAATCCGATCGTGTGTACGCGGCATTCGGGTAACAAACGCCTAAATACCACTTTAAGGCACTGCTAGTATAATTTAATGTGTGCCTGTAAATGCTGGCGTTAATTGGCAGAATGTCTTACAAACATTTACCACGCTTCTTTTATTAATCTAAAAAGCACAAAGCAGCCTTCTTGGTGCTTTTTTGCCATCCTTCGGATCCTGGCTGGGAGTGATGAATACAGATGTGAATCGGAGTCCTGGCTATGGCTTCAGTTGTAGTGGGCTTCAGCAGGAATTTAACAGGCCTTTAGTGAACTCTAAGAGCCTAGGCTGAGCTATGCCAACATTCAAAGCTTAGCAAATGCCTGCTAAATCTATCTAAATGCTTGCTGAACACCAGGCTCTTGAAGCTGACATTTGTAAGCTAAGATAAAAAAAATGCCTGACTCAGCTTAAATTTACTTTTGACATGCATAAAATATTTGTATATAAAAATGTAATAAACATTTAGCCTGGGTTCACACTATAATGCGCTGCGGACCGCACAGGAGAGCTGTGCGTCCCTGTTCACCGTTTCAGGGACGAATCAGGGCCGATTCTATGCCTGAATTCGGCCCTGAAACGCAGCCAAAGACGCACAGCGTTTTTGTGCAGTGCGCATCGCAGCCGCCCCGGAGATATGTGAACCGGCTCCATAGGGAGCCAGCCACATTCTCCTGCTATGCGAATTAGAGGTGCGGAAACGCACCTCTAATTCGCATAGGTGTGAACCCGGGCTTAATATAAAATGGGGCATTTGTTTTTTAGGTATTGCAAACTACAAGAGTCGTATAAAGGCTTACTCCATTAGACAATACCAAGAACTCATGGCAACCCATCTAATGTGTATTGTAGTTTTATCACTGATGGTTTCTCTTCTTTCTATGGTTTATTGTTAGGAATGCACCAATACCATATTTTTTACAATGAGTACAAGTACCGATACTTTTTTTTTAGTACCCGCTGATACCAATTACCGATACCTACCGCAACTGTTTTGTTTACACTTCAGCTGTCAGCAATGGTACAAAGCATTGAAAAGTTCACAAAGGAAATACAATTTTTTTTTTATTTTGCACTTTTTTTTAACGTGAAACGCGTAAATATATGTTAAAAGTATAAAAAAAATGTACGAACAAAGCAAACAAAAATAAAGTTTAAATTATTAATAGTTTATAAAAATAGAAATGAACAAACAAAAAAATCAGCAGGAAAATAATTAAATGGAGAAGGAGAATAGGGAGTTAATTAAAGTGATTGTAAAGTCTCGTTTTTTTTTTTTTCCTATAAAACATGTTATACTCACCTGCTCTGTGCAGTGAATTTGCACAGAGCAGTCCCGATCCTTTTCTTCTCGGGTGCCTCTTCTGTGCTCCTGCTCCTCCCTCCTGTTCAGTGCCCCCACAGCAAGTAGCTTGCTATGGGGGCACCCAAGTCAAGCTGCAGCTTCCTGTGTCCATTCAGACACACGGAGCTACAGTTCAGCCCCACCCCCCTCTCTCCTGATTGGATAACTGTCTTTGATTGACAGCAGTGGGAGCCAATGGCGCTGCTGCTGTGTCTCAGCCAATCAGGAGGGAGAGTTCCAGATGGCTGAGACACTCGTGAACATCGCTGGACAGAGATGGGGCTCAGGTAAGTATTGGGGGGCTGAGGGGGGTTGCTGCAAACAGAAGACTTCTTTATAGAATGCACTAAGATAAAAAAAAACTTCTTTACAACCCCTTTAAGGCTGAGTAGAGTAAATTAAGGGTTAATAAGGGGTTAAACAGAGGAACATTCAATACATTAAAAAAAAAAACAAAAAAAACATTTTTTTTTTACTTGACAGGTTGCTTTAAAACCAAAGTTCATCCCTTTGATCTGTAGATGAATGAATAGAAAGATACAAAAAGAAACAATGTTTCTTTTTATCTTTCTGTTTCAGCAGCTGAGCAATGTTGTTGATAAACTTTGCCCAGCTACTCTTTTTTTGACAGCTCCAATTGCTGGGACTTTGTTTACACTTTAGCTGTCAACAGGGGAACCCCACTAACAGCTAAATGAGTCATTGGTTGTTGGCCCCGCTCCTTAACAAACGATAATTCATGTTTGTTTGTTTTTTTTACATTTCAGCTGTCAGTGGGGGAATCCCGCTGAAAGCTGAAATAACCGAGCATGAAAGTATCGGAGCATTTGCACGAGTACCAATACTCGTGCAAATGCTTAGTATCAGCACTGATACCGGTATCAGTGCAACCCTAGTTATTGTACTTCACACCATTTTTGTTCTTTATGCATTTTAACTAAAGTTTTCTCAAGGCTTGTACAGTTCAAGGTGACATGGGATGTGGAGAGAACGTTTAGGAAAAAAAGTGGCCTGAGGTACACATGACTAAAGCCCAAGCTTAAAGTGGTTGTAAACCCTCCTTCCTGACTTTTACCTATAGGTGAGCCTAGAATAAGACTTACCTATAGGTAGTGAAAATATCTCCTAAACGTGCAATTTCCTTGTAGTGCGCCGATAATGTCCTTGGTGCATGCGCTGTGAAGAAATGGACCTCTGTGCCGTTTCTTCCCCAGCGTGTGCTATGACGGGAGTGACGTCACGTGGCTCTGGCCAGTCACAGAGCCGGAGTCCGCGGCCCCGGAAGGAAGAGGGGCAAAGATGGATGCGGCCTGCACTGGGGACATCACAGGATTTGTTTGCAGGTAAGTGTCACATAATGGGCTAGTATGCGATGCATACTAGTTCATTAATCTTTTAATTCGCAGGGTTTGCAGGGAGCAAAAGAGGAAGTAAAAGCCATTGGGGTTTACTTCCTCTTTAAAGTAGAACTATAAGCAAAACTTTTTAATTTTGGATAGAGTAAGGGAGGGTTATAACCCCTGTCAGATTTTTTTTTTTTTTGCCATCCATGTTTTATTGCAGAGATTTCCCTTCACTTCCTGTCCCATAGCCGAACAGGAAGTGAGAGGAAATCCTTGCAAATTAAGGGAATTCCTTGGGGATCCCCAGTTTACCAGAACTAGTGTCCCCATTGAAAGATTTCCCCTCTATTATGCCCTGTACACACGATCGGACATTCCGACAACAAAATCCATCTGATTTTTTTCCGACGGATGTTGGCTCAAACTTGTCTTGCATACACATGGGTCACACAAAGTTGGTCGGAAATTCCGAACGTCAAGAACGCGTTGACGTACAACGCGTACGACGAGCTGAGAAAAATGAAGTTCAATAGCCAGTGCGGCCCTTCTACTTGATTCTGAGCATGCGTGGCACTTTGCGCGTCGGAATTGTCTACACACGATCGGAATTTACGCAAACTGATTTTGTTGACGGAAAATTTTAGATCCCGCTCTCAAACTTTGTGTGTCGGAAATACCGATGGAAAAAGTCCAAAGGAGCCTACACGCGGTCGGAATTTCCGACAACAAGCTCCGATCGCACATTTTCCGTTGGAAAGTCCGACCGTGTGTACAGGGCATTACTTTTCTGGGAACAACCCAAAATTTGTGATTTTCTTTGACTGAGGGACCTGTAGAGTGTAGAGACTCCGATTATCTATAAAACATTAAACACTTGACCAATCCCTCCTTCCCATAGGCGTGCGCAAGGGGTGTGCCTGGGCACACCCTAATGCTGGAGTTGGCAACCCATCAATTGTGGGCAGGTGACAGGTAAGCCGCGATCCTTACTTGCCAACCCCCAGAACCTGGACAGGATAGGCGGCTGGAGTGGAAATTAAGGGACCGATCTGTATTTTCTTCTGCAGCAGCTGAAAGTAGGCTTTTCCTCCTCTTCCTCTCGCTGATATTCAGCTGCCACAGGAGGAAAATACAGGGGATTGTCTTGCATACACACGGTCACACAAAGTTGTCGGAAAATCTGATCATTCTGAACGCGGTGGCGTAAAACACGTACTTTGGGACTTTAAACTAAGCAGGAGCCAATAGCTTTCATCTCTTTATTTATTCTGAGCATGCGTGGCACTTTGTGCATCGGATTTGTGTACACATGATCGGAAATACCGACAACAGATTTTGTTGTCGGAAAATTTTATAGCCTGCTCTCAAACTTTGTGTGTCGGAAAATCCGATGGAAAATGTGTGATGGAGCCTACACAAGGTCGGAATTTCTGACAACAAGGTCCTATCACACATTTTTCGTCGGAAAATCCGACCGTGTGTACGGGGCATTAGGGGTTTCCTGTCTTTTTTCTGTAAGCCTAGACTTTATTTTGTTTCTCTGTTTCAGAGCATCTCGAATTATTGTCTCCTCCATGCCCTCGAAGAAGGGATTTAGCTTGAATATCCCGAAACGCGTCGAATTACAGGAGAAATGTTGTGGTGTTTTGCTTATATGCTACACATGGATACTGTATATAACTCTGTACATCACTGTCATGTTTGTTTATGACAGGGTTTTTACTTAATAAATTTTCTATTTTTTGAAATATTTGTATTTTCTCAAAAAGTTTGCCCTTAAAGTCCCTTTTGTACCAGGGGGGTACTTACCTTTATATATAATATATTGGGATGATGGCAACAACAAATGGAGTCCGGTCTCCACAATGGTTCTTCCCAAAGAATCCTTTTTTTAACCTGGTGATCTTGTGAATAACACAAGATTACTGTCCCTTGGTGGCTACACTCACTTTTTCACTATAACTATGGAGGCAGCCATGGTTGCCACCTAGACTGGACACATGTCTGCCTTTGGTCATATCTATTACATGGGGGTCATGGGATTAGTAGTTTACACAAGAAAGATAAAATAGTTTTTGCTTCTAGTCCAGCCCACATGAATTAACAAGGATAGTTAATCTCCATAAGGATCAACATGTATTTTCTGTACTTGCTGAAAATACCCTTAGCTTGAAAATTTTAAAACAAATGCAGCCAGCCAATCTAAAGGGCTGGTAAGCCAAAATAAATATTTTTTTTTTGTTCTTGGGTTAAGTTATCCTTTAAAAACTTTTGCATGATGGCCCACTAACCTTTTACACTAAAGGAGAGCAGCCGAAATTAGTCAAAAAGGCAAAAAGGGACTCCTTCAAACTAAAATGACCCAAATAAATGTAATTATGAAACCAAATAAAATAAATAATTAACAGAATCAGAGTGGGGAAGATAAGCAAGCCCATGGGCTCATCTTTGGTCAAAGACAAAAGTAGGTCAAATAAAGGACTTGGAGCTAAATATTCGGCAGATAAGAAAACAACGCAAAAGCCAAAATATAAAGAACAATGTTTTATTCTGAACACTAGCACACAGGAAAGTATTGTGCACACAATGGGGGTTGAGGTCACGTTGTTTATAGAGAGAGACGGCTGAGCTTCTCTTTCACAATCCTTCTTGAGACATCTGGAAATTCTGAGCACATTAGGCAATTTCCCCACCGCCCACATGTCATTATTTTTTATCATGGCAACGGTGAGCGCGGGTCATTGTGTGATTCACTGATCTGTTTTCAAGTGTCACCCTCCGATCTGAACAAACCACTGTGACAATTTTCCGGCCACCTTCCTGGGAGGAATGGCCCTCTCCAACTGGCAAGTCCTGTGGTCTGAAATGGAGAAAAATGGCAATAAGCGCCTAGCGTCTCCTGATATGACATAGACAACTGGCTAGAGGTTGGTACAAATACAGAAATACAAAGAAATGCCACTGCTGATCTCCTTTTTTTAAATGCTAGCTTGTAGCAGGTATGGTGGTATAAAAGATATAAGGCATCACAACTGTTTCATTAAAGGTGATTTTATCCAAGTAAAACTGGCGAACATGGCCTCACAAACTGCTCTACCTAAGCTGAATTTTTGGTGCAAATTACAATTATTGCACTTTCTTGCCTCTCTCCCACCAGCTCCATCATTTACTTGAAACCTTAAGTAATTTGAGCTATTATGTGACTCTCAGCGACTACTCAATTCTCCCCTGACAGATTTCAATTTCCGTTATATTTCTAGATGGGAACAGGACCTATTCCCACTATTCCCAATGCACACGTTCCTGTAGAAATGGATGTGCACATAGGTGTGCGTAGGGGGTGTTCCAGGTGTGCCTGGGTACACCCTAATCACTCTGTGCAGTGCTAACTCCCCATACTGTCCAGGCATCCCTCTTCTCTCTTGCTGCGGGGGATGTTTCAGGATGGAGAGCAGGGGAAAGGATTAGTCAATATGTCATTTACCGGCCCCTTCCTTTGCTAATTGAATGTAGTGAACACACTCATTCACTGTGTTTATTCACAAACTGAAGCACAGTAAACACTGTTTACTATGCTTTAGTGTGTTCGAGCTTTGGGGTGCACACCCTAATGCAATAGGCTGCGCACCCCCAAGGCCTATGCCTTTAAGTGGGTGCTGAAGCAACCAACAGCTGGACCTGTGTCAAGTCAGAGCAGGAGAATGTCACCAGCACGCCAAGGATCTCCAGAGTGGGTCAGCGTTACAGCAGATTGATACGTTTCAGAGCCAAGCAAAAAACCCTTTATTAGACCTCACATCCCTGATGAATAGATCCTGCCTGGCTCCGAAACGTTGCAATCTGCTGTAACAATGTGATTGCTGATTAAAGCTTTGGACCTACTCTGGAGTTCCTTGGTGTGCTGGTGACATTCTCTTGCTTCTGCAGTCTCTTATGAAAACAGATAGAAAGGATACTTCTCTTCACGCATAAAACTTCTATTTGCTCCAAATATCAGGAGTCTGGATTTCAAATTTTGCCTAGGTGGTATTATACTCCCTATAGACTACATTACATGTTTCCCTCAAAGCTTGGAGCACTCCTAGAGATGTGGAGAAGCAGTAGAGGATTTACTTCATATTATTTAGTCCTGTATCAGGCTTCATACCTTTTGGTCAGAGGTGCATTGCAACACTCAGAAATGTACAGACCGTAAGCTTTCCCTAGACCCATCTTTCTTTTTGTTGCACCATCACAGTATGCCCAAGTAGTGCTACCCCTCATAGGAGCTGCTAAGTAGATTGCCCTGATCCTTTTACCAGTAGTTTCCTCACAGCAAACACACAGTTTTGATCACTCTTTAGGCTAATTAACCAGTCTGGGGGTATGTGCTTTTTATGATGCTTTAATAAGAACTTGGATAGGTAGTGTCACGTACCTTACAGCGGAGCCCGAAATGATGAGGATGGCCTCTTGCACGGTTCCGGTCCAAGCACCCCTGGTGGTGGGTACAGAGAGTACGAGGGCAACGAAAGGGTGCAGGTGCCTGCAGGCAGGAGGCTGGAACTTGGAGATATAGGAACCTCTGCTGAGGAGATGTGGAAACTGATCACCAAACTTGTTTAGTGGGAGCCAGATCAGGATCAACTGCAGAATCAGAAACAGGCAGGACTCGGCAACAGGCTGGCAGTGGGGTACCAAGTCAGAAGGCAAAACCGTAGTCAGGAACAGGCAGGGGTTGGCAACAGATGGGCAGCAGGGTACTGAATCAGGAGGCAGAGCCGTAATCATAAGTTCAAGCCAAGGTCAGTATTGCAGGTAGAGGCAGGTTCAGCAGGCAGTGGAGATCCAAGAGAATGGTCAGAAGATAGCCGGGTTTTCAGGAACAAGGTCAATCAGGCAGCGTAACAACAGGAACACAGGAACAAGCTGAAGACAATCCAGCGCTGATGCTAGGCAGACTCTCTGTTTATATAGGGTGCTGTGTTCCAGGATTCGCGCCAGCGTACGTGCGCACATTAGCGATTTGGCACTCGCCGGGCGCGCGTTCGCATAGAGGTGCCATTGTGCATGCCCACCCTGGATCTCATTTGTCTCTGGCTATGGTTCCGTGCATGCACATTAGCATTAGCAGAACGAGGATTGGCAGCTGCTGCACGGAGGTGGGTGCTTGCTGTGTGAGTTCTCTGACAGGTAGTGGGTAATGGTAGGATACTTCAGTAACCCTTAGCAACGGCCTGAGGAAACTTTCTCTTGTAAAACTGTGAGCAAAGTCCTTGCATAAAGACCAATGGACTGAGCTTTGCAGTGCAATTAAAGGTGATTAATCTTCCTTTCTGGACAGTCCAAGTAAAGTCCTTTCATTAAGAATTAAATAGCTCTTCAGGACACTGAGCACAATGTCCCCTTTAGACCTACTGACTCTAGCACAGAAAATATGGCCTCAGCACAAAGTCCAGTCTCTAGGATCTCTCTCACCAGTCTGTACTGTACAAATGTCCATGGAAAATAGGTTGCCTTCTTCCAGTGTCCTCAAGACACTTTTACCCCGTTGCACCGGACTACATGCTTAGACAACAGCCCATCAGTCAGCTCAGACCTCTAGCTAGCCACACTGAGGCCTGGACAACCAGCAGGCGCATGGTAGAATTGTCTAGGGGGCTAGCAGCCCCCCTGTGCTGTGAACTCCTCAGGGAAAAAGACCATCCTGCTCTCAGTCCCAGAGTATTTATACAGACTCCCATTCACCATTTGGGCACCTCTCCCCAGGAATTGGCCAGAGCTGTATGAATATTCTCATTAGACTCTTCCTGCCCACTAACTTCCAGAACATTTCTGGACCAACCAGGGGGAAGCAGTCAATTCTGCAAACATTGAAACATAGAGCAGACAGAACAATCAACACAGCCACGCTGATTACGGTGGGTTAAAACTAAATTTGCTTTACTTGAAGCGCTTTTTTTACTACTGAAATGTAAGTTGTTTACTTATTTTAATAAATTTGTTTTACAAAACGGTATTATGCTATGTGGCCCCCCTTCCTTTATTTTCATATGGGCTATCCCCCTGAGATGATCTACGGGAAGGTTTGCCATCCATTTTAAAGATAGTTCCATCAGGAGTCTGGATATGTTTGGAGTTTTGTCGCCATCCAGTTGGGAGGTCCTTCTTTTTGATTGCCTGTTGGTGATACAAGCTAGATTGACTCATTGAACGTACGTTCTTATGAGTTCAATCCGTCTGGTAAGCCTTCCCTTTTCTCTATGTGGAGGGTCCATAACGCATGCATCGTTGCATGCGTTATCCACGTGGTGAATAAGGAATTGTATACCTTTTGGATTAACATCAGTCTTTTGCAGTCCAAGAGACACCTGAGGAACATCAGAGACTTTACTTGTTAATTTGTCACACTTTGAATCCAGTGTTGATCGATATAGACGTTTTTTCATTTTCATAGAGTTTTATAAGTTACATCATTTAGCTTCTTAAAATCTATAGCGCTACACTTGTCTATGCACTTAAATTTTGACAAAATCCTTGTTTGTTGTGTGAGCTGCTGTCCTGTTGGGTGAGCGCAGGGTTAAACTTTTTTCTAGACACGAGAAGGGCAACACAAGGTCAGGTTATGGATATATGGGGTATCTCAGCCAATTAGCAGGGGCTTTCTTGGATCCCTTGGCCTGCTGGGAGAGCCTATATATTTGGGTGTAATCAGGTGATTTGGTTCTGGGTGAAGGTGTCTTGTATTTCCCGGCTGCTAGGCCAGAGATTGGGCCTATCCCGGGCACATCTGGCTGCTAGGCTGTCTGAGGGCCTATCCAGAAGTAAGAGAGCAGCGCAGGGTTGGGATTGCGGCTTGCAGTTCAACCAAAAGTGACGGTTCTGCTGGCTGGAGAACCTGTCATGGTCGGAGGTAGCGGGGAAGCTGTCGCCAGTAAGGGACTATCCGGCTAATTACCAGGGACCACAGTGGGTAACTGAAGCAAGTACCAGAGCAGTATTCTCACCAACCGGGGACGGTGAAGAATTTGGAAACTTCAGCGGGTATCAATGGTGGCCACAGCACCCAAGAGCCGATGCAAGAATCAGCCCATATGAGGCCACCGCTGGATGCCGGGACAGGTAAGTGTCCTAATAGTAAGAGTCAGCAGCTACAGCATTTATAGCTGCTGACTTTTCATTTTTTTGAAGGGGGCAGAACTTCAAGGTGACTCCTTGGATTTTAGGGTGAGTTGAAATGGCTGATATGCCAAGGTCACCCTTAGTAAAAGCTGTAAATGCAAACAATAAATAGTCAGGGCCGTCTTTAATATTGACTGGACCCCGGGCAAACATTTTCTTGGGCCCCCTCTTCCATGCAATTTCGCTCGCCACATGCTTTGAGACATACAATAAATAGCAGCTAGATTTAAAATCAGTTTACTGAATAATATCAGGCAGCAATTGCGATTGGTTGCCAGAGGTTACAGTGTATCATTACTGCTCACTGACTGGCTGCTAGAGGTTACAGCACACATTATGGCTCACTGAATGTTTGCTCGAGGTTACAGCACATGACTTCTGCTTGTTGATTGGTTGCTAGCGATTACTGTACATCAATACTGCTCACTGATTGCTGGATGTTACTGGACATCTATACCACTAACAAATTGGTTGCTAGGGGTTACTGTACATTATTACTGCTCATTGATTGGTTCCTAGAGGTTACTGCATATCCTTACCGCTCAATGATTGGTTGCAAGAGCTTAGTGTACAGCATTACTGCTCACTGATTGGTTGATAAAGGTTACAGCGCATCATCTCCTCACTGCCTGCACACCATGGACTGAGGAGGTGAGGGGGTCCATCAATAGACAGAAAACTCCTAGGAATCCTAGGACTCCTGGGATCAGTGGCAATGCTGGGGGGTTGATGGGATCAGTGGTAGTGGTGGGGGGATGGGATTAGTTAGGAGGCAGTACACTATGACAAATTCTGAATCATGTAGAGCAAAGCTGGAAATCTTTGTCAAGTTTATAGTGGGGGATTCTACCAATGTAATGGGAAATTTACAATGACCACCAATGTGAGGGGGGATTTACACTGACCATCAATGTGAGGGGGGATTTGCACTGACCACCATGTATCGGGGGATTTTACGCCACCCACCAATAGAAAAGAGGGATTTCTACGCTGACACCAATGTAATAAGAGCATTTACACCAACCACCAGTGTAAGGGGGAATATACAATGACCTCCATGTAAGTGGGAATTTACACTGACAACCATTGTCGAGGAGATTTGTACTGACCACCAATGTAAGGTGACAATTATACACCGACCACCAATGTTAGGCTGGATTTACACTGAACACCAATGTAAAGGGGGATTTACACTGACCACCAGTGTAAGGGCAATTCCGCACTTACCACTAATGTAAAGGGAAATGTACACTGATCACCAATGTTATGAAGAATTTACACTGACAATCAAAGTAATGGGGGCTTTTACATCAACAGCCAATAAAGGCGGATTTCTACACTTGCTACCAATATAAGGGGGATTTACACTCACCACCAATTTAAAGGGGGCTTATACATGGACCACCAATGTAAGGGAGGATTCAAAACTGATCATAAATGCAAGTTTGGATTTTTTAATGATTACCAATATAAGGAGGAGTTTCTACACTGGCCACTAATGTAATGGGGATTTACCCTGACCATTAATGTAATAGGAGCATTCACAGTAACCACCAATGTAAAGAGGGATTTACACTGACCACAAATGTAAGGGGGACCTTCACACTGGCCACTAGTGTGAATGAAAGGATTGTACACCAAGCCCCAATGTAATGAGAAGATTTACACTGACTACCAATCTAACTGAGACATTTAACCTGCGTTCACATTTGTGTGTGACGGGAATACATGCAAAAACGCTTTCCTGACACCACAGAAACATGCTGCCCTTTAGCAGATACACAGAAGTGTCATTAATTGTTAATGACACCCTCATGCATCGGCGGAGATGTGCATATTCACATGCACCAAAATTCAGGGTGCTGTGGCACCCCGTTCATTTGAAGAAGAGTTCCACCTCCAATTTGCTTACCTTTACAGAATAGGCTGATGTTAGGCTTAATGACTATAGTTGTAGGCAGGACTTTCAAGCATGCTCTTTTACCTCCCCAGTAGGCAGTATTCAGCAGAAGTGATGGTAGATATGACCTCAGGGGGACATGATATACATATGAATGCCGCCTCTATTTACATATCAATGCCGCAGTCCGTGACTATTTACATATTAATGCCGCCGCTATTTACATATCAATGAGTCATCTGTACATGGCAATAGGGCAGAGCTGGGCAGCAGCAACAGAACTTTACACTGAGATATCGGGACACAGCACGGGACTAAAAACTTCAAGGGATAAGGGAATTTTTTTTTTTGTCCAAAAACGTTTTTATTGAAAAACGAATACATACAGTCCACAGATCTTCAGGTAAGACATACAAAATAAATGAGTACATTTCCTGAAATGGATAAGACATATCATAATACATTTTCATATTGATGCAGTCCCCATCACCATACAACATGTGCTCAATGTCTAGTTCCACAGTGCTCCCCACCCACTGTCCTAAGCAGCCTGGCCCATCTACCTTAGTTTGATACTAATGCAGAGTGCACAATGCATTCAGCCACTATTAAATCTCAATAGTCTATCCATGACTAGTGTAGCGGGCACCTACTTTCATGTAGGTGACCTTTTTCTGTGTTTAGATTACAAAGTACAGTTTCAGGTAAAATTTAGGCAGGCTTGTGTTATTATAACAGGCCTGGTTGTTTATTTTAACTGGGAGTGTCAGTGTAGTGCAGGGTGTGGCCAACTGTGCTTGGACCCAGAGATGCCTCCTCTTGCTTTCAGTGACATGGTTCTGGAAGAGGGGTTGGACTTGGGATCTGAGTGACAGGCAGCTTGTGTGTGATTTCTGGTAAATCATTAATTTGTTTGGCAGGAGGCGGGACTCTCATAAAAGCTGGAGTCACGTGACAGGGAGGGGAGTCGGTAGTCGAGTCTGGTGCCCAGAGAGGGGAGAGGTGCCCCCGCGGGGAGCCAACGAATCCCCCCCACAGGGGGGGAGGGGGGACCGGGACCTGCAGAAAAGCTAATGACACCGGACAGCATGTAGTCGCTGGTGTCATTGGACGCAGAGTGCATAAAAGTCCAAAGGAAAGTGAATTCAAATCTTCAATGTTCAATTAATGTTCATAGATGCTCAGATGAATCAATTAGAACAGCAAATAGTAAGTAGAATGCTTACCAGATGGCAAGCCAAATGAAACAAGTGGCTTAAACCCAGCCTGGGCCTTTAAGGAACCAGTCCCGGTGAATTTGAGCAAAACTTCCACTCGTGAAGGATAAACGTGGATTCATGCAAATTCATCCCAAAAAAATTAGATATAAAACATAGCGTAATATTGTCAACAAATAAAGAAAAAAAGGAAAAAGGGGAACCCTCACACAGTGATAAATCATATAAAATCATAAAAAACACCCAGTGTCCATAGACACACACAGGGTCTCTGTGCAAGTGACATAAAATCATGCAAATAATGAGAATAAACCCAATAGTGAGTATACACCAAAACCTTGCAGAGTTTCTGCTTACCAGATATTAGTAAAAATGCGTGAATAAACATCAACCACCGAATGGTTAATTGGTGAAGGGATATCAAACGTGCCGCAAAACACACCAATTTCCTGCTTACCAGATGGAAACCTTTGAATAGACACACTGACACAGCTTGGGAAAACAGCCTCCTTGCACCGGACAATGTTAACCAATCACGCCCGTCATATCCAAAGCTCCACAGTACCCATATTGTAAAGATATGGCAAGATAGTGTAATACCTTTTTAACTGCTTTATTCAAAGAAGAAATACACTTACAATAAAAAAGAAGATAACAGCGATGCCGGCCGGCAAACAAACGAACTCCCGTCCTCAATGGCACGTACCTCCCAGACGCGTTTCGTCATAGGGTGACGTTTCCAATATAATATCTTATAATATCTTATCAGCAGCTCCTGTGGGGGTAAGTGCTACACTAGGTCATCCGGGGCAAGCCCAGGGGTACCGATCCAAGGCTCCCACAGTTTTTCAAATTTTTTTGAACATCCCCTATGTTGATATATGATTTTTTCCATTCTCAGTATATTGCCTAGTGCAGTAATCCATTCCTTAATGGAAGGAGGTGCCTCAGACTTCCAGTGCATCATTATCAGCTTACGGGCCACAAAAAGCGCCCTGGTGAGGGCTTTTCTAACGTGAGGGTCCGTTCCAGTTCATCTAACAAATTCAAAATGCAGTGTCTATGGTCCAATGGAATTGATACCCAAAACACCGCACCCAGCGTATCTGTCACCCCCTTCCAGTATACATGTAGTCTGGGGCACCGCCAAAGCATATGTAGTAAATCCCCATGGTCCCTTTTACATCTAGTACATGTTGGTGTGGATAGCAATACTATGCAATGTGTGAGGTGTGTAATATATTCTCAGCGTGTATATAGTTGTGTCAGCCTTTGCGTTACATTCAGTGAACACACTGAAACTGACTTAATGCTTCCTCCCGTTGATCCTCATCCAGGGGTCCTACATCCATCTCCCATTTTCTTTTCACTGTCAGGGGGTGTTTTGTAAGGTATTTGTGGAGTAATGTGCCATAGCTCTTGGAAATAAACCCTTTAGAGGTCTCTGCTGCTATAAGTTGAGCGATAAGGGGGGTCGAGTCCACATGCCATTCAGAGGTTTTTGATTGGGCTATAAAAGCGTGTCTAAGTTGCATATAGTAAAAAAGCATGTGTGCTGGCAGCCTGTAAAGCTCCCTCAAGGAATCAAAAGGCCGCAATTTTCCACTAGTTACTATTTGTGTTAGGTAGAAAACACCAAACCTCTTCCACCTCTCCGCATGTTGCAATTTGGCCAACTCCAGATAGGAGTCATTTTCCCATATGGGGCTAAACTCGTTGATACCAGTCGCCTCCTGCAAATATTTGGTTTTGTTCCATACCTTCTGTATTAGGGTATATGTGGGAAAACTTTTGTGAGGTTTACCCGAAAGCTAATGCCTCAAGGGCAGTCGGAACAGATTTTTCACCTACCGTATGGAGCATTATATATTCTGAAGCACTGGGAGTACTGTCTGCAGGGTCTCCCTCCAGAGCCATGGTACCTATCAGATGTTGCAGTTGCGATGCCAAGTAGTAAAGCCATGGATTCGGCAATGCAAGACCACCTTCGTCTTTGGGACGTTGGAGATGTTCTAATTTTATCCTAGGGGGTCGGTTTTTCCATATCAGCTCACGAAAAAATGGCATTTACTATCCTAAAGGTCTTTAGTGGGATCACTACAGGTGAATTGTGTAATATGTATAGCAGTTGAGGCATAAGAATCATTTTAACTAGATTCACCTTGCCCGCAACTGACATAGAGCATTCCAAGTCTTAACTCGCGGGCAGAATCTGACCAACAGCGGGGAAATATTAAGCTGGCTGTATTCCCTGATCCTTGGGGATACCTTTATCCCCAGATATCTAAAGGAGGCAGCTATAGGTATATTACCCACTCGCTCTTCATTTTGTAGTTGTATGTCATCTATCGGCATTAGGGCTGATTTGGTCCAGTTTATTTTTAGGCCTGAAAATTCCCCAAAACGAACCACTGTATCCATCGTTTTATGCAGGGATTGATCTGTATCGCCCCATAGAATCATTGTATGGTCAGCATAGAGCATCACCTTCTACTGTCTATCTCCATAGCAGAAGCCGGTGATATCCTTGTGATCTCTAATCCGGATTGCCAGTGGTTCTATTGCCAGGGCAAACAGCTGGGGGGACAAAGGGCACCCCTGCCGCGTGCCCCGGCCTGAAGTAAAAGGTGGCGACATTCTGCCCGCCTCTCTAATTATCGCCTGAGGGCAAGTATACAGCAGACGCACCCATGAAATGTACATTTCACCGAAACCGAAACGCATCATTACTTCCTATAGATATGGCCACTCCACACTGTCCAAGGCTTTCATAGCATCTAATGACAGAAGAGCCCTTTTACCCTTATTCTCAACCTGAGATTGCATGTTAAGGAATAATCATGTAAGATTTATTGCCATAGATTTGTTGGGCATAAAGCCTGCCTGATTGGGATGTATGATTGAGGCAATGGCCCTGTTTAACCTAAGAGCCAGAGCCAATATTTTTATATCGGACTGTAGTAGCGATATCGGTCTGTACGAGGCCGGGTCCACTGGATCCTTGTCTGGTTTTAGGATTAGCACAATGTGGGCCTTAGACATAGAGGATTGTAGTGTGCTATGCTCCCTTGCAGCCTTAAAAACTTCCAGTAACTTGGGTAGTAGTATCTCAGAGTAATTTTTGTAGATCTCCATGGGGATGCCATCTCCCCCTGGAGCTTTACAGTTAGGGAACTCTGCTACTACTGCCTGTATCTCCTCCAAAGTTAAAGGGGCATCTAATTCTTCTCTCTGGGACACTGAGAGGGTCGGGAAAGCAATTTCATCCAGGTAACTGGACAACGCCCCAGAAATATACCTCAAAGCCGAACGGTATAATGTTTCATAAAAATCTGCCAGCGTTTGCAGTATCAGATCTGGGGAATGCACCAGCCACCCTTCAGCATTCTTCGTGGTTCCAATTACTGGAGATCTATGTTCAGAGTTAGCTATTCTATCCAGGAGGCGGCCTGTCGTCTCACCTTCCTCAAAAAAGGCAGTTTTAGAGAAAAACCTCTTTTTGTCTGCCGAAGAGGCCAGCAGGTGCTCGTACGCTGATTGAGCTGACTGCCAGACCTCCCTAGCGGAGTCGGAGGGGTCCTGCACATATTTTGCCTCCAAAGAATGAACCTGTAATTTTAGTGCTTCCCGCAGTGCCTCAGAATGTTTTTTAACCTTGGTAACCTCATTACTAAGTATTCGGCTAAGATGAGTTTTAAAAGCCTCCCACTCAGCTAGGATGGACAATGAGTTCGGCTGACAAGTAAAAAACTTTTGGATGCTCCCCTCTATTTCCTCAGGGGAAGTGAATAGCTGCAGCCAGAAGGCGTTAAATTTCCAGGGTGCTCTTCGGAGTGCAGATCGTTGAGTTACAATGAGACTTATCACCATATAGGAGTGGTTGGATACACAAGGAGGTTTGTAAGAAATGTCTGAAACCGAGGGTAGATAGTGACCCGTATGTTTTCAAGAAAAAAGAGAATTGTTTAGCAGTCGGGTTTTGGTGCCTCCATATATCTAACCAATCCACCTCCCGTAACAACCTGGCCAGAGGAGTTGCCCTGCGGGGAGCAGGTAAGCTCGGGACCGGGTGTTTGTCCAGGTCCGGATCCGGGATAAGGGAATTTAAACTGGGATAGTTGGCAAGTATGAGGCAGCTGATTTGGGCCCCACAACAATGATGGGGCCCAGGGCAGCTGCCCCTTTTGCCCTGCCTTAAAAACAGCCCTGTAAATAGTATTAGAGTTATGATTTAAACACTTACCTGACCTCCCAACGTTCTGAAACAGGAATGAGGGACACCTATTAGCAACAGGATGTAGGCATAGGACACGCCTTCTTAAAGGAGAACTGTGCAAAAAAAATGATTGGTTAAACCCACAAGTGCTTTTTTACCACTAGTATTCCTTTATATTGGCTTTTGGAATTTACAAATGCAGCAATTATAAATTGGGTGAAAGGTTTAGCACTGGGAAACACTTTTTATTAGATAAGTAGTGCATTTTATATATAGCTATATAGATCAGACCAAAATGAGGGCCAAATGAGGAGGAAAGAGGGACAGAGGGACTATGTTCCAAATCAGGGACAGTGCCTCGAAATCAGGGACAGTTGGGAGCTATGTTTAGGCGCCTTTCACACAGACGGCTATTCTGCCACAGTTAAAAGCATGTTTTTTTTTTTGTGAAATTCAAGACTCCATGTACTGCATTTGTACAGTGCGATTAGCTGCGGTTGCGTTTAGCTGCGGTTTTCCATTTCCATAGCAACCCGACAGGGTACCGACTCGTATTGAACGGGGATCCGACTTGGATCCCCGCCATTGCCCGGCACTGTTTGGTATAAATCTTGAGGGGGAACTCCACGCCAAATTTTAAATAAAAAACCGGCATGAGTTCCCCCTCCAAGAGCATACCAGGCCCTTCGGTCTGGTATGGATTATAAGGGGAACTCCCTACGCCAAAAAAACAGCATGGTGTCTCCCCCCCAAAATCCATACCAGACCCTTATCCGAGCACGCAGCCCGGTTGGTCAGGAAAGGGGGTGGGGACGGGCGAGCGCCCCCCCTCCTGAACCGTACCAGGCCGCATGCCCTCAACATGGGGGGTTGGTGCTTTGAGGCAAGGGGGCGCCCTGCGGGCCCCCCCACCCCAAAGCTCCTCATCCCCATGTTGATGAGGACAAGTGCCTCTTCCCGACAACCCTGGCCGTTGGAGGGGAACCCAATGCCGTTTTTTTATTTAAAATTTGGCGTGGAGTTCCCCCTCAAGATTCATACCAAACAGTGCTGGGCACTGGTGGGGATCCAAATGGGATCCCCGTGTATGTCGCCCATTGGGAAAGGAAAAAACATTTTTCATTTCCCTATGAGCAGCTCGGCGCTGTTATCCGCAGCTGACACAGTACACTGCGATTACCTGCGGTTATGTGCGGATAGCTGCTCTAAATCGCTCCTGGATGCAATCAAGTCTATTTTTTCTATCCGCACGGAACCACATGTAACTAAATCGTAGCTAAATGCAGTGTGTGAATGGGGCCATAGGAAAGCACTGTGTGATTTTAGCTGCGGTAGAAAACTAGAAAATCCGCAGCTAAAAGCACCATTCTATCCTTCCGTGTGAAAGGGGCCTTATATGGAAGTGTCACCTTTTGCCGTGAAAGTCAAGGCTTGCACCACCCCTGCCCATCCTTTTAGCCTCCCTATTGATCCAGTCATGTGATGGGTGTCTCACTGTCCAGTCGGGAGGAGTGGGAGGTGTTAGCAGATAGGACCAAGTGTGACTCTAGAAAGTTGCATACAGATTTCTGGATCCATTATTCAACTTGTGGCCTTTACTGATTGTAACTTCTGCTTTTGCATTTTGCATCATTACAGAGTTTAAGTTTGTCCAGGTTTGCGACAGGTTTACTTTAAATCTTTTTTTGCACAAGTTTAATATAGAGCCACGTCATACAGAGCCCTATGCTGGACAGAAAAAGAGGATGTGGAATACAAAACACAATAATATCACATGGAAAGTACCTTTGTGTGAACAAATAATAAAGTAGGACTCAACATAAACTGGAATGTTACTGGAATTCTCTACTTCAGTGCAATTAAAGTTTAACTTTGATCTTTATGGTCAGTGTATATCTAAAATTTTTGTTTCTTTTGTTGGGAAGACAATGATCCTTTACAAGATCTGATTTCAGATCCTAGCTGTGGCAACTTTGCTTAAAGTGTTACTAAACCCACAACAGTAAAATCAGTCTGTATGTGCAGTAAAGCATGCTTGTTATACTCACTGTGGACCCTAAGGGGTTAATCCTGTGCACTATATAAAAAGGCTGTTTTATCCTGTCTTCTCTGATCCTCCCCTTCTTCCACTGTCCCCAATCCATCTCCTGCTCACATGGTCAGTTTGGTGTGAATTTCTAGAGAGTTATTTTTTTTTCTTGGGAGGGTGCATATGAGCAGCACAGAGCCAATAACCAGAGGATCCAGCCTGATAGGACAGTCAGAGGAGAATGAAAACTCCTCCTACAAGCTCTAACCAGCCATTGACTGTCTGGGCAGAGCCACTCTCTGACAAAGCAGCTCACTCGGATGGTCGAATCTCACTGTCCCCCATGTAACTACCCCAAGCCTGGGGTAGTCCCATCCAGTCCTTTAGCTTAATAGAGAACTGTCTCTGGGGACCACATTCCTCACAACTCCAGGCAATTCTCAGTAGTCTTTGTCATCTTCCATGCTGTGCAGCAGCCAATCACAATGTCTTCTGCTGTCTAAGGGTGGTTGGGAGGGCTCTTCCACGTTTGCAGCAGAGCCCTGCAAGACACGCACTCATTTTTTCTCTTGCTCTCCCCTCTTTTCACTGAGCTTCTCCTCTGGATCTCTGGTGGCATGTGAGAGGGAGAGGAAGTGCGGAGGTGGCAGCAGCATCCACTGGGTGAGCTCTATTTGTACTCTATCCCAACAATGATGACAGGCTAAGCCTGTCAGAGCACAAACAAATAAGAGTTGAATGGTTCGGGTAGAATACTCAGCATTATGTATAACGCAAAAAGGACACAGCTTACTAACATCATGATTTGGATTTGCTTTGCTACTTCAGGACCTGGACCACTTGCTATTATCGAGGGGAAAATTAATTCCCAATTTACCAAAATATCCTACAGGATAATGTCAGGGTGGCTATCCATTACCCGAAGCTTAGTAGAAGTTGGGTGATGCAGCAAGACAATGACCTTCAGGATCAGAGTAAATCCTCCACAAACTGGCTTTAGAAAAATAAAATGCACCTTTTGGAGTGGCCCAGTCACAGCCCAGACCTTAACCCCATAGAGATGCCGTGGAATGACCTCAAGAGAGCCATTCACATGAGACATCCTACAAATACAGTGCCTTGAAAAAGTATCCATACCTTGTGAAATTTTACACATTTTGTCATGTTACAACCAAAAACGTAAATGTATTTTATTGGGATTTTATGTGATAAACCAACACAAAGTGGCACATAATTGTGAAGTGGAAGGAAAATGATAAATGGCTTTCAACATTTTTTACAAATAAATATGTGAAAAGTGTGGGGGGCATTTGTATTCAGCCCACTTTACTCTGATACCCCTAACTAAAATCTAGTGGAACCAATTGTCTTCAGAAGTCACCTAATTAGTAAATATATATTTGTAATTTAATCTCAGTATAAATACAGCTGTTGTGTGAAGCCCTCAGAGGTTTGTTAGAGAACCTTCATGAACAAACAGCGTCATGAAGGCCAAGAAACACACCAGACAGGTCAGGGATAAAATATCCAATGCTTTGAACATCTCAGGGAGCACTGTTCAATCCATCATCTGAAAATAGAAAGAGTATGGCACAACTGCAAACCTACCAAGACATGGCCGTCCACCTAAACTGACAGGCCGGGCAAGGAGATCATTCATCACAGAAGCAGCCAAGAGGCCCATGGTAACTCTGGAGGAGCTGCAGAGAGCCACAGCTCAGGTGGGAGAATCTGTCCACAGGACAACTATTGGTTGTGCACTCCACAAATCTGGCCTTTATGGAAGAGTGATAGTCATAAGAAGTCCAGTTTGCAGCTTGCAAGAAGGCATGTGGGGGACACAGCAAACATGTGGATAAAGGTGCTCTGATCGGATAACACCAAACTGTAACTTTTTGGCCTAAAAGCAAAACACTATGTGTGGTGGCGGAAAATGAACACTGCACATGACCCTGAACACACCATCCCCACTAAAAATCATAGTGGTGGCAGCATCATGTTGTGGGGATGCTTTTCTTCAACAGGGACGGGGAAGCTGGTCAGAGTTGATGGGAAGATGGATGGAGCCAAATACAGGGCAATCTTAGAAGAGAAAAGACTTGAGACTGGGGGGAGGTTCAACTTCCAGCAGGACAACAACGACCCTAAACATACAGCCAGAGCTACAATGGAATGGTTTAGATCAGTGATGGCAAACCTTGGCACCCCAGATGTTTTGGAACTACATTTCCCATGATGCTCATGCACTCTGCAGTGTAGTGGAGCATCATGGGAAATGTGGTTCCAAAACATCTGGGGTGCCAAGGTTCGCCATTACTGGTTTAGATCAAAGCATATTCATGTGTTAGAATGGGCCAGTCAAAGTCCAGACCTAAATCCAATTGAGAATCTGTGGCAAGACTTGAAAATTGTTCACAGACGCTCTCCATCCAATCTGACAGAGCTTGAGCTATTTTACAAAGAGCAATGGGCAAAAATGTCACTCTCTAGATGTGTAAAGCTGGTAGAGACATCCCCAAAAAGACTTGTAGCTGTAATTGCAGTGAAAGGAGGTTCTACAAAGTATTGACTCAGGGGGGCTGAATACAAATGCCCCCCGCACTTTTCACAGCTTTATTTGTAAAAAAAATTTTGAAAACCATTTTTCATTTTCCTTCTACTTCACAATTATGTGCCACTTTGTGTTGGTCTATCACATAAAATCCCAATAAAATACATTTACGTTTTTGGTTGTAACCTGACAAAATGTGGAAAATGTCAAGGGGTATGAATACTTTTTCAAGGTACTGTATGTCTGAGCTGAAGCAGTTTTGGAAAGAGGAATGGTCAAAAATTCCTCCTGAATGTTCTGCAGGTCTGATCCATAGCTACCAAAAGTGCTTGCTTGAAGTCATTGCTGCCAAATGAGGTTTGACCAGCTATTAACTCCAAGGATTCACTTATTTTTTCCTCCAACACTGTGAATGTTTAATGGACGTGTTCAATAAATTGTTTGTGTGTTATCAGCTTAAGCACATTTTGTTTCCCTGTTGTTGTGACTTAGATAAGAAGCAGATTATATTTTATGGCAAATTACTGCAGAAAACTAGTTAATTCCAGAGGTGTTCACATACTTTTTCTTGCCACTGTAAAAGCCATAACCTAGAACAGGGATTCTCAACCCGGGTTCTGTGTAACTCTAAGGTTCCTCCAGAGGGGGTTAGGGGTTCCTTGAGCTGTGTATCATTGACCTCCCATCTTATGGTGCCTCCATGATTCCAGGTCCAACACCATGGTAGAACCGGTGGTATGACACCAATGAACATTTAGTTCTCTGTGGTATTCTGACCACCACTGTAAAGCTAGGTATATACGTGAAGTTTTATTTTTCATTCAAGCCAATGAGCTGAACAAAAGAAAACTGAGAGGTCGCCGTACTATCTAAGCAATGTTAGTACAGTGATTCCCCCCCCCGCTGAGCTATTGTGTTCTGACAGGGGGACTGTCCCTGCCAGAATACACTGATCATTGCTCACAGCCACTGGCTGCGAGGGCTGGTCGGATGCTGATTCTCCAGCATGCTTGCTTGACAGAAGCCAGTCATTAGACTGGCTTCTGTTGGACAGGCTGCTGTACAAACTGGTCGAATGTTGGCTGGTTTCTGCTGAACCAGCCGACACCGACTGAAATTTGGCCCATGTGTGCCAGCCTTATGGATTTAATTCTTTCTACTGACCACCAATGTAAGGGACATTCTTCCCACTACTGCCAGATGCATTCATTTTTGCAGGGGTTCCCCAAGACCTGAAAATTCCTCTAGGATAAAAAGTTTGCGAAAGGCTGACCTAGAATGTTGCATGATTTACTACTGAATCTATGCTGTTCTTCTTAGCTGCTTTATTGTGACATGCCACATTCAGTGCAGGTACTGGCAGGGCCGGTACAAGAGGTGGGCAGGAGGGGAAGCTGCCCTGGGCACTGTGGTTTCCTGTGAGGTGGGGGGGGGGGGGCGCTGTGAGAAGTTTGAGGGGGAAGGGATTTCTGTTGGGAGGGGCTAGGAGGGGGGATTTAGGGGGTTTGTGCTAGAAGAGGTGATATGGTGAGGGGGGGGGGGGGATTGTGCTAGGAGGGGAAATTTTGGTTGGGGGGAAGGTCTGTGCTAGGAGGGGAAATTCAGAATGGAAATTTGAGGGGTAGAGGATTTGTGCCAGGATGGGTGACTTTTTTGCGGAGGGGCATTTTTGTTGGCAGGATTGGGGGAATGGGGGGGGCAAAGATTTGTGCTGGGAGGGGGGATTTCAGCAGGGGGTAGATTTGTACTAAGAGGAGGCGGGATTTATGCTTAGGGGGTAAGCATGCAGATTAGTGTTCAGGTTTTTTGGGGGGGATTTTTGCTGACACATAATGCTCATTTATGGTTGAAGCCCTATGGCCGATACGGACACAGATAACATTTATAGTTTAAGATAAGACTTACCACCTATGATGGACCTGGGAGTGTGGACTTACCACATGAAATGGACCTGAAAGTGTGCCTTGGTCTGATGGACGGTATACCAAAATAAGGGGGCATACCCTCGATTATAGAAATTAATATTCTGTGAAGAGAAAGAATATTTGAGAAATGCCCTGAAAAGGGGATGGGAGGGTGGATATCGCGCACAGCAAACCGACAAATACTACAGGCGAGCGGGCTGGTTAAATACCCCCGGACTCCTCCCATAAATTCAGGCCACCATACTGGCCTTCTTACTTATGGTTGAAGCCCTATGGCCGATATGGACACAGGTAACATTTATAGTTTAAGATAAGACTTACCACCTGTGATGGACCTGGGAGTGTGGACTTACCACATGAAATGTACCTGAAAGTGTGCCTTGGTCTGATGGACGGTACACCAAAATAAGGGGGCAAAAACATTCAGGTAGGGGTATAGTATTTTATTAGTTTTCAGTTGTTATTGAGCTAATTTATTGAATGCCTGTGCCATCTCCACTTGAGGATTAGGGATGTAACGGGCGAAGCAGGCTGGCTTCCACCTGCCGATTCTTTTAATGACGTGGTCCGGGACCCCGTGGCGGGATGCCTCCGAGGCTGCTCAAATGCGGAAGGAGTGGCCGGAGTACTGGCTGGGATTAAGGCGAAGGTTGCGAAGTAGAATCCTTATGTGTTTCACGAACTGACAGGCACTTAAGGGTTTGACTGGGAACGGTAAAAGGGGACTGGAGTCCGGTTGTTTAGGTAGGAGTGACAGAAGTTTATTGAGTACAGAGACTGGACACCAGCTATTATTGGTTTTGTAAAGGTAAATGTCCACTCCAGAGCCTGCCTGCTGGGTCTTAGAAACCGCAAGGTGGAGGATGAAGTGGTCTTGGTAGCGGACCAAGTGCCGTCTGCGTAGCACTTGGCCTGCGGGGTTGCTACAGGTGAATTTGCCAGGTCGCAAGAACCCATAGTAGGCCAAGTATATGGCTGCTTGTAGGACCATACTGGGGAGAAGACCAAACGGAGAAATAGTCAGGATAGTCAACATACCCTTAAAGATGGCCCCTGTTATGGGCAAGCGTTTGGAACTGACCATCGGTTGGTGTTTCTGGGTGCCGCGTAGGATGGCTCGGATAGCGTGGGATGTGAATAGGGAAGACTTTGCGGGGTCTTGTAGAGTCAATAAATGTTGTATGCCGGCTAGGTATAGCCGAATAGTGTTATAGGA
The DNA here is from genome assembly GCA_037952925.1 of Lithobates clamitans. Lineage (NCBI taxonomy): Eukaryota > Metazoa > Chordata > Amphibia > Anura > Ranidae > Lithobates > Lithobates clamitans. The sequence goes on along the minus strand of JBBGZY010000979.1, from coordinate 1,271,741 downwards.
TAAGATCAGCTGAGTATGGCAATATGAAATGAAGGCCAGTACGTTCTTGACATCTGTTGTATCTTCGGAGCAGTGTGCCAGGAATTTATTGAACGCACTCCAGGTGGTCTGGTAGGCTTTTAGTGTGTTATGGGACAGTGAGCAGTTGATGAGCTGGGTCGCTCCTTGTAGATGTTGTGCTAGTCCAGGGTCAGCTGAGACCAGACGGGGATAGGGGCTGACACTGGATTGGCTCCGGGCACCTGTTTAAAAAAGGAAGTATAGTTAAAGCGTGACAGTGCGTCTGCTACTATGTTGTACTTTCCTGGAATACATGAACAGTGGATATTAAACTGATGTTGTAAAGACAGTTGTACCAGTCTGTGCAGGAAGGACATGACTGCAAGGGATTTGGACCTGCCTTTGTTGATATCTGCCGTGGCCTGATTGTCGGTGGTGAAGACCACGGTTTGCCCTGTCCAACGATGACCCCAGAGCTGTGCTGCCACTATCGGATAGGGTTCGAAAGGGATGATGTTCGAGTGAAGCCAGGTTTTAACAGTATCTGAGGAGGCCAGGGTCCTGAAAACCATTGGTGGCCATAAATTGCTGCGAAGCCTGTGGAGGCTGCAGCGTCTGTCACTACTTGGGGTGAAAGGGACGAGACTGTAGGTATGAATAGGGATATACCATTCCAGGCGGAAAGGTATATCTCCCACATGGATAGGTCTGCTAATGCTGCGGTATCTAGTTTGAGGATCTGATCAGGGTCCTGTGTTTGTGAAAGGAATACCAGCAGACGTGATACAAAGGTGCGACCCTGTGGAATGATTTGCATGGCGAAATTAAGCATTCCTAAAAGAGATTGCAGCTGCTTCTGGGTACACCCCCTAGTGTGAGTGAATTCTTGGAGGACTTCTCTGATGCGGGTTAGTTTGTCGAGGGGGAGGCTGGCCTGCATGGTGCAGGTGTCTAAGTTGATCCCGAGAAAGGTAATGGTGTGCGCTGGGCCGTCAACTTTATGTTCAGCGATGGGAACATTAAGATTTCCGAATACAACTCTCAATTTGTTGAGGTCTCCTGGGGGCATGCTGGGTGGTTCTATTAGTAAGAAGTCGTCCAGGTAATGGATGACCTCTTGACATTGAGCTTTGTGCAATAGTATCCAGGTGAGGGACTGAGCGAATGTGTCAAAGAGCCAAGGGCTACTCTTCGAACCAAAAGTTAATTTGGTGGCAAAGTAGTAAGTGTCCTTCCACTTGATCCCATACGAGCACCAAAGGGACGGGTGGATAGGCAGGAGCTTGAAGATGTCGGCTTTGGAGAGCCAGGTGCCTGTACCTGCTTTGATGATCGCTTGGATTGCCATATCCACAGAGGAATATTTCTGGGAGAACTCTTCGGAGGGGATTAGGGAATTGAGACTGGGGATGTAGGAAGAATGAGGCGCAGACAAGAGAACTTGCCCTTGACAAGCCCAATAGGGCTAACTCTCCAAGTACTGGAAGGGGGCTGAGTGAAGGGGCCTATAATGAAATCTCGGTCTATTTTTGCTTGTAAGAGGCAGTCTATGGCTTGCTCGTCAGTGGCAGCTGAGCGGAGATTCCTGCATTCGTAGGTAGTATGGGGCAGAGAAATGAAGCCAGGATGAAACCCTGCTGTGAATCCCTGGATAAGGTAGGTGGCCAGGGAGGGAGTGGGGTGTGAAGTGAGGTAGAACCCTAGCCACAGGACGTTGACTCGGCTTAGTCATGCCCTCTTCTGTTGTTTGACTTCGCACAAATTCCTTGGATGCGCCCTCTGGCATAGGGTGCAGATGTGGAGCAGGCGACACTGACTGAAGTTGCAGGATCTGTAATTATAGTTGTTGCAGATCGCTGCTCCTCCCACAGTTCGGACTGGGCGTCCGAATTTGTCCACCTGAGGTGTTTGTGCGGGGGCCGACTGGCCCTGAACTATACCGGAGGTAGAGGGGAACTCGAAGGGGCGTCTGATTGTCGCATTGGCGCACCAGGTGGCGGTGTGGGTGGAGGACTGGCAAATGGCGCACAGTGGTAAGCGCAAGCCAGGAACGTGGCGACAGAACAGCTCAGTCCATAAGGCTCCAATTTGTGGTTGTCTGAAATTGTGTGAGCCTGGCTGCTGCCTTTGCGGAAAAAGAACGGTGATAGTCATAAAAAGAAAATCCTCCATACTTGTAGCCCAGGTCTACTACAGTATGGAGGTATAAGTCCAGCTCTTCTCTCCTGCTGGGAGCGGCTGAACATAGAACATCCCTCAGCATGCTGAAGGCCAATGTGAACTCTGGGATGGATAATTTCCGGTTGAGCCTGGGGTCTTTGGCCTTAAGGACCACTGACACACCACCCCAGGTATAGGCTTTATTTTCCGCCAGATCGTGGACGAAAATGAGGAGAGAGGCAAGGTTGACGTCGCTGCAGTCCAGAATGTCCTTTCTGATGCTGGCTGGAACCAAATGGGAGGGGTAGACAATGGGGCTCCACCCTGTGGTACCTGCAGGAAGGGGTGTCAAAACCTGGATTGTGGTCGGGTCAGGAATGGCAGTGGCCACGCGAGCCTCCAGGAGTGCCACTCTGGTTTGTACATCCGTGACTGAGGTAGACAGGGATGATACTATGGTGTGGAGTTGTGAGATGGCAGAAGATATTGACTGGAGGGACGCCTGCTGGGTGCTGGGCCCTGCTGCGGCTGGTGGGGGGAAGAGGAGCTTGAAGAGCTCGCCTTTCCTAGCTGTAGCGGAGAAGGGCACGCCTCTGCATTTTAGTTCTGCCGTCAACTTGGGGATAGTCCATCCCTTGAGGGACTGCACACTGCCACTCTCTGAGACCGGAGAAGGTGACAGAGGGGCCGTGAGGTCTTCGCTGCCGGCCTGGGACATGGTTGATCTAGATAAGATATCCTGTCCTTGGGGTCGTGTTTTGGTCGACTGGAACCTGTTGGGGGTGACATGAATGTCAAGTTTGCTTCTTTTCCCTAAAAAGGCATACGTACCCAGCTTGTGCTCTTTTTGTGGGTTTTTTTTTTTTTTACCTGGGGGGGATATCGTCCAACCTGGTGCAGGGTGAACCTACTGAACTTGACTGACCTGGAGGAAAATGAAAAGGTTACAACTCGTGAAGGGTTTGCTTAACTAACTTGAAGAAGTAAACTGTATAGTGATTTAAACGACAGGTGTATGGAACAAAATAAATGAGTGAAATGTGGATGCCTTGATGGTGGCACGAATCGGTATGCCGCGACAAGCTACGTATCGAACTGTGGGACCTGGCATGAAACAAGGCCAAGACTGTTGAGGCCTACCGGGATGAATCGATACCTCACGAATGCCCAGGTTTCAAATCTAAGTGCGGTGTATCGACAATGAAAATGAATGAAATGTTTGCCTTGATCATGAAATGAATAAAACATCTTGCCATGACAGTGGCCTGGCTCGGTCATGCCGCGACTGCGACTGACAGCAAACCGGACTCTGAAGCATGTATTGAAATGAGGCAACAGAGAACATTGGTGCACACCGGAACGAATCGGTGCATCTTGGATGCGACTGGATTCGAACCGGAGCTCAGCACGTAGCAATGAAATGCATGAAATGTTTTGCCCTGACAGAGGCGCGAATCGATTGTGCCGCGACTGTGACTGACAATCAACTGAGCTCTGGTACAGGTATTGAATAAGGCCGAAACCACTGGGGCACACCGTAACGAATCGGTGCATCTCGGATGCGTATGGATTCGAAACGGGGGCGCGATATGTCGGAGTGAAATGAATGGTAATTAATTCCCATGACAGAGATGCGGATCGGTCGCCCGGCATCTGCGACTAACCACGATCTGGACTCTGGAGCATGTACTGAAATGAGGCCAAGCAACTGGGGCACACCGTAACGAATCGGTGCATCACAGATGCAACTGAATTCGAATCGGAGCGCGGTACGTGACAGTGAAATGGTTTTGATTTGCCATGACAGAGGCACGAATCGATCATGCCGCTGTTGCGACTGACTATGAATCGGACTCTGGAGCATGTACCGAAATGTGGCAAATACCTGGGGCACGCCGAGACGAATCGGTGCATTTTTCAATGCGACTGGATTCGTATAGGAGCGTGATACGTGACAGTGAAATGATGGCCATGACAGAGATACGAATCGGTGAGCCGTAACCTGCGACTGACAACGAATCTGACTCTGGAGAATGTACTGAAGTGAGGCTGTAAGCAACTGGGGCACACCGGAGCGAATCGGTGCATCTTTAGATGCGACTGGATTTGAATTGGAGCGCGGTACGTGACTGAAATGAATGAAATTATTCGAAATGGTTTGAAATGCTTGAAATGCTTAGAAATGTTCTGAAATGTGAAATGAATTAGTATCGAACTGACACGAGTCGATATAGAGAATTTTGCGAATGACAACGGCTTGTCTTATGAAGCAAACAGTTTTTTAGACATGCCTGAATGAAGCGACGTCTGCGTCGCGGTGGGGTACAAATAACGAAATGGCTAACATAACGACGGTACGAGTGGTATGCATTACGATTAAGTTGTGAATTTGCGAGTGGTTCGTAAGTTTGATATCACGGTTTAGTGACATGATATCTAACAATGCGTGAAAATAAAAACGTCAGCCGAAACGCTACCTGCGACAACCGAGCCAGACGCGTTGTACGAAAATACGAATCGGTAACGAAGACCTTTAAACTCTCGAACACGGAAATTTCGCAAATACGGGAACTCACGAACACGAGAACTCACGGACGCTAAGTTTCAAATAGTCGGCCTAGTGACGTAGTATCGCGCACAGGAAACCGACAAATACCACAGGCGAGCGGGCTGGTTAAATACCCCCCCGGGCTCCTCCCATAAATTCAGGCCACCATACTGGCCTTCTTACATATGTAGCACCCTGGAGTTTAGGCAGGGTTGCTCCTCACAAATTTAATTGCCAGGAGTAGTTATCCTGGTTGATTGGTAGAGATCTATTGATTTCTCCCTTGTTGGCCTTGTTGCACTTTTCTCTTCTACCACTAGGTGGCCAGGTAATTGGTGGTACTAGATTTGAGAAGGGCAATGCAAGGTCAGGTTATGGGTATATGGGGTATCTCAGCTAATGGGCAGCAGTTTTCCTGGATCCCTTGGCCTGCTGGGAGAGCCTATATATTCGGGTGGAGTCAGGCGATCAGTGTTCTGTGTCACCTGGACGGCTGTCTGGGTGGACCTGTGTTGTATTGCCAGGGACCACAGTGAGTAACTGAAGCAAGTACTGGAGCAGCATTCTCACCAACCGAGGACTATGAAGAATCTGGAAACTTCGGTGTGTGTCAAGCCAGGGACTGAGCAGTCCAGCGGGGGTGAAGCTTGAGAAGTATCTAGAGTGCCAAGCTAGGGACCCAGCAGAGAAGCGGGGATGACCTTGAGGAAGATACCACTGTGAAGATTGGAGGAGCTCAAGGGATTTAGTGGCAGTGAATCAGTGGGTCTAGTGAGAGACCGGGAGCTCAGTAAGCTGAAGAACTACAAGGAGCGATTGTAGTGAAAGTGAAGGAACTGTTAAGCTTTGTGTTTGGAACTCTTAAAGACTGTTACCATAGGGGGCAGCAATCCTACACATGCAGATGTGTCATCTTGCTGGATACCTTTCCCTGCATGGCTGTCCTCCTATTGAAGTCTCGGAGTCTGACAAATAATCTTGCAACTACCTAAGGGTGTCCTGGCCCTAACCCTCTCTCCCCCAAAACGTTTAAGAGAAATAAACTTTCTTTTGCAAGAAGTGTCTGGCGTAGGGTTGCCACCTGTCCGGGATTGACCCAGACAGTCTGATTTTTGAATCATTATTCAGACCATGCTGTGGATTCCCAAGTAACCCACACACACATCTGTTGCAATCTGGGAATAGCGAGCGGCTGTCTGGGGGTAGGTATCACTTTGGGGGCAGGGAGATGATGTCAGCAAGAGCAATTTGGTCACACACATACTGTTTGCTGTGGCACGCTATGTGCACCGCAGTATTACCCTACTTGGAGCACCCAAAGATGTTCCAGGCAGCTAAAGTGTTCGGTTTTGGCTTGAAGAAAAGGTGGCAGCCCTAGTCTGGCGCCCAATAACTTTAACCACTCTACACCCACCATGCCTCACAACCCACTACATACAGAAGGATATCGGCTATCCCTGGCCCTGGATGTTCTCATTAGATCAAAAAAGGAGGCCTGGAACCTTGCTACATATATCTTGAGGGGGGTGGGGGCAGTTTGGCATGTTCGCCCTGGGCTCTGGATGACCTTCTCATGGCACTTGGTACTGCCGAAAAGAAGTAAAAAAAAGCACTGATTGTATGGGACCTGTTTTTGGTATTTGCTTTGAAGAATAAATACATCATTGTGATAAAGATAAAAATTACATCCCTCCTTATACTGCAGCTTGCCATCCTGAAATGATCATATATAGTCTCAGACTTCTCTGGAAACAGCCGTGGCTGACATCAGAACAGTTTACTGCCGCCTTTCTTGACCTTTTTACTATGGAGGAACCACTGAAAAAGTGTCCATGTCTCAAGAAACTACTATTAATAAATTAAAGAATAAAGGAGAGGCTGTATTCAGCCAATATGACACTCAGAATGAATCATTATGAAGAACCCCAGCTATACATAGCAAATTAATTTTCTGCATTTCTTCACTATTTATTCATTACAAGAAATGGCCAGAAAAGACAGAACAGTAAAAATTGTTATGCTCCCTAAAATTGTTTGTCAGTGTAGTGCTTCTTTTACATTGGTGGCCAGTGCAGATATACCCCATCACCACCATACATTGGTGGTCAGTGGAAAACTGATTCCTTTTACACTGTTCAGCCTATGTAGGGCTCCCTTATGTTTGTTGCCAGTAGGATAGATATCCCCTTACATTGGTAGTCCGTGCAGAAATGGCCCTTGGTGGAGAGGTGCCCTCTTACATTAATGGTCAGTGTAGAAATGCTGCTTTACATTGGTGGTAAGTGGAGAAGTACCCCCTTCAATTTGTGATCAGTGCAAACATGCTCCCTTACATTGGTTTTCATTGCAGAAGTGCACCCTTACATTTTGGTCAGTGGAGAAGTGCTATCTTACATTGGTGGTAGGTGAAGCAATCCCTTACATTCATGGTCAGTGGAGAAGTCTTTCATTACATTGGTGGTCAGTGGACAAGTTCTTGCTTACAGTGGTGGTCAGTGGACAAGTTCTCGCATATATTGGTGGGCAGTAGGGGAGTACTCCCTTACATCAGTGGTCTCCAAACTGCGGCCCGGGGACCACATGCAGCCCTTTGCTGGCCTTTATCTGGCCCTTTGGGCACTTTTCCTCCCACTGATACAAGACACTATTCATCCCACTGACACCATCAATGGGTGTAATTCCAGCTACTGACATAAAAAATGGGGCACTATTTCTTCCATTGACCCCAACAATGGGGCACTATTCCTCAAACTGACACCAACGATGCCCCCCTCCTTATACCAAAAAAGCATTGTTTACTCCCACTGAAGGCAGGACAAATTTTACTCCCAATGGCCACAGTCTGACCCTCCTAAGGTCTGAAGGACTATCAACTGGCCCTTTGTTTAGAAAATTTGGAGAGATTAGGGAAGGATTGCCTTACATTGGTGGTCAGTGCAGAAATGTCCCCTTACATTGTGGTAAGTCGAAAAGTGCTCTCTTACTTTGGTGGCCAGTATAGAAGTGCTCTCTTATATTGGTGGTCAGTGGCAAAGTGCTCTCTTACATTAGTGGTAGGTAGAAAGTGCTCCCTTACATTTATGGTCAGTGGAAAGGTTTTCCATTACCTTGGTCAAATACCTTGACACTCAGGGATGATTGGTGTGGCTGCAGGGGAAGTTATAATCACGATCTCCCTGTGTGGCTAACAGACGCTTGTCCTACTCTCCCCTCTGCGGCTTTCAGCTGCTTTATTGAAAGCCATGCAGGGAGATCATAAGTTTCCCTGCTGCCGAACCGATCATCCCTGATTGTCCCCTGTATCCTCCTCGGGCTCCCCTCTGTGTCCTCCTTTGTACTCCTCCGTGGGCTCCTCCGGCCCCCCCCTGCCCTTCTCCGGTCCCCCTCTGTGAGCTCCTCCGGTTCCCCCCCCGTCGTCCTCCGCCCCCCCCTCCAAGATATTTCAGGATGGGGAGTGGAGGAAGGGGATGGTAAATATGTAATTTACCGCCTCCTTCCTTTTCTGAATGAACAGAACATTGTAAACTGTGTTTACGATGCTTCAGTTTATGAATAGACAGGAGCCTCTGTCTCCTGTCCATTCATGTTCAGTGCAGCTGAGGCTACAGAGAAAGGGACTGGGGAATCTTTGTCCTTGGTCCCTTTCCATGTCTCAAGGGGAAGATATCAGGGGTCTTAGACCCCTGACATCTCACCAAAGGCCCCTACCCCCCAACAGGGTTGAATAAAAAAATGTAGGAGACATTAAAATATTTATTTATTACAAAGTAAAATTGTAAAAAATAATGAAAAATTAAAAAAAACACTGACACTGACTGTCCCCCCCCCCCCCCCCCCCACCCACCCAAAAATTAGCCTTATAAAAAAAAATCTATATATATATATAAGTTGTAATAAATAATAAAATAATATTGTAAAAAAAAAAAATGAAAAACTACCTACACAGTCCACGCCTCATTAGTGCCCATCAGTGCCACTGTCACATGACATTAAAAAAAAGTATCAGTAATCAGTATTGGCAAGTAATTGAAAAAAGTATTCATACTTGTAAAAAAAAAGTGGTATCATTGCAACCCTAGTATAAACAGATAATAAACAAAAAATGTGTAGCGCTATTTAAGACAAGATATCTTAAACTAGTAAAATAGCTTATAACCAAAGTATAATATACAACAATAAAGGTAGCATATATAAATCAAATTGAAAATAGAAAATATGTTAAATGGACAATCAGTGAGTTTGGACTGGATGGGTCACTACCCAACATGTGAGGTGAGGAGCGCCTTCACCAACATACAGCAGAAAGAGTCTCAGAGATTAATGTTCTGCAGTCATTTAAAAAGTCTCATCAATAGATGGGATGTTCCATATATGAATCACACTATTCACCACTGTGTCTTCAAAAACATGCAGTGTGCTTGGGTGTAATAGGTGGGAGCTTACCGGAGGGTTTGAACCCCAAGCCAGCATATGCTGTTAGGGTCAAACCAAGCTTTTATTGCACCCTGGCAATAGTGAGAAGATCTTGGCAGAAGACACTGAACCGGGCTGCTCTAGTGATGCATCCTCTCCACAGGCACTGCTGGATCTCTCCACCCAAGGTTCATAAAAGGCACAAAAAGGGACTACATAGCGTGATACCGTAGACAACGTATTTATTAAATAAAAAGAGATACACTTACATGATGAAGTAAATAAAAAGCGCTTGTATATAAAAGGGGCGGAGGACTCCACTGCCGCCCCTTTTATATACAAGCGCTTTTTATTTACTTCATCATGTAAGTGTATCTCTTTTTATTTAATAAATACGTTGTCTACGGTATCACGCTATGTAGTCCCTTTTTGTGCCTTTTATGAACCTTGGGTGGAGAGATCCAGCAGTGCCTGTGGAGAGGATGCATCACTAGAGCAGCCCGGTTCAGTGTCTTCTGCCAAGATCTTCTCACTATTGCCAGGGTGCAATAAAAGCTTGGTTTGACCCTAACAGCATATGCTGGCTTGGGGTTCAAACCCTCCGGTAAGCTCCCACCTATTACACCCAAGCACACTGCATGTTTTTGAAGACACAGTGGTGAATAGTGTGATTCATATATGGAACATCCCATCTATTGATGAGACTTTTTAAATGACTGCAGAACATTAATCTCTGAGACTCTTTCTGCTGTATGTTGGTGAAGGCGCTCCCCACCTCACATGTTGGGTAGTGACCCATCCAGTCCAAACTCACTGATTGTCCATTTAACATATTTTCTATTTTCAATTTGATTTATATATGCTACCTTTATTGTTGTATATTATACTTTGGTTATAAGCTATTTTACTAGTTTAAGATATCTTGTCTTAAATAGCGCTACACATTTTTTGTTTATTATCTGTTTATGTGGCAACGATTCTAGTTGTGGTGTTAGCTGCTTATATCTTTTTGACTATTCAGAGTAAGCGCAAATTTGTTGTCGTGAATTTTGGTGTACAACCCTAGTATAAAGCATGTGTAGATTACACCAAAAAAATGTTTTAGTATACAGGCAAGAAATGCCTCCAATGACAACCAACATGTTAACACCACATTTTCTGTAATCAATAGGGAAAATAGGAACTATGAAACTGTAGCCAATAGGAAATATGAACCTAAATATACTCACTGAAATTACCAGTAGAAAACGTTGGGGACAGCAGGAAGGTGGAAAAAAGAAAACTGTTTATTTTCAAACTTGCTTGATTACTTTGTAAGTTTAGCATTAGGGATGACCCGAACTCCCCCTGATTCGGTTCGCGGCAGAACACGCAAACGGACCGAAAGTTTGCGCGAACATTTGAACACCGTTAAAGTCTATGGGACCTAAACTTGAAAAATCAAAAGTGCGAATTTTAAAGGCTAATATGCAAGTTAATGTCCTAAAAAGTGTTTGGGGGCCCGGGTCCTGCCCCAGGGGACATGTATCAATGCAAAAAAAAAGTTTTAAAAACGGCCGTTTTTTCGGGAGCAGTGATTTTAATAATGCTTAAAGTGAAACAATAAAAGTGAAATATTCCTTTAAATATTGTACCTGGGGGGTGACTATAGTATGCCTGTAAAGTGGCGCGTGTTTCCCGTGTTTAGAACAGTCCGTGCACAAAATGACATTTTTAAAGGAATAAAAGTCATTTAAAACTGCTTGCGGCTGTAATGTAATGTCGGGTCCTGGCAATATGGATGAAAATTATTGAGAAAAACGGCATGGGTACCCCCCCCAGCCCATTACCAGGCCCATTGGGTCTTGTATGGATATTAAGGGGAACCCCGAACCAAAATTAAAAAAAGAAAAGGTGTGGGGCCCCCAGGCCCTATATGTTCTGAACAGCAGTATACAGGCGGTCCAAACAATACAGGGACTGTAGGTTTGTTCTTAAGTTGAATCTGTATGTAAATTGGAACAGGTACATTTTGTAAGTGTAGCTCCATTCAAAAAATCTATTTTTAAGCTTTTTGGATAACATAGAGTAACATTTGTTTTGCTGTCTGTGCCCCTGTTCAGAAAATTTCACCTCACTTTCTGTCCCAATGACAATTGGATCTTGAAAATTTGGGGTTATTAGGGAAACAAGGATTGGCGATAAAGCATCAGTGGAGACACCTTTTTCCCATATTAACTCTTACAGGGGAGAATTTCCCTTCCTAGGGGTAGATTTCCTCTCACTTCCTGTTGTCTCCCTCCGTTTCTAAGTAGGAGTCGTTTGTAAGTCGGATGTTTGAAAGTAGGGGACCACCTGTATATACTATACTGCCTGCCCTATATACTCTGCAGAAAATTGGGCCTTAGGTGTTGGTCTTACCAGAATACTGTAAGCCCTCACAGTTACTCTTGGTGGGCGCTGGAACAGGCCCTGCTGTGAAATATTATATCAAGAATTGTAATTACACACCCCTTTAGAACAGGAGCAGAAACACTAGGCCTTTGGTGGTGGTGTGATGGTGGTGCCACAACACTGTAAGCCCTCACAGTTACTCTTGGTGGGCGCTGGAATGGGCCCTGCTGTGAAATATTATATCAAGAATTTTAAATACATGCCCCTGTTGAACAGGGTCAGAAAAATTGGGCCTTTGGTGGTGGTGTGGTGGTGGTGCCACAACACTGTAAGCCCTCACAGTTACTCTTTTTGGGGAGCGCAGGAATGGGCCCTGCTGTGAAATATTAGATCAAAAATTGTAATTACACGCCCCTGTTAAACAGGGGCAGAAAAATTGGGTCTTTGGTGGTGGTGTTGCCACAACACTGTAAGCCCTCACAGTTACTCTTGGTGGGTGCAGGAACGGGCCCTGCTGTGAAATCTTAGATCAAAAATTGTAATTACACGCCCCTGTTAAGCAGGGGCAGAAGAATTGGGTCTTAGGCAGTGGTGGTGGTGCCGCAACACTGTAACCCCTCACAGATTCTGATGTTGAGTGCAGGAACGAGTCCTGCTGTGAAATATTAGAGCAAATATTGTAATTACACACTCCTGTTGAACAGGGGCAGAAAAATTGGGCCTTAGGCACTGGTGGTGGTCCCACAACACTGCAACCCCTCACAGATACTCTAGTTGAGCGCATAAACAAGCCCTGCTGTGAAATATTACAGCAAACATTGTAATTACACACTCCTGTTGAACAGGGGCAGAAAAATTGGGCCTTAGGCACTGGTGGTGGTCCCACAACACTGCAACCCCTCACGGATACTCTAGTTGAGCGCAAGAATGAGCCCTGCTGCAAAATATTACAGCAAAAATTGTAATTACACGCCCCTGTTAAAGAGGGGCAGAAAAATTGGGCCTTAGGCACTGGTGGTGGTGCCACAACACTGCAACCCCTCACGGATATTCTAGTTGAGCACAGGAATGAGCCCTGCTGCAAAAAATATTACAGCAAAAATTGTAATTAAACGCCCCTGTTAAACAGGGGCAGAAAAATTGGGCCTTGGGCACTGGTGGTGGTGCCCTGAAACAAAAATGTTCTTAGAAGCTATTAACATGAACATTGAGGAGGAATAAGATAGTTACTCAGCATAACAGGATAGTCACTCAGCATAGGCAGTCTTCAAGGGATCTCACATTCATAGAAAAATTAATCAGTTACATCAGCATCAGGTGCTTGTTAGCTGGTGATCCAAGACTGATTCATTTTTATGAAGGTGAGCCGATCAACTGAGTCTGTGGACAGGCGCACTCTGTGATTGGTTACAAAGCCTCCAGCAGCACTGAATATGCGTTCAGAAAGAACGCTGGATGCAGGACAGGCCAGTAGCTCAATTGCATATTGTGCAAGCTCTGGCCAGTGATGCAACCTCAAGAACCAGTAACCCAGTGTATTTTCGGTTGGAAAGGTCTCCAAGTCAGATCTTGCCCCTAGGTATTCCTGCACCATGTAAATCAGACACTGGCGATGGTTGCTGGAACCGATCAGACCTTGGGGCTGCGGACTAAAGAATTGTCTGAACGCATTGGTCAGATGGTCGCCTTCTCCACCACTCCTTCTGTGACTGACCGAAGCCTCAGCAACACGTTGTCCAGGAGGACCAGGAAATTGTAACCTCCCAGGCTCTGGAAACGCATTGCACAAACCTTTTTGCAAGGCCTCCCGAAGATGTTTCATCCTCTGCTCCCTCTGCGAAGGCTGGATAAATTCTGCAACCTTACCCTTGTAACGTGGATCAAGAAGGGTTGCCAGCCAGTAATGATCCGTCTCCTTGATACCACGAATCCGAGGGTCCTTTCACATGCTTTGCAGGATCAGGGAGGCCATGCAGAGAAAGTTTGCTGAGGCATTCAATCCAGAGTCCTCTGGGTCAGTAAGGATGACATAATCCACAGCCACCTCCTCCCAGCCATGTACAAGTCCATGGGTTTCTGGGGACTGAAAACAATCCCTTGAAGACTGCTGCTGATGCTTAGTGCCAGGCTCCACCTCCATGCTGACACAATCCTCCTCCTCCTCCTGCTCCTCTTCCTGTGTGATCGGCGGGCCCGCAGGAATACTGTCTGGATAAAGGGGGCCTTGAGAGGTAAGGAAGTCCTCCTCTTCCTCCCACTGTTCTGCCTCAAGTGCCCTGTCCATTATTCCACGAAGCGGACAGTATCACTGATGCATGTACTGTTACTGCTCACCATCCTTATGGTTTCCTCAAATGGTGACAGGACAGTGCATGCATCCTTGATCAGTAGCCACTGGCGTGGCGAAAAAAAAGCCAAGCTCCCCTGACCCTGTCCTGGAGCCATACTCACACAGGTACTCATTGATGGCCCTCTGCTGCGTGTGCAGCCACTGCAGCATTGCCAATGTTGAGTTCCACCTGGTGGGCATGTCACAAATGAGGTGGTTCTTGAGCAGGTTGCATTCCTTTTGAAGGTCAGCCAGCCGAGCACTGGCATTATATGACCGGAAGAAATGCCCACAGACTTTCCTGGCCTGCCTCAGGAGATCCTGTAAGCCCGGGTACCTGCACAACAACCGCTGCACCACCAAATTAGGGATGTGAGCCAAACAGGGAACATGGGTCAAGTGTCCTTGTTGGAGGGTGGAGGGGAGGTTGGTGACAATGTCACAAACCACCATTCCTGGCTGAAGCTGGCATGGTGTCAACCACCTCTGAGTCTGCCCCTGCAGAGCTGATAGAATCTCTGCCCCAGTGTGGCTCCTGTCCTCTAAGCAGACCAACTCAAGCACCTCATGGTATCTTTTTGCCTGAGTTCTTGCGTAGCTCCTTGAATGCCTACGGAGCTCCGCTGGTTCCGAGGAGAAATCTGCAGAGGAAGAGGCCATAGAGGAAGAAGAAGAGGAGGGGGTGGAGGAGAGAGGTGTGGCAGAATCACCACTACTAGCATTTTGGAGGAGTGGTGGCAGAACAAGCTCCAACAATACTGCATCCTGTCCTGCATCCTTCCCAGCTGCAAGCAGAGTTACCCTGTGCTCCGTGAAAGAAAGGCAACATCCCTGTCCATGCCTGCTGGACCATGAATCAGCGGTAATATGCACCTTACCGCTGACCGCCCTGTCCAACTAGGCCAAGACATTGCCTTCCACATGCCGGTAGAGAGCCGGAATCGCCTTCCGTGAAAAGAAATGGCGTTTGAGAAACTGCCACTGAGGTACCGCACATTCCACAAATTCACGAAAGGGGGCAGAGTCTACCAGCTGAAAAGGCAGCAGTTGGAGTACTAGCAATTTAGCCAAGCTAGCATTCAGCCGCTGAGCATGTGGATGGCTGGGACCAAATTTCTTTTGATGGTTTAGCAACTGGGGTAAGGAAATTTGCCTGCTACAATCAGATGTTGGTGTAGCGATAGCAGATTGCCCGCAAGTACTTGGCACACCTAATTCTACACATTCATTCCTCTCAGTGCAGGTTTCTGAGAGGACTGAAAGTATAGTGGGGTTGGAGATCCCAGCTGATGAGGTCCGCCTTGTTCTTTGGTGTGGGTCTTTTAAGTACTGTTGCCAACGGACTGCATGGGAGGTCGACATATGTCTGGTCAAGGTCAAGTATGTGGTGCCCAAGCGGCTGCTGTTTTGCCACGCTTGATACGCTTCAGACACATGTAGCAAACAGCAACGGTGCGATCTGCTGCACACGTATCAAAAAGGCCCACACCAGAGAACTTTTCAAAATACGCTGGGAGTCAGCAGCACCCTGCACATGCAGAGCTCTGCGGTGTGATGCAGTAGGGTGGTTGCCCTTAAGCTAGCCCCTGGAGAGCATCCTGCCTCGTTGGAGATGTGCCTCCTTCTCCTCCTCCCCTCTTCTATCAGGCACCCACGTAGAGTCAGTGACCTCATCATCCCCTCCCTTCTCATCACTGGAGCAAACCTGGCAGTATGCTGCAGCTGGGGGAACATGACTGCCAGTTTCTTGTCCTTCTTCTTGGGCACCCCCTCTCTCTGGGCTCACGTTACTGCTGTCCTCAACCTGGGTACCATCATCGGAGCCTTCAAAACACTGCGCATCCTCCTGCAGTATGTACCTGACACTGTGGTCGAACAGTTCGGGGGACTCCTGATGCATGATGGTAGGGCTAGGAAAGGAGTGACTGATGACATTGAGCCGATGGAATAGGCCGCTTTGGTAGCTGTATTGGCAGGCAAACCACTCTGAGCCTGGGTGACAGAGGATGAGGAGGATGAGGACGGCTTAGTTATCCACTCTACCAGCTCTTCTGCATGTTCTGGATCAACACAGCCAGCTGCCGAAAAAAAGGACAAGCGTGCCCCACAGCCACGTGCTGAGGATGCACTGTGTCCACGACCAGCACTCTTGGCTGTAGACACAGAGCCTGCTTGCCCTCTTTTAGTGGCCTGTGAGCATCTGCCTCTCTTTGGTGGCCTTCCAGACATGCTGTAAACTTTTATTAGCAAAATACCGCCTGAAATTTACTAGAAAAAGTACACCAGGAATGGCCTGCAGTCAGATATAGGCTTGGCTAGACTGGAATGTAGTGGATATATATGTAGGAGACTGTATATATATATTATGCACTGCAGATCACTAAATCACCTGCCTGCCTGAACGTGTATTTGAAAACGTACACCAGGAATGGTCTACAGTCAGATATAAGCTTGGCTAGACTAGAATGCAGTGGATATATATGTAGGAGACTGTATATATATTATATGCACTGCAGATTACTGAATCACCTGCCTGCCTGCCTGAAAGTGTATTTGAATATGTACACTAGGAATGGCCTGCAGTCAGATATAGGCTTGGCTAGACTGGAATGCAGTGGATATATATGTAGGAGACTGTATAAATATTTTATGCACTGCAGCTCACTGAATCACCTGCCTGCCTGAAAGTACATTTGAAAACGTACACCAGGAATGGCATGCAGTCAGATATAGGCTTGGCTAGACTGGAATGCAGTGGATATATATATGTAGAAGACTGTGTATATATATATATTTTATGCACTGCAGATCACTGAATCACCTGCCTGCCTGCCTGAAAGTGTATTTGAAAACGTACACCAGGAATGGTCTGCAGTCAGATATAGGCTTGGCTAGACTGGAATGCAGTGGATATATATGTAGGAGACTGTATATATATTTTATGCACTGCAGATCACTGAATTACCTGCTTTCCTGCCTGAAAGCGTATTTGAAAACGTACACCAGGAATGGCCTGCAGTCAGATATAGGCTTGGCTAGACTGGAATGCAGTGGATATATATGTAGGAAACTGTATATATATTTTATGCACTGCAGATCACTGAATCACCTGCCTACCTGCCTTAAAGTGTACTGCATGAAGCTGCACAGATGTCTTCAAAGTTGCACCTGAAGTCACACTGACAAGCGGCTTTGAAATCGGGAGAAAGCAGCATTCAATGTGCAGGCGCTTTTTTTGGGCTGTTTTTTTTTTTTCCCCGCAAAGCAAAGGCATTCAGAAGAGCTGGGCATACTGTCTGTGTACATAAGGCCTTATAATGTAGAAGAAAATCTGCACTATAAAGCCTTTACCTCTCCTACCCTCCGCTGTAGGCACATAGCACCAACTTGTGCACTTTGAAGAGTAAGCTGGGTAATGTGTCATTGCTGCTATGGTCAGTTTATTGTACAGAATCCTGGATTGCAGGTCAGATGTAGTCACCATTCTCCTGCGATCACATGCCGCTGAGCTGGAAGGGTGAGGGGTTGTGTGTTCTGTTCTTGGCAGGCTGGAAATATTTCAGGCTGCAGTTGGATCTGTGAGCAGAAGCCTAAATATAGAGGCCATAACTCAATCCTTAGGGAGCTGTGTGCAGCTACTGAAAGATGGCAGTTCGCACCAGGCGTGCTTTTGTCAGGTGCTTCTCGACTCTCTTCGTATGCCAGATTAATCCCCATACATAACTCATTAAGCACGGGGCTAAGTCTGGCAGCCGTAAACTCTTCGCCGTGGAGTTTATCCAAAGCTGACTTCCGATCCGGGAAGAATGGACAGTATCTGCATCGCATACACACTGTATACCGCAGGGGCACTGGAGGAATGGCGATAATTGTCTAGCAATAAAGTTGGAGCCAGGGCCGCTTCGGCTACACCTGCTATATAAATGCATCAGTTAATAAATGTAATATATGGCAGCTTACCATTACCTAGATGTGGTGGCTGCATTCATTTTCTTTTTAGGCTTTTTTCCTTCTGTTTTTATCTGGTGATCTGGCCAGTAACACGCCTCCTGTATTAAAGTGCCTCCACTCTGGAAGAAGGAGCACAGGGGGCATGTTTGGAAAGCAGCATTGTCAATCGGGGGTGCAGGGGAGTGTTAGACCTACCTGACCATTACACTGACCTACCTGACACACACTGACCCACACTAACCTACCTGACACACACACTGACCCACACTGACCTACCTGACCCACACTGACCTACCTGACACATACTGACCCATGCTGGCCATTACAATGACCCAACTGACCTACCTGACACACACTGACCTACCTGTCCATTACACTGACCTACCTGACACACACTGACCCACACTGACCTACCTGACACACACACTGACCTACCTGATCCACACTGGCCTACCTGACCCACACTGACCTACCTGACACACACTGACTCACACTGACTTACCTGACCCAAGCTACTGGTTGCTGCCTGGCTTACCAGTACCCTTCAATGCTGACTACTAAGAACTGACCTACCTGACACTTACCTACCTGACCCACACTGACCATTACACTGACCTACCTGACCCACACTGACCATGACACTGACCTACCTGACTATTACACTGACCTACCTGACACACACTGACCTACCTGACCCACACTGATTATTACACTGACCCACACTGACCTACCTGTCCCACACTGACCTACCTGACCATTACACTGACCTACCTGACCCACTCTGACCATTACACTGACCGACCTGACCCACACTGACCTACCTGACACACACTGACCCACACTGACCTACCTGACCCAAGCTGCTGGTTGCTGCCTGGCTTACCAGTTCCCATCAATGCTGACCACTAAAAACTGACCTACCTGACCCACACTGACCTACCTGACCCACGCTGACCATTACACTGACCTACCTGACCCACACTGACCCACATTGACCATTACACTGACATACCTGACCATTACACTGACCTACCTGACACATACTGACCTACCTGACCCACACTGA
Organism: Lithobates clamitans; assembly: GCA_037952925.1. Taxonomy (NCBI): domain Eukaryota; kingdom Metazoa; phylum Chordata; class Amphibia; order Anura; family Ranidae; genus Lithobates; species Lithobates clamitans. Next base: position 1,252,901 of record JBBGZY010000979.1, on the reverse strand, counting down.
TCATTACACTGACCCACACTGACCTAACTGACCCACACTGACCTTCCTGACCATTACTCTGACCTACCTGACCCACGCTGACCTACCTGACACACACTGACCTACCTTACACACACTGACCTACCTGACCCATGCTGACCTACCTGACCCACAACGACCATTACTCTGACCTACTTGTTGACACACACTGACCTACTTGACACACACTGACCATTACACTGATCTACCTGACGCACACTAACCATTACACTGACCTACCTGACGCACACTGACCTACCTGACACACACTGACCTACCTGACCCACACTGACCTACCTGACCCACAATGACCATTACACTGACCTACCTGACGCAAACTGAGCATTACACTGACCTACCTGACACACACTAACCACTACACTGACCTACCTGACGCACACTAACCATTACACTGACCTACCTGACGCACACTAACCATTACACTGACCTACCTGACACACACTGACCTACCTGACATACACTGACAACATACACTGACCTACCTGACAACATACACTGACCTACCTGACAACATACACTGACCATTACACTGACCCAGACCCACACTGACCTACCTGACACACACTGACATGCACTGACCATTACACGTGATGTCAGACTTCAGGTGACCGTGACCTCCGGCTCCTCCTGCAGCTCAGCCATAGTGTGCGGTGCCAGCATGCCCATCCCAAGAGACAGCAGGCAGCCAGAGACAGGAGAGGAGAACCGCCCACCCAAGCGCCAAGTGGGGATCTTCTCATAGTGACGCCGCGGCCGGATTGTACTTTCTGCCTTCTGGAGCCTGCAGCGCTTATGATGAACGTCACACGTCCAGCATTGGAACAGTGGGACGTCCATCATAGGCGCTGCAGGCTCCAGAAGGCGGGACCTGCTATGTCACTCGGCTACGCTTCGAGTCAGATGGGTCCCCGCTTGGGCTCGGGGGTAAGAACAGGTTTGTAAATGCCCAGGATCTGGGGCTTTTTGGGGGCCCACTTGGGGCTCCAGCCCCCTTAGCCCCCCTGCCACTGGTCGCAACCCTGTAACTGCTACATCTGCAGTCCGAATCTGCGTCTGAATCGGTGCGACGCCGCATTTGCGGCGCTGCACCGATTCCCAAAAGTAGTTTCCCACAAAGATGTCTCTGAAATCGCCCCCGAAGTCGAGACTGACATACAGGAATGAAATTGTGCAAGTTCACCTGAATTTGCACGATTTCATTCCCGCAGTCTATTTGTCACTCTTTACCCTCACCTGACTGCAGATGGAAAGGCCACGCGTCAGCGCGTGGCATCACATGTGACATCACACTTACGTGGCGTCGATGCGCAATGGGTATTTGTCCACCCCCCCATGTCTGAAAATAATTGTCATATAATCTAATAATTGGCCAAGGAGAGGGGGGAGGGGGGAAGAGGGGGAAGGGAATAACATAAAACTCCACCATTTTTACTTACAGATCAGCTATAAGTTCAAAATGTGATACTGAGAGCTGATGGCTCAGTACCACACTTTGAACTTATAGTTGATCTGTAAGTAAAAATGGGGGCATTTTCCTTTATTCCCTTCCCCTTCTTCCCCCTTCTCTGCTTGGCCAACTATTAGATTATATTGACAATTATGTATCTCATTGCAGATATGTTATATGCACTTGGCATCTGCTCCTGATGAGTGGGTTAATCCATGAAACGCGTAGAGATCTTTTGGATGCTATGTCTCTACAATGATGTGCTAATCATCAGATCACTTATATGAATTCTTTGCAGTTATGATCCATCTCTATGGTGACAGTTTGATGTTAGACTAGAGAGGCATTTAGGTCACAAACAACATCATTACATACAATTGTATCATGCTGTGATGGAACATGTGGACATTCGTGAATCAATAATGTGCTACCAATGAGCATTACTTTTTATTACTGAAGTATGTCATGATGGAACATGTGTACATAGATGAATTAATAAATGTGACCCTATCTATTTGAATTATGTTGTGATTGAGCATATATACATATATGAATTAATAAATGTGATCTTTATATATCTACCAATTTTACCAGATTGTAGCCATGTGTTTCATATAAAGTCCCAATTCCCCCCTGTTTTAATTATGCTGTTTAGGCTACAGGAGAGGAGAGGCACTTTTACTTACTTGATCCTCCCATCCAGCGGATGGCGCTCCCCCACACTCTGGCAGTGGACTGTTCCTCAGCAGGCCCGGACTGGGACAAAAAATGGGCCCAGGCATTTTAGACTGAGCAGCGACGGCGCTTCGCAGCGACGGTTGATGATGGGATGTGGGGTTCCAGCACCTTGTACCTCTGGACCCCTTTACATTACACAGCACCCTGCACCTCTGGACCCCTTTAGATTACACAGCACCCTGCACCTCTGGACCCCTTTACATTACACAGCACCTTTGACCTCTGGACCCCGTTACATTACACAGCACCCTGCATCTCTGGACCCCTTTACATTACACAGCACCCTGCACCTCTGGACCCTTTACATTACACAGCACCCTGCACCTCTGGACCCCTTTACATTACACAGCACCTTGTACCTCTGGACACCTTTACATTACACAGCACCTTGTACCTCTGGACACCTTTACATTACACAGCCCCCACAGCTCTGGACCCCTGTTTGTTACACAGACACCCCCCTAACATTTCTGGACCCCCTGCATTTTACACAGACCCCCCTACAGTGCAGACCCCCTCCCTACAGTGCAGACCCTATCCCTACAGTGCAGACCCCATCCCTACAGTGCAGACCCCCTCCCTACAGTGCAGACCCCAGTGCAGACCCCCTCCCTACAGTGCAGACCCCATCCCTACAGTGCAGACCCCCTCCCTACAGTGCAGACCCCATCCCTACAGTGCAGACCCCTCCCTACAGTGCAGACCCCTCTCCCTACAGTAAAGACCCCCTCCCTACAGTGCAGATCCCCTCCCTACAGTGCAGACCCCCTCCATACAGTGCAGACCCCTCCCTACAGTGCAGACCCCTCTCCCTACAGTACAGACCCCCTCCCTACAGTGCAGATCCCCTCCCTACAGTGCAGACCCCCTCTCTACAGTACAGACCCCCTCCTTACAGTGCAGACCCACTCCTTACAATACAGAATCCCCCTACAATACAGAACCCCCTACAATACAGACCCCCCTACAATACAGACCCCCTACACTACAGAACCCCCCCTACATTACAGACCCCCCTACAATACAGACCCCCCTACACTACGGAACCCCCCCTACATTACAAACCCCCTACAATACAGAACCCCCCTACATTACAGACCCCCCTACAATACAGTGCCCCCCTACATTACAGATCCCCCTACATTACAGACCCCCCTACAATACAGAACCCCCTACAATACAGACCCCCCCTTCAGACCCATAATGTACCTCAGATCAGCGCGGGACTGCATGTCGGGTCCCCTCCCCCTGTGTAGACATAAAGAAGGGGGAGGCGGCTTCACTCTGCTCGACTGTGTGAGACAGCCAAGCCTAGACTAATCAGAGCCGCGGCCACTGTGCCAGAGAGAAGGGGATAGTTTCGGGTGTCACTCGAGTGCGGCTCCAAGGCTCACACGCACCCACCCCCCCACTGCAAAGCGCAACTACAGTTCTCAAAGCGCCTGTCACTGGCGGCCTGCCCCCCACTTAGTACGCCACTGGCGGAACATCAGTGGCCGGTGTTAGAACACCGGTCCTGCATGTCAGAACCCGCGGCCGACTCTGCATGTCCAAGACATGCAGCCCAGCGGCCCGGCAGCCCTATGGCCAGTCCGGGCCTGTTCCTCAGCATCAGAGCTGAGACAAGGGGTGGGCAGGAAGGGCAGTTGCCCCGAGCACAGTGGTAGAGGGGCTCCCCTCACAGCACACATGCCCCAGATCAGTCTCAGGCAACCAGTAGGCTGCAGCTTCATGTCTGCTCCGATAGCTACTGCTGTCACACTGTGCTCCAACATGCCCACTTTTCACCCTATTCACCCAAAGCTGACATGAAAAACACAATGTGTATGTGCAACTTACCTTCTAGCTGCTAGAAAGGAAGCAATTGGTCGCTTGTGTGCAGTGCACACTCCATGCCAACCATGAACAGCTAGAACAAGGGGCCAGAAAATGGGCACAGGGCGGTACATCCATTCTAGCCACTTGCCGACCGCCGCACGCCGATGTACGTCCGAAGTTTGGCGGTGGAGATCGCTGTTATGGCAGCAGCTAGCTGCCATAACCCCGGTATCCCCGTTTTTGTGCGGCGTCGGCTTTCAGATAAAAGTGGCTGATTCGCCGCGAGATCACTTTTATCGGTGGCGGGAGAGGGCCCCCCTCCCGCCACGATCCGGTGCCCTCCGCAGCTTACTGGAGCTATCGGTAGCGGCGGAGGCGTTTGCGTCTGTCTCCCTACTGGAGACGAGTGAGGCTAAGATGGCGCCCACTCGTCTCCATGACACTGCTGGGCGGAAGCGACGTCAAAACGTCACTTCCGCCCATACGTCTTAAAGGCACATTTTTTTCAATGTCATTTTTTTTAAATGACTTTTCTTTTTTTTTTATTCCATTTTTGTGTAAATATGAGATCTGAGGTCTTTTTAACCCCAGATCTCATATTTAAGAGGTCCTGTCATGCTTTTTTCTATTACAAGGGATGTTTACATTCCTTGTAATAGGAATAAAAGTGACAGATTTTTTTTTTTTATAAAACAGTGTAAAAATAAATAAAATCATGTAAAATAAATAATAAAAATTGAAAAAATTGGGTACCAAGTGTAACCTCTTCACTGCCCTTCAATGCAGCCTCATCAGTACCCATCAATGCAGCCTTATGGGTGCCCATCAATGCAGCCTCACCGGTGCCCATCGATTTAGCCTCACCAGTGCCCATCGATTTAGCCTCACTGGTGCCCATCGATGCAGCCTCACCGGAGCCCATCAGTGCAGCCTCACCAGTGCCCATCAGGGCAGTCTCGCCATTACCCATCAGCACAGCCTCACCAGTAACGCTGCGGCTGGATTGTAATTCTCGCCTTCTGGAGCCTGTAGCGCTTATGATGGACATCACACGTCTGGCAGTCCCGGTATTGGACCAGTGGGATGTACATCATAGGCGCTGCAGGCTCCAGAAGGTGGGACCTGCTATGTCACTCGGCCGCTCTCCGAATCAGATCAACCCCACTCAGGCTCAGGAATAATAACAGATTTGTGAATGCCCGAGACCTGGGGCTTTTTGGGGGCCCACTTGGGGCTCCAGCCCCCCTTACCCCCCCCCTCGATGCCACTGGTCGCAATCCTGTAACTGCTACATCTGCAGGACAGCATGTTCTTTTGAGCCCTGGTTCACATTGATGCGATTTGGCATGCGATTTGACATGTCAAATCACATGCCAAATCAGCGGCAATTGCCGGCAATGGCAGCGTCCGAACCGGTGCGACGCCGCATTTGCTGCACCACACCGATTCCCAAAAGTAGTTTCTGTACTACTTTTAGCGATTTTGCATGCGATTTCCATTGACATCTGTGCAGAAACCCGCACATATATCTCTGAAATCGCCCCCGAAGTCGGGACTGACATGCAGGAATTTCCGCAGTCAGTGTGAACCTAGGCTGAAAAACCAGACTTACTGGCCAGATCAGCAGGTGAAAATAAAGGGAAGAAAGCCTAAAAGGAAAACAAATGCAGCCACCACATCTAAGAATTGGTGAGCTGAAGGATAATAAATGTTTGCTTTTGGGATTAATACCCCTATAACATGCAAGCCCTTTAACACCTTCCAGCCCGGACGTCAATCTGCTTTAGGAATTTCCTCCTTCTGAGTGGACGCCATATGACATCCTCTCAGAAGGGCCATGCAGCGGTACGATTGGACACAGCTGATGACTGATCAGTGTATCAGCTTGCTGCTGGTACCATGTGACTGCTGTGACCCATCACGGCAGATCACATGACAGTTGTAAACCATGGATGGCTTACTTTTATGCTATCCATTGTGTACAATTGTGTTGCTAGCCTTGATTGGGTAATGTGATCACATGGTACAGGTAGGGCCAATCACAGCCCATCTCTGCTTAGCTCTGGCCAATCCCAGCTAATCACAACAAAACAAACTGAATGAATCAGTTTCATTCAGTAAAATGCTTGCTTATAGCAATAAAATTCACTGCTACAAGCAATCAAAATGCGTTAAAAAAATGATGCCCTAACAGGTAGGCTTTTATGTTTTGATGGTATAGCATTGACATATTTGTCTGCTAACCTATACTATATGTACGTACCTTTTATTTTGTAGAATACAAAAAACAGTCACCCTGATGTATCTACTCGTGGGGGTGCTGTCCCCTCAAAATAACTCAACACACAGCCATTAATGTCTAAACCGCTGGCAACAAAAGTGAGTACACCCCTAAGCGAAAATGTCCAAATTGGGCCCAAAGTGTCAATATCTTGTGTGGCCACCATTATTTTCCAGCACTGCCTTAACCCTCTTGGGCATGGAGTTCACCAGAGCTTCACAGGTTGCCACTGGAGTCCTCTTCCACTCCTCCATGACGACATCACAGAGGTGGTGGATGTTAGAGACCTTGTGCTCCTCCACCTTCCGTTTGAGGATGTACCACAGATGCTCAATAGGGTTTAGGTCTGGAGACATGCTTGGCCATTATGTTGGAATACTGCCCTGCGGCCCAGTCTCCGAAGAGAGGGGATCATGCTCTGCTTCAGTATGTCACAGTACATGTTGGCATTCATGGTTCCCTCAATGAACTGTAGCTCCCTAGTGCCAGTAGCACTCATGCAGCCCCAGACCATGACACTCCCACCACCATGCTTCACTGTAGGCAAGACACACTTGTCTTTGTACTCCTCACCTGGTTGCCGCCACACACGCTTGACACCAACTGAACCAAATAAGTTTATCTAGGTCTCATCAGACCACAGGACATGTTTCCAGTAATCCATGTCCTTAGTCTGCTCGTCTTCAGCAAACTATTTGCGGGCATTCTTGTGCATCATCTTTAGAAGAGGCTTCCTTCTGGGATGACAGCCATGTAGACCAATTTGATGCATTGTAAATAAACAGCAAATTGGAATTTAAATAAAGCATGTTCAATGTGGCCAGAAAATTTGTCAGGATTAAAAATATATATGTATTTATTATCTGGACAGTAAAACACTGTCTCATATTGAATACAACATTTGATAAACATACAAAAAATATATACATTAAAGACCATTGTCCTAGAAATAGATCATAGCATAAAAGTACACTACACAATGTGGCATAAAATATTGTCCTTCATGTTTATGAGACTTTCGAACGGAGTGGTATAATAATAATAATAAATCCAACTGAGCTCAAATCAAATAGACCGTATATATATATATATATATATATATATATATATATACCGTATATACTCGAGTATAAGTCGAATTTTTCAGCACATTTTTTTGTGCTGAAAGTGCCCCCCTCGACTTATACTCGAGTCAAGTACTTTTCTGCAGCAAAAAATTTTATTTTCCGAACCGATTTTGGGGCCCCGTATATCAGGGCCACTTGGTGCTAGAAACCCCAAATTTGGTGTGCAAACCCAGTGGAACTGGTACCATAACATATCCAAAGCTTCGGTTCTTAGCACCAAATGGCCCTGAGATACAGGGCCCCAAAACTGGTTCGGAAAATGTCATTCTCTGCTGCAGAAAAGTGCTTGACATTTTCTGAACTGAATTTTGGGGCCCTGTATCTTGCTAGAAACACCAGCTTGGAAATTTTATGGTGCTAGTTCCACTGGGTTTGCATACCAAATTTGGGGTTCTTAGCACTAAGTGGCCCCAAGATACGGTGCCCCAAATTCGGTCAACTGTGTCCATCTGCAGCAATGTCATTTCGGACCCTTTGGGTTCAGAGACCCCAAATTTTGGCTGCAGCTAGGGGGCATCTAGGAACCCTTAACTACCGAGTTTGAAGTTCAGGGGACCTATGGCTGCAAATGGGCACAGTGATGCTGCAAATGGGCATTGTTGACCCTCTTTTCCACTTACAGTAGCTGTGCATTTCTCACTCTCGTCTTATACTCGGGTCAATAAGTTTTTCCCATTTTTTTGTGGTAAATTAGGGCCTCGACTTATACTCGGAACGACTTATACTCGAGTATATACGGTATATAACATAAAATGCATCCAAATATGCCCAATTTGATGCAGTGTGCGGCATATGGTCTGAGCACTGACAGGCTGACCCCCCACCCCTTCACCCTCTGCAGCAATGCTGGCAGCACTGATACATCTATTTCCCAAAGACAACCTCTGGATTTAACGCTGAGCATGTGCACTCAATTCCTTTGGTTGACCATGGCGAGGCCTGTCCAGAGTGGAACCTGTCCTGTTAAACCGCTGTATTTTCTTGGCCACTGTGCTGCAGCTCAGTTTCAGGGTCTTGGCAATCTTCTTATCACCTAGGCCATCTTTATGTAGAGCAACAACTTTTTTTTTTCAGATCCTCAAAGGGTTCTTTGCTATGAGGTGCCATGTAGAACTTCCAGTGACCAGTATGAGAGAGTGAGAGCGATAACACCAAATTTAACACATTAAAAAAAAGAAGAGGAACAAACCATGGGATTTTTAAGGCACCAAAAAGAATAGATTGATTACAATTGATAAGATTCAATACATTTTATTTTGACAATAAAAAATTGATAAAAATTCCTTGTTATATTACTTGTTCAATTCATAAACCGATACAGACATTACCGCTCTACATGTTTCGCTCCAAAAGAGCTTCTTCAGGAGACTGCTGCATGAATTAAATGCTATAAATGACAAAGAAACATAGGAATAATTACATAAAGTTTTGGACAGAGATTTTACATCTATCACAATATTGGTATACATATACCATACATACATACATATACCAAATTTAACACACCCCATTCACACCTGAGACCGTGTAACACTGTAATGAGTCACATGACTGGGAAGATGGCTAATTGGGCCCAATTTGGACATTTACGCATAGGGATGTACTCACTTTTGTTGCCAGCAGTTTATACATTAATGGCTGTGTGTTGAGTTATTTTGAGGGAACAGCAAATATACACCGTAAGGCTTCATGTACACGGGACATTTTTACAACCTCTCCTGAACGATTTAACTTGACCGATAGTAACACACATTTAAAATGTCAGTTTTGCCGCGTTTACATGCTACGTTTGTGTCTAGAAGCATTTTTTTTTTTTAAATACCGTATTTATTGGCATATAACACGCACTTTTTTCCCCTTAAAATCAGGGGGAAATCGTGGGGGGGGGGTGTTATATGCCGATCCCCACTGTCTGTGCACCAAAAAAGAGCAAGCGCCACCGAAAAAGAGCGAGCGCCGCTGAAAAAAACCGAGCACCGCCGAAAAAGACCGAGCCGAGTGCTCGGCTCCACTCGCAGTCCCGCTGTCCCGCCGTCCCGCCTCCCTGCTGTCTCTGAGAGGATGAGGAGCGAGCGCTGCTGAAAAAGACCGAGCCAAGTGTACTGTGTACTCGGCTCGGCTTCGCTCGCAGTCCCGCCCAGTCCCGCCATTGGACCTGTGTTATGTCAATCATAGGAGCTGGGCGGGACTCCGAGACCAGCCGAGTACAGCCGAGAACACAGGCTCTGTCTATCTCGGCGGCGGCAAATTTAAACAATTACATGCTGCAAATGGCACTGGGCAATGCTGCAAACGGCACTGGGCAAGGCTGTAAACGGCACTGCGCAAGGCTGCATATGACAATGGGCAAGGCTGCAAATGGCACTTAGCAAGGCTGCAAATGGCACTGGGCAAGGCTGCAAACGGCACTGGGCAAGGCTGTAAACGGCACTGGGCAAGGCTGCATATGACAATTGGCAAGGCTGCAAATGGCACTTAGCAAGGCTGCAAATGGCACTGGGCAAGGTTGCAAATGGACACTGATTATTCTGCAATGATGGACAAGGCTGCAGATGGACACTGATAAGGTTGCATTGATGGGCATTTAAATGTAAGTTTTTTCCTTAAACTTCCCTCCTAAAAGTTTTTTTCCCTAAAATGCCCTGCTAAACTTGGGGTGCGTGTTATACGCTGGCGCGTGTTATACGCCGACAAATACGGATATTAATTTATTTTTTTTTAAATAGCCAAAAATGAAAAATGCCTGTAAACGAAACGTGGCTAAATGCGAATTACCGCATTTAGAAGCATTTTGCACGTGAATTGTCTGTAAAGTCAGCTTCTGAACGCATTTTTTTGCATTCTAAAAAATGCCTCTAAATTCAACTGCCTAGAAACTACTGTAAACGACCCTGTGTACATGTACTGATAAGTAGGGATGAGCTTCGTGTTCGAATCGAACACATGTTTGACTCGAACATTGCCTGTTCGGTCGTTCGCCGAATTCCGAACGATATGGGCCGTTCGCGCCAAATTCGAGTGGCGCGTTACGGCCCATGATTCACTGCGGCATTGCAGTGCATTGCTGGCTGATGATTGGCCAAGCATTCGGGTCATAGTGCATGTACAGAGAGCCGTAATTGGCCAAAGCCAGGGTGGCTGTGGCCAATTATGGCTCAGGGGATTTAGTACACACCCCACACTATATAAGGCCGCTTGCATGGTGGCCCTGTGTAGTGTGTTCCGGCGTTGAGAGAGAGATAGATAGACAGAGAGACAGTGTAATTTGATTTAAGTTAGATAGAGTAGGCAGGCGAGTCAGTTAGCTACACTTACAGTGTATTGTGTATATATATATATACATATATATGTATATATACATCCTAGGTGTTGTGTGTATATATATATATATACACTGTATTTAGTTTAGCTTGATCTGTTCCTGTTATTCACTTCCTACTACTGACAGGCAGGCAGGTGTTTTTACAGTATTTACAGCTACCTGAAGAAAATTGCTGGTGTTATTCTGATCCTATTAGTCCTATTAGCTACAGTATTTACAGTTAGTGTAGTGTGTGCTCTGCACAGTGTGCACCTAAAGCTACCTGAAGAAAATTAGTGTTCTTCTGATCCTATTAGTACAGTACCGCAGGCAGCTACAGTATTTACAGTTAGTGTAGTGCGTCCTCTGGACAGTGTGCACCTAAAGCTACCTGAAGAAAATTGGTGGTGTTCTTCTGATCCTATTAATACAGTACCGCAGGCAGCTGCAGTATTTACAAATTAGTTTAGTGCGTCCTCTGCACAGTGTGCACCTAAAGCTACCTAAACAAAATTAGTGGTGTTTTTCTGATCCTTTTAGTACAGTACCGCAGGCAGCTGCAGTATTTACAAGTTAGTGTAGTGCGTCCTCTGCACAGTGTGCACCTAAAGCTACCTGAAGAAAATTAGTGGTGTTCTTCTGATCCTATTAATACAGTACCACAGGCAGCTGCAGTATTTACAAATTAGTTTAGTGCGTCCTCTGCACAGTGTGCACCTAAAGCTACCTAAACAAAATTAGTGGTGTTTTTCTGATCCTATTAGTACAGTACCGCAGGCAGCTGCAGTATTTACAAGTTAGTGTAGTGCGTCCTCTGCACAGTGTGCACCTAAAGCTACCTGAAGAAAATTAGTGGTGTTCTTCTGATCCTATTAATGCAGTACCACAGGCAGCTGTAGTATTTACAAATTAGTGTAGTGCATCCTCTACACAGTGTGCACCTAAAGCTACCTGAAGAAAATTAGTGGTGTTCTTCTGATCCTATTAGTACAGTACCGCAGGCAGCTGCAGTATTTACAAGTTAGTGTAGTGCGTCCTCTGCACAGTGTGCACCTAAAGCTACCTGAAGAAAATAGTGGTGTTCTACTGATCCTATTAGTACAGTATCGCAGGCAGCTGCAGTATTTACAATTTAGTGTAGTGTGCCCCCTGCACAGTGCACACCTAAAGATACTTGAAGAAAATTAGTGGTGTTCTTCTGATCCTATTAATACCACAGGCAGGCAGCTACAGCATTTACAGTTAGTGTAGTGCGTCCTCTGTACAGTGTGCACCTAAAGCTGCCTGGAGACAATTGCTGTTGTTCTGCTCCTATTAATACCACAGGCAGGCAGCTACAGTATTTACAGTTAGTATACTGTGTCCTCTGCACAGTGTGCACCTAAAGCTACCTGAAGAAAATTAGTGGTGTTCTTCTGATCCTATTAATACCACAGGCAGCCAGCTACAGTATTTACAGTTAGTGTAGTGCGTCCTCTGCACAGTGTGCACCTAAAGCTACCTGGAGGCAATTGCTGTTGTTCTGCTCCAATAATACCACAGGCAGGAAGCTACAGTATTTACAGTTAGTGTACTGTGTCTTCTGCACAGTGTGCACCTAAAGCTACTTGAATGAAATTGGTGGTGTTCTTCTGATCCCATATTAATACCACAGGCAGGCAGCTACAGTATTTACAGTTAATGTTCTGTGTCCGCTGCACAGTGTGCACCTAAAGCTACCTGAAGAAAATTGGTGGTGTTCTTCTATTCCTATATTAATACCACAGGCAGGCAGCTACAGTATTTACAGTTAGTGTACTTTGTCCCCTGCACAGTGTGCACCTAAAGCTACCTGAAGAAAATTGATGTTGTTCTGCTCCTATTAATACCACAGGCAGGCAGCTACAGTATTTACAGTTAGTGTAGTGCGTCCTCTGCACAGTGTGCACCTAAAGCTACCTGGAGACAATTGCTGTTGTTCTGCTCCTATTAATACCAAAGGCAGGCAGCTACAGTATTTACAGTTAGAGTACTGTGTCTTCTGCACAGTGTGCACCTAAAGCAACTAGAATGAAATTGGTGGTGTTCTTCTGATCCCATATTAATACCACAGGCAGGCAGCTACAGTATTTACAGTTAATGTACTGTGTCCTCTGCACAGTGTGCACCTAAAGCTACCTGAAGAAAATTATGTTGTTCTGCTCCTATTAATACCACAGGCAGGCAGCTACAGTATTTACAGTTAATGTACTGTGTCCTCTGCACAGTGTGCACCTAAAGCTACCTGAAGAAAATTATGTTGTTCTGCTCCTATTAATACCACAGGCAGGCAGCTACAGTATTTACAGTTAGTGTACTGTGTCTTCTGCACAGTGTGCACCTAAAGCTACTTGAATGAAATTGGTGGTGTTCTTCTGATCCCATATTAATACCACAGGCAGGCAGCTACAGTATTTACAGTTAATGTACTGTGTCCTCTGAACAGTGTGCACCTAAAGCTACCTGAAGAAAATTGGTGGTGTTCTTCTATTCCCATATTAATACCACAGGCAGGCAGCTACAGTATTTACAGTTAGTGTACTGTGTCCTCTGCACAGTGTGCACCTAAAGCTACTTGAATAAAATTGGTGGTGTTCTTCTGATCCTATATTAATACCACAGGCAGGCAGCTACAGTATTTACAGTTAGTGTACTGCGTCCTCTGCACAGTGTGCACCTAAAGCTACCTGAAGAAAATTGATGTTGTTCTGCTCCTATTAATACCACAGGCAGGCAGCTACAGTATTTACAGTTAGTGTAGTGCGTCCTCTGCACAGTGTGCACCTAAAGCTAGCTGAAGAAAATTAGTGGTGTTCTTCTGATCCTATTAATACCACAGGCAGGCAGCTACAGTATTTACAGTTAGTGTAGTGCGTCCTGTGCACAGTGTGCACCTAAAGCTACTTGAATGAAATTAGTGGTGTTCTTCTGATCCTATATTAATACCACAGGCAGGCAGCTACAGTATTTACAGTCAGTGTACTGCGTCTTCTGCACAGTGTGCACCTAAAGCTACCTGAATAAAATTGGTGGTGTTCTTCTGATCCTATTAGTACAGTACCGCAGGCAGCTGCAGTATTTACAATTTAGTGTAGTGCGTCCCCTGCACAGTGTGCACCTAAAGCTACCTGAAGAAAATTAGTGGTGTTCTTCTGATCCTATTAATACCACAGGCAGGCAGCTACAGTTAGTTTGGTGTTCTTCTGATCCTATTAATACCACAGGCAGACAGCTACAGCATTTACAGTTAGTGTAGTGCATCCTCTGCACAGTGTGCACCTAAAGCTACCTGGAGACAATTGCTGTTGTTCTGCTCCTATTAATACCACAGTCAGGCAGCTGCAGTATTTACAGTTAGTGTAGTGCGTTCTCTGCACAGTGTGCACCTAAAGCTACCTGGCGACAATTAGGATCAGTTTGGTGTTCTTCTGATCCTATTAATACCACAGGCAGCCAGCTACAGTATTTACAGTTAGTGTAGTGCGTCCTCTGCACAGTGTGCACCTAAAGCTACCTGGAGGCAATTGCTGTTGTTCTGCTCCAATAATACCACAGGCAGGAAGCTACAGTATTTACAGTTAGTGTACTGTGTCTTCTGCACAGTGTGCACCTAAAGCTACTTGAATGAAATTGGTGGTGTTCTTCTGATCCCATATTAATACCACAGGCAGGCAGCTACAGTATTTACAGTTAATGTTCTGTGTCCGCTGCACAGTGTGCACCTAAAGCTACCTGAAGAAAATTGGTGGTGTTCTTCTATTCCTATATTAATACCACAGGCAGGCAGCTACCGTATTTACAGTTAGTGTACTTTGTCCCCTGCACAGTGTGCACCTAAAGCTACCTGAAGAAAATTGATGTTGTTCTGCTCCTATTAATACCACAGGCAGGCAGCTACAGTATTTACAGTTAGTGTAGTGCGTCCTCTGCACAGTGTGCACCTAAAGCTACCTGGAGACAATTGCTGTTGTTCTGCTCCTATTAATACCAAAGGCAGGCAGCTACAGTATTTACAGTTAGAGTACTGTGTCTTCTGCACAGTGTGCACCTAAAGCAACTAGAATGAAATTGGTGGTGTTCTTCTGATCCCATATTAATACCACAGGCAGGCAGCTACAGTATTTACAGTTAATGTACTGTGTCCTCTGCACAGTGTGCACCTAAAGCTACCTGAAGAAAATTATGTTGTTCTGCTCCTATTAATACCACAGGCAGGCAGCTACAGTATTTACAGTTAATGTACTGTGTCCTCTGCACAGTGTGCACCTAAAGCTACCTGAAGAAAATTATGTTGTTCTGCTCCTATTAATACCACAGGCAGGCAGCTACAGTATTTACAGTTAGTGTACTGTGTCTTCTGCACAGTGTGCACCTAAAGCTACTTGAATGAAATTGGTGGTGTTCTTCTGATCCCATATTAATACCACAGGCAGGCAGCTACAGTATTTACAGTTAATGTACTGTGTCCTCTGCACAGTGTGCACCTAAAGCTACCTGAAGAAAATTATGTTGTTCTGCTCCTATTAATACCACAGGCAGGCAGCTACAGTATTTACAGTTAATGTACTGTGTCCTCTGCACAGTGTGCACCTAAAGCTACCTGAAGAAAATTATGTTGTTCTGCTCCTATTAATACCACAGGCAGGCAGCTACAGTATTTACAGTTAGTGTACTGTGTCTTCTGCACAGTGTGCACCTAAAGCTACTTGAATGAAATTGGTGGTGTTCTTCTGATCCCATATTAATACCACAGGCAGGCAGCTACAGTATTTACAGTTAATGTACTGTGTCCTCTGAACAGTGTGCACCTAAAGCTACCTGAAGAAAATTGGTGGTGTTCTTCTATTCCCATATTAATACCACAGGCAGGCAGCTACAGTATTTACAGTTAGTGTACTGCGTCCTCTGCACAGTGTGCACCTAAAGCTACTTGAATAAAATTGGTGGTGTTCTTCTGATCCTATATTAATACCACAGGCAGGCAGCTACAGTATTTACAGTTAGTGTACTGCGTCCTCTGCAAAGTGTGCACCTAAAGCTACCTGAAGAAAATTGATGTTGTTCTGCTCCTATTAATACCACAGGCAGGTAGCTACAGTATTTACAGTTAGTGTAGTGCGTCCTCTGCACAGTGTGCACCTAAAGCTAGCTGAAGAAAATTAGTGGTGTTCTTTTGATCCTATTAATACCACAGGCAGGCAGCTACAGTATTTACAGTTAGTGTAGTGCGTCCTGTGCACAGTGTGCACCTAAAGCTACTTGAATGAAATTAGTGGTGTTCTTCTGATCCTATATTAATACCACAGGCAGGCAGCTACAGTATTTACAGTCAGTGTACTGCGTCCTCTGCACAGTGTGCACCTAAAGCTACCTGAATAAAATTGGTGGTGTTCTTCTGATCCTATTAGTACAGTACCGCAGGCAGCTGCAGTATTTACAATTTAGTGTAGTGCGTCCCCTGCACAGTGTGCACCTAAAGCTACCTGAAGAAAATTAGTGGTGTTCTTCTGATCCTATTAATACCACAGGCAGGCAGCTACAGTTAGTTTGGTGTTCTTCTGATCCTATTAATACCACAGGCAGACAGCTACAGCATTTACAGTTAGTGTAGTGCATCCTCTGCACAGTGTGCACCTAAAGCTACCTGGAGACAATTGCTGTTGTTCTGCTCCTATTAATACCACAGTCAGGCAGCTGCAGTATTTACAGTTAGTGTAGTGCGTTCTCTGCACAGTGTGCACCTAAAGCTACCTGGCGACAATTGCTGTTGTTCTGCTCCTATTAATACCACAGGCAGGCAGCTGCAGTATTTACAGTTAGTGTAGTGCGTTCTCTGCACAGTGTGCACCTAAAGCTACCTGGAGACAATTGCTGTTGTTCTGCTCCTATTAATACCACAGACAGGCAGCTACAGTATTTACAGTTAGTGTAGTGTGTCCTCTGCACAGTGTGCACCTAAAGCTACTTGAATGAAATTGGTGGTGTTCTTCTGATCCTATATTAATACCACAGGCAGGCAGCTACAGTATTTACAGTTAGTGTAATGTGTCCTCTGCACAGTGTGCACCTAAAGCTACCTGAATAAAATTGGTGGTGTTCTTCTGATCCTATTAATACCACAGGCAGGCCGCTACAGTATTTACAGTTAGTGTACTGCGTCCTCTGCACAGTGTGCACCTAAAGCTACCTGAAGAAAATTGATGTTGTTCTGCTCCTATTAATACCACAGGCAGGCAGCTACAGTATTTACAGGTAGTGTAGTGCATCCTCTGCACAGTGTGCACCTAAAGCTACCTGAAGAAAATTGGTGGTGTTCTTCTGATCTTATTAATACCACAGGCAGGCAGCTACAGTATTTACAGTTAGTGTAGTGCGTCCTCAGCACAGTGTGCACCTAAAGCTACCTGAAGAAAATTAGTGGTGTTCTTCTAAACCTATTAATACCACAGGCAGGCAGCTACAGTATTTACAGTTAGTCTACTGTGTCCTCTGCACAGTGTGCACCTAAAGCTACTTGAATGAAATTGGTGGTGTTCTTCTGATCCTATATTAATACCACAGGCAGGCAGCTACAGTATTTACAGTTAGTGTACTGTGTCCTCTGCACAGTGTGCACCTAAAGCTACCTGAAGAAAATTGGTGGTGTTCTTCTATTTCTATATTAATACCACAGGCAGGCAGCTACAGTGTTTACAGTTAGTGTACTGCGTCCTCTGCACAGTGTGCACCTAAAGCTACCTGAATAAAATTGGTGGTGTTCTTCTGATCCTATATTAATACCACAGGCAGGCAGCTACAGTATTTACAATTAGTGTACTGTGTCCGCTGCACAGTGTGCACCTAAAGCTACCTGAATAAAATTGGTGGTGTTCTTCTGATCCTTTTAATACCACAGGCAGGCAGCTACAGTATTTACAGTTAGTGTACTGCGTCCTCTGCACAGTGTGCACCTAAAGCTACCTGAGAAAAATTGATGTTGTTCTGCTACTATTAATACCACAGGCAGGCAGCTACAGTATTTACAGTTAGTGTAGTGCATCCCCTGCACAGTGTGCACCTAAAGCTACCTAAAGAAAATTAGTGGTGTTCTTCTGATCCTATTAGTACAGTACCGCAGGCAGCTGCAGTATTTACAATTTAGTGTAGTGCGTCCCCTGCACAGTGTGCACCTAAAGCTACCTGAAGAAAATTAGTGGTGTTCTTCTGATCTTATTAATACCACAGGCAGGCAGCTACAGTATTTACAATTATACTACAACGTGTAGCTGAGGTTTCGGTCAGTCAAAGAAGGAGCGGTGGAGAAGGTGGCCGTCTGACTGATGCGTTCAGACAATTTTTTAGTCTGCAGCCCCAAGGTATGATAGGTTCAAGCGTCTGTTTTACATGGTGCAGGAATACCTAGGGGCAAGATCTGACTTGGACACCTTTCCCACCGAAAATCCTCTGGGTTACTGGGTCTTAAGAAAGGATCACTGTCCAGAGCTTGCACAATATACAGTTGAGCTACTGGCCTGTCCTGCATCCAGCGTTCTTTTGGAACGCACATTCAGTGCTGCTGGAGGTTTTGTAACCGATCACAGGGTGCGCCTGTCCACCGACTCGGTCGATCGACTAACCTTCATAAAAATGAATCAGTCTTGGATCATCACGAGCTACCAAGCACCTGATGCTGATGTAACCGAATAATTTTTTTTGAAATATCAGATCCCTTCAAGACTGCCTATGCTGATGCTGAGTGACTATCCAGTTATGCTGAGTGACTATCCTCTTCCTCCTCAATGATCATGATGGTAGCTTGTAAGAATATTTTTGGTTCTGGGCGCCACCACCAGTGGTTAAGGTTTAACAGGGGCGTGTAATTACAATTTTTGGTGCAATATTATGCAAGGAGGGTTCGTTGCTGCACTCAACTAGAGCATTTGTGAGGGGTTGCAGTGTTGTGGCACCAGCACCAGTGCCTAAGGCCCAATTTTTCAGCCCCTGTTTAACAGGGGCTTGTAATTACAATTTTTGATTCAATACTTCGCAGCAGGGCTTGTTCCTGCGCTCCAACTAGAGTATCTGTGAGGGGTTGCAGTGTTGTGGTAACAGCACCAGCGCCTAAAGCCCAATTTTTCAGCCCCTGTTTAACAAGGGCGTGTAATTGCAATTTTTGATGCAATATTTTGCAGGAGGGCTCATTCCTGCGCTCCAACTAGTGTATCTGTGAGGGGTTGCAGTGTTGTGGCACCAGTGCCAAAGGCCCAATTTTTCTGCCCCTGTTCAACAGGGACATGTAATTACAATTCTTGATCTAATATTTCACAGCAGGGCCCGTTCCTGCGCCCACCAAGAGTAACTGTGAGGACTTACAGTGTTGTGGCACCAGCACCACCACCACCAAAGGCCCAATTTTTCTGCCCCTGTTCAACAGGTGCATGTAATTACAATTCTTGATCTAATATTTCACAGCAGGGCCCGTTCCAGCTCCCACCAAGAGTAACTGTGAGGACTTACAGTGATGTGGTAACACCACCACCAAAGGCCCCAATTTCTGCAGAGTATATAGGGCAGGCCCCTACTTTCAAACATCCAACTTACAAACGACTCCTACTTGCAAACGGAAGGAGACAATAGGAAGTGGGATGAAATCTACCCCTAGAAAGGGAAATTCTCTCTTGTAAGAGTCAATATGGGAAAAACTTGTCTCCTTTCCACTGATGCTTTATCACCAATCCTTGTTTCACTAAAAAACCCAAATTGTCAAAAAACATTTGTCCTTGGGACAGAAAGTGAGGTAAAATCTTCTGAACAGGAGCACATACAGCAAAACAAATTTCATAGGGGTGATAACCCTTCCCTATGTTTTCCAAAAAGCTTAAAAATAGATTTTTTGGCTGGAGCTACACTTTAAAAAAAATGTAACAGTTCAAAATTACAAACAGATTCTACTTAACAACAAACCTACAGTCCCTGTCTTGTTTGCACCGCCTGTATACTGCTGTTAAGAGGGCCTGGGGCCCCACGCCTTTCCTTTTTTTAATTTGGGTGCGGGGTCCCCCTTAATATCCATAGAAGACCCAAAGGGCCTGGTAATGGAATAGGGGGGGGTTCCCATGCCGTTTGTCTCACTGATTTTCATCCATATTACCGGGACCGGACATTACATTACAGCCATAAGAAGTTTTAAATGACTTTTATTACTTTAAAAATTTCATTTTGTGCAGGGACTGTTTTAAGCACGGGAAACACGCGCCACTTTACAGGCATACTATAGACACCCGCCAGGTATGATATTTAAAGGAATATTTCACTTTTTTTTTCACTTTAAGCATCATTAAAATCGCTGCTTCTGAAAAAACGGTCGTTTTTAAAACTTTTTTTGCATTGATACATGTCCCCTGGGGCAGGACCGGGGTCCCCAAACCCTTTTTAGGACAATACCATGCAAATTAGCCTTTAAAATTAGCACTTTTGATTTCGAACGTTCGAGTCCCATAGACTTCAATAGGGTTCTAACGTTCGTGCAAATTTTCGGTCCATTCACAGGTTCTGGTGCAAACCGAACCGGAGGGTATTCGGCTCATCCCTACTGATAAGATAACATAGAGGAGAGTTCAGGGGTAGTAGGGTAGACTTATACAAGCTGTACACTCACTACTTTACACTGTAGCAAAGTGTCATTTCTGACATGTGTTGTCGCATGAAAAGATAATAAAATATTTACAAAAATTTGAGGGGTGTACTCACTTCTGTGAGATAATGTGTGTGTATGTGTGTATATATATATATATATATATATATATATATATATATATATATATATATATATATATATTTTTTTTTTTTAAAGTTAGCATGTTGTGACACTATAGCTATGATGTGCTATTGCGTGATCACAAGAAAGTATTGTAAGCTTTTGTGCGTGTCATCTTCACTCCAATCTTTATCTTTCTCTGTCTCTTCTATATTTATACTTTAGAAGAAAAGCCACAATGCAGCTGCATACGTTATAACCCATTCTACCTCCTTCTGCCTACACCACAAGGTCCAGGGAGGGGACAATGCACAAAAAAGGAAATACTGTAGCCAGCTCACCCACCATATGCCCCGTTCCGTTCTTTACCAATGGTTCATTTGATCAGTATGTGCCAACACAGGAAAAAGACAGCTTTTAAGGGGATAGATATGGAAATAAGATCAACATTTATTTAAAAACTATTTTATTGAATAAAAGAAAAGAAGATAAAGAATAGGCACCACAGAACACTAGGACAAGGGAGCAGGGCCATCTTAAGAGCATTATAGGCCCCCGGGCAATACAGTGCACTGGGGCCCTGTCTACACAATCACGCACGAGAATAAAAATTATCCATAAGGCTATATTTATTGGTACTTTGAACAAAATCAGTGTTTAAACATTAACACAACGTTTGGACAATATAACACGAGTTTGATGGGCACTGTGGCAGCGTTTGATGGGCACAGTGGCAGCGTTTGATGGGCACAGTGGCAGCTTTGATGGGCACAGTGGCTGTGTTTGATGGGCACAGTGGCAGCTTTTGATGGGCACAGTGGCAGCGTTTGATGGGCACAGTGGCTGCGTTTGATGGGCACAGTGGCTGCGTTTGATGGGCACAGTGGCTGCACATAATGGGCACAGTGGCTGCGTTTAATGGGCACAGTGGCAGCTTTTGATGGGCACAGTGGGAGCTTTGATGGGCACAGTGGCTGTTTGATGGGCACAGTGGCAGCTTTGATGGGCACAGTGGCTGTGTTTGATGGGCACAGTGGCAGCTTTTGATGGGCACAGTGGCAGCTTTTGATGGGCACAGTGGCAGCTTTGATGGGCACAGTGGCTGTTTAATGGGCACAGTGGCTGTGTTTGATGGGCACAGTGGCAGCTTTGATGGGCACAGTGGCTGTTTGATGGGCACAGTAGCAGCTTTGATGGGCACAGTGGCAGCTTTTGAGGGGCACATTGGCTGTGTTTGATGGGCACAGTGGCAGCTTTGATGGACACAGTGGCTGTGTTTGATAGGCAAAGTGGCAGCTTTGATGGGCACAGTGGCTGTGTTTGATGGACACAGGGGCAGCTTTTGAGGGGAATAGACAGTGGCTGTGTTTGATGCACAACTTGAACTTACTTAAGTGTTATGCCCCATACACACGATAGGACTTTGTACAAACTTTCCCTTGGATTTTTGTACAAAGGGCGTTGGCCAGAAGTTTGTATTGCATACAGATGGCAGGACTTTTCCAGCCAACTTTCACTAAATCACGTGGTTTTTCAGCTCTTTACCACCACCCTTTGGTCAACTTCTGTATTGTTGTCTGATACTGTGTCAATCTCGCCACTTTTATCAGCGAGATTGACACCTTGCGAGCCGGGTTCACACTGGTGCGGGGATCTGACTTGGATCCCCGCCAATGCCAGGCACTGTGTTTGGTATGAATCTTGAGGGGGAACTCCACGCCAAATTTTAAATAAAAAACCGGCATGGGTTCCCCTCCAGGGGCAAACCAGGCCCTTAGATCTGGTATGGATTTTAAGAAGAAACCCCCTATGCCGAAAAAACGGCATGGGGGTCCCCCCAAGATCCATACCAGACCCTAATCCGAGCACTCAGCCTGGCCGGTCAGGAAAAGTGGTGGGGACGAGCGAGCGCCCCCCCTCCTGAGCCGTACCAGGCCGCATACCCTCAACATGCGGGCCCCCCCTCCCCAAAGCACCTTGTCCCCATGGTGATGAGGACAAGGGCCTCTTCCCGACAACCCTGCCCTTTGGTTGTCGGGGTCTGGGAGCGAGGGGCTTATTGGAATCCGGGAGCCCCCTTTAATAAGGTCGCCCCCAGATCCCGGCCCCCCACCTTTTGTGAATGAGTATGAGGTACATCGTACCCCTACCCATTCACCTAGGGAAAAAAGTGTCAATAAAAAAACACAGTACACAGGTTTTAAAGTAATTTATTTGGCAGCTCCGGGGGTCTTCTTCTGACTTCGGGGGTCTCTCCGGCGTCTTCTCCCGGTGTCCGGATCTTCTGCCAGTTCCTCCGCTATCTTCTGCCGCTCTTTTGCCAGGGGTGGCCCGGACTTCTGGATCGTCTTCTTCCCTCTTCTCTTCCAGAGATGTTGACACAACGCTCTCTCCAGCTGGAATGCTCTCTGAGCGCTCCGCAATGGACTTATATAGGTGGTGACCCCGCCCCCCTATGAGGTCACAGTCCCGGGGCATGCTGGGACTGTGATCTCATAAGGGGGCGTGGTCATCACATGATATTAACAACGCCCCCTTATGACCTCACAGTCCCAGCATGCCCCGGGACTGTGATGTCATAGGGGGGCGGGGTCACTGCCTATATAAGTCACAGTGGAGCGCTCAGAGAGCATTCCAGCTGGAGAGAGCGTCGTGTCAACATCTCTGGAAGAGAAGAGGGAAGAAGACGATACAGAAGTCTGGGCCACCCCTGGCAAAAGAGCGGCAGAAGATAGCGGAGGAGCCAGCAGAAGATCTGGACACCGGGAGAAGACGCCGGAGAGACCCCCGAAGTCAGAAGAAGACCCCCGGAGCTGCCTAATAAATTACTTTAAAACCTGTGTACTGTGTTTTTTTATTGACACTTTTTTCCCTAGGTGAATGGGTAGGGGTACGATGTACCTCATACTCATTCACAAAGGGTGGGGGGCCGGAATCTGGGGGCCCCCTTATTAAAGGGGGCTCCCGGATTCCAATAAGCCCCCCTCCCCCAAAGCACCCACCCTTCATGTTGAGGGCATGCGGTCTAGTACAGCTCAGGAGGGGGGGGGCGCTCGCTTGTCCCCACCCCTTTTCCTGGCCGGCTGGGCTGCATGCTCGGATAAGGGTCTGGTATGGATTTGGGGGGGACCCCCACGCCGTTTTTTTGGCGTAGGGAGTTCCCCTTAAAATCCACACCAGACCTAAGGTCCTGGTATGCCCCCAGAGGGGAATTCCCTCTCGCACTCGCCGCAATAGGAAAATGTGTTTTTCCTATTGCAGCCAGCGCGAGATGTACAGTACCCTGTCGCCGAGAACCATCGCGATGGGTTCGCGCTGGAAACATTCTCGCGGCCGCGTACTGTAGTTTGTACAAAAGTCAGATGCTTTTGTGTACACACGATCAGACTTTGCTCCATCGGACTTTTGTTGCCGGGAAGTTTGTCCGTTCGCACGGCCAACAAAAGTCAGATGGAAACAGAGAAAGTTTGTCCGATGGAGCGTACACATGGTCGGATGTTGATCCAAAACAGCTAATTTGCATGTTTGTTGTCAAAAAGTCTGATCATGTGTACGGGCCTTTAGACTTACTTGAGGCCGCCGGCCTGGTGCAGTACAGTGTGTCACTCACAGCAGAGCAAGGCAGCGCCAGCTATCAAGGGCCGTCTTTCCGCTCCACTCCCTCTCCACGCTGTCTGAAGAACATGGCAGAGGTGGGCGGAGCTTGGTCACTAGCCGCGGCATGCTATGAATGCTGGGGCGGCCTCTAACTGACGTCACTGGTTGCTAGCTAGACGCCGGGCGGCCGGCGATTCTAGCAAGTGAGCAACCAGTGCAGTCAGTCAACTTAAGCAGCAGATTGCAGCGCTGAGGATAGGCCCTGGATGGGGCCCTCCAGGAAAGTGGGGCCCCCGGGCAACTGCCCAGCATGCCCAGTGGAAAAAACGGCCCTGCAAGGGAATGGGTTCATATACTGTAGATCCAGCAAACTATTAGTTAGCCATACAAAGTGTAACTAGTAAATTTGGGAGGTTTTGTTGTCACTAATAGTGATACTATGGGCTTGATTTACTAAAACTGGAGAGTGCAAAATCCCCTGCAGCTCTGCATAGAAATTTTTTTTGTCCAAGCTTAATTGAACAAGCGGAAGTTAGAAGCTGTTTGGCTACCTTGCACAGTTGCACCAGATTTTGCACTCTCCATTTTTAGTAAATCAAATCAATCAATCAGTCAATCAAATGTGACAATTACACATTAAAAGAACCATTAGGTTTTTTAGAAGTAAATATACCTGGTGAAAACTGGGAGAAACTGGTGGCATCAGCCCCCTGCTGAGCTAGCAGAGTCTGTCAAAACTGATCCACCCCGTGTGCAAGGGGCCTAAAGGTTTATTTCTGCTGACACTCTCTACCCGTTCAGAGCTCCAATTTCCAATGCCATTGTGAATTTTTTATGTTCAAATACCCTGTGCTAGCAGCATGATAAGGAGCCAGACCTCTGCTCAACACAGAGCACAGCACTCTGGGTTTCCAGTTGTCCAACACACCTCCACCCGGTGCTCCAAAAAACATGAGTGCACCCATTCCAGTTTCTAGTAGTTTGACATGCCCCCTGCCCAGTGCACCAGAAAACACTGAGTGCAGCCACCCTGGTCTCCAGTGGTTTGACATGCCTTTTACCCAGTGCTCCAAAAAACACAGAGTGCAGCTGTCCAGTCTCAAGTGGTTCTACACATCCCCTGCCTGTGCTTCAATCAACAGAGAGTGCAGTGGTCCTGTTCTCCCATGGTCCGACAAGCCCCTTGCCCAGTGCTTCAATCAACAGCACCCACAAGATTCCCTGTTTGCAAACTTGTGATATGTCTCCACCACACAAATTTTCGCCTGTATTTGGGCTACAAAAACCTCATCTGCTCTGAAAGTTACAGGCAACATTAACCAGAACTACTAATTAGTAAATATAAAATGATATACAATAAAATTATACCCTTGCTTATGGGGACAGCTGCAACAGAATAGTTCTCTACCAGGCGAGGTACAGGCTACTTATAAGTCTGATAATGCTGAAATACAAGCTTATCTACTTTTGGACCACAAAAAGAGATTAGATGCAAATGGCTCAACCGGTGATTACATGAAATATTCTCTAAACTTCCTTCTTCTGGTCATGTTCTGAGGCTTGCATTAGCTTACAGAGGAACTCCAGGAGGCAAAATATACTACCAGTCAATGATCTACTACTACTACTGCTGTCCAGAAAACAGGGCAACTGTTGTCCACTTATGCCGTGTACACACAAGTGGAATGTCCAACAGAAAAAGTCAGACGGGAGCTTTTCATCTTATATACCGATCGTGTGTATGCCCCATCTGACTTTCTACTTCGAAAATTCTGACGGACCTAGAAAGAGAACATGTTCTAAATTTTTCCGACGGAACCAATTCCTATCAGGAAAACCGATCATCTGTATGCTGTTCCGACGTACCAAAAACAACGTATGCTCTGAAGCAAGTACGAGACAGAAGCTATTGGCTACTGGTTATTGAATTTCCGTTTTCTAGTCCCGTCGTACGTCACTGGGTTCTGGACGGTCGGAATTTGGTGTGCAAGACAGTGTGAGCGGAATTCCATCGAAAAAACCTTCAGCGTTTATTCCGATGGGAAAACCGGTCGCTTGTTCAGGGCATAAGTTTAAAGGGTCTTTTTTTTTAAAAGCCTGTGGCGTGTGAAACCCACCCAAAAACGCCACCCGGTGCCAAAAAAAGTGCACACACATAAAGAGTGAAATACAAAACATGCAACGGGTGTTACACTAGTCCTCCCTAGGAAGGACCTTACCCTGATCCCCCGGGGTGTTAGGCTCCAGACGGGGACTGAGGTACTTCACTTGGGTCTGTCTGGCCGAAACCAGACAGACCCCCTTTCTCTGGAGGGTCTGCCGAAACAGACTCACCCAAGTACTCGGTGGGACTCCCCCGAAGGGATACCCCATGAGAGAGGGCGAACCAAGCCAAAAGGCCTATGTCCACCCAGGGCTGGTGTAAGAATTTTTGACACTCTAGGCGAAACCTCATTTTGCCACCCCCCTGGCTCCACCCCTGACTCCACTTTCCCTGCCCATGTATACCCTACCTTTTTATTGAAGTTCCCATCAAATGCAGCCTCTCCTGTGCCCATCAATGCAGCCTCACCAGCGTCCATCAAATGTATCCTCACCAGCGCCCATCAATACAGCCTACCAGCGCCCATCAATGCAGCCTCACCAGCGCCCATCAAATGTAACCTCACCAGCGCCCATCAAATGCAGCCTACCAATGCCCATCAAATGCAGCCTACCAGCACCCATCAATGCAGCCTACAAATACCCATCAATGAATGTTTTCTTGCTTCCATTCATTCGGGAGTCGGGACACAGACACAGTCCTTTGCCGCCGCTGCACCTCTGACACTATGTGCGAACAGAGCAGCAGCTGCCTGCTAATGCTGAGACTTAGCTGCTTGGTGCACAGAGAAAAAAAGTAGGAACACCAGTGGCCGGGCGACCTAGGCAGCAGTACGCCCTAGGCGGCTGCCTAGTTTGCCTAGTAGTAGCACCGGCCCTGTGTCCACCCCCATCCCAAGATGTTCAGTGTAGGCCCGAGGACCCACACCCTACTAATCACACAGTGACAAACGTAAACACCAAACAAAAAAATACAAAAAGTGACAAACACGGGGTGCAAAATAAATATGAAAGTGGGGAGAAGGAAGTGGGAGAAGTGAAAGAGTGAAAATTGTGCAATACAATGGAATAGGAATAAAATTTTCCCCTGGTCCTAGCCAAAAGGCTCGGCCCTAGAGGCAGGTGTGAAAAATGTGTGTATGGTGAAATGACCATGGTGCCATAAGTCAAAGTGACCCTCACTCACAGTGATTGTACGGCACCCCTGAACTGCCACTTCAGGGGCACATTCACCACAGGCTTTTCGTCCTAACTCTGACCAACAACCCAGACCAGTGCAGCCCCCACCCCAGGCAGAAAGGCATGAAGTTCTGAGAGCTTAGGGAGAGCCCTTACCATCAGGCTCAACCGTCGCTCCCATCACTCCTACCTAATTCCCCCAGTGATAAAGAGGAGCCAGTGTTCGCTCCCGAAAAACTGACCAGAGCTAGAACTACACCAGTCTAGGCCAGAAGGCCAGGGACCCGACCCTCTGGCCAGACCCAATGCAGCACCCATCCTCACCAGGAGCACCCTTCTGGACGGCTTAGGGCGCCCAGACACCGATCACTACCGAAACCGTCCTTCCAGGTGCAATGACACCATTGGATTTGCATCTGCCCTCCCCACACTTGAGAGTAGCATAGCACCTCCTCTGGCAACTGATAAGAACAGATACTACACTTGATCTTAGCCAAAAAAGCTCAGTTCACCCAAAACCGACCTGATACATTTTTGGACAGTTACTGGGACTCTATTGGTGAGACCTTGGGGCTGAGTTCCTAGGTCTGTGCACTTACTGTGGCAATTATGAAGGGCTCCCACAGTGCCTGTTGGATTTTGAATTTATTTTATATTATGGAGAACAGGAGAAGCTGGAACACACAAAGGTGGGCAGGGAGTCAGTAATTATGGCAGGGAGTATCTAAAGCAGATAAGAAGCCAAGCCCACTAGGCCCTACCTATAACTTAAAGAACCTTTGGTTGACTGACCGTTTAAATATATGTAAATTGTATTGGCTTGCAGGTATATTTAGCAGGCATCTCAAAGAATTATGTTTGAAATTGCAGACTCTTCAGTACTATTTATACAGATCTCTAAATTAGAACTGAAACAGGGACAGGTATATAGAAACTAAGGACAGAATGATTTGGTTCCAAAATTCCTTTCAAAAGAGGAACATTTGGATTCCAGGTTTAAACACACACACATAGTCACCATTCCCAGGCAAAGTCCGTAAAGTGTTAAAGCAGACCCAAACCCTAACTGGATGATATTTAAACATTTTAACATTATGTATTAAAATTTTTTTTTTTTTTTTTGTGATTTCCTATCTACATGTACAGTACTCTAGCAATGGATATATGGAATTTCTCGGGGCTGGGTTCCTGGTGGTAACAGCAAGAACCATACCTTCAAAAACTCATGTGACAAAGTGACAACACAAGAGCACAACTAAGAAATGGGTACAAAGCATTCTCACCTTATAATAGAGAGTGCCTAAACCAGGGGTAGGCAACCATTGAGAGGTGGAGATCTACCTCAACAACATGAAAAAGATCAAAGTTCACTGGGGTGCCTTTTTATAAAATAGATTAACTAGCAAGGCCTAACTAAATAGTAAGGAAAACTTAGAGAAATATAATAAAACAAATATCACTGTGAAAATATATACAAACGTAGCCTACCTGTGGAGAGTGTCAGTCAGTAGAGCAGTGGACAGCGTCAGTAGGGCAGTGGATGGTGTGTGGACAGTGTCAGTAGTGTAGAGGATAGTGTCAGTAAAGTAGTGGATAGTATGAGTAGAGCAGTGGACGATGTCAGTAGGGCAGCGGACGTTGTGTGGAAAGTGTCCGTAGGGCAGAGGTTGGTGTCAGTAGGACAGTGGATGGGGTGAACAAGTATAACAGTGGACAGTGTCAGTCAGTAGGGCAGAGAAATGGGTCAGTAGGGCAGTAGACTGTGTCAGTAGAGCAGAGGATGGTGTCAGTAGGACAGTGGACAGTGCCAGTAGGGCTTCAGCCAAGGGAGTACACATGCCGCAGCAGGAAATATACCCCTGTTGCTTTCAGTGGGCCCTACCAACCTATTCAAATAAATAGGGCCACTCTGCAAGCACCTGCAACTGTGTGCTTGTATTGAATCTAAAGCCCCATACACACTATCAGATTTTCTGCTGAGTTTTTCCATCAGATTTACCAAAACCATATAATATGAGGTCAAACCTTAGGAGTTTCAATGTGTAAGCAATCAGGCAGGCCCTTGCACTACATGGTTTTGGTAAATCTGAAGGAAAAACTCTGCAGAAAATCTGATAGTGTGTATGGGGCTTAAGGAGTTATTGCAGGTGGTGAGGAGGCAATAAAACACTTTCTCATTGCCTGCCTTAACCCCTTTGTCAACCCCTTGATTGGTTACCATGCACAGCTGCACCAGATTTTGCACTCTCCAGTTTTAGTAAATCAACCCTTATGTACGAGGCTTTATGATTTCATTAGCACACTGTATTGCTGCTTTTTTCTTCTACTTCAATAAAACTTAAGGCTGGGTTCACACTGTCGTATGGAGCGACTCACAGCAGGGGTCCAGTGCGTACCCGTTAACCACTTCAGGACCGATTTTGGTCCAAATTTTTGGCTGATTTTGGACCTGAAACTAACCAGAAGACGCACAGGACTCCTGTATAATTCGCTCCACAGCAGCCCCGGAGATGTGTGAACCCGCTCCTTTGAGAGGCGGTCACAATCTCCGGACATGCAAATTGGAGGGGAAAACCGCATCCAATTCGCAATAGTGTGAACCCAGCCTTATTCTTTAAAAAATATTATTCTAAAAAAAATATATATATTATTCTCATTCTCATTATTCTCATTGTGAAAAAAAAAATATATATGGTATATATTATTCTAAGCTAGCTAAGCTAATAAGGGGGTGGACAGACTAATTAAAGATGTTTTCTGATTGGCTGTTAAATGTCCTGCACTTTGCTCTCCTTTTGTGGAATGTACTATTAACTCATTCCCCCAGGAAAAAATCCCCCATATATCCTACTATGCTGGAATTATTACTTGGTGCCATTTAATTTGGACAGTTTCTATTTCTTTACTTATTTAATGGCCTTTGCCTCTAGGGTTTCCTGCCTGTTGTCAAAACCTGACTATTTTTAGTTTGACGACATTTTAAAGACTCTATCGTATTGCACTTTTACTTACCTTCCCTCGTCAAGTTAAAGAAGCACCTGCTGCTCTACATCTGACACTCCAGCTTCACTGCAATAAGAAATATATCTGCCACCCAGTTGCACTTATAGGATTATTGGAGTGAACGTTTTTCAGGCACAGTTCCCAGCATGCCTCAACTATCGGTGCTCACAGCTTAGCACTGGTATTTTTTGGTGCCAAGGTATGAGGATCCACCACAGCTGCTCCTGGTGTATAGAGATAAACATATAGAACATAGGCTTGGTTTAATATTAGGGCTTGCTAAGGGTTGGATTTACATGTCTGCCCCCCCTCCCTCCCGGCCACCTGTTTGTGCTGCCCCAGTTGCCTCCCTAGCCAAAGTATCATACTAACAAGATCAAACATAGCCACTCAGGGACAGAGAGGGTGAAGACTGTTTGTCCACTCTGCTTCTAATATCTGAGAACCAATATCCATAAAACTTGGGTAATTTGTCATCCTACTCTGCTAAAAGTATGGTTCTGGGTAAACAGACTGCAAACTGTGGTAGGACATCATCAACGAAGAACCATCTGGATGGCACTGGCAGCTGGGAACGATGTCTGGGACATTTTATTATATAGAGAAATGTGTACAGACAGCTAGGAGAGAGAGATTGCTTTAGGGGTTAGGAGTGTATACATAACCTTTTTGCCCCCCATCCCCGAACTAACTTAGCCTACCCTCCCCAACAGGTGGATACTTACCTTAATCTTGCACAGTGGCTTCAACTGTTTGTTTAAGGGCAAAGTTCTCCTTTTACGTAAACTGGTCCATGAGACAAAGAGCCCCAGTAACTTAAAATGCTCTGTGCCATTTGTAAAAATATTATTTAGTACAAAAGCTATACCTGTAGGACTTTTCTGTCACCTATGAAGCCTGGCCGAAATACTCCCAATGTTTACATTCCCACAGCCTAGCTATTTTCCAAGATATGGGCTACAATAAAATTGCCACTGAGCCTTCTTCTTTGAGGACAACCAAAGTGATAATCTCTTTAGCTGTCCTAAAAGAGGAAAGGTCAGTAACCATTTTGCTGTAGCCCAAGTCCTGAAAATAAACCAAGATGTGGGAATTCTTTGACTTAGGCCCGGCTGTGAGAATGAAAATGCTGGGAGTATTTTGGTCAGGCTTCAAGGGTAACGGAAAAAACCTACAGGTGTGACATTTGCATTAAACAATATAATACTGGCCCTTGTCTATATGGGCCAGTGTATGTAAAAGGTGAACTTATCCTTTATATCCCAAACCCCAAGTATTCAGTGACCTGGCCTTGCCCTTGCAGTAGTTCCCCACAGACCTTTATAGGGCTGTGTCTTAAGAAAATCCAACCTAGGAAGACTTCTCTATAGAGGTCTACAGCGCCGGCAGAACCAGGACACTAGGGACAAAATGTAAAAATGCCTCAGACCGAGATAAGTTTACATCTGTGGAGGGTAGGTCGTCAGGGAATTGGGGCAAAAAGGATTGTTTTAAAGTGGTGGTGTGTAATGACTATACAGGTAAAAGCTACCTCGTTGCCTTTGTCACCTATAGGTGCAAGCATACTGGACCTTATGGCAAATACGCCCCTGGCTATACAATACCTTGCTCTGCCAGGCTACTCCTGTTCACCATCTACCACTGTTGGAAGGAAGGATAGATAAGTAACATCATCTTGCATTATATACTATATATTGACTGGGACTCTGCCAAGGGTTAGCCTTTTTTTTAAACATATATTTACAAACGACATACACATGCTGCTGACAGAGCTGAGTTCTGAAGCATACCACTGAAAAAACCAGGGGAAGAGAGAGCACTAGAGAGCATAGACTCACATCAAAGCGGTATCCCTGGGTGAGCCAGGTCATGAAGTCATGCTAAACTGGGGCAGAGGGATCGTCCTCAAGCAGTGGAAATTTCCAAGCTGGTTTGCTGAGTCTGCTTTCAGGGACCTCCACACGGATACCCATGCCTTATTTTGCACATTTATGTAATTAAAGTATAAATGACTAATTGTCGCGGTATGGATTCCCGTGTATAGATCCTTGGAGTCCAGGCGATTGTTTACATGTTTTATCTGTAGTGTGTTTTGATTTTTGTCTATATGTTGCCACATCTTGAGATTATATGACACAGTAATCTCTGGATGATATCCAGTTGCTTGTGTCCTAACCATTACCTCCCATTGAGGAGTTTAATGTACTTTTCTATTTAATAATACATTTAATTTTTTTTTTTATATTAGCCTCACATTGTACGCTGTGTCACTCATTTGGTCCTCTGGTCCTTGTCAGTCTTGACAAGGGCAAACCAGTTTTTTCGATATATATGCAGTATTCTTGACCAGAGTGACGCTACCTCCATTTAGGTATACAATGTTTTGAGAACATATCAGTGTATATATACACACAATTTTAGGCCCTTTCCCCTTTCGGTTTTGTGGTATATACTCATGTTCACCATCTATCACTGTTGGAAGGAAGGATAGATAAATAACATCTGCTTGCAGTATATACTATATATTGATTGGGACTCTGCCATGGGTTAGCCTTTTTTTAAAACATATATTTACAAACTACATACGCATGCTGCTGACAGAGCTGAGGCCTGAAGCATACCACTGTAAAACCAGGGGGAGAGAGAGCACTAGAGAGCATAGACTCACATCAAAGCGGTATCGCTGGGTGAGCCAGGTCATGAAGTCATGCTGAACTGGGGCAGAGGATTCCTCCTCAAGCAGTGGAAATTTCCAAGCTGGTTTTCTGAGTCTGGTGAGAGGGCCTTGTGGCCATGACTACTACAGAGGCTGAGCCTTTAGAAACTACCCACCCACTACCCACCTTGCCGTCCCATAGCATGCAGGCCTTGCTGTGGCTGTCCACATGTGCACCTATGGTATGGTTCGGCCCAACACAAGCTGGATGAAGATTCAGGACCAAAGACTATTTAGTTGCCACATAGAGACCTTTGCTAGTCACTTAGTTCAGAGGTACCACACAGGGGAGTCCCATATGACTTAGTCATAGCTTGGGTGCACCCTAAGTAGTTGCAATATCTTTATTTACACAGTAAATTTTCTTGTTCATTGTTTATTACTGATATTGCTGGATCCCGTGTTAATAACAAGCTAGTGGTACATAACTCTAATTCAAGTAGCTCTGGCATAGTGATTCTACTGTCTAGCAGATGCTGTCTATAGCCTACCTCCTGTGTGTTCATGCTCAAGCCTCTATTTACTCCAATTCATCCTAATGCACTGAGTTCCTTCACCACTAAGCGGTCTCATGTCCATTCTCTGGTACTAGCACACTACCAAGTCAAGAGTACCTTTGCTTGTGATTCCTTAAGTGTTTGTGGTGATTTCTATTTAACTAGCTGTGTCAGAGGGGCTGAGAGGGTTACCCAAGTCGAGGTGCAGAACAGAGAACCCAGGTTAATAAGTGGCTGCTTTGGGGTGGCGCTACATATACATGCAAACACTGCTTTGCAGCTTAGTGCCTGGTAAACTAAGAATATAATATTACCCATGCAGGATATTTGATAAACCAAGGAATACTTGGAAAGGAATACATCTGGGAAATCTTTCATGGCAATCTTGTTCCTGGCCTCCATTCCTGCTCAGCTGAGGACCTCAGCTCATGACATTTGTCACCAAAGTACTCATTTTCTGTTGACAGCAGAATGTGTTTGAAGTTGCTGGTCACATTGGAGACAGATCATCCCTTCAATAAACATTCCTCATTGCTGAGCAGTGACACTTCATAAGAGAACTTCCAAAGTTGCTACACTTTTAATATAACATGCAGGGTAAGCGTTGGCGAATATACAAGCCTTAAAGTATATCATGGGAGGAACTCACAAAAAGCATCAGTCAGGAGTCAAGTTTTATCTCAACTGGTGCCATTGCTTATATTAACCACCAATCAGCTTGTATTTTCAATTATATTCCCCCACACAGCTCGGAAAATAAACATTTAACAGTGGACAGGCTGTGCTCCAGTTGAAGCAAAATTGAGACAAAGTTTGTCTCAGTCACTTTTCATCAAAAGGAACTAAACTCCCCAAGATACTTACCTTCACCTTCTAGCAAAATAACGGTTACATCCTTCGCCAGCCAGTGATCCTGTGTTTCTGTTAAGCAGGAACACGGATCTCCGCCTTCCCACAGTACAAGCACCCCTACACAGTTAGCAAACACTCCCTAGGAACACATTTAACCCTTTGATCGCCCCTGGTGTTAACCTCTTCCCTGTCAGTGTTATTAGTACAGTGACAGTGAATATTTTTAGCACTGATCACTGCATTAGCAAAGCTCCAAACTGTCCATGATTTCGAGGGACTGTCCCTGATTTGGAACAATGTCCCTCTGTCCCTCGTTACATCTCATGTTTCTCTCATTTTGGTCTGATCTATATCGTTTTATATAAAATGCACTTTTTATCTTTCAAAAATTGTTTACCAGTGCTAAACCTTTCCTCCAATTTCTAAATTGTTGCATTTGTAAATTTCAAAAGCCAATTTCAAAAGGAATAGTAGTGATTTAAAAAAAAATCACTTGTTGGTATAATTGATCTTTTTTTTTTTTTTTTTAAATAATTCTCCTTTAAGGGGGTGTGTGAGGGGGTGTGTCCTATGCCCACATACTTTTGTTAATAGGTGTCCCTCGTTCCCATCTTAAAAAGTTGGGAGGTGTGCATTAGTGTCACTGGTCCCCAAAAAGTGTCAAAAGTGTCAGTGTCCGATTTGTCTGCCGCAATGTCGCAGTCCTGCTATAAGTCGCTGATTGTCGCCATTACTAGTAAAGAAAAAATAAAAAACTCCATAAATCTGTCCCATAGTTTGTAGACAGAAGGAAACCGATAGTGTAGCGCTAAAAAATGACATGACACATAGGCCAAAATAGAGGCAGTGAACCCAAATAACACTCAAATAAAACTAAACAAAAAATCATACCATATAAAGGGGAGGCTTACATATGTTCTGTGTGTCAAACAAGCTTGTGTTGTGAAAACAACCAACAGAGATGGACGCTGGAACCGTCATTTGCCTGGACTAGAAACTCATGACTCTCCTCAAGGTGAAGATGTATGTGCAGGTATGTCTCATAAAGGACAGTGCTCAGATGTCCATGGATGTAATGGGAATGTTTAGGGAAGAAAAAAAACAAAAAGGGCCACATAGCGTAATTCCGTTAAGTAAAAAAATATATGTTAAATGGAAGTAAGGAAACTCACATTTTGGCAGGTAAAACCAGCGCTTTTTTAAAAATCAAATGGCGGCAGTGGAGACCTTCCCAACGCGTTTCGTCTCCAAGGACATCACTGATTTTACCTGCCAAAATGTGAGTTTCCTTACTTCCATTTAACATATATTTTTTTACTTAACGGAATTACACTATGTGGCCCTTTTTGTTTTTTCTTCCCTAAACATTCCTATTACATCCATGGACATCTGAGCACTGTCCTTTATGAGACATACCCGCACAGACATCTTCACCTTGAGGAGAGTCGGGAGTTTCTAGTCCAGGCAATTGACGGTTCCAGCGTCCATCTCTGTTGGTTGTTTTCACAACACAAGCTTGTTTAACACACAGAACATATGTTCTTGTGTGTTCAAACGTTCCGGTAAGCCTCCCCTTTATATGGTGGTGGTTCCCTTCACTTCAACTACATATCCCGGTACACTGAGAGGATATCTATAATGAAGTTTGTCACAAGAAATTCTTATTCATTCACACAAAGTTTATGAACTATTTTGTTAAACATTGCTTGTTTTTGCTTCTTTTTTGGACATTCATCATTTATTTTGCTTAATACTTACATATGATTTTTTGTTTAATTTTATTTGTGTGTTACAGTATTTGGGTTCACTGGCTCTATTTTGGCCTATGTGTCACGTCATTTTTTAGCGCTACACTATCCGTTTCCTTCTGTTTGCCATTTATCCAATTTGCTGTGTTAGCTGCTATTTTTAAGGGCAGCGCTGAATTATTTGTTACCCCATAGTTTGTAGACACTATAGGGTTGATTTACTAAAGGCAAATAGACTGTGCACTCTCTAAAGTACCCAATCACATGCAAGGAAAAAAAAAAACAAAACAGCATTTTTGCTTGCACATGATTGGATGATGGAAGTCAGCAGAGCTTCTGTTCATTTACTAAGCTTTGGAGAGTGTACAGTCTTTTTGCCTTTAGTAAATCAACCCCTAAAACTTTTGCGCAAACCAATCAATATACGCTTATTGGGATTTTTTTTACCAAAAACATGTAGCAGAATGCATATTGACCTAAACTGATGAAGAAATTTTATTTTTTACATTTTTTTTATTGGATATG
The DNA here is from genome assembly GCA_037952925.1 of Lithobates clamitans. Lineage (NCBI taxonomy): Eukaryota > Metazoa > Chordata > Amphibia > Anura > Ranidae > Lithobates > Lithobates clamitans. The sequence goes on along the minus strand of JBBGZY010000979.1, from coordinate 1,216,176 downwards.
TTTTATAGCAGAAAGCAAGAAATATTGTTTTTTTTTTTCAAAATTGTCGGTCTTTTTTTGTTTATAGCGCAAAAGATAAAAACCACAGAGATGATCAAATACCACCAAAAGGGTCGGGCAGTGCGTGACACGTCCCTTCCGCCATCTCTCTGGAACGCAGATCGGCGTGCCTGCTTGTTTTTTTATGGGCTTTTAAAGATCTACTACATTGTAAGTTATATTTTTATTACAAAGAAAATAAAAGTTACAAACTGCACTATAAGAAGCTCTCTCTTTTATCCTCGATATATGTGATTCCCTCGACCCTCGTCGGCGGGTGCTTATCAGTCTGGGCCGTTTCACTGGAAGATACATCTTTGCTACACATGCCTATTATGGCTACCTGTGATGGGTGTCATATATGCCCGGTGAGTAGGATGTTTGCCTAGGGCAGGGATATGCAATTAGCGGACCTCCAGCTGTTGCAGAACTACAAGTCCCAGGAGGCATAGCAAGACTCTGACAGCCACAGGCATGACACCCAGAGGCAGAGGCATGATAAGAATTGTAGTTTTGCAACAGCTGGAGGTCCGCTAATTGCATATCCCTGGCCTAGGGGCTGGTGAAAGAAGGCACCTTTGTTTTTTCCACATTTATGAACTACTAAGAAGATTTACTTCACTTGATTGGAGACATCCGGTAGTGGTGTATGGAAACTTTACACACTACAATTCCATTTGTATTCAGCACCTAACATATGTTGGTTTGCACATGTTTTGTTTATGAATAGGAGCGCGGTATGAAAATATTGTTTCTTTTTTACCACCAAAAGAAATCTCTATTTGTACAAAATTTTTATTTGGGTGTCGCACGACCGCACAATTGTAAATTGAAGTACCACAGTGCCGTATTGCAAAAAATGGCCTGGTCATGAAGTGGGGTAAACTTCCAGAGGACAAGTGGGTAATGATCTGGCAGAGGTAAAATGCAACAGATACCCTTTTTACGATGTAGCACACCCCCATAGGGACTGCTGATGAACTTGGATCCCCCACTCCTGCACAGCCAGGCACACAAATCTTCACAAACAGCCAGAGAACAGTCTGTGACTTTGTCTTTGTTATTTATTGAGGGTTAATAACTTGGATAGGGGTGGGTGGTTATGGGATGCTCACTTGACTTCAGCAAACTCTCAGCAAAACTTCAGGGACATCTTCCTATATACAGTCTCCTTCACTTTCCTCCTGCACAGCACTTGCTTGCTCCAGCTGAATCACTTTGACGGACTCCCAGTCAGATTAGCAATGGCCCTTTACAGGCAGAATTTGTATCCCCTTTTTGGTATAGCACAATGTAGTGAAACATCATGTAAATCTTCCTCTGTGGCCGCTGATCCCAGCTCCACCTCTTTAGGCACTGCCCACCCACCTGGCTGTAGCTGCCCCTTTCACTAGCCCTCCAGGCTAACTCTTCACACCAATCCACCTGATTGCTTCTTCACCAGCCCAGCTGGCTGACTCTCACTAGCCCACCTAGCTGACTCTCAGGACATCTCCCAGGAAAGGTTAGAAGACTTAAGCACACCACTGTCTTCAGGGAGACTGGTTACATGTGGCAGTCTCCCCCTTGTTTGTCCACAACAGTGTTGACTACTCACTCTGTCCTCTTTTGCTCCCATGCCTCCAGGAAAGCCTGCTCCTGTGTGTTTTAGGATCCTTAAGCACCCAATCACCGGCCCAAGGCAGCGAAACCCACCCCCCCCAAGACTAGGGGGTACCCCTGAGGGCCATCAAGAGCCTCCTCAACACTGTATCTCCAGCTTCCACCCGACTGCCCTGCTGGCATGGCCCATGTCTATTTATGGAGTGGTCTCATCCCCCTGTCAGCTTATCTCTGAGAATTTGCTGAGGCTCCATAAATATTCAAGGCAGCTCCTCCTAACCTCCACCCACTAATTCTAGAAGATTCTCCAAATTTCTAGACGAGTCAGCCCTGAACCTTAGTAAATCCTGACCCAGATTCCATAGCTCAGGCTTAGCCCTGAGCTAAACTAAAGTTTCCTACTCTACTTCTATCACACACTAACACTAGAGGTGTGAACCCCAAAGCTCGAACACATATGTGTGTGTGTGTGTGTGTGTGTGCATATGTATATATACTGACAGTGTCAGTAGTGCAGTGGACAGTGTCAGTAAGGCATACATTGGCGTCAGTAGGGCTGTGAAGGGTGGCAGTAGTTTTTATTTTTTTTAAACAATTTTTTTTTTTCAAATTTTTTAGGAGCCCCGTTAGGGGGCTTTGGTAAAATATCAGGAATCTATACAGGAGGGAATCTACTCCACATGGGGTGATTAGGGTGTGCCCAGGCACACCTGGCACACCCTGAGCACATGCTTATGGTCAAAATGTAAAATCCTATATTAATTTCCACTTTGTATTTCATTTATTTCTAGCCAACTCCTATTAATCTGAACAACCCTACAGTTTGTAAACATACATTGTGAAGATCCCCACACATTTACTTCCTTGAATTCCATGACATATTCACTATACCCTGTAAGTAGGCACCGCTGTGTCACACATATCACAGAGCCTGCCTCCTGAACTACAGAGGTGCTGAGAGGAGGAGTTTCAGGAGGAGGGGTCAGTGCAGGAATCACTGCTTGCAGGCAGCAAGCTACCATGGGATATGTAGTCCTTAGATATTGAAAATAAAAAACAGGAGAAGCTGCAAAGCATGCAGAGAATCCAGGAAGTGGTGGAAAACAGATGGCCAGCAGACAGGCAGAACTCACAACATTTTCCAAGTAAGCTCATATTGGATTGTCAAAAATACCTATTATTTGTATTGCAATGATGATGTTGTAAAATGAAAGTGTATGCTGTGAACATAGAACAGCTTTATGGCAGTCATACCACAGCCTGATTGTCTCTCTTGGAGCCCACAGGCTTAAAATCAGTTGATTATCCTATCCAGGCCAACAGCAGCGTGGATGGAGGGATCTTCACTGCCATCTATTATATTGATATTGTCATGACACCCACAGCTACTGGAATACCGTAGCACTGCTGAATGGTGGCTGCATCTGATAGGATGCAATCTGTGTTCAGACAATACTTTTCTACCCATATCAGCCAATTTTCAAATGGACTTTTTTAAACTGGATGATGCTTAAGCCTAGTACACATGGGCCGAATGCCGGGTGACATTGTTTTTTTAAATAAAAACCAGGCGACATTCGGCCTGTGTGTATGGCAGCAAATCAGCAGCCCACCGGCTCCCGATTAGTGCTGACAGGTAGTGTTCTGGTGGCGGGGGGCGGGGAGGCTGTCCCCCTGTCAGAACGCTGTCCCCCTGTCAGAACACAATAGCTCAGTGGGGGAGATCACTGTACTAACATTGGATTGTTAGTACAGTGGCTCCGACTTGAGCTGTCGTTTTTTTTTTCACATGGAAATCAGCACAGTCAGAGTCTCCAGAGAAAACATTTGTCTCTAATTGATCTGATTGGATCCAAGCCTTTTTGCCCCCATACTGCAAAGCTGTGAGTCCTTGCCATTTGGTGAGTGTGGCACACGGCACCATTTAATTGTGGAGCACCAGCAATAACATTGAAGCACATATGCACTTTTTGAGCACTTTTTGTTGAGCACTTAGCACTTTATTTACATAGTTATTCCTGTAAATCGTGTATATTATGGTGTATTCATTGTATTCATTCACGTTTTGCAAGTGCTGTTTATATTGTTTTTCCACATTTCAGTGTCTAGTACCCATGTGATAGCTGCTGCAAAATATTGTTTTTCATTGGTTTCACTTTTCTCTGCCCTAGGGCTTTGTTGTTTTATATCCTACGAGCGCTGTTTATTTCAATCTACTTGCATCAAATAGAAAGTGCAGTTGCACTCTGCAAGAGCAGTTGCTCCAGAGCTTAGTAAATGAGCAGAAGCCCAGGTGACTTCCATCATCCAATCATGTGCAAGCAAAATACTTTTTTTTTCCTTGTACTTGATTGGGTATTGTTTGCAAAAAAAGTGTTATCTCATTTACTAAGTTCTGGAGCAACTGCACTTACTTTGCCTTTAGTAAATCAAGCCCTATTTGTCTTTAGTAAATAACCCCATTGTGTTATATTTATTCCAGTGTGATTCACTAATCTTTATTTACCCTTAGTTTAAAGTGGAGTTCCACCCACTTTTACAACTCTTCAGCATCCCTCACTAAACTGTACACTGTAAACAAATTGGATATATATATATTTTTTTTCTCAGCACCTACTGTATATCTGCTGTATTCATTTTTCACTTCCTCCTCCCTGGCCGCGGCCCATCGCATCATCTCCTGTTTGCAATGCCTTCTGGGAAGGGGCGGCAACTTCCTCTGAAACTGCCGTTGTTATGGAAACCTGACCTGAAACCTATTACACTGCTTGTGCTGCACTGAGCATGTGCGAGATCTGCAAGGACGAGATCCAGGAAGAAATACAGTCTGGCTTCAGATGCCTACACTTAAGATGGCCACGGCCTGCTGTAAGTTTATAAAATAACAAACTACTGCTATAAACTAACAAAACAGACCTTAGTTTACAGACTAACTTTAGTAGAATACATTAAGCTTGAGTATTATAGGGGTATTTTATTTAAAAAGTACAATTTCGGCCGGAACACCACTTTAATGAGGTGGTTGTGCTGTTACTTTTGCTTTTTATAAGCCCTGTCAGGTTTTTTTTTTTCACATCAGTGTCCTCTTAGGGAGATTTTCTGACACTTCCTGTCCCATATCCAAAACTATGTGCCCCCATTTCAAGATTTCCCCTCTATTCCTGTTCTGGTGACAACCCAAAATGTGGCATTTTCTTTCACTTTTGTTTTTGATTGTAACAGTAAACAGTACAAATAGAGAGGGGGCGATTCTCCCCAACGGGGACACAGAAAGCAAAAAAAATGCTTACAGATGTCCCAATCCCTCTTCATTTTATCCAAAACTTGCATGCGCAGCTCAGTTTACATTCCGGGGATTGCTGTGAGCAGGCAGGTAGGCATATTTTATCGCAGAAGAGACTACTTTAGATCTCCTATTCAAAAAAAATACTGCCTACTCGCATTTTTTTGACAGCGGAACTTTAATATCCGTATTGTTTCATCCTGCTCTGCAGCAATGTGATCTACACAAGCCCTTGATTTAGAGGCATGCATGGTTTGAATTGTTTCTGCATTGCATGGTGAATCTGATTCTTACTGGAAACTCTTTGCAAATTCAAACATCATGGCAAAGGATCAATTAGAAAACCTAGTCGACCAAGTCTGCATATAAAATGCCTCCTATGCTGCAGAACAATAAGCAATGTGACTTGCAAGTCATATTAACAAGATGTCCCAGCGTAACCTCTTGCAAAAATGGCTTAATCCTTATAAGCAGGGGCGTCGCTAGGAGGTGGCTTTTGGGGCTATAGCCCCGAATCTGGGGCCAATAGCCCAGAGTCTCTGCAGGGGCCCCCAAAGGGGAGGGGAGGCTCTCTGGGGACCCTTATGTAAGTGGGGGGGCTCTCTGGGGACCCTGATTCAAGGGAGAGGCTCTCTGGGGACCTTGATTTTAAGGCAGAGGCTCTCTAAGGACCCAGATTTAAGGGGGAGGCTCTCTGGGGACCCTAATGTAAGGGGGGTTCTCTGGGAACCCTGATGTAAATGGGGGGGGGGCCCTCTGGGTACCCTGATGAAAGGGGGAGGCTCTCTGAGGACTCTGATGTAAGGAGGAGGATCTCTGGGGACCCTGATGTAAAGGGGGCTCTCTGGGGACCCTTATGTAAGAGGGACTCTCTGGGGACCCTGATGTAAGGGGGACTCTCTGGGGACCCTGATGTAAGGGGGACTCTCTGGGGACCCTGATGTAAGGGGGCTCCCTGGGGACCCTGATGTAAGTGGGGGGGCTCTCTGGGGATATATATACACACACACGTATATTACTGTATATACATGTGTATGCCCGCCCAAGCCTATGACTTTCTTTACTACGCTGCTATGGGCTCTAGCCCCAGATCTTTTGTAGACCTAGCAACGCCCCTGCTTATAAGTAGCATAAAATGTAAAAAAAAAAAAAACTATCCTTTCACTTGCAAAATGTGTTATAATTACACACTTTATTTTCTGTGGCTCTCTTGCAAGCTTGTCTGTCCTCCTAAACATTTTACCATTTGTCACTGTCACCAAGAATGTGTGTGTTGCACAGAACTGGCTACATATGTGCAGAAAGGGCTGCCAAATACACAGTCATGAATGTTACAAGCTCTTTGCATTAATCCTTTAGTGACAGTCCATCTTTTCCATTATTCTATTCATTGAGAGTTCAGTGTCAGATCTGAGAGTCATGAAGGTCATTGAAGAACACACAGGGAATGTGAACTCAGATAAGCTTCAAGGGTTCTTAGTAGCTGTTCCCTCATTACTGATAGGGGCCTGGCTGCTTAGTGGTGGCAGTCGGATGAAAGAATGACATCTCAATTATAGACCAGCAAATAATGGAAAATCTGCTAGGCACTGATTCAATGGAGTGGCCCCATTATGGACGAATATTCACTTTACTTGGGGTAACAGAAAATTGGAACCACCTACCAGTTTGCTGTTATCTCATGGCACCTCTAATGTCAGCCATACATCCTATTATCAGATTGTACAATCGGTGAACGATTCCTTTTTTAGTTGCCACACATATATCAATGTCATAAGTTAATTGTTTACTGCAGCAAATCAAAAATCGTAAAACAGAGACCCTCTGGTTTTATCAATATAGAGAGCTTTAGGTTGACTTCAATCTTGCTATGATCAGCCCCGGCATAATTTTGTTGAACATTTGTGATAGCTTGAATGAATAATTGGGTGTGCCAGAGAACTGATCATAATACAGATTAATCAAACAATCTTTTTTTCATAAATTATTCATGTATGACTGATCAATTGTATTTTTAAATTAATATTTTCGGTCAATTGTGCAGAATAATACCATGTGTATTGCATCGTTCAATACTTTAGGTTAAGGCCTACCTGTGGGACAGCTATGTAGCAGATTGTGAAGGCCATGCACCCCCTAGTAACCAGGATACATGAGAATTGCAATTGTTTCTTGAAGCAGGTTCATATATACCTCAGAATCCTTCTCAGAAGGGCTTCTAGAAAGTTCAATATAGGAGGGTTGGTAATCCAAGCCATAGCTATGGCTTACTATTATACAGCTGGACATCAGAGGAGGAACTTCTTGATTCGAGGGACCTCTCTGTTCAAGGCACTGTACAAAGGGATCAACTTTCCTGCAGCCCTGAGATGTCGGTCTGCTTCAACTAATGGAAGACCTAAGACCTTTCCTTCATCACGTCAATCTTGTACAAGCCAATTACTCCTTCCCCCCCAAAGCTTATAAGCAGTCTCACTCATTCTTCATTCCAGACAGGGGCAGAAAGTCAAGTCGGATTTGAGTTTTAACAGTTTTACTTCAACAGTAAACAATATTGTTGTCATAACTATATGGTGGTTTTAAGAGAATAAACATGTTCTACACCTTATAGATCTAAGGCTCTCACTGTGACACAGGTGCTCAGTTAGTCTCTGAAAAGATGGAATGTCTGTAAGGGTAAAGTCCTCCCCAGCATGGCTCCTAACATCACTTTGCAGTCTATATTCTGCTGTACTTAGGGGTCCTCTCACTTCCCCAAATGGGGAAGCCCTGGTGTAAGATATGTGTGCGCCTCACGTGTCCCCTCAGTCACGAAAGACTCATTATCAGGGAATATTCCCACTCCCTAGAAGGCGACCCGTGGGGAGTGGGACAGTGGGTGACAGGTGGGCATTCATATACAGTACTGCACCAAATTGGCCACCAAATTTTGCGTTAATGTCTTAATAGGCCTAGGCTACCCCAAGATGGTGACCTCTAGTCCACTGCAGAGGGCAAGCCAGTCCTCTGTAGTGTTCCCTCTAATAGTCAGAGCACAGAAGATGTCACGTGACTGTTCTGTTCTGCTCGAATAGTTAAAGTGGATGTAAACCCCATTCATGAAATCTGACCCGGGCACATATATCTGTAGTGTTTACTTATCTCACTCCAAAGCTCTAATTTCTGTGTCTTTCTGCTGCGCCATTCCTCTGTTATCAGCATGATAGCTTCTGACAAGCTCTCTGACACAGGAGATAAAAGCAGCTGGAAATTTGTGTTGGGGAGGGAGCTTGGAGAAAGATAAGGAGAGAGCTGGTCTATTCACAGTACAGCTCTGCAAGTTTCTTCGTTCCTCTGGCTATGTGGCGTGGGGGGATGTGCCTTTCCTACAATCATCTGCCACACAGTGTATGCCCAGACTCCACAACTACTACTGAAACAGGAATAAAGATTTCTAAAACGGTGTGCAGTTTCTAAAGTTTAAAGAAAGCTGAATACAGTAGATATACGTGCAAAACTTCTGTAGGTAGATTTGTTTCATCTCTGTGTATTATCTGAGGCTGTTCACTCCACTGGGTATATGAGAGGGTTTACATCTACTTTAAATCTGTTTTTTTTTTCTTTTTATCTGTTATGCATTTGAGATATTTCCTTTTGCTTATTTTATGGTAGCACCACAGGTAATGAGAGAAAATCTTTCCAAAGTGATGTGAGGCATCTTGTAAACAGTTGTCAGCAGAGCAAGTGTCCCCATTGGAACATTTCTCCTCTATTTCTGTTTTGTTGACAAATCAAAATGTAAAAATTTCCTTCACTTTCAGTCCTGTGCCAGTGGTTAGCAGGACACATTGAGAGAGTGATTTGCTCTTGTGGAGACACAGACAGTACTAAAGACCTGAAACCTCTCACCACCCTATGCTAACCTAATACAAAACAGTTTGGCTCTTAAAAGTGGACTTTGCACAAAAGGCATTGCTCACCTATTAGTTCAGGAACCTCCTCCATGCCCTTCATGTATTATTGCTGCATAAAACGCGAAAAACACCTGTGAGAAGAAAACTAAAAATATAATTATTCTACAACCCCCCCACACACTAAAAATATAATTATTCTTCAACCCCCCCACCCACCCACACACACTGTGGTGGAGCATCTTCTTGCAGATCTGGGGTACTTAGCATTTCCAGGATCTAGCTAGAAGTACTTCATCCTTTTCTGTGCAGATGCCTGGGTAGTCTTTTTTTCCATTTTCCTTGTGGCAGTTATACATGGGGAGAGAGGACTTTTAGTGCTTTAAGTTTTTTGTTTTTTTTACATTCTTTATTTTTTGAATGGGTTGTATCACATTCAGTAATATTACAATAATTCCAACAACAGAACAGTCACAATAAATCAGAATAATGTTATTTATAGTATAGAGAACCTGTTCAAAATTATTAAATAGTACAAACATACACTCTTTGTTCCATACAGACTGTCGACTGATTCCAACAATGCACTATGCGTCAGATCAATGGAATGTGCTATATCACTCAAAAGTTTTCAACTTTACTTGTAAATGTAAAGGCCGGATAAAAAATAGAAAGTTAGAGGAGGATGCCTCAGACACCAAGGTGTATTAGGTCCAGTTCAGAATGGGGAATGAGGTAAAAGGGAACATGGCTTCCCTCCCAAGAGAGGGGAGAAGGAGGTAAGGGTCACAATGAAATGGATGTGGGGGAATAAGAGGAAGGCCAACTCATAGCCCCCGGTTGTCAGTAAAAGTTTTTGGTGTTTGGGGTCAGATGCAAGATAAATTTTCCTCGGCGGTCCATCTCTGGTCAGATACAGGACAAACAAGCGGGACCTGTAACCACTTGTCAGGGGCAGAGTTTTTCAATGCAATGTTGGTATCTAGAAGAGTATACAAAACTTGTTCCAGTAGTACCACTTTTCGTTTTGATCAGGTACCTTGTCTCTGAGGGACTCAGTAAGTTCTTCCATCTCTTGAATTATCATTTACCCAGGCAAACCACTGCCCCAAGGCCGTTGGGGACATACTCTTCCAAGCACTGGGGATACATGCCTTTTCTGCATTAAGTAACTGGAGTAACAGATTTCTTATACCATTTGCAAGACATTGGGGTCAAATGAATTAGCACTGTTGCCAGATTATCCATTAGGCAAATCTCGGGGTTTAATGAATGATTTCTAAGACTGACAGCCAGAAGGGTTGTATGGCCGGGCAGGCTCAAAATACATGCTAGTGTGTACCTGTGTTTGAGCCATAATGCCAACATAATTCACTCTGTTGTGGAGATAACTTGGTCAATGCAGAAAGCAGGCTTTTTGTACCATCTAGTGACAATCTTGTAAGATATCTCTTGGTACTATTAGTAATCGAGGCCTTGTGTGCAAAGGCTAGAATCCTGTCCTGTTGATCTTCTGAATAGGTGTCTATTAGATTGCGGTATGCAAGAGAGCATATGATGTGCTGGCCCGTAGTGCTTTACGTTTTTTACAGGGTCCTTTCTAGGTTCCTAGTAGACCCAAAGAAACCCTGTGAAATTAGATTAATATGTTGTGGGTTTTTTAGCATACTGTGTCAAATGGGTAAACCCATGTTATTACTTTCAGTATAATCTCTTCTTCCTCCTTTATGCCTTGCCCTGCCTCCCTTCCCCCTTTCCTACTCTACTTTCCTGCAGTCATTAGTCCTCTGGCTGTTTTCTGACAGCTATCCCAAACCAAAGAACCCAGACTCACAAACAGTCCCCCAAAGAGTTCTCTGATTTGCCACTGTTTCCATAATGCCTTAACTTGTGCACCCTAATTAGTCTGCATAGTAGTAAGCAGATCACTGGTATTAATCCCTTGTGATTGCAATACAACTTTATAAATTCAATGGTAAATTGCCCTTGATGTGAAAACCTTAACCTTGCAGCAGAGAACTAGGAATGTACAACATCATTGTGCCATCATCACTAGTTAAAAGCAACAAAGTTCAACAAAGATTGATGTGTTTGTCTAAAGGATCATTTTTAGGGTGTCAATTACTGCAAAAGAAAACCCAGGGCATTGAGTAGAAGACATATCTTTGGTGCCAGGGTCAAGCTACTACCCTGATCTTCAGTTTTTTTATGCATACTTATTCAAACACACGCTGGTTCCAATTTGTTATTCAGTTTTGTTGCTGTCTGTATCAATTTATAACAATTTTCCTTCACTTTCTGGCCCATAGACACAGCCAGAAGTTGGAGGAAATCTCTCCAAAGTGAGCGAAATGTCATTTTAGACAGTTGTCAACATAACACATGTCCCCATTAAAACAATATCATTATTACTTTATTACTATTCTGGTGACAATTCAAAATTTTGGGTTTCCCACCACTTTGTGTACGGGCGACAATGGCCACCAAAACCAAACTATTTTTCTATATTCCAGTTGGTCTAGGCCTCTGTATTTCTCACAATGTCCTCTATTTTAGGCAGGCCATGTACCATTTGGTCTAGTTGGTCTAGGCCAGTGATGGCGAACCTTGGCACCCCAGATGTTTTGAAACTACATTTCCCATGATGCTCTGGCACTCTGCAGTGTAGTGAAGCATCATGGGAAATGTAGTTCCAAAACATCTGGGGTGCCAAGGTTCGCCATCACTGGTCTAGGCCATTAGAAATTCATTCAAACATTTTCATTTTCAGAATGTTTGTTTGATTTTTTTGTGATCCGTTATGACACCGGCCATTGGATGGTTTAACAGTTTGGTTGAGAGTACAACCAATGTGACAGTTACATTTCCGGCACGCCCTGGGAATGTAACTTTTTTGAAACCGTTAAATCGATGGGTTTACTCGCGCTTTAAAGTGGATTTGTGGGTGATCCCTTATGATACTAAAGACATACAATATTTACTTTTTTGGTGCCAGGCTTTAATAAAATATTAAATACATGGTAGGAGAGTGCTACTCTACTCAACAGACCTCACCGTATAGGTCCAAAATGTTTTGAATGTTTGAGTAACATTTAGAATATTTTAATTTGTAAAAATCTGTATCAATAAATATATATATATGGTATAGAAAAAATGTGTTATATATGGTATGCCTGACACTAAAAAATCTATACTGCTGGTCTTTAAAAACAAAATTAAAACTGTAATATTTATATAGCACTGCAGCAAAGGTTGTAGCAGACCATAGAGTCCTAAAAAGGCTTAAAATAACTAGAGTGAGACTAAAAATATAACGCACACTGTACAGGCCATGCTGTAAATCTTTCACATTTTTTTTCTTTCTACCATAGATAAGTGGGAAGAAAACAGAGTCTAGCTGGAAATTGAAGTTTTTCCTGCTTGTCTTTTTATTCGGATAAAACTTTTGCTGGGGGTTGCGCTGTAATATCTATATAGGTTGGGTACGTGTTCTGTATGTACACAAGGTCAGCTGCAAAATTATAGGAGCTATCAACACGGTTGTTTCAGTCAGTAAGTTACGAGGACACACTGGTGACCAGAACGAATGAGAGTGGTGCTGGAAATGTATGATTATAAACCTAGCCTAGGTGCTTGTGTCAGACCCATGATGCCAGCCTTGATTGGGACAATGGTCCTCATACAGGCCAGAAACCCCCCTAGATGGCACAAAACCATAGGGGGACCAGAGGGCAAACTTCAATGCACTGGCAGCTTGGCTATATATATCTCAGCTGATATATCCTGTCAAGTGAGGTCTGCTGCTGAGAAGGTGACAGGACTGTGTGACAACAGGAGAGAGTGAGGGAGGGGTGGAGCACATTTGGTTTCTCTCTATCTTACTTTTTTAAGGGGGTCTGTAAATCTCAGTAGCCTCATTCCAGCCTCTGCTACAGGACTAGAGTGCTACTGCTGAGCTCGTTGACCTCTTTCTGGGTGTTCCTGTCCAGGCTGAGCAAGGATGCCAGAGCCTGCAAAGAAAACAGGTACATGGGACAAGTTGGGAGGCCACTATGCCATTTACAAAGAGGACATTCAGAAATAAGGACCATGGACTTAAATTACCTGGGATGTTTTGAGATGGAGAATTAGCTGTCAGTAGTTGCATGTTGCTCTGGACTTTGATGGGTCACCTTCAAACGACATTCGGGCATGGTGTGAATAGATATCCCAGGGCTGGGTTAGAGAAATCAGATTATATTTAATGAACTGTCACATTCCTATGTATTTCATTACAACAGCTGTACCAGCCTCGGCCATCTGAGACGTATATGTGTGCATTGAGAGCTGTTGAATTAATGTGTTATTACAAGCATCATTTTATATTCCTACCATCTTAAGGATTAGCTGCTAGGATTAAATAGATAAATGGCCTAACGGTAAAGGAAAAGTTAGGGTGTACTTAGGGAATACTTACTATACTTAGGCATAGGATGGGGGATGTATTACTAAGCATCTATTGCAAAGTCGGATCAATGCTAGAAACAAGCTTATCGTGCTTTAAGCTTGTAATGCTGATGCTACAGCAGAAACAACCACTTGACATTTCTCCAGGCTGTGAGAAGCCATTTGTGACTCGTTTGCCCATCTTGGGTGGTGCACAGATCTACCACATGGCATTCTGAGTGGGTGGTGAATGAAATACGCAAGGCAAAATATTATCATCATATCAGAGCCTTATAAAAGTGCTGATGGGAACTTTGTATGATCGTTCGTGCCAGCTGTTTGACGCCAAAGTGGATATGTGGTGGCCTTGAGCATCAGAAACAGCCTGTTTATGGGCACATTAGCATCCAAGGAAGTCTAACATTTCTTTGCAGCCAATCGTCCCGTGTAGGATTAGTTGTGGAACTAAATGACCCAGAGCAAACTGAGATGTGTAGTTCCTCAATATAGCTCACTTATTTCTGATGTAGATTAATTGAAAAGTAATCATTTGTTAGCTATTCTGTAATGTTTGAAGTCAGCATTTCATTTTCTAGTAGCTGGATAGGTGACAGTTTTGTGTTCAGGTATTTTAGTTTTTTGCCCTATGGGTTTGCATATTTCCCATACCCTTATTTATATGGGAGAGAGGGACACATTATGGCACAAGGTATGTAGGCAAAAGACGCACCCGCCCCTGACATGCCCCCCAGTTACATGGACTATAAGGAATGAATACACATGCAGGTGCTTTTTCTAGGACGACTCTTCCATCCTACTGGCTTTTCAACAAGAGAGTTTGGGTGACAGGCTTAGTTAAGTAAATCACTTTTGATAAATTAATAATACATTCTGTATATAGGTCTCTAGTCTACATCATACAAAAAAGAGGGACAACTGGTGAAGAAAGAAGAGGCAAGGGATTTGATTCCAAATGTTGACCTACTAGGGGGATTTACTAAAAATGGAGCACACAGAATCTGGTGCAGCTGTGCATAGTAACCAATCAGCTTTTAACTGCAGCTTGTTCAATAAATCTTTGACAATAAAACCTGGAAGCTGATTGGCTTCCATGCAGAGCTGCACCAGATTTTGCACTCTCCAGTTTTAGTAAATCCCTTGAGTCATCTACCTGAAGCAGGTGTGCAGATCAGGAGAGTCAAAATAAAAGTAGATGTCCTACATCTGGGACATCAGCATGGATGGGCTTCAGGTCTCTCTGCATAGTAACCAATCAGCTTTTAACTGCAGCTTGTTCAATAAATCTTTGACAATAAAACCTGGAAGCTGATTGGCTTCCATGCAGAGCTGCACCAGATTTTGCACTCTCCAGTTTTAGTAAATCCCTTGAGTCATCTACCTGAAGCAGGTGTGCAGATCAGGAGAGTCAAAATAAAAGTAGATGTCCTACATCTGGGACATCAGCATGGATGGGCTTCAGGTCTCTCTGTTAGGGAAGGTTGTCTTTTGTCTCATGGTAGGGGAATATTTTTTATTGCTAAATACTGGTGTTGGTTTTGATGTTTATTTTTTCTTAGTAAAATGTGAGATTTGTGGCTTGGATCAAGACTGATTCATTTCTACCCCATGTCTGCACTGTTGTATTGATTCATATAGGGACTTGGTTAGTAGCGATCACAGTTCAAACAGAAGAAAACCGTAGAAGTAATTAGAGTAAGTAGAATGAAAGTAAGTAGAATTAAAGTGTTTGTAAAGCTTGTTTTTTTTTAATATTATTAAAGTAACAAACATGTTATACGTCCCTACTCTGTGCATTGGTTTTGCACAGAACAGCTCTGATCCTCCTATTCTGGGGACCTCTCGCAGAGTTCCTAGCTCTAAACTCCCTATCCCCCATTGAGTGCCCCCAAGGCAAGCCAATCCTGAGCCCAGCTCTGTGTGTCCAGAAGGACACACAGAGCAGGGCCCTGCCCAACCCCTGCTCCCTCGCCACTGGTTCTGACTGGCTCGTGGCTCCTGCTACTGTATCAGAGCCAATGAGGAGCGAGAGAGCTGAGAAAGCCTCAACTCTCATGCACATTGCTGGATCAAGATCGGGTTCAGACATGTATTTAGTGGAGCTGCAGGGGGAGCTGCATGCAGAAGGTTTTTTTTTACCTTACTACATAGAAAGCTTTCATGCTTCTTTCTGTCATAAGCTCCTGCCAAGTTCCTGTGTTTGGAACAAGAAGACTTTAGTATGGAATACCATTATTAATTTTGTTACCAACACTATAGTTTATATTACATTTCTTATTGCATGCTCAGTATTACTTTTTAGGATTCAGAGAAAAGGGAAATGGAAGCCATTACAAATGTATTGATTTATTCATTTATTACAGGTATTTATATAGCGCCAACAATTTAAACAGCACTTTACACATATATATTGTACATTAACATCAGTCCCTGCCCTCAAGGAGCTTAAAATTTAAGGTCCCTAACTCACATTCATACACACCCATACCATGGCCAATTTAAAGAGGAGCTAATTAACTTACCAGCATGTCTTTGGAGTGTGGGAGGAAACCAGAGTAGCCGGAAGAAACCCAAGCAGACACAGGCAGAACACACAAATTCCAGGCATGTAGTGCCATGGTTGGGATTCCAACTGATGACCCTAGTGGTGCCAGGTGGAAGTGCTAACCACAAATGTTATCCCACAACCCCCCTACTTTAGAGTTTTAGTTGGCGTGGCTCTTTAAGAAAGGAATTAATCCATCCAATGCTTCTTGGGTTGACTTGTCCTAGTGATGTGTACAGCCTCGTAGGTTAACCCATACAGTGACCTCTTTGGTATCTTGGGAATTCAGTAATGAGACTAGCTCCCATCTGTGCCCTTCCCACCTAGTCTCATCCCTCCAACTGCAGCCCTATGCTGGTTGTACCTATGCCAATTTTCATGCAATCAACCATTTAGTATAAACATTTTAACTGATCAGATACCTGAAATTTGGAAAAAAAATGAACACAAACTAAAAATAATGATTGCAAAATCTATCAATTGCTCCACATATCACAGTCAGCTTCAAAAGAATTGACACTTCCAGCCTAATAGCTGCCATCTTTAAATTAACACTACAATATCAGTTTAAATATATAATAAGTCATAATAATCAGTTTAAATGAGTTGAATAATATACTAGTAAAAATGATTGCTAAATGTTAGATTCAGAATAAACATGAAACAAACCATTGATTGTTGGACAACCAAATCAGTATATTGACATAAATTAGGAATAAAACAGGAAGAGCAAGACCTTTGACTGCAGCACGTGGGTGGAGCTGGGAACCCTAGAGTCTCTACAAGCTATCTCATAAGGGTGAAAACCTGGACCGAATGACATTCTAATAATTCCCCTTATGTCCCATAGGGCCAGTGCTGCAAATCATGTAGCAGCTGCATGTCAGCTTGGGGAGAGATGAAAACGTTGGTATTTATGGCTCATGACATACAAGACATAGTAGGGGTTCTATATTAGAGGTTTGTCAAGCAAAGGAGCTAAAGGTAAAAAAGTTATGCTACGTGAGCCAGCCTATAATACCCTTGTGTGTTTGAAAATACTGCTCCAGTCAATTCTTTCCTTTCTCAGTTCTTTAAAGTTTGATATATTTATCTGCACATGTTGGAACTTTTTAACATAAACAAATTTGTCATTTATATTTAGTGGCTTTTTGAAGATTGTGGCCCTGTTCATTTCTTTCTTGGTAATACCGATACATTTTTTTTTTACTTCCTCTAAACTCATGTTGCTAGAGTTGTTAAATGGTCAGTCTACACAAAACTGACATTTCAGTTGTCGATGCTGACTTTTTTTCATATCCCTTGAAGACTTTATTGGTAAGACCCCTGCACTGAGTTCCTGGGTCTCAATTCCCTCTGTAACCAATATAGGGGGTCTCAATAGAGCTTGATCACTCATAAGACAGCCTAGCTAGTTGAACAAAGGTCCATGTGAAAAAGTGTTTGGGTGTCTGTATGCTTTGAAGAATGAAGTGGTAATAGAGAAGGTTTCATTGAGGTCGTTTGTAATTGTCTTACCTTTTTGGAAAAAGTGAACAGGACACGCATGTGAAAGGGGGCCTTGACTGGGGGGGGGGGGGTGCATGGCTATTAGATTGCCAAGGGCTCACTATCCTTTTTGGATTTTCAATGTATTCTATGAAGATTATACCAGAAGGACAGAGACACACAGAAGGTTGGTCAATACCACCCAACAGTCCCAAGTGGACAGGTACAGAGACAAAAGTTGGAATATTCGGGACACAGAAAAGGTTGCCTCAGCTCACAAGGCCCCACCAGGGGACCATTTAATGTGGAGTTGTGGTGTCACTATAAACTAATACTGTCACTGGTCAACATGTGGTGCCAGTACACACCCCTTTCTTTTAACAGCCCTGGAGCTCCCTGAAGTTTCTATGCAAATTCAGGAACCCAGGCCCTGAGAATTGTATTGGGGGATATGAGCATGGGAGTAGTGTCTTTGATCTAGCTTACAGAAAGTCATCAGAGAAGAACATACTGTATATTTCCAGCCAGGGCCGCTGATAAGGCAGTAAAGCCAGCCTTCCCATTACAGACCTGGACCCATCAATTCTAAAGAGGGGCCCCGGCACCTGCCAAGCAGGAGGACCGACTGTACTGCCTTATCGCTGACACTGATCCTCTTGTGGCTTCCCCTGCAGAGTTGCTGGCTTCTCCTTTTCTCCCTTCCCTGTTTATAGTACTTGCACCTCTCCCTCCCACCGCTCTGATCACCCCCACCCTCCATATTTTGTCCCTTTTCAGTGCAGCGCATTTGGCTTCCCTCCTCCTCCATCCTCCCAGCTGCTGAGGGCACACAGGGTGGTCATTACAGGATGGAGAGCAGGGGGCAGTAAATATGTCATATATTCTGCCTCCTTCCTTTTGTGAATGAACATAGTGAGTGATCGGTACTGATCGCTCACTGTGTTCATTCATCACTGAAGCATAGTAAACTGTGTTTGTGAACAAACAGGAAGCCCCTGGGTGCTTACTATTCACTCATCTGTGCAGTTGAGGCTGCAGAGAAAGGAACTGAGAATCTTTCTTCTCATTTCCTTTCTCTGTCTCAAAAGGGAGACATCAGGGGTCTCTTTAGACCCTTGATATTTAATCAAAGCCCCCATCAAAGGCAGCTAAAATATCTGAAAATTTGAAATTGTAAAAAATAATTAAAAAGAATTAAGGACTCATTCACATGTGCTTTGCTCTCTGAAGAGCGGTCAGCATTTGGATTGCTTTGCAGAGAGCATTTAACAGGCGGTGAGGAGGCATATTGTATACTCCCTGTCTGCTTTATCCCCAAACTAGCCTACCACAACCGCGTGCTAAGAATGATTTTAGTGTCTTTTTAGCAGATTTATATATTTTGCTGGGGGGGGGGGCGTTCAGGTATGCTTTATGAGGAACTCCGGGGAGAGTTATTTAAGTTTAAGACACCCCTTTAGGGCTGGTTCCTGCTAAGTAAAATGCAGGTTTTTTTTTACTGTCCTGCCAGTTATCAGGTGAAGGTCTTGTAATGAGTGTGATGTGCATTTAAGCACACTGCACTGTGTGTTTTGTTTTTTTGTCTTCCAACTTTATTGAAATGTAGCACCCTCTAGCATGCTACTAGTGTTAGTGCAGGCAAATTTATGTTATGACTCATGGTTAGTTTGTGAGCCAGAAATTTAGTCAGGGTTTACTGCAGGTCAGGCTGGATGACTCACAGAGGCAGGTCTCTGGTACCTCTCCCTGGATCTGGAAGTTTGGAGAAACTTCCAGAAGTAAGTGGGCAGAGGCCAGGGGGGGTTGATCTGCATACTTGAGGGAACCTGGCCAATCCCCCGGCAGAATGTCAGAAGTCAGCCGTTAAATATGGTGGAGCCATGCCAGCAGGGGAGTCGGGTGGAAGATAGAGTGCTGAGGAGTCTGTCGGGGGCCTAGCAGGGACCCCTGGATCTGGAGGGGGCTCTGCTTTCAGGCTGGGCTCAGGCTGGCTTGGGAAGATCCAGCAGTATTACGGTTTGAAAGGAATCTTGCCTGAGGAGCAATGGGGAGCAAAAATGACATAGTGAGTACATCAGCACACCCAGGGATTCACAAAATTGCCACATGTAGCAAGCCTTTCAGGAGGACTGCATTTTGCTTAATCCTTTCTATCCCTTGTCTTGAGAGATCTTCGGAGCAGCCAGGTGGGCTGGTGGACAAGCCACAAGCAGGGCTGGCAGTTCCTGCAGGCAGTACAGCTGGGAGCTGTTCTACAAGAGAGAGGAGATACTGCTGAATGCAGCTCACAGCATATTGTGCTTTTTTCTAAAGCGGCTGAGAGCTCCTAGTCCTCAAGGGACTTTTGATTTTGATCACTAAAGACTGTTGGAGGCCAGGAAGGAGAACAGTCCAGGATTTTTGTACATAGGGAGGAAGTTGTCTCCATCCATTGCTTTCAGTCAAGTTGGGTATCCCATAACCCCTTTACCGCATTTAAGTTATTACCCCTAATAAAACAACAAACAAACAGTTTTTTATGTGCCTGGATGTAAGTGGAAAATACTTGTTGCCTGGCTGTGCAGGAGTAGGGGAACCGTTCATCAGCAGCTCCTGCGGGGATAGTGCTACAGAAATGTCAAAATTACATCTCATTCATTTCTATCTACTGCAGCTGAGCTGAGGTGTGAAGAATTGTACAGTACATGGAGCCTTCAGATGAGCTCCGATCCATTGCAGAAAAATGCATAGAGTATGCATTTTTAGGCACTGCACTGCTTGGCACCCAAAAACGTCATCTCAGTGTGAACATAGAGAACAATTGTCTTCTGTGTGCCCTTGCGGTGACTGCCATTAATCCAATGCAGAAAAATACCAGTCACCGCACCTAGTGTGAATGAGCCCTTAACAAATTCTAACTGCTTGAGGAGAGTTTAGATATAAATAGATCTTCCTAGACAGCTTCTTTAAAGCCCATCTCTGGCCGAAGCCCCCTCTTTCCATATTCCTTCCTACCATCAGCTCTCACTCATGCAGCCTCTTAAAAAACGAAGTATCTTCTGAATATTTTTAACTCACCTAACTCCAATGTCTGTTTTCCTCACTGGCGCTGTTTCCGGTAGTGATAACCTGGTGAATCCACAACAATATCTGTTCACGCCAAACAGATTCATATTTAGCTGTGCAGTCCAAGAGACCCACACTGCTAGAAAGTCACTAGGTAGTGTTCATACCACCCAGGCAGTAACATCGATACCAAGAGAAGGAGCCTCCTCCTCTGCAATAAAGACGATAGAAGACTCGTGTGGCACATGGACAAGGTGAGTATTTGAGGCTTTTAGCTTAGGACTTCTCAAAAACGAATGTTGCTACTAGGTATGGGTGATTGGGGGGAGGGTTAATGTCCCAACATCTTTGGCACCCAAAGTAATGCCCCTCTAATACAAAGGAATTTTTTTGTTTAACTTGTTTAGCAAAGTCCTGGGGCCACACACCCTTTCCAAAGGGTTAAATCAACGTTACTGTTCAGCACATGCACAAACACAGAAACTCTACCCAGGATCCTTTCTCTAACATGTTTCGTCCCCTAGTGGGGCTTAATCTTGCAATTCTACAATTAAGCCCCAGTAAACATGTTAGAGGGAGATTCCTGGGTGCAGTGTCTGTGCTTGTGCATGCGCTGAACAATAAAGTGGATTTTACCCTTCAGAAGTGTATGATTCTAGGACTTTACTAAATGGTGTATGGGGAAGACGAACCCTGGAGAAGTTAGCACCTGTGAGCTGAAGTTCAGAGGTCTTAGGAGCTGCTTCTTCTTTTGTGGTCCTAACCTGGCCTAAAATGTTGAAACTGCAAGTAATCTCCAAATAACTGTACAGGTGACTGCTAACCCACCACATGGCTGTTTGTGCAAAGGGAAGCAAAACCTCAATATAAAATTCCCCTGTATTTCTGTATTCCATGTGGTCGACTTGTTTTCATACCCATGGTCTTAAAGACAAGATATTTACATGAAACAATTTAAATAAAATAGATCCTGTAAACAGCTAAACACAAATTTAAAGGTCATAAAAAGAAAATACAGTGTAGCGGTCGCCCCGACTTCCAAAGGCCTGATGGTGACCCCCAGAACCAGGGAGAACTGACATTCCTCAGGGTGCAGGTTACTAGTTATAGTGGGTGTGGTGCAAGGTGAAAAGATTGTTAATTTTACACAAAAAGTGACTGGCGCCCAAAGAGAGTTTTATTTCTCTTAACAGGAATGGTGGGGAGAGAGGGTTAAGTGCACAGGACACCCTTAGGCAAATGCAATAGCAATTAAGGCAAACTCTGCAGAGAAAAATAAACTAGGCAGCCAGCAATACAGAACGAGGACCTTTAAGCTGAATGCAGCAATCTGTATCCTGTAGCAACCGCAGTCTCCTATGGCAACACATCCTCTTACAGTATCCTACTGTAGATCTTCCAGTTTAACTCACAGTAACCCACTGTAGATCTTCCAGCTTAACTCACAGTATCCCACTGTAGATCCTTAAGCTCAGCTCACCGTCTTTCACTAGACTTCTTGGACTCTCAGCCACCCGCTGGATTCCCGAGCTTCACCAACAGCTAATCGCTGTACTTTATCTTCAAGCTTTACTCACAGCTACCCGCTGCCTTCCTGGATGAGTCTCTACTGAAGCTTTCCCACTACTTCACTGTCCCCGGCTAGTGAAGCGTCTGCTCTGGTACTCCTTCAGAACTTTCAAACGTGCCTCCGGTAACAGGAGTGGTCATCCCTTTGTGGCAACTGGGGATAAATGTTTTTACCATATCAGAAAAAATAGTGAGTTTGCCACATCCCTGTATATATATAGAGAAAATTTGAATACCCCCAATTGGGACTTTAAATTGGCGACAACACCAATGGAATATGTAAAAAGTTATTTTATTACAAATATGAGCTAAAAAATCATCACACGATAATTGATAAAACAAAGATAAACACGAACACACAAAATATAAATATCTTGCAAAATAATACAAAAAGTAGGTATATGAAGTAGTCTCTTTCTAGTAGCCGAAAACACTTTCCGTTAGCCAGCCTCCAGGAAAAGTTTTCTGGTACCAACGTGTTTCAGGTTCAAAGTCCTTTCATCAGGGGTATTTATATAGGAGAATTTAAATCCGAGAAGTGGTGAATGGCACCGCAATCAAACACATAGAGTATTCAAGCAAGACTAAAGTTAGCAATGTCAGTGGATGGCGTATGTGGAGGTCTAGTTCAACCTATAGATTTGAAGTGTCACGGCCCACGGGAAAGGAACGTGTCAGTGGTCAGTGATCCTTCAGACAAGGGGATGTGCAGCTGGGAGTGATGGCTTAACCCCTTGCCGACCAGCCGCCGTCATTTTACTGCGGCAGGTCAGCACGATCCCGCGAACCGTCGTAGCTATACTATGGGATCGGGACAGCAGGCGCGCACACATGCCCTCTGCATAGCGGGGTGCCAATGCTCATGGGCGATGGTCGCGATAACCAATGGCCACGAGCGTTCGCGAGCACGAGAGGCAGAACAGGGAAGTCTATGTGTAAATACACAAATTCCTGTTCTGTTCTGAGAGGAGTGACAGATTGTGTGTTCCTATTAGCTAGGAACCACGATCCGTCACTTCCTCTAGTCAGCCCCCCCTTCAGTTATAAACACGTAGCAGGGAACACAGTTAACCCCTTGATCGCCCCCTAGTGTTAACTCCTTCCCTGCCAGTGACATTTTTACAGTAATCAGTGCATTTTTATAGCACTGATCGCTGTATAAATACCAATAGTCCCAAAAATGTGTCAAAAGTGTCTGATGTGTCTGCCATAATGTCGCAGTCCCGATAAAAAATGCAGATCACTGCCATTACTAGTAAAAAAAAAATAATAATAATAAAAATGCTATAAATCTTTCCCTATTTTGTAGATGCTATAACTTTTGCGCAAACCAATCAATATACGCTTATTGTGATTTTTTGTACTAAAAATATGTAGAAGAATACATATCGGCCTAAACTGAGAAAAAATGGGATATTTATTATAGCGAAAAGTACAAAATATTACGTTTTTTTTCAAAATTGTCGCTCTTTTTTTGTTTATAGCGCAAAAAATAAAAATCGCAGAGGTGATCAAATGCCACCAAAAGAAAGCTCTATTTTTGGGAAAAAAAGGATGTCAATTGTCAGTTAAAGCGACACAGTGCCGAATCGCAAAAAATGGCCAGGTCATTCAGCAGCCAAATCTTCCAGGGGAGAAAAATTAAAGCTCATCTGGCAATCTCACACAGGGGGGTCAAATAGGACATTGGTCAGGGTCCTGCGTCAGTGATGACAATATATTAGAATACTGTTTGCCGTTCCTTAAGCTGTCTATAGGGGGTCCGTAAGACACGCCATCCAATCTGGCAAAGTCGGCACTGCAGACCAATAATTAGAAGGGTTGAAACGCGTAGGGATATCATGTGAAATACCATGTTAACACAATGGGTTTCATGTAATATGTGTTGTTTATTTCACAATTGATGGGTTGTACCTTTTATGTCTAAGCCAGGATTGTTTTTTACAACTTTCATGTATTTTCATGTAAGTACTTTTTGGTATAATAAAATAATTTTTTACTCAAAATTGATCACTACTCAAGTACTACTTTTTGTTGCTAAAAACCCCTCGAGGGAACTCCCATTCGATATAATGTACTGGGGTGTGCAGCCTTACAGCTCACACACATGTGTTATCTATTCTACTGAGTAATTTATCACAATGTGATTACTGCTAATTATTACAAACTGAGAATTTCTGATAAGAGGGAATTAAATAGGGGATATCCCTATACAAACCCAACCCAAAAGGTCAAGTTTCTGGGTCATTTATTGTTAATAAGTTGAATCTGAATTCTAAGGAATTAGCTAAGCACACAGTTCAAAAATATATATGAGAGTCGTTATTCTGACTAATGACTTGTAGTTCTATTATATTCAGCCAGTCTTGTCAAATGGTACAACCAAGTCACTGACCTCACTCCCCCCCACGGCTCTTAGGAAATACAGCTTGGTCAGGAACCCTCCCCCGGGCTATTGTATTTGAATGGATAATATCAATCTCAAAATCACCATTATTAGTTCAAGCATAGCAACCATAAAAATATATATATATATATATATATATATATATATATATATATATATATATATATATATATATATATATATATATTCCGTACGCACACATACATTACAATATATATATACAGTGGGGACGGGGGACGGAAAGTATTCAGACCCCCTTACATTTTTCACTCTTTGTTATATTGCAGCCATTTGCTAAAGTCATTTAAGTTCATTTTTTCCTCATTAATGTACACACAGCACCCCATATTGACAGAAAAACAGCATTGTTGACATTTTTGCAGATTTATTTAGAAAGAAAAACTGAAATATCACATGGTCCTAAGTATTCAGACCCTTTGCTGTGACACTCATATATTTAACTCAAGTGCTGTCCATTATTTCTGATCATCCTTGAGATGGTTCTACACCTTCATTTGAGTCCAGCTGTGTTTGATTATACTGATTGGACTTGATTAGGAAAGCCACACACCTGTCTATTTAAGACCTTACAGCTCACAGTGCATGTCAGAGCAAATGAGAATCATGAGGTCAAAGGAACTGCCTGAAGAGCTCAGAGACAGAATTGTGGCAAGGCACAGATCTGGCCTAGGTTACAAAAAAAATTCTGCTGCACTTAAGGTTCCTAAGAGCGCAGTGGCCTCCATAATCCTTAAATGGAAGACGTTTGGGACGACAAGAACCCTTCCTAGAGCTGGCGAAACTGAGCTATCGGGGGAGAAGAGCCTTGGTGAGAGAGGTAAAGAAGAACCCAAAGATCACTGTGGCTGAGCTCCAGAGATGCAGTCGGGAGATGGGAGAAAGTTGTAGAAAGTCAACCATCAGCAGCCCTCCACCAGTCGGGGCTTTATGGCAGAGTGGTCCGACGGAAGCCTCTCCTCAGTGCAAGACACATGAAAGCCCGCATGGAGTTTGCTAAAAAAACACCTGAAGGACTCCAAGATGGTGAGAAGAAAGATTCTTTGGTCTGATGAGACCAAGATAGAACTTTTTGGCCTTAATTCTAAGCGGTATGTGTGGAGAAAACCAGGCACTGCTCATCACCTGTCCAATACAGTCCCAACAGTGAAGCATGATGGTGGCAGCATCATGCTGCGAGGGTGTTTTTCAGCTGCAGGGACAGGATGACTGGTTGCAATCGAGGGAAAGATGAATGCGGCCAAGTACAGGGATATCCTGGACGAAAACCTTCTCCAGAGTGCTCAGGACCTCAGACTGGGCCGAAGGTTTACCTTCCAACAAGACAATGACCCTAAGCACACAGCTAAAAAAACGAAGGAGTGTCTTCACAACAACTCCGTGACTGTTCTTGAATGGCCCAGCCAGAGCCCTGACTTAAACCCAATTGAGCATCTCTGGAGAGACCTAAAAATGGCTGCCCACCAACGTTTACCATCCAACCTGACAGAACTGGAGAGGATCTGCAAGGAGGAATGGCAGAGGATCCCCAAATCCAGGTGTGAAAAACTTGTTGCATCTTTCCCAAAAAGACTCATGGCTGTATTAGATCAAAAGGGTGCTTCTCCGAAATACTGAGCAAAGGGTCTGAATACTTAGGACCATGTGATTTTTCAGTTTTTCTTTTTTAATAAATCTGCAAAAATGTTAACAATTCTGTGTTTTTCTGTTAATATGGGGTGCTGTGTGTACATTAATGAGGAAACTTAAATGATTTTAGCAAATGGCTGCAATATAACAAAGAGTGAAAATGTAAGGGGGTCTGAATACTTTCTGTCCACACTGTATATATATATATATATATATATATATATATATATACACACACTCACCAACCACTTTATTAGGTACACCTTGCTAGTACCGGGTTGTACCCCCTTTTGCCTTCCGAACTGCCTTAAAGTGTTACTAAACCCACAACAGTAAAATCAGTCTGTATATGCAGTAAAGCATGCCCTATTATACTCACTGTGGAACCTAAGGGGTTAATCCTCTGCACTGAGTAAAAAGGCTGTTTGATCCTGACTTTTCTGAACCTCCCATTTTTCCACTATCCCAAATCCACCTCCTGATAAGACAGAGGCTTTGTAGTCACTCTGCACATGCTCAGTTTGGTGTGTATTGCTAGAGAGTTTTATTTATTTTTTCTTGGGAGGGTGCATGTGATCAGCACGGGGCCAATCAGCCCTGCCCAGAGAGGGTCAGGGGTCATGCAGCCTCATAGGACAGTCAGAGTAGAATGAAAACTTCTCCTACAAGCTTTAAGCGGACACTGATAGAAGTCACAAGACTGCTATATGCTGCTGATGAGAAAAGGTATTTAGCAGTTTATATTTACTAAAATAATTACATTTCCATGTTCTGTGTACTGTGGGAGACCAGATATAGTGAATTCAGGGTCCTGGGCTTAGTAACACTTTAATTCTTCATGGCATGAATTCATATTGACACCACGCAGTTGCTGCAGATTTGTCAGCTGCACATCCATGATGCGACTCTACCGTTCCACCACATCCCAAAGGTGCTCTATTGGATTGAGATCTGGTGACTGTGGAGGATATTGGAGTACAGTGACCTCATTGTCATATTCAAGAAACCAGTGGTGAGATGATTTGAGCTTTGTGACATGGTGCATTATCCTGCTGGAAGGAGCCATCTGAAGATGGGTACACTGTAGTCATAAATGGATGGACATGGTCAGCAACAATACTCAGGTAGGCCGTGGCATTTAAACATTGCTCAATTGGCCCAAAGTGTGCCAAGAAATTATCCCCCACACCATTACACCCCCACCAGCCTGAACTGTTGATACAAGGCAGGATGGATCCATGCTTTCATGTTGTTTCGGCCAAATTCAGATCCTAACTTCTGAATGTTGAAGCTGAAATCGAGACTCATCAGACCAGGCAATGTTTTTCCAGTCTTCTATTGTCCAATTTTGGTGATCCTGTGCGAATTGTAGCCTCAGTTTCCTGTTCTTAACTGATAGGAGTTGCACCCGGGGTGGTCTTCTGCTGCTGTAACCCAATTGCTTCAAGGTTCGATGTGTTGTGCATTCAGAGATGGTATTCTGCATACCTTGGTTGTAACGAGTGGTTATTTGCGTTACTGTTGCCTTTCTATCATCTGGAACCAGTCTGCCCATTCTCCTCTGACATCAATAAGGCATTTTCCTCCACACAACTGGCGCTCACTGGATATTTTCTCTTTTTCTGACCATTCTCTGTAAACCCTAGAGATGGTTGTGTGGGAAAATCCCAGTAGATCAGCAGTTTTTGAAATACTCAGACCAGCCATCTGACACCAACAAGCATTCCATGATCAAAGTCACTTACATCCCCTTTCTTCCCCATTCTGATGTTCAGTTTGAACGTCAGTAAGTTGAAGAGAAAAATTGGTGGGACTTTGTGTGAGACCATGACCATCCAGTACACAGGTCTCCATCCCTATGTATATGAGAAAAAAAGGGGAAAAAGGGGGGGAGGCGGGGTATTGGGACTTTATATGAAACACAACACTAGGGCAAGCTAGGTCATCAGTTGGAAATAAAAATCATTTTATTGATACTACATGGGAGCAAGGTGCAATAGATGATGAACACATAAAATCAATAAAAAACAGTATAAAGTAAATAAAACATTATTTATATCACATGGTAGTCATATGGTAATATCTCATACATTATAACAAATGATATATGTTGATGCTAGCAACATTACCCCCAACATGAGTATGCCTAGTAAATAATAATCAAATAAATTCGATGACCTGAACATAAAAATGCTCATGGTAGATGCATGATTGCTGTGGCATGACATCAATTGGTGAATGCTGTATTGTAAATGCTCGACGCGTTTCGTGGAAGTTGGTCCACTCATCAGGAGCAGCTAAATGGGAGTACCTAAGATATGGTGTAATAAAGTAGTAATTAATAATAATTAATTTACACCAGGAAGAGAGGGAGCAGTAACTATGATCCAATCACTCTTACCTGTGAATATGTGGTACACTTAGAATAGAACATCTATGGTATTGTTCATGGTGGTAGGCAAATAAGAAGGGTGATAGTAACAGCCCCCCGGGAGCTGAGGCGGTAACCAGGCGGCGGCAAGGCGGGGCAACCCAGGACTCACGTAGGAGAATGGGTGACAAGAGGGTCCCTCCTCCAACATATTGGTATAGATAATGATAACCCCGTATAACTGTAAAATATAATTATTATAAATGGTATAAGGGTATAAAAATTATAATGGTAATAAAGATAGGGGAATATGTGGGAGGACCACTGAGTGAAGGATGTGATGTGAAAGGGAGCGAAAATTGGAATGTGACACCAGTGACAACCAGCACAGGAATAGATGAAAAATGAGGTGCAAATGGAGAAAGATAGGGAGGAGGACAGCCCACCCCAGAATCCAATGTGCATAAGTGTAGTGAAAGTGAGGATCCCCGAATGGAGGATGATACCAATGAAGAAAAACTAGTTAAATGAGTGCCAAGGTGCATGAAAGGGGATATAGGTGATTACCTGGGATTGCATAGACCAGCCGGCCAGCCAGCGAGGTACCGCCAACGTCACGCTGGATCGTGCTATGAGGGAGGAACCGGAAGGAGTCCCACATAGGCGGCCAGCGCCTATATAGGGAACCTCCGCCTCCGTCAATTAGCACGTCAGGTGGGCAACTGCACGTCAGCGCATGGCGTCAATATGACGTCAGAGATGCTGGCGTGTGGGGCGTGGCGTCGACGCGCAGCGGAGGGAGGCCCCCGATCCCGTATCTGTGATACAGGGGACAGGGGGACAACAACGGTGCGCGTCGCAGCTCCCGGGAGTGAATGGACTCCACCCTCCAGAGGCTAACCAGCCTAACATTGACAGATAGATTAGTAGAAACATAACAAGGGTGTCCCAAACTAGCAAGTAATATAAGCACTTGATGCAGGACAACAGCAATGATGAAGTAGATAAAAATAATTAGTGTGTGTTTCCATCCCTGTATATTTGAAGAGAAAAATTGGTGGGACTTTGTGTGAGACCATGACCATCCAGTACACAGGTCTCCATCCCTATGTATATGAGAAAAAAAGGGGAAAAAGGGGGGGAGGCGGGGTATTGGGACTTTATATGAAACACAACACTAGGGCAAGCTAGGTCATCAGTTGGAAATAAAAATCATTTTATTGATACTACATGGGAGCAAGGTGCAATAGATGATGAACACATAAAATCAATAAAAAACAGTATAAAGTAAATAAAACATTATTTATATCACATGGTAGTCATATGGTAATATCTCATACATTATAACAAATGATATATGTTGATGCTAGCAACATTACCCCCAACATGAGTATGCCTAGTAAATAATAATCAAATAAATTCGATGACCTGAACATAAAAATGCTCATGGTAGATGCATGATTGCTGTGGCATGACATCAATTGGTGAATGCTGTATTGTAAATGCTCGACGCGTTTCGTGGAAGTTGGTCCACTCATCAGGAGTGTTAGGCTGGTTAGGCTGGTTAGCCTCTGGAGGGTGGAGTCCATTCACTCCCGGGAGCTGCGACGCGCACCGTTGTTGTCCCCCTGTCCCCTGTATCACAGATACGGGATCGGGGGCCTCCCTCCGCTGCGCGTCGACGCCACGCCCCACACGCCAGCATCTCTGACGTCATATTGACGCCATGCGCTGACGTGCAGTTGCCCACCTGACGTGCTAATTGACGGAGGCGGAGGTTCCCTATATAGGCGCTGGCCGCCTATGTGGGACTCCTTCCGGTTCCTCCCTCATAGCACGATCCAGCGTGACGTTGGCGGTACCTCGCTGGCTGGCCGGCTGGTCTATGCAATCCCAGGTAATCACCTATATCCCCTTTCATGCACCTTGGCACTCATTTAACTAGTTTTTCTTCATTGGTATCATCCTCCATTCGGGGATCCTCACTTTCACTACACTTATGCACATTGGATTCTGGGGTGGGCTGTCCTCCTCCCTATCTTTCTCCATTTGCACCTCATTTTTCATCTATTCCTGTGCTGGTTGTCACTGGTGTCACATTCCAATTTTCGCTCCCTTTCACATCACATCCTTCACTCAGTGGTCCTCCCACATATTCCCCTATCTTTATTACCATTATAATTTTTATACCCTTATACCATTTATAATAATTATATTTTACAGTTATACGGGGTTATCATTATCTATACCAATATGTTGGAGGAGGGACCCTCTTGTCACCCATTCTCCTACGTGAGTCCTGGGTTGCCCCGCCTTGCCGCCGCCTGGTTACCGCCTCAGCTCCCGGGGGGCTGTTACTATCACCCTTCTTATTTGCCTACCACCATGAACAATACCATAGATGTTCTATTCTAAGTGTACCACATATTCACAGGTAAGAGTGATTGGATCATAGTTACTGCTCCCTCTCTTCCTGGTGTAAATTAATTATTATTAATTACTACTTTATTACACCATATCTTAGGTACTCCCATTTAGCTGCTCCTGATGAGTGGACCAACTTCCACGAAACGCGTCGAGCATTTACAATACAGCATTCACCAATTGATGTCATGCCACAGCAATCATGCATCTACCATGAGCATTTTTATGTTCAGGTCATCGAATTTATTTGATTATTATTTACTAGGCATACTCATGTTGGGGGTAATGTTGCTAGCATCAACATATATCATTTGTTATAATGTATGAGATATTACCATATGACTACCATGTGATATAAATAATGTTTTATTTACTTTATACTGTTTTTTATTGATTTTATGTGTTCATCATCTATTGCACCTTGCTCCCATGTAGTATCAATAAAATGATTTTTATTTCCAACTGATGACCTAGCTTGCCCTAGTGTTGTGTTTCATATAAAGTCCCAATACCCCGCCTCCCCCCCTTTTTCCCCTTTTTTTCTCATATACATAGGGATGGAGACCTGTGTACTGGATGGTCATGGTCTCACACAAAGTCCCACCAATTTTTCTCTTCAAATATACAGGGATGGAAACACACACTAATTATTTTTATCTACTTCATCATTGCTGTTGTCCTGCATCAAGTGCTTATATTACTTGCTAGTTTGGGACACCCTTGTTATGTTTCTACTAATCTATCTGTCAATGTTAGGCTGGTTAGCCTCTGGAGGGTGGAGTCCATTCACTCCCGGGAGCTGCGACGCGCACCGTTGTTGTCCCCCTGTCCCCTGTATCACAGATACGGGATCGGGGGCCTCCCTCCGCTGCGCGTCGACGCCACGCCCCACACGCCAGCATCTCTGACGTCATATTGACGCCATGCGCTGACGTGCAGTTGCCCACCTGACGTGCTAATTGACGGAGGCGGAGGTTCCCTATATAGGCGCTGGCCGCCTATGTGGGACTCCTTCCGGTTCCTCCCTCATAGCACGATCCAGCGTGACGTTGGCGGTACCTCGCTGGCTGGCCGGCTGGTCTATGCAATCCCAGGTAATCACCTATATCCCCTTTCATGCACCTTGGCACTCATTTAACTAGTTTTTCTTCATTGGTATCATCCTCCATTCGGGGATCCTCACTTTCACTACACTTATGCACATTGGATTCTGGGGTGGGCTGTCCTCCTCCCTATCTTTCTCCATTTGCACCTCATTTTTCATCTATTCCTGTGCTGGTTGTCACTGGTGTCACATTCCAATTTTCGCTCCCTTTCACATCACATCCTTCACTCAGTGGTCCTCCCACATATTCCCCTATCTTTATTACCATTATAATTTTTATACCCTTATACCATTTATAATAATTATATTTTACAGTTATACGGGGTTATCATTATCTATACCAATATGTTGGAGGAGGGACCCTCTTGTCACCCATTCTCCTACGTGAGTCCTGGGTTGCCCCGCCTTGCCGCCGCCTGGTTACCGCCTCAGCTCCCGGGGGGCTGTTACTATCACCCTTCTTATTTGCCTACCACCATGAACAATACCATAGATGTTCTATTCTAAGTGTACCACATATTCACAGGTAAGAGTGATTGGATCATAGTTACTGCTCCCTCTCTTCCTGGTGTAAATTAATTATTATTAATTACTACTTTATTACACCATATCTTAGGTACTCCCATTTAGCTGCTCCTGATGAGTGGACCAACTTCCACGAAACGCGTCGAGCATTTACAATACAGCATTCACCAATTGATGTCATGCCACAGCAATCATGCATCTACCATGAGCATTTTTATGTTCAGGTCATCGAATTTATTTGATTATTATTTACTAGGCATACTCATGTTGGGGGTAATGTTGCTAGCATCAACATATATCATTTGTTATAATGTATGAGATATTACCATATGACTACCATGTGATATAAATAATGTTTTATTTACTTTATACTGTTTTTTATTGATTTTATGTGTTCATCATCTATTGCACCTTGCTCCCATGTAGTATCAATAAAATGATTTTTATTTCCAACTGATGACCTAGCTTGCCCTAGTGTTGTGTTTCATATAAAGTCCCAATACCCCGCCTCCCCCCCTTTTTCCCCTTTTTTTCTCATATACATAGGGATGGAGACCTGTGTACTGGATGGTCATGGTCTCACACAAAGTCCCACCAATTTTTCTCTTCAAATATACAGGGATGGAAACACACACTAATTATTTTTATCTACTTCATCATTGCTGTTGTCCTGCATCAAGTGCTTATATTACTTGCTAGTTTGGGACACCCTTGTTATGTTTCTACTAATCTATCTGTCAATGTTAGGCTGGTTAGCCTCTGGAGGGTGGAGTCCATTCACTCCCGGGAGCTGCGACGCGCACCGTTGTTGTCCCCCTGTCCCCTGTATCACAGATACGGGATCGGGGGCCTCCCTCCGCTGCGCGTCGACGCCACGCCCCACACGCCAGCATCTCTGACGTCATATTGACGCCATGCGCTGACGTGCAGTTGCCCACCTGACGTGCTAATTGACGGAGGCGGAGGTTCCCTATATAGGCGCTGGCCGCCTATGTGGGACTCCTTCCGGTTCCTCCCTCATAGCACGATCCAGCGTGACGTTGGCGGTACCTCGCTGGCTGGCCGGCTGGTCTATGCAATCCCAGGTAATCACCTATATCCCCTTTCATGCACCTTGGCACTCATTTAACTAGTTTTTCTTCATTGGTATCATCCTCCATTCGGGGATCCTCACTTTCACTACACTTATGCACATTGGATTCTGGGGTGGGCTGTCCTCCTCCCTATCTTTCTCCATTTGCACCTCATTTTTCATCTATTCCTGTGCTGGTTGTCACTGGTGTCACATTCCAATTTTCGCTCCCTTTCACATCACATCCTTCACTCAGTGGTCCTCCCACATATTCCCCTATCTTTATTACCATTATAATTTTTATACCCTTATACCATTTATAATAATTATATTTTACAGTTATACGGGGTTATCATTATCTATACCAATATGTTGGAGGAGGGACCCTCTTGTCACCCATTCTCCTACGTGAGTCCTGGGTTGCCCCGCCTTGCCGCCGCCTGGTTACCGCCTCAGCTCCCGGGGGGCTGTTACTATCACCCTTCTTATTTGCCTACCACCATGAACAATACCATAGATGTTCTATTCTAAGTGTACCACATATTCACAGGTAAGAGTGATTGGATCATAGTTACTGCTCCCTCTCTTCCTGGTGTAAATTAATTATTATTAATTACTACTTTATTACACCATATCTTAGGTACTCCCATTTAGCTGCTCCTGATGAGTGGACCAACTTCCACGAAACGCGTCGAGCATTTACAATACAGCATTCACCAATTGATGTCATGCCACAGCAATCATGCATCTACCATGAGCATTTTTATGTTCAGGTCATCGAATTTATTTGATTATTATTTACTAGGCATACTCATGTTGGGGGTAATGTTGCTAGCATCAACATATATCATTTGTTATAATGTATGAGATATTACCATATGACTACCATGTGATATAAATAATGTTTTATTTACTTTATACTGTTTTTTATTGATTTTATGTGTTCATCATCTATTGCACCTTGCTCCCATGTAGTATCAATAAAATGATTTTTATTTCCAACTGATGACCTAGCTTGCCCTAGTGTTGTGTTTCATATAAAGTCCCAATACCCCGCCTCCCCCCCTTTTTCCCCTTTTTTTCTCATATACATAGGGATGGAGACCTGTGTACTGGATGGTCATGGTCTCACACAAAGTCCCACCAATTTTTCTCTTCAAATATACAGGGATGGAAACACACACTAATTATTTTTATCTACTTCATCATTGCTGTTGTCCTGCATCAAGTGCTTATATTACTTGCTAGTTTGGGACACCCTTGTTATGTTTCTACTAATCTATCTGTCAATGTTAGGCTGGTTAGCCTCTGGAGGGTGGAGTCCATTCACTCCCGGGAGCTGCGACGCGCACCGTTGTTGTCCCCCTGTCCCCTGTATCACAGATACGGGATCGGGGGCCTCCCTCCGCTGCGCGTCGACGCCACGCCCCACACGCCAGCATCTCTGACGTCATATTGACGCCATGCGCTGACGTGCAGTTGCCCACCTGACGTGCTAATTGACGGAGGCGGAGGTTCCCTATATAGGCGCTGGCCGCCTATGTGGGACTCCTTCCGGTTCCTCCCTCATAGCACGATCCAGCGTGACGTTGGCGGTACCTCGCTGGCTGGCCGGCTGGTCTATGCAATCCCAGGTAATCACCTATATCCCCTTTCATGCACCTTGGCACTCATTTAACTAGTTTTTCTTCATTGGTATCATCCTCCATTCGGGGATCCTCACTTTCACTACACTTATGCACATTGGATTCTGGGGTGGGCTGTCCTCCTCCCTATCTTTCTCCATTTGCACCTCATTTTTCATCTATTCCTGTGCTGGTTGTCACTGGTGTCACATTCCAATTTTCGCTCCCTTTCACATCACATCCTTCACTCAGTGGTCCTCCCACATATTCCCCTATCTTTATTACCATTATAATTTTTATACCCTTATACCATTTATAATAATTATATTTTACAGTTATACGGGGTTATCATTATCTATACCAATATGTTGGAGGAGGGACCCTCTTGTCACCCATTCTCCTACGTGAGTCCTGGGTTGCCCCGCCTTGCCGCCGCCTGGTTACCGCCTCAGCTCCCGGGGGGCTGTTACTATCACCCTTCTTATTTGCCTACCACCATGAACAATACCATAGATGTTCTATTCTAAGTGTACCACATATTCACAGGTAAGAGTGATTGGATCATAGTTACTGCTCCCTCTCTTCCTGGTGTAAATTAATTATTATTAATTACTACTTTATTACACCATATCTTAGGTACTCCCATTTAGCTGCTCCTGATGAGTGGACCAACTTCCACGAAACGCGTCGAGCATTTACAATACAGCATTCACCAATTGATGTCATGCCACAGCAATCATGCATCTACCATGAGCATTTTTATGTTCAGGTCATCGAATTTATTTGATTATTATTTACTAGGCATACTCATGTTGGGGGTAATGTTGCTAGCATCAACATATATCATTTGTTATAATGTATGAGATATTACCATATGACTACCATGTGATATAAATAATGTTTTATTTACTTTATACTGTTTTTTATTGATTTTATGTGTTCATCATCTATTGCACCTTGCTCCCATGTAGTATCAATAAAATGATTTTTATTTCCAACTGATGACCTAGCTTGCCCTAGTGTTGTGTTTCATATAAAGTCCCAATACCCCGCCTCCCCCCCTTTTTCCCCTTTTTTTCTCAACGTCAGTAAGTTGTCTTCACCACGTCTAGATGCCTAAATGCATTGAGATGCCTAAATGCATTGAGATGCCTAAATGCGTTGAGTTGCTGCCGTGTGATTGGCTGATTTGCAATAGGTGTTACCAAGCAATTGAACAGATGTACCTAAAAAAGTGGCCAGCGAGTGTACTGTATATAGTTATATCTGTTTATTATGTAAAAAACTACCCATTGATCCTGCCAAAAATTGAATAACTTCTTGTGCACTCTGCAGTGTTATCAGCCCTGTCCAGTTTTCTCTGTGCACTACTGAACACATCCCCATATTGTTATAGTAGTCCTACCACACTTCCTGTCCTGGTGTGACAACACTGCTTCTTTTCAGATAGGATACAGTGAGTGAGCGTTGTCACCCTGGGACAAGAAGTACGTTGCAGGTATTAAATTATAGGGTAAGAAAGCCTGGAAAAAAAAGAAAACAAATGCAGCACCACATCACAGGATGGAAATACTGCAATATATTACTATTTTGTTCTTGGGTTTAGATACACTCTCTTACAGGAATCCAATGTAGTCACTGCTTTATCTTGTGTAAGTATCCAGAGCTGCTAACAGTAAGCATGCATTTCATATCAAACAGGAAGCTAATTCAGCTAATAAGTGGTGGATTTCTATTTCAATCTTCATGAAAAATAGATTTGTTTACTCAGTAAATGAGCGTACCCGTATATATAGACAACATATTTCTTTGTGTCGTGGGTGGAAAGCAGAAGCTGTGCTTTGTGTTCAATGCAGTCAGCCACAGTTTCCCACTGCCAAAGATTCTTTGGCTAATCCATACCAGATATATATTTGTTAAAGCTAAACCCTGGGATAAGCCACTATTGTCTAAATACAAAAATAATTAGTATTCTTCCTTGAATCTCGGTGTGATTTGTGTATTTCTTCC
Organism: Lithobates clamitans; assembly: GCA_037952925.1. Taxonomy (NCBI): domain Eukaryota; kingdom Metazoa; phylum Chordata; class Amphibia; order Anura; family Ranidae; genus Lithobates; species Lithobates clamitans. Next base: position 1,179,086 of record JBBGZY010000979.1, on the reverse strand, counting down.
AGGTCTGTGCAGTAATTGTCAGAATCCATGAATCAGACTGAGACAGAAGTACAGTTAAATCACACTTGTTTAATAATAAAAGTAAATAGAACAAACGTAGTCAAAACATAGCCAAAGTTCAGTAACTGGAACAGATAGTCAGCCACGCCACAAAGTCAGGGATCAATGTAGTAGAACAGCAAGCAGGATCTGGAGCCAGAACGGATGTCAGCCAAGCAAGTCTTTAGACAGGAATGCAGGAGATAGTCTCTGTGATGTTGACCAAGGCGAAGGCAGAGATCCCCTGGGCTGGACGGCTTAAGTAGGCAGGACTGATGAGCAGGATATCATTAACAGGTGAATAACTGTGGAGAGATAGGAGCTGGCAATTAGCCGACAGCTGAGCTGCCAGCTCAGAGAAGGAAGGGCTGAGCCCAGCCCTGACAGTAATCTAGTGTGAGACTTTGTGCTTCCTGTAATAAAGACCGGTCCCTGCTGCTCTGTCTCCTTGTGCAGGATCACTGGTCTCGTCCCCGCCCCCTCCTGTAGTTTTCTGCAGACAGTCTGTAGTGGGTGAGGCTTGCTGGGTACCTCCCACAGCTTTCTCTGCACAGGCTATGTATAGCTCAGCAATGATGTCATTGCTACTTTTACAATGGTAATATCTGAACTTTGTAAAGGCATTTGGTGCACACATACTGGATTTATATACTTTGAGCCCATTTACCTCCATTTCCCATTCTAGTGGAAGGGTGTCACAAGAACAGGAAGTGATAGGATATCTTTGATGGTGAAAGAAACAGCAAAAAAGCAATTTATTAATTTGAGTAAGTAAGGTTTACCACATATGTTAGCAGAATGCAAAAAAAAAAAAAAAAAAAGACCGGAGTTACAGGGGGAAATAAGTGTCAATGCTTGACAGATGGCAGTGGTTAGCCTTGCAGTACTGGGGTTCAGGTCCCAACCACAATGCTACCTGCATGAAGTTTATATGCTCCTCCCACACCCACAGCCTAAAAGCAAAACGCTATGTTTAGCAGAAAACTAACACTGCACATCACCCTGAACACACCATCCCCACTGTGAAACATGGTGGTGGCAGCCAAATGTTGTATGTGTTGCTTTACTTCAGCAGGGACAGGGAAGCTGGTCAGAGTTGATGGGAAGATGGATGGAGCCAAATACAGGGCAATCTTAGAAGAAAACTTGTTGGAGTCTGCAAAGACTGGGGCAGAGCTTCACCTTCCAGCAAGACAACGACCCTAAACATACATCCAGAGCTACAATAGAATGGTTTAGATCAAAGCATATTCATGTGTTAGAATGGCCCAGTCAAAGTCCAGACCGAAATCCAATTGAGAATCTGTTGCAAGACTTGAAAATTGCTGTTCACAGACGCTCTCCATCCAATCTGACAGAACTTGAGCTAATTTGCAAAGAAGAATGGGCAAAAATGTCACTCTCTAGATGTGCAAAGCTGGTAGAGACATCCCCAAAAAGACTTGCATCTGTAATTGCAGTGAAAGGTGGTTCTACAAAGTATTGACTCAGGGGGGCTGAATACAAATGCACCCCACACTTTTCACATATTTATTTGTAAAAAAAAATTAAAAACCATTTATCATTTTCCTTCCACTTCACAATTATGTGCCTCTTTGTGTTGGTCTATCATATAAAATCCCAATAAAATACCTTTACGTTTTTGGTTGTAAAATGACAAAATGTGGAAAATGTCAAGGGGTGTGAATACTTTTTCAAGGCACTGTAAATGAATAAGCTGCCAATGCACCAGAACTGGCAAAAAAAAAACTATTAAAATGTTTTCTTCTGCTGTGCACGGCAAAGCATTGTAATGGTATTGTGTTACTGTGTGTCAGAGTGCGCAGCAATGCATGTGAATTGGAGGTGTGTTGGGTTAGTGTGTTGTGGTGCTATTAAAAATCAATAGTATCGAAACAAGCAGATACATGTAATGTGCTTTGTGAAGTGTGAAGGTGCCATACAGAGGATAATCATCCTTCATCAGTGGTACCATACTAGTGCTACACTTTGGTACAGAGTTACTATAATCAGTGTGTGTGTACACACTCTGTACCAATATATATATATATATATATATATATATATATATGTGTTATTTTAGTAATAAACACTGCTGACAATGACACTGGAGAGTGTATTTTCAGCATGTACACACATTGGGCTATTAGTATAACAATTTTCTGGAAGTAATTTCTGTTGTGACCTTATTTATTTGCTTAATCATCAGTAATTTCAAGATGCGTTAAAGAAGTAGAATATTAGACTCTCCCTATAATAGACATCTGTATGTATCACATTAAAAAAAAATATGCACAGAACATTGAGATCAATATGTTGGTTTAGGTGATACTAAAGTCTTGTTTTTTTCTTGTTTAAAAATACCGTATATACTCGAGTATAAGTCGTTCCGAGTATAAGTCGAGGCCCTAATTTACCACAAAAAAATGGGAAAAACGTATTGACCCGAGTATAAGACGAGGGTGAGAAATGCACAGCTACTGTAAGTGGAAAAGAGGGTCAACAATGCCCATTTGCAGCCTCACTGTGCCCATTTGCATGCCTCACTGCGCCCATTTGCAGCCATAGGTCCCCCGAACTTCAAACTCGGTAGTTAAGGGTTCCTAGATGCCCCCTAGCTGCAGCCAAAATTTGGGGTCTCTGAACCCAAAGTGTCCCGAAATGACATTGCTACAGATGGACACAGTTGACCGATTTTGGGGCCCCGTATCTCGGGGCCACTTAGTGCTAGGAACCCCAAATTTGGTGTGCAAACCCAGTGGAACTAGCACAATATAATATCCAAAGCTTGGATTTCTTGAACCAAGTGGCCCCGAGATACAGGACCCCAAAAATCGGTTCAGAAAATGTCAAGCACTTTTCTGCAGCAGAGAATTACATTTTCCGAACCTATTTTGGGGCCCCATATCTCAGGGCCACTTGGTGCTAGGAACTCCAGCTTTGGATATGTTGTGGAACTGGGTTTGCACACCAAATTTGGGGTTTCTAGCACCAAGTGGCCCTGAGATATGGGGCCACAAAGTCGGTTCGGAAAATGAAATTTTTTGCTGCAGAAAAGTGCTTGACTCGAGTATAAGTCGAGGGGGGCACTTTCAGCACAAAAAAAGGTGCTGAAAAATTTGACTTATACTCGAGTATATACGGTAACTAACATGTTATACTGTAGGGATACCCCTAGGGAGCCTGTTGAAATGACGTCTCTTGCAAGAGTGCACCTCATAAGTATAGATGGAAATGACAAAGGAAAACCTTCATTGCGCAATGCCGTAAAACCAGGTTTATTGAATACACCGATTAAAATAGTTCCACTCACATTTAAAAGTGCCTTATAGTCCTGGCACCAGGCGTGTGTATCAGGTGATTGTTAAGGGTAATCGGGCCTGATAAGGAAAGCCGCCATTTGCGGCGTTCTGCTCGATTCCCGGGTAGTTTCCTAAGAAACGCGTATGACGCGGTGTAACCTTCGACGTTTCGGCCTATCACGAAGCCATCATCAGGAAGTGGTCCCTTGCTATGGGGGCACCCGAGCCGCTGCTCTGTGCATCCATTCAGACATGGAGCTGCGGCCTGGCCCCGCCCCCTCTCTCTCCTCATTGGCTCGCTGACTTTGATTGACAGCAGCTGACAGTCAAATCTTTCGTGGAACATTGCTAGATCGAGATGGGGCTCAGGTAAGTATTAGGGGGGCTGCTGTACACAGAAGGCTTTTTATCCTAATGCATAGAATGCATAGATTTTTTTTTTAATAGTTTAAAAAAACTCTTAGGGCTCTTTCACACGGGGGATCCGTATGTCCGTTTTTCATCCTTCCGTTTTCGGATGAAAAACGGACATACATGTATCCCTATGGAGCGTCGGATGTCAGCGGTGACACGTCCGTGACACGTCCGCTGACACCCGACCCCCTCCGATCCGAAAAGTGTAACGGAGGAAAACCCTACTTTTCCATCCGTTTTCGGATCGGATCGGGTGACGACGGACACTACGGTCTGTCATCACCCGATCCCCCATAGGGGAGAGCGGCGCTCTGACAGGTCCGTCGCTGCACAGTGTGCAGCGATGGACCCGTCATCGTCTTGCTCAGCGGGGATCAGCGGAGAGATCCCCGCTGAGCAAGCGGGTGTTCACGGGGCGGATCTTCACTGATCCGTCCCGTGTGAAAGAGCCCTTAGATGGGCACACTGGTTTGCTTCAAAACTGCCAGTAAAACTCCTATGCGTTGCTGGAGAATTTTTTGCTGCACTTTTGCAGCGTTTCAGGTGCATTTTTAAAGGACCTGTGACTCAAAAGCTGCACAAAATACGCTTAGCGGACGGCGTTTTTGAGGTGTTTTTGATGCAGTTCCCATGACGTCAGACATAGGCTGATGAAATGTCTTGGGTAGTGTTTGAGATATGTCATGTCATGATCAGCTGGAACGCAGGTGGAGAGCTAATTGGCGATTCCTATACAATACATGCTGATCCTTATCTTCTTTGATGTAAGTCCAATATATCTATCTATATAGATATAGATATATAGATCTATATCATTCTAGATAGATAGATAGATAGATAGATAGATAGATAGATAGATAGATAGATAGATAGATAGATAGATAGATAGATAGATAGATAGATAGATAGATAGATAGATAGATAGATAGATAGATATACTGAACGGATGACGGCAGCAGTTTGGATTTATTCCTGTGACCTCATGTATGACATCTTGGATTGTCCCATAGGCGCAATTTGACTCCATGAATATTTATTTGTTTATTCACTATGGTGACTTATGATATGTCATTTTATGATATAAGAGCGCAGTTCCTCTGTTTCTTTTTTAGCTCTTTGTTCCTGCTCATGATGGTGAGGTTTGAATGGAAGAAAGAGATTCTGTGGACAGGTGTCTTTTATATATGTCGTTAGGAGCACCTTCTTAAGGCTGGCTTCACACTGAGGTGGTTTTTCAGGCGTTTTAGAGCTAGAAATAGTCTCTAAATATCGCCTGAAAACCGCCTCCCATTCATTTCAACGTCACTTTTCACACTGGGGCGGTGCGCTTGCGGAACGTTCTGAAAAGTCCAGCAAGCAGCATCTTTGGGGCGGTTTGAGAGTGCTGTATACAGCGCTCCCAAAACGCCCTGCCCATTGAAATGAATGGGCAGTGCTTTCAAAGTGCCTGAAAAGCGATTCGCAAGTGCCACAACACGGGCACATTTAACCCCTTCTTCGGCCGCTAGCAGGGGTTAAAAGCGCCTCGCTAGCGGCTGAAAAGCGCCGCTAAAACAGGAGGAGCTTAACGCTAACACTCGGCAGCCCCAGTGTGAAAGTGTCCTTAATTGACAGGACTAATCTGTGCACCACATGAGGACATACTGTAGCCAGTCTGTGGGAGGCAGAATTATTGTTGGTTGGTAGGGGATCAAATACTTCTTTTACTCACTGAACTGCAACCCAGTTTAAAAAACATTTGTATCTTGGTTTTTTTTGGGATTTTTGGTTGATACTTTGTCTCTACCATTTAAATAATACCTATGATAAAAATGATATAACCCCCATTTCTTTGTAAGCAAGCAAAGTTACAAAATCTGCAAGGGATCAAATAATTATTTTCCCCACTGTGTATAAATACTGTACTCCTATCTCGGTGGTGTCACTGGAACTAAAAAATGCCCCTGCATTGGCAATGCCAGTGGAAAGAAAAAAATCCCACTGTGTCGGAGTCTGGTCAGTGGGAAGGAAAAAAGCAGTATGGGTGAAAAAGGGGCAGCAGTGGGCATTTGGTTGTTATGAGTAGGTGGTACAGAGGGGGCACCAGCAGTGTGTGTGTGTGGGGGGGGGTAATCATAACCAGCAAAATCAATCCTGACTGAGTGATTACCAGGGGTATCAAGGAAGTGCTACAGACATGCAAATACCCCTAGGTCTTTGGTCTTGGATTGGTTTTGGTGTGCTACCTCCGCAGTGCATGGAAAGTGCAGTTGCATCTATATGTATAGTTTATGTTGTTCTCTATTTAATTCTCTAAGTCTAAGTTTTTTATTATGCTGCCAACTGGTGACCATTTTTTGTATTGCATGTTATTTTCTGTGTGCCCATCCCCCTTCTGGTGAGGTCATTTCCTTTTTCTTTGTGTGAGCTTCTTTAATCCTTCCTCCCTTACAAGACACACATTGGAGCTAGGAAAGCCAATACTCCTTTTTTGACCGCCTTAAACACTTCTATATCAAGCCTACTGCATCTTATTGTATTGCATCAGCGTTCTGCATCCAATAAAAAGATTTGTAGATTCTGAGTGTTTAGTGTTTTCTGCTATCTGATATATATTATCCATGGTGGGTGTTTGTGCTATGTTCAGGCCAGGCATAGAGCATAGCTCCCAACTGTCCCTGATTTGGAGGGACTGTCCCTGATTTGGAGCAATGTCCCTCTGCCCCTCATTCCTCCTCATTTGTCCCTAATTTTGGTCAGATCTATATAGATGTATATAAAATGCACTTTTTATCCATCAAAAAGTGTTTTCCAGCGCTAAACCTTCCATCTGATTTCTAAATTGCTTCATTTGTAAATTCCAAAAGCCAATAAAAAAAATAGGTGTGATAAAAAAAAAGCACGTGTGGGTTGAGCCAATCTTTTATATAACTCTCCTTTGAGGGGGCGTGACAAGGGGTGTGTCCTATGCCTGCATACTTTTGCTGATAGGTGTCCCTCATTCCTATCTCAAAAAGTTGGGAGGTATGCATAGAGGTCTCAGGAAGGGATAGTCATGACCACAACAATTGAAGTCACCGGAAAAAAAAAAAAAAAAATTGGTGGTGCCAGTGGGAGGAAAAATCCTGCTGTGTCGGTGTCAGTGGAAATAAAAAATGCACCTTGGTCGGTGTCAGTGGATGGGCAGTTGATGTTGGGCTCAGGCAGTACAGAAGTGGCAGTTGGTTGTGATGGGCAGGCAGTATAGAGGGCCACAGGCGTTCTCAGTGGGGAGGTAAGAGAATGATAACCATCAACCTACAAAATCAACCCTGACTAAAGGTCTACAGATATACAAAGGTTTTCCATGCTGGCCATAAATGACCCCATAGTCAGGGGATTGTTCTCCTATGCCTGTAGGTACTTTTAGGAACCGTTTGCTGTAATGTCATGTGATTTCCATCAGAAAGTCTAGGAGACGTATTCCGTAGTTTATGGCGTGGCTCTGGATGTCTACATAGAGTTTATTCTTGCACTGACTCCTTGACTAATTTTTCCCCGCAGCTTTCACCAAGAAGCCAAAGTCAGCTGAAGTGGTAGCTGGGGGCTCCGTCGTCTTTGATGCTGAGACTGAGAAACCGGGCGTTAAGGTGAAATGGCAGAAGAACAACGCAGACATCGCTGCTAGTGACAAGTACGTCATCAAGGCTGATGGCAAAAACCACTCACTGACCATCAACAATGCAAGTGCTGAAGATGAGGTGGTTTATTCTGTTATCGCCGGGACCTCGAAGGTGAAGTTTGAGCTCAAAGTGAAAGAACCAGGTAAGATGATTTACAAAATCAAACATTGAGCCGAAGTGATACGCAATTTTTAATACAGCTGATAGAAATTGTACAAAATAAAAAAGAATTCCGGATTCAGCCAAGATTTCTTAATACTTTTGCATGACCATGCTAAAAATATCTGTAATTACACTGCGATAACAATATTTTGTAGCTGTTGAGATCTGACAGGTATTTAAAATGCAGTGAGATCCTCCGGAAAACCTGACAGCCAGAACAATTAGTTGTCCATATATTAGTCATGGCTGCTCTGTGGAGAGATGCAGGAAGGGAGTTTTATAGTTTTTGGAAGTTCCAGCATTACTAGTATATTATATTTTCTAATGAATGTTGCTGATCATGCACTTGCTATATCCACAGCACCATCTAGTGGATTCAGAGGAGACTGACTTTTGTAGGGAGCCAAGGGATGTCGTAATTCATCTTTTCTAGTATATCTAATGCCGCGTACACACGGGCGGACTTTTCGATGGACTAGGTCCGGTGGACTTTTCGACGGACTTTACGACGGACTTTCGATCGAACGGACTTGCCTACACACGTTCAACTAAAGTCTGATGGATTTGTACGTGATGACGTACGACCGGACTAAAATAAGGAAGTTCACAGCCAGTAGCCAATAGCTGCCCTAGCGTCGGTTTTTGTCCGTTGGACTAGCATACAGACAAGCAGACTTTTCGACCGGACTTGAGTCCGTCGGAAAGATTTGAAATATGTTTCATTTCTAGGTCCGTCGAACTTTTGGGGAAAAAAAGTCCGCTGGAGCCCACACACGATTAAATTATCCGACAGAGTCTGGTCCGCCGGACCAAGTCTGCCGTAAAGTCCGCACGTGTGTACGCGGCATTAGAGCTGATGGTGGAGTTTCTGATGCAGTGGGCGGTGTGCAAGATCATAAGTTGGGTCCTCTTCCATTTTCTGTGTCCAGACTTATTTCAATCAGTATACAGTATAAATAATATGCAATCATTAGGAATTCTCATCAGTCAAAACAGCAAGCATGGGTAAGATAATGAAAGACCTGAGGAAAACATATTCTGGGGCTACACATATATGTCACTGTCCTTGTACCCACAAAATACTGCTAGCAGTGGGGAAAGAAGAAATGTGCAGTCACCATTGCCTGTAAAAAATGTGTCAGTGGTGTCACTGAAAGAAAAAAATGCCCCACTGTTGGTGGTGTCATTGGAAGGAAAAAAAGGCCCCTGCTTCGGTAGTGTCAGTTAGAGGGAAAAACCCGGTCAGTGTGAGTAAAAAAAAAAAAAAGCAGGGTAGGGGTGGGAGCAGTTGATTGTGGGGACAGGCAGTACATAACAGATGAATGAGACAAGCAGTACATGGGGGGCAGTTGATGGTGGGGACAGACAGTACTGTACATGGGGAGCAGTTGATGGTGGGGTCAGAAATTACATGGGGAGCAGTTGATGGTGGGGTCAGGAAGTATATGGGGAGCAGTTGATGGTGGGGTCAGAAAGTACATGGGGAGCAGTTGATGATGGGGTTAGAAAGTACATGGGAATCAGTTGATGGTGAGGTCAAGCAGTACATGGGGAGCAGTTGATGGTGGGGTCAGGCAGTACATGGGGGGCAGTTGATGGTGGGGACAGGCAGTACAGGGGGGCAGTTGATAGTGGGGTAAGGCAGTACAAAGGAAGCAGTTGGTAGTGTAGTCAAGCAGTAAAGAGGGGGGGGGCAGTTGTTGGTGGGGATAGGCAGTACAGAGGGGGCAGTTTGTAGTGGAGTGAAGCAGTAAAGAGGATGGCCGTTGTTGGTGGGGACAGGGAGTACAGATGAGGACAGTTAATGGTGAGGACAGACAGTACAGAGGAGGGGGAATTGATTGAAGGTTCAACTGTCCAATCAACCAGAAGGGAGGATCCAGCATCTTAACCACTATGCCAAGGCTGAGCAGTCCCAGTAGGGTTGCCACCTTTTCTTCAAGCCAAACCCGAACACTTTTCTGGCGCACTTTTTTTGTAGTATACACTATATAGTAATAGGATTGTAAAAGACCTCGGACACCTTTGGGTGGCCTAGAGAGAGTAGTAACACAGTGTGCTGTATACGCCACGGCAAACAGAGGGTGTAGCCTTGTTTCGCTAACCGCGGAAGAGGCCTAAATTAACCCACCCTACCTACAACACCCCTTACTATCCACTGCACCCCAACCTTCCACTGACAGCTCGAAGTAGCCCATCCTACCTGTAGCAACGCACGCTATCAACACCACACCAAAGTGGCCCATTCTATCTCAAAACTCCAAATCAGTCCATTATATCTAAGGCACCCCAAAGTGGACCACCCTAATCTCAGCACCCCAAAGAACCCCACACCAGTGGGATGCACAGAGGGAGGGAGCAAGGTGGGGGGGGGCGACTGCAGAGTGGTCACAGGGGCAGTGCAATAGACAGGGGGACAGTGGGATGCACAGGAGGACAGTGGGATGGACAGAGGGACAGTGGGACGAACTGGGGGACTGTGGGATGGACAGGGGGACCGTGGGATGGACAGGGGGACCGTGGGATGGATAAGGGGACTGTGGGACAGACAAGGGGACTGTGGGTGGACAAAGGGACTGTGGGGTAAACTGGGGGACCATGGGATGGACAGGGGGACCGTGGGATTGACAGGGGGACCGTGTGATGGGCAGAGGGACCATGGGATGAACAGGGGGGCCATGGGATGGACAGGGGGACAGTGGGATGGACAGGGGGACAGTGGGATGGACAGGGGGACAGTGGGATTGACAGGGGGACCGTGTGATGGGCAGGGGGACCATGGGATGAACAGGGGGGGCCGTGGGATGAATAGGGGGACAGTGGGATGGACAGGGGGACAGTGGGATGGACAAGGGGACAGTGGGATGGACAAGGGGACAGTGGGATGGACAAGGGGACAGTGGTTCTCAGTGATGGACTGTACATACCTCTCTCCTGCTGTCCCGTTCTATAAGCTGTGGGTTGCCCTTGCTCCCTGTACTGAGGCTGATTGCTACACTGGCTGCTCCTTTCCAGCGCTAAACCTTTCATCTGATTTCTAAATTGCTGCATTTGTAAATTCCAAAAGCCAATATAAAGGAATATTAGTGGTAAAAAAAAGCACTTGTGGGTTTAACCAATCTTGTTTTTTTTTTGCACAATTCTCCTTTAAGGGGGTGTGGCAGGGGGTGTGTCCTATGCCTGCATACTTTTGCTGATAGGTGTCCCTCATTCCCATCTCAAAAATTTCGGAGGTATGCGGTATTGCCCCCTGAACGTGACATGGGGATAATCTCTGCTTCACCACGGTGCAGACTATTGTGGCTGTAGCAATTGTTTACCCATGTACAGCTGTGTTTGCAGCTTGGGGTGTGTGTGGGGGGGCGCTAATAACGGTGCATAACTGTCCACTTGTTGTGACCTCCAAGCTCAAGTGTAAACTAAGCTTTACAGCCATATGGACCCCAAAAATAACAAGTGATTTTACACTAAATACATTTCAGATGCAACAAAACATCAGATGTGCAAAGGGTCAGGTCACATTGGCATTGCATACAGCTGTGTGAGGGCCGTGTTTAGCCTGCACAGGATGCACTGGTGTTTCGTGCATCTGTGTGCAGGTAGTCCTATTCATGTCAATAGGGGTGGAGCAGCTGCATGGACCTAATTGACATCTGTGTGGGTGCATGCAGATGCAGGGGCCTGAATGCAGACAGTGTGGGTTCAGGGGCCTGCACAGATGTCGAATTGGGAGAAGCCTCTGTGTCTGCCCAGCCGATGTGTCTCATTTGGCATGAATGGTATTGCCTGTAAGCGGATGCACGGAACACCTGTGCATTCTGTACAGGCAAAACACTGCCCTGACATTGTTGTATGGTTAAGTACGTCTGTGAACAAGGGTTTATTTTCTTTGGTAAGTTGCAACAACCTGAGTAGAAAGGCCTGTCCCCTGCCATGCTGCAGAGAAGGACCCTTGTTCTGTGTATGGTCTCTTAACAGGTCTGACATAATCCCAGCTAAGTCAGTATCAGCTCTTTAACCGCTTGCCGACCGCCGCACGAACATTTACGTCGGCAGAATAGCACGGACAGGCAAATGGGCGTACAGGTACGTTCCTTTAAATTTGCCGTCGTGTGGTCGCGTGAGCGCGGCCGCCGGCGCGCGACCCTCTTGCGAGCTCTGTGAGTGTGATCGCCCGTCCCGTGGACTCGATGTCCGAGGGGATACCCGCGATCGTCGCACGGAGAGGAAGAAAAGGGAAATGCTGATGTAAACAAGCATTTCCCCGTTCTGCCTAATGACACTGACACTGATCACAGCTCCCTGTGATCAGGAGTGGTGATCAGTGTCGTATCACACGTAGCCCAGCCCCCCACAGTTAGAATCACTCCCTAGGACACACTTAACCCCTGCAGCGCCCCCTCCTGGTTAACCCCTTCACTGCCAGTCACATTTACACAGTAATCAATGCATTTTTAATCGCACTGATCGCTGTATAAATGTGAATGGTCCCAAAATAGCGCCAAAAGTGTCCGATCTGTCCACCATACAAAATCGCAGATCGCCGCCATTTCTAACTAAAAAAAAAAAAGATTGATTAAAAATGTTATAAAACTATCCCCTATTTTGTAAATGCTATAACTTTTGCGCAAACCAATCAATAAAAGCTTATTGCGTTTTTCTTACCAAAAATATGTAGAAGAATATGTATTGGCCTAAACTAAGGAAAAAAATTTTTTTTTTTTATATATATATTTTTTGGGGATATTTATTATAGCATAAATGAAAAAATATTGCGTTTTTTTCAAAATTGTCGTTCTTTTTTTGTTTATAGCGCAAAAAAATTAAAACTGCAGAGGTGATCAAATACCACCAAAGAAAAAGCTCTATTTGTGGGGGAAAAAAGATGTCAATTTTGTTTGGGAGCCACTTCACACGACCGCGCAATTGTCAGTTAAAGCGACACAGTGCAGAATCGCAAAAAACTCTGGTCTTTGGCCAGCCAAATGGTCCGGCGCTTAAGTGGTTAATCAGCAGAGAACATGAGCTTTGCTGATTGCAGGGCTACAGGTCTGACTCAGCGGGGGCATATCAGATGTCAGCAGAGAGACCACCCATTTCACACAGAGAGCAATGGTCTTTCTTTGCTGCATTCTGACAGGGAATGGGATTTTCTTCTCAGGTTGTTTTCCAGAGAAACAAACTGTAATTCCCTGTACACACAGTCGGATTTGTGTTGTCCGAATTTCTGACCATGTGTAGGCTCCATAGAACATTTGTTGTCGGAATTTCCGCCAACAAATGTTTGAGAGCAGGTTCTCAAATTTTCCAACAACAACACTTGTTGTCGTAAATTCCAAGTGTGTGTACACAATTCCGACGCACAAAAGTCCACGCATGCTCGGAATCAAGCAGAAGAGCCGCACTGGTTATTGAACTTCATTTTTCTTGGCTTGTCATGCGTGTTGTACGTCACCGCGTTCTTGACGTTCGGAATTTCCAACAAGATTTGTGTGACCGTATGTATGCAAGACAAGTTTGAGCCAACATCCTTCGGAAAAAAATTCACGGTTTTGTTGTGGGAAAATCCTATCGTGTGTACAGGGCATTAGACTTTGCACACCGGTTGTTTTGAGTCATCCTGGATTGGGCTCTATTGCTTTGAACTCTGTATTGTTCCACCAGTACTCCATTCCCATGTGTGGCAGTTAGAGGAAAGAGTTTGTAAATGTTTTTTGAAACTGTTAAATCAATGGGTTTAGTTCCACTTTAAATACTTGTCCTTTATGTTCTGGACTATATTTTTCTGTGTATAAGGCCCCTTTCACATGGGCATTGTCTGTGCAGCAAAACCAGATGCTTGAGGTTACATTTTTAATGTGCCTCAGCCCGCTGTCAGAACCTGGCAATGCCCACTGGAAGGCCCCACGCACATTTTTACTGCTGTGAGGAATTGCATTGTAGGATAGCAAAAAAAAAGAGAGCATGCCGCATTTAGCAGGTGATACTGCCCACCAACATTCCCCATAGAAGCGAATGGGGCAGAATTGCAACAGGCTCTAATGGATGCAGTTGGGATGAGGTGAAGAACGATTTCAGTGTAAAAGCCCTCTTCAAGCAGGTGTGCAGGAGGTGGCATATGGCCTCCTGATTGCCTTCTAAACACTGATCAACCTCTGCTGGCAAAGCGGTCCACTACGGATCCTAGGTCAGCAGCGCTGCCCATGTGAAGGAGGCCTTATATTGTTGTGCAAAGTTGTGCTAATCCAGATGCAGGCTTGGCAACAGGGTCCTTACCTAAATTCCCTGTGGTATCCAGGGGCACTGCAGACCATCTCTTTTCTGTTCTTCCTCCTCAGGAACCTCTCCCTGCACCAAGCTTATCTCTCTCTAGCCAGCATGTATCTGTCCCTACCAGTCGGTGATGTCACTGGAAGGAAAAAACTGCCCTGCATTTGTGGTGTCAGTTGAAGAAATAAAATCTTAATCCAAATAGAGGGGGCAGTTAATGGTAAGGACTAGAAGTACAGAGGGGGCAGTTAATGGTAAGGACTAGCAGTACAGAGGGGGCAGTTAATGGTAAGGACTGGCAGTACAGAGGGGGCAGTTAATGGTAAGGACTGGCAGTACAGAGGGAGGAGATGATGGTAAGGACTGGCAGTACAGAGGGAGGAGATGATGGTAAGGACTGGCAGTACAGAGGTGGGCAGTTAATGGTAAGGACTGGCAGTAAAGAGGGGACAGTTGATGTTAAGTACTGACAGTACAGATAAAGGAGTTGATGGTAAGGACTGGCAGTACAGAGGGGGCAGTTGATGGTAAGGACTAGCAGTTCAGAGGGGGCAGTTAATGGTAAGGACTGGCAGTACAGAGGGGGCAGTTGAAGGTAAGGACTGGCAGTACAGAGGGGGAAGTTGATGGTAAGGACTGGCAGTACAGAGGGGGCAGTTAATGGTAAGGACTGGCGGTACAGAGGGGGCAGTTGATGGTAAGGACTGGCAGTACAGTGGGGGAAGTTGATGGTAAGGACTGGCAGTACAGAGGGGGAAGTTGATGGTAAGGACTGGCAGTACAGAGGGGGCAGTTGATGGTAAGGACTGGCGGTACAGAGAGGGCAGTTGATGGTAAGGACTGGCAGTACAGAGGGGGGCAGTTAATGGTAAAGACTGGCAGTACAGAGGGGGGCAGTTAATGGTAAGGACTGGCAGTACAGAGGGGGGCAGTTAATGGTAAGGACTGGCAGTACAGAGGGGGGCAGTTAATGGTAAGGACTGGCAGTACAGAGGGGGGCAGTTGATGGTAAGGACTGGCAGTACAGAGGGGGCAATTAATTGTGAGGGCTGGGAGTACAGAGGAGTAAGTTGATGATGGGAATGGGCTTCCAAAACTGGATAGCTTATGTTTAGTTGTAGTAATGGGAATGGGCTTCTCCATCTCAGTTGTCTCCCATCATTACCCCCGCACTCACCTCATCCTTGACCTGGAGGTCTCCCATCAAAGGATAGTTGTTCAGGACTCCATTTCTGGCCTCTTAGCCCTGGTTCACACCGGTGCGATTTGTCATGCTATTTGACAGTTCTAAATCGCATAACAAGTTGCACCCCATTGTTGGCAATGGAACCGTTCATATCGCCACAACACATGTCTCAGCGACTTTGAAAAAGGTTCCTCCAGTTTTATTGCACCTTGCATAGACTTCTGTTAAATGAAGTCACGAGCCACAATGAAATCGGAGTTGCAAATTGGACTGACCTGCGGCTATGAAATCACATTGAAACAGCACGATTTTGAAGCCTTTCTGGTGTGAACCAGAGCTGAGACTGCTCTCTCCTTCCTTCCCCCGGTTCTAGTGGGTCCAGGGAAGAAGCTAAAGTCTCTGGCTACCAATCCACCCAATAACATTGCAGCTTCCTCTCATCTGCCAGACTGCAGTGTTCAATCATGCGTGGCTGCAGCTCATAGGACGAAGGGGGAAGAGCCTCAAATGTGTACAGGGAGTGCAGTGGACCCCCTGAGCCATGGGGCCTATGTGCACTACATAGGTGTGCACAGCCTAGCTGTTTTGATTCACTCTGGATAGAACTTTATTGCTTCTAATTTCATATTCTTCCCCCAGTATTCTATTCCCACATGTGGCAGTTTGAAGGGAAGGTATCTCACTGATTTAAAGGGATAGTTCACCTTTACCGCAAAACTTCCTATGCAGATAAGGGGCATCCATAGATAAAAACAAGCTGTGCAGCTCTGACTAAAGATGACTAAAGCCATTGCTATAGGTGTAGGCCATTTACATATCTTATGAAGCCTGACTGGAGTACTTTTTTACACCAATATAATGCTGCGCTATCCAAATGTATTTACATTTGGATAGCGCAGCATTATATTGATATAAAACTTTTTGGCACAAGCATATGGGACGTGCTGAATGCTAGCAGCTGTCCTTTAATCATCTCTAATTATCATTCAGATTTTCACATGGTAGCTCGCAAGATTCTGTTTGTTTTTTAGCTTGACTGGAATACTACCAGGACATTGCTAAGTACTCCCAGGACGTTGCTACGTGAGGCCTAGTCGTAACTGCCCACCTCCACCATCACAGTAGTGAGCTCTCAAATTCTGAGCTCAGACCTACTGCGTCGGGAGAGAAAGAGTATGTGAGGGGGTTTGATTTAGAGAAAGGGCTCACTCCTGTAATGGTGGAGGTGAGCAGTGACAAATAGGCCTCACTTAGCAACGTCCTGGAAGTACTTAGCAACGTCCTGGGAGTATTCCAGTCAGGCTTCATAAGATATGTAAATGACCTACACCTATAGCAAGGTGTATATTCATCTTTAGTCAGAGCTGCACAGTTTGTTTTACTCTACGAACATCCCTTAACTGCATAGGCATGTTTTTTGTAAATGTTACCGGTAACTATCCTTTTAATGCCTTCTGGACCACCCACGCAGATATACTGCAGGAGGGCGGCCCTCCTGCCTAAAATCACCTACCTGCACTGGGTCTGGGCCGCACGCGCACCACCGACGACCTACTCCCACTGTGATTGGACACAGCAGGTCCGGCGGACCCGCGAGAACGCCGGTCTTCCTATGTAAACAAGGCAGATCGCTGCTATGTGGGCAGGGAAGATGGAGACCTTGTGTTTCTGCTAAGCAGGGACACAGATCTCTGTCTTACCCAAGTCAAAGCATCCCCCTCACAGTTAGAAAGCACTCCCTAGGGACACATTTAACCCTTTGATTGCCCCTGATGTTAACCCCTTCCTTGCCAGTGTCATTAGTACAGTGACAAGTGCATATTTTTTTTTAGCACTGATCACTGTTTGGGGGTCACTGGTCCTCAAAAAAGTGTCAGTTAGGTGTCCAATTTGTCCGCCGCAATGTTGCAGTCTGGCTAAAATTCGCTGATCACTGCCATTATTAGTAAAGAAGAAATAAATAAATAAGAATTCCATAAATATATCCCACAGTTTGTAGACGCTAAAATTTTGTGCAAACCAATCAATATACACTTATTGTGATTTTTTACTAAAAACATGTAGCAGAATACATATTGGCCTAAACTGATGAATACATTTGATTTCTAAAATATTTTTATTTGATATGTTTTATAGCTTAAAGAAAAAAATGTTGTTGTTTTTTGTTTTTTTTAAACTTGTTGGTCTTTTTTTTATAGCGCTTAAAATAAAAACCAGAGGTGATCAAATACCACCAAAAGAAAGCTCTATTTGTGGGGAAAAATGGACATAAATTTTATTTGGGTACAGCGTCGCACGACCGCGCAATTGTCAGTAAAAATATTGCAAAAAAAAATGTTCCACCCCAGATTGCCAGTCAGCAGCATTGTCCATTTGAAAAGGACCTTATATTATGGAGATGGAAATAAATACACTGTATTTCTGGATAGACTATATTAGTTCTGTTTTACAGAACATAAGTGAAAATACACCGCTTAGGGGAAGTTAAAATATTTTTAAATAGGGAATTTTTAAAGAAGCACATGGTGAAGATCGAATATATATAATGTAAATAATCTGTTGTACAGAAACATGGCTTTCATAGAGCTTCTCTATTATGGTAATAAGTGGTTAGCACTTCCACCTAGCAGCACTAGGGTTGTTGGTTCAAATCCCAATCACTGGACTACCTGCTTGGAGTTTGCATGTTCTCCCTGTGCCTGTGTGGGTTTCCTCCGGGTACTCCGGTTTCCTCCCACACTCAATTTACGAAGCGCTTTTAAATATATTGTACATTCACATCAATCCCTGCTCTGAAGGAGCTTACAACCGAAGGTCCCTAAGGTCCCAAAGACATGCTGGCTCCTGTCTTAATTGGCCCTAGTTTTGTATGTATGAATGTGAGTCAGGGACCTTCGGTTGTAAGCTCCTCGAGAGTAGGGACTGATGTGCATGTACAATGTATTTAAAAGAGCTTCGTAAATTGATGGCGCTTTATATGTACCTGTAATAAATAAATAATAAATAAATAGAAATATTTAGAAATAAATAGAAATAAATTGTTCTTTCAATGTGTAACACATCATGGAGCTTATTTATAAAATCATCAGAGACAAAGGCAGGCTGGGAAGATACAGCCCCAAAATCCCGGCCGTCAGTTTAGGCCTCAGTGATTAGCCACCAGGCCTGAGATTCCAGTGTTTTCATGCAGGAGGAAGACACCGAACATACAGCCTTAAATGTTACTGCCACATAGTTCAGCGTCCAGCGCCGTCCAGCCACAGAAGCTATCAGTCCCTCATAGACTTTGACAGGGTGCAGGCAGCAGAACAAGGAAAAAAAATACAGTAGTTGTCCTTTGGAAAAATGCTCCTTACATTGGGGGTCAGTGGGAAAAATGCTCCTTACATTTATGGTCAGAGGAAAGAATGCTCCTTACATTTACGGTCAAAGGAAAGAATGCTCCTTACATTGGGGGTCAGTGGGAAAAATGGTCCTTACAATGGTGGTCATTAGGAAGAATGCTCCTTACAATGGTGGTCAGGGGGAAGAATGCTTCTTACATTGGCGGTCAGTGGGAAGAATGCTCCTTACAATGGTGGTCAGGGGGAAGAATGCTCCTTACAATGGTGGTCAGGGGGAAGAATGCTTCTTACATTGGCGGTCAGTGGGAAGAATGTTTCTTACAATGGTGGTCAGGGGGAAGAATGCTCCTTACATTTGCAGTCAGAGGGAAGAATGCGCCTTACATTGGTGATCAGTGGGAAGAATGCTCCTTACATTGGTGATCAGTGGGAAGAATGCTCCTTACATTGGTGATCAGAGAGAAGAATTCTTCATACATTGGCGGTCAGTGGGAAGAATGCTCCTTACATTGGTGATCAGTGGGAAGAATGCCCCTTACATTGGTGGTCAGTAGAAAGAATGGTCCTTACAATGGTGGTCAGTGGGAAGAATGCTTCTTACATTGGCGGTCAGTGGGAAGAATGCTCCTTACATTGGTGATCAGTGGGAAGAATGCTCCTTACATTGGTGGTCAGTAGAAAGAATGGTCCTTACAATGGTGGTCAGTGGGAAGAATGCTTCTTACATTGGCGGTCAGTGGGAAGAATGCTCCTTACATTGGTGGTCAGTGGGAAGAATGCTCCTTACATTGGTGGTCATTGGGAAGAATGGTCCTTACAATGGTGGTCAGTAGGAAGAATGGTCCTTACAATGGTGGTCAGTGGGAAGAATGCTCCTTACATTGGTGGTCAGTAGGAAGAATGGTCCTTACAATGGTGGTCAGTGGAAAGAATTCTTCTTACATTGGCAGTCAGTGGGAAGAATTCTCCTTACATTGGTTATCATTGGGAAGAATGGTCCTTACAATGGTGGTAAGTAGGAAGAATGCTTCTTACATTGGTGGTCAGTGGGAAGAATGTTTCTTAAATTTGGGGTCAGTGGAAAGATAAGATGGGGATTCACTAAAACTGGAGCACACATAATCTGGTGCAGCTCTGCATTGTAACCAATCAGCTTCTACAGTAGGTTTTATTGTCAAAGCTTAATTGAACAAGCTGAAGTCAGAAGCTGATTGGTTACTTTGCGCAGATTCAGCGTGCTCTGGTTTTAGTAAATCCCCCCACCCCCAATTGGTTACATTTCTGAGTATCTGAAGGGCAGAAATTTCTCATTGCTTAAGGAATATATAAACCATCACCTTGTAAAACAACCCATTCAGTCTAAAATAGATATGAAAAGCAAAGTGTTTGTGTATGTATAAAATAAACATTTTTTATAAGGCCCCTTTCCAACTTGTGCGACTTTTCCTGCGACATTGGACATCAGAGTCGCATGACAAGTCATACCCCATGATTCCCAATGATAAGATTCATATCTGTGCGACTTCAAGTCACTTTAAAGAAGTCCCTGTACTACTTTGGTCTGACTTTGATGCGAGTTGAGGTCCATAGACCTCAAGTTTACACAGGCATTCCCTGAAATCGCGTCCAAATCGCATCAAAATCGTGGCCACAAAATCGTGCAATTTTCAAGTCACGGCAGTGTTATAGGGGTCTAAGGGATCACATAATCTCTGTTCTCAGGTGGGGGTGGAGAAACAGCAGTACACTTTTCCCAGTGAATGGCTGTACAGGGAGGAGGGGACGTGTCAGCACAATTCTGGCTCATTGAAGAACAGGCAGGCTGAGCTCCCAGAACAGCCAGAAATCTGATGACGCTGGGATGGATGTGATCTCATGCTCAGCGTCAGTTTGAAATAGGAAAGCAGGAGGATTGGCAAGATCACCAGGTATTTCACACAAATTAGGCAATGCAAAGAGAACAGGATACTTCTTAACACAAGTAAATGATACAACAGACACATATCAGTAATATGAAATGTTGGGGTAACATACTCTTCAAGAAATCCCTCTGGGGACCTCTAGGGTTCCACTGAACCTTGGTTGAAAAAGGCTGCTTGAGGCTTCAGCAAAGCTTGCTGAAACCTCTGCAAAAACTTAGTAAAAGCTTGCTGTACACACTGCTCTTATACAAGCTGATGTCCGTGTGAACAAGGTTTTAGAGGTCACAGAACTGTATGAGCTTCTGTCCGTATGTTCCAGTGAACCCTAAAAGCAGCATGCATGAGGGCTGCTATGGGTCCCTCCAAACATAGCCATAAGCAGACAGGACTCATTGGTTTACAGCACAAATGCAGGAGGAGCACAGGCCTATTTATCATTAGCACACGGCTGTAATATGAACACCATGGAGATTAACCACTTACCTACAGGGCACATTCACCCCCCTCCTGACCAGGATAATTTTCAGCTTTCAGTGCTGTCACATAGTTACATAGTAGGTGAGGTTGAAAAAAGACACAAGTCCATCAAGTCCAACCTATGTGTGTGATTATGTGTCAGTATTACATTGTATATCCCTGTATGTTGCGGTCATTCAGGTGATTATCTAATAGTTTCTTGAAGCTATCAATGCTCCCCGCTGAGACCACCGCCTGTGGAAGGGAATTCCACATCCTTGCCGCTCTTATGCCCCGTACACACGGTCGGATTTTCCGATGGAAAATGTCCGATCGGAGCGTGTTGTCGGAAATTCCGACCGTGTGTGGGCTCCATCGGACATTTTCCATCGGATTTTCCGACACACAATGTTGGAGAGCAGGTGATAAAATTTTCCGACAACAAAATCCGTTGTCGGAAATTCCGATCGTGTGTACACAAATCCGACGGACAAAGTGCCACGCATGCTCAGAATAAATAAAGAGATGAAAGCTATTGGCCACTGCCCCGTTTATAGTCCCGACGTACATGTTTTACGTCACCGCGTTTAGAACGATCGGATTTTCCGACAACTTTGTGCGACCATGTGTAGACAAAACAAGTTTGAGCCAACATCCGTCTGAAAAAATCCTAGGATTTTGTTGTCGGAATGTCCGAACAAAGTCCGACCGTGTGTACGCCCTATTCCAGTAAAGAACCCTCTACGTAGTTTAAGGTTAAACCTCTTTTCTTCTAATTGTAATGAGTGGCCACGTGTCTTATTAAACTCTCTTCTGCGAAAAAGTTTTATCCCTATTGTGGGGTCACCAGTACAGTATTTGTATATTAAAATCATATCCCCTCTCAAGCGTCTCTTCTCCAGAGAGAATAAGTTCAGTGCTTGCAACCTTTCCTCATAACTAAGGTCCTCCAGACCCTTTATTAGCTTTGTTGCCCTTCTTTGTACTCGCTCCATTTCCAGTACATCCTTCCTGAGGACTGGTGCCCGGAACTGGACAGCATACTCCAGGTGCGGCCGGTCCAGAGTCTTGTAGAGCGGGAGAATTATCGTTTTATCTTTGGAGTTAATCCCTTTTTTAATGCATGCCAATATTCTGTTTGCTTTATTAGCAGCAGCTTGGCATTGCATGCCATTGCTGAGCCTATCATCTACTAGGACCCCCAGGTCCTTTTCCATCCTAGATTCCCCCAGAGGTTCTCCCCCCAGTGTATAGATTGCATTCATATTTTTGCCACCCAAATGTATTATTTTACATTTTTCTACATTGAACCTCATTTGCCATGCAGTCGCCCACCCCATTAATTTGTTCAGGTCTTTTTGCAAGATTTCCACATCGTGCGGAGAAGTTATTGCCCTGCTTAGCTTAGTATCGTCTGCAAATACAGAGATTGAACTGTTTATCCCATCCTCCAGGTCGTTTATAAACAAATTAAATAGGATTGGTCTCAGCACAGAACCCTGGGGAACCCCACTACCCACCCCTGACCATTCTGAGCACTCCCCATTTATCACCACCCTCTGAACTCGCACTTGTAGCCAGTTTTCAATCCATGTACTCACCCTATGGTCCATGCCAACGCACCTTATTTTGTACAGTAAACGTTTATGGGGAACTGTGTCAAATGCTTTTGCAAAATCCAGATACACCACGTCTACAGGCCTTCCTTTATCTAGATGGCAACTCACCTCCTCATAGAAGGTTAATAGATTGGTTTGGCAAGAACAATTCTTCATGAATCCATGCTGATTACTGCTAATGATATTGTTCTTATTACCAAAATCTTGTATATAGTCCCTTATCATCCCCTCCAAGAGTTTACATACTATTGATGTTAGGCTAACTGGTCTGTAATTCCCAGGGATGTATTTTGGGCCCTTTTTAAATATTGGTGCTTCATTGGCTTTTCTCCAATCAGCTGGTACCATTCCAGTCAGTAGACTGTCAGTAAAAATTAGGAACAACGGTCTGGCAATCACTTGACTGAGTTCCCTAAGTACCCTCGGATGCAAGCCATCTGGTCCCGGTGATTTATTAATGTTAAGTTTCTCAAGTCTAATTTTAATTCTGTCCTCTGTTAACCATGGAGGTGCTTCCTGTGTTGTGTCATGAGGATAAACACTGCAGTTTTGGTTACTGAAGCCCCCCGATTCACTCGTGAAGACTGAGTAGAAGAAAAAATTCAATACCTTCGCCATCTCCCCATCCTTTGTAACCAGATGTCCTTCCTCATTCTTTATGGGGCCAATATGGTCTGTCCTCCCTTTTTTACTGTTTACATACTTGGGATTTTTTTTGCTCTCTTCCGCTATGTGTCTTTCATGTTCTATCTTAGCCGTCCTAATTGCACCCTTACATTTCTTATTGCATTCTTTATAAAGTCTGAATGCTGTCATACATTGAATAACAATTGCACAGTCATGCAACACTGTACCCATATGAAAATTTTTATCATTTTTTTTTAGACAGATAGAGCTTTCTTTTGGTGGTATTTAATCACCACTGGGGTTTTTTTTTTTTGCTAAACAAACAAAAAAGACTGAAAATTTTGAAATAATCCTCTTTTTCTTAGTTTCTGTTATAAAATTTAGCAAATAAGTAATTTTTCTTCATCACTGATGTGCCCTGATGAGGCTGCACTGATGGGCATTGATGAGGCTACACTCATGGGCACTAATGAGGCAGCATTGATGGGCACTGATAAGCTGCGCTGATGGGCACTAATGAGGAGGCACTGATGAGGCTGCACTGATAAGGGGGCACTGATGGGCCCTGCTAGACAGCACTGATGAGCACTGATAGATGGCACTAATATGCTGCACTGATGGGCACTGATATGCTGCACTGATTGGCACAGATCAGTGTAAATGTCACCTGTCACAGGATAGCTGTGACAGCGTTGAGGAAAGGAAATGACACTAACTGGCATTTGTTTACATGTGATTTGACACAGCTGATCACATAGGAAAGGGCTGCTGTGATCGTCCCTTTACCTCGATCTGTGATGAGCTGTATCTGAAAAACACAGCGATCACAGAGCACGCCCGATGTGCACCCCGAGACGCACAGAGAGGCAAGTTCTGGGAGGACATCAATAGACGCCCTCCAAGAACTGGATGACCGCGCTGTAGCCAACTTTGATACAAAATAAAATAACCAATCACTGCATTAAAATGAACAGAATGCTTAAAGTGGTTGTAAACCCTTTACAGCCACTTTAACCTACAGGTAAGCCTAGATTAAGGCTTACCTGTACGTGCTTGAAATATCTCCCAGACCTGCACGGTCTAGGAGATATTTGCAAATCGCTGTGGGGCGATTTCTTCTGCGCATGCGCCGGAGTTAGAAAGGGCACACTGTGCCGTTTCTAGCTCGGGTCATGCCGTTAAAGGTGGCTCCGGCGCGCATGCGCGGGAGTGACGTCACGCAACGTCACGCAACTCCGGCCAGTCACAGAGCCGGAGTTCGCGACCCCAGAAGGAAGAGGGGTGAAGAATGGACGCTCGCTACTAGCGAGGAAGACGGGGACATCGCGGGCTTCTCCTGCAGGTAAGTGTCACATAATGGGTTACTATGCGATGCATAGTAGCCCATTATGCTTTACCTTTGCAGGGAAACAAAAAGGAAGTAAAACCCATCAGGGTTTACTTCCTCTTTAACATTCTCATCATCGCTGTCACAGTCATCATAATCTCCTCATCACATATTTATAATACGAGAATTATATATCTTAATAAGCAGCAATTGCACAGCACAATGTCGCAGACCCACCTAGAAGTACATGTGAACAATTTGCTAAATTCTGTGCATTGGATTTGAAAAAAACTTTAGCATCTTGCAATTGTTGCTGGATATTACGATCAGTTTCCCTTGTTGCTGACATTGCTCTTAACATTTTGGAAATTTGGCTTACTGGATCTGTTTGTCCAGCCCTTTTTATGAGATGAATATACTGTAAACTATGATATATACTTTTTTGTGTTTTGCAAACAAGGAATGTTCTGCAATGGGGGGTATTTGTGAAATATGTATAAATAGCATAGAAAGTAAAAGGAATATTCTACAAAAGAGGAACTGGGAGATTTCTGATGGTGCAAGCAAGTTTACAGGTTGACACATTCAGTTCCTGTTAGGAAAATGGAAGTGTTTGTACTTTTACTTTGACTCTGAAAAAAATATTGGATTTCAGGTAAACAATTGATTATAGCTGGTGTCCGGGTGGATATAAAAGACACTGATTCATTCTGATAAGTATTTCCTAAAGCGGATCTTCACTACATCTGAGCACCACAAACCAAAAATGCTATTCTATTCGTTTTTATTATTCAAAGCAAACCACTCCATCCACCCATGTCCCCGTGCTTTATTTTTGTGAGAAATCCTTTTTCAACCCCCCACACACCCCTAGGATTTCTGGCTGTGGCCATCTTGAGTAAGGGCAAATGATTCATGTAGCATTTGCATTCTGCCCTTAGCTCAAGTATAAATACAGGAGGGTGTGTTTAGCTGAGTAAACCCCTCCTCCCCTCCTGAAGACTCCTGGGATGTATGGCATCATTTGCCTAGGCAGGAAACCAGGAAGTAACTGAAGAAACGTAAAAACAACGTTTAAAACAATTATGATATTCCTATCTATTTACTAATGCTAGCAGCATGAGGATTAAAAATAATCAATGTTGATTGGGAGAGTTGAGTTCCACTTTAATAAATCATTATTTTTTATTAATGCAGCCAGTGTAAGCTCCTTAATTTGATTTGGTATGAGCATGTTATAATCCTCTGTACAACACTACTTCGGGTCTGGGGCGCACATGCACACCACCGGCGACTGGCTACTGCTGTAATTATACAGAGCGGGATCTGATCTGTGGGTACAGCGGACTCGATGTCTGCCAGCACCAGCCGATCGTTAGGCAGAGAGCCAGAACAGCGGTCTGCCTATGGAAACAAGGCAGGTCGCCATTCTGTCAGTAGGGAAGGCATTGCTCCTGTGCTCCTGCTAAGAAAGAACATGGATCAATGCCTTCTCCTAGTAAAAGCACCTCCCCCACAGTGAGAAAACGCTGGTTAGGCATACAGCTAACTCTTTAATTGCCCCTGATGTTTAACCCCTTCCCAGCCAGTGTCATTAGTACAGTGACAGTGTATATTTTTAGCACTGATCGCTGTATTAGTGTCACTGGTTCCCAAAAAGTGTCAAAAGTGTCTCAAATGTAATATCGCAGTCCTGCTATAAGTTGCTGATCGCCACCATTACTAGTAAAAAAATAAATATATATCCCATAATTTGTAGACGTTATAACTTTTGCACAAACCAATCAATATATACTTATTAGGATTATTTTTACCAAAAATATATAGCAAAATTCATATTGGCCTTTTTTTATTGGATATGTTTTATAGCAGAAAGTAAAAAATATTGTTTGTTTTTTTTTCAAAATTGTTGCTCTTTTTGTTTATAGCGCAAAAAATAAACACTGCAGTGGTGATCAAATACCACCAAAAGATTTGTGGGGAAAAAACGTTTTATTTGGGTACAGTGTCGCATGACCGCGCAATAGTCAGTTAAATTAACAAAGTGTCGTATCGCAAAAAAATGGCCTGGTCACGAAGGGCGGTAAATCTTCCGGAGGTCAAGTGGTTAAATGAAAATCATTCGTTCTGGTATCGTTCGAGAAAATTTTTCGTGTTCTTCCCTTCAGATAATTTTGCATGACCTGTCTTGATCGAACGCTGTGTACTAACAATCAGATTATTGTATGATCGCTTTGAAAGCGGTATTTTTTGTCCAATTTTCTCTTATGCCCCGTACACACGGTTGGACATTGATCGGACATTCCGACAACAAAATCCTAGGATTTTTTCCGACGGATGTTGGCTCAAACTTGCCTTGCATACACACGGTCACACAAAGTTGTCAGAAAATCCGATCATTCTGAACACGGTGACGTAAAACACGTACGTCGGGACTATAAACGGGGCAGTAGCCAATAGCTTTCATCTCTTAATTTATTCTGAGCATGCGTGGCACTTTGTGCGTCGGATTTGTGTACACACGATCGGAATATCCGACAACGGATTTTGTTGTCGGAAAATTTTATAGCAAGCTCTCAAACTTTGTGTGTCGGAAATTCAGTTGGAAAATGTGTGATGGAGCCCACACACGGTCGGAATTTCCGACAACAAGGTCCTATCACACATTTTTCATTGGAAAATCCTATCGTGTATACAGGGCATTAGTGTGTACAAGGCATAAGACTGGAAAAGGGAAGGGCAGGAATAGGAGGCAATCAGATCAGCTGCATGCAAATGCTCTGACAAGATACAATCTGATAGGATGAGTGAGCAGAATAACCAGAGGGATACTTTTATCAGTCTTCTTCTGATCTATTTCTGCCCAGTTAGCAGGCTGGGGGTGGGGAGAGGACCTCACTGTAATCCTTTAAACCCAGTTGACCTTTTGGTTTAAATAAGCTAAATACATTTCGGGTTCCTAAAAATAATATGGGGTTGATTTACCAAAACTGGAGAGTGCAAAATCTGGAGCAGCGCTGCATAGAAACGAATCAGCTTCCAGGTTTTATTGTCAAAGCTTAATTGAAAAATCTGAAGTTAGAAGCTGATTGGCTACCATGCACAGCTGCACCAGATATTGCACTCTCCAGTTTTAGTAAATCAACCCCTATGTGTTTAAAGTCCCAGAGTTTGCTTTCTTTATAAAGCAGCCACAGCCTTTGTAGAAAAGTCTGCTCCTTGACAGCATGTTGCAGAGTGAGGCCCTTGCATTCTGTATGGCGGCAATTATCTCTTTGCAGAGGTCCAAAGGCGACCCCTGCTGAGCCAGAGCCAAAGCTCTCCAATCGGCCAAGAGCATGAGCTTTGCTGATTGAAGGATAATAAAATGAAATCAGTGGGAGGTTGTATCGTACCTCTGCAATGAGACAACTGCTTTCACACATAGAGCAAGGGCTCCGCTCTTCAGCTGCTGGCAGGGGACAGGCTTTTTTACTCAGGCTGTGGTTGTTTTAGTACTCTAATGCCGTGTACACACGTCCAGTTTTTCTGTCGGAATGAACTGTTTTTTCGACAGAGTTCCGCAGAAACGGACTTGCCTACACACGATCACACCAAAGTCCGATGGTTTAGAACGTGATGACGTATGACGGGACTAGAAAAAGGAAGTTCAATAGCCAGTAGCCAATAGCTGCCCTTGCGTCGTTTTTGGTCCGTCGGAATAGCATACAGACGAACGGGTTTCCCGATAGGAATTGATTCCGTCGGAAAGATTTAAAACATGTGCTATTTCTAGGTCCGTCAGAATTTTCGAAAGAGAAAGTCCGATGAAGCCCACACACGATCGGAATGTCCGATGGAATGATTCCGTCTGACCTTTTTCTGCCGGAAAGTCCGGTCGTGTGTACACGGCATAAGCCTGTAACGGTCAGGGGTCAGGCTCGGAGGCCAGAAGCTATAGCAGTAGGGAGGCTCCCAGTGACCAGCTGGATAAGTACACAAGCAGGTCATCCTGGT
Source organism: Lithobates clamitans (assembly GCA_037952925.1). Taxonomy (NCBI): domain Eukaryota; kingdom Metazoa; phylum Chordata; class Amphibia; order Anura; family Ranidae; genus Lithobates; species Lithobates clamitans. The sequence goes on along the minus strand of JBBGZY010000979.1, from coordinate 1,150,781 downwards.
GGATGATGCAGGCTCACCCGACGTGTCTAAGCACTAACCGGTGTTCACCAGAGCTCCTGATGGTGCAGATGGGTTTTGTTGCATGTTTTTACCAGGCTGCAGTCATCAGGATTGCCCCACCAGGAGGTGAGCATGGGGTCCAGTAGCAGATATAGCAGGCAGGGATCAAGCAGAAGCATAGTCAGTAAACAAGCCAAAGGTTGGTAACAAGTGGTCGTAGGTTGGAATTCAGCAGAATCATAAGTGGTAGCAGAGATAAGAACGACATCAGGAGTGACAGAAAGATAATGTCTGAGAGAGCACAATAATCTGCCAAACAGGAATTTCAGAGGCATGGCAAATCAGGAAGTTGATGGGAGGAGCAAGGAGTTCAAGGTTCAGCAGAAACAAGGCACAAGGCAAGATTGTCCAATGTATCAGATAGGGTGCTATCCAGCATCTCAGGTGGCTCAGCAAGAAGAGGCATCACCAGACACAGCAGAGGACGCAGTCCCAGACCCAGGTCCCAACAAAGACATTGGGCACCTCTTGTTTTAATGCACAAGGACGATATTTATATGATTAACACTAAGGGATCAATTAAGCTTTAACTGTGAGTGATGCTATACACCTGACTGTGCTACATGATGAGGCTGTATTTTATAAAGTATAACTAAAGGCAAAACTTTTTTTTTTTTTTAGTTTTGGATAAAGTGGAGAGGGATTAGAACCTCTATCAGGCTTCATTTATGTCTGTGCCTTTGCTAGGGAGATTCAGCCTATTTGTCATTTCATTGACTGTTAAAGGGGAAAAAAATCCCACATTTTGGGTTAACATCAGAACAGGAATACAGGAATAATTTTCCAATGGGGACACTAGTTCCAGGGATTCCCTCACTTTAGAGGGATTTTCTATCACTTTCCGTTTAGGCTATATGACAGGAAGTAAATGGAAATCTCCCCAAATCTCCCTAATAGCAAACAATTAAAAAAGAAATTACAGGGATTAAAACCCTCCCTTACTCTAAACAAAAATGAAAAGAAAATGTTTGGGCTTTAGTTACACTTTAATCTCAGAAAAACAAACCCTTTGGCAGGTAAACACCTCCTATTTATGTATTTTATCTGCTTATGTAGCTGTTTGCCTGAAGTTCATCCTTTCAGTGTATGTAGGGTTTGACCTTGTTCTGGTTCTTTATTGCTGCCTCTGATCATCGCGGGAAGATCTCCAGCACCTCTGGTCAAGCATTGTCACTCAGGGCTTTCAGGTTCTTCTCTAAAGAGCACACTACCTATATATTCCTAAGAAAAATCCAGTAGGAGATGGTGGACCTCAACCCCTTAGAAAATTTCCAATAGGAACATATATAAAATACATACTAGAAAGGAGACGTGTGGGCAGAGCTGCTGATAAGGCAGTATTGGTCCTGTTATACTGGGCCCAGGCCTCATCAGCTTAACAGGAGGGCCCAGGGCAGATTTATTGTTAATTTCTGCCTAAATGGATGAATTAATTTTTACTAGACTACACCACTGCTCCTACTTGTTTACCAGTGCTTAAATTACATTTCCCTGGGCCCCATCAGGTCAACAGAGGGGCCCAGGAGGTGGGACTTTTTTTTCATTTACTGGGTGTAGGGGGATAAAGTCAGTGCCGCTGTTCTGCTTCACCCTGCGGGCGGGGAGTGTAGGCGGGGTTGGGGGTGGCTGTACATGGCCCCATGATTTCTAACAGCAGCCCCGTGTGTGGGGAAAATATTGTGTCAGGGTCACGGACAGCATTTAAGAATTGATGAAGTATCAATAGTTTTCAAGTTCACAGAGTCTATGGCTCTCACCAGGCATTGTAGATATTTTTTACCCCAGACACTTTAATCATGGCATAGATGGTCCTTCGGAATGTATCAAACACAATAAAGTTGTGTTGGCCACACATGTAATAATAAACAAATAATGGATTTTATATTCAATAATTTCAAATTAACCATTGCTGGATACCATCGTTTGACACAATCAAGAAAAGGATCCAACTTGGTTGGATTTGAAAGGGGTCTACCTTTTGATAAAGGCGACTGTGTGTTGGATAGCCAAACTGCAATCATCAATCCTCATACTGAACAATTGTGTTGTTACATGTATGGCAAGAGATAGAAATCATCTGACATCACAATGGTGAGCTTTGGTTTCATTTTTTCTAGCAGCTCTTTTTTTTTTTTTTTTTTTTTACTATACAGCATAAAAGCTGGAAACCCACATTACAATCATACAATCACATTACATTCTCCTTTAGATTTACCAACAGCTGTGACTTATAAGAGGCTACCTAAGCAATTTGTTCAATTTATTTCCAATCAGGTTGTTCCATGCACTACTCAATGGTTACCTAATGGTTAATAACTGTTATGCCCTGTACACACGATAGGATTTTCCGACAACAAATGTTGGATGTGAGCTTGTTTTCGGAAAGTCCAACCATGTGCAGGCTCCATAGAACATTTGTTGTCAGAATTTCCGCCAACAAATGTTGGAGCAGGTTCTCAAATTTTCCGACAACAAAACTTGTCAGAAATTCCGAGCGTGTGTACATAAGTCAGACGCACAAAAGTCCACGCATGCTCGGAATCAAGCAGAAGAGCCACACTGGCTATTGAACTTCCTTTTTCTCGGCTCGTCGTACGTGTTGTACATCACTGCATTCTTGACGTTCGGAATTTCCGATAACATTTGTGTGACCGTGTGTATGCAAGACAAGTTTGAGCCAACATCTTTCGGAAAAAAATCCACGGTTTAGTTGTCGGAAAATCCTATCTTGTGTACAGGGCATAAATCTAAATTAGATTATATAACCAGATTTAAAGTATGGAGCTCTAAGAACATCAAGGACTGTTAAATGTTTTAAAATAATTGAAATCACATACCATAGCTTGCCGAATGGGCAGCAGTCCACAAAGACTAGATGGGTTGTTGGCCCCTTGGGCTCTAACATTGACTCAGTCACGTGAATTCCTGGGGAAAAATTAGGGCTCAATGTTGAAATTTCCTTTAAATCTTGATATCAATGATATTTAAATGATTGTGTTTATCTTTAGAAAAAACAGAAGATGCCCCAGCACCTGCTCCGGAGGTCCCAGCACCTGCCACTGAGGCACCAGCACCAGCACCAGCACCGGAGGCACCAGCCCCAGCACCAGAAGAAAAGACAGATGCTCCCCCTGCTGATGGTAACTATACCTGAACATTCAGTGGTGGATCATACCCTTACCCCCATTTTTAAAAAATTGTTTCAGTTTGGTAAGCCATTGCAACTAGTAGCGATGACTTATTGTACATCGCTCAAAATGAAAGAAACATAAAACCACTAATGGGTCAAATTGCTAAGTGCAAGTATACAAGTTTGAAGGATTCACCCTTCACTTTCGATTGTTGACCATTGTCTATGGTGGGTCACATTCTTCTCTAACCTACCACAAACAAAAAACAACTTTCAGTTGTGGATTCTTATCAAAAATTGTAAAATTGCTGTCTCTGCCTGCGTTGGCTTAGGCCGGCCATAGAAAGTTCAAATTTCTTCAATTCAATATAAAGCGAAGGCAGCACTACAAATTTGTAGGAAGGTCTCATACGAGTCTGGGGACAAGTGTGGAAAATTTTTAGCTAGGTCTTTACGTGAGCAGAAATTAAGGAACTATATCCCACACTTGGTTACATCTAATAAGCTTAAGGTTACGAAACCATATGATATAGCGCAAGAATTTCAAAAATTCTATAGTTCCTTATGTAATTTGCAGATGCAACCCCCCACTCAAGCCCAGATAGACTGGTATCTCTCGCGGTCATTAATGTCCCAACTGTCCGATGAGGATAGAAATAACCTTGAAAGTCCCATAACCATGGAAGAACTTCAAGAAGCTGTAAAGACCACTAAGACAGGTAAAGCACCAGGCCCTGACGGCTTGACGGCACAATACTATAAGATTCTGCTCCCCTCTCTAGCCCACTATATGATTAAATTATTTAACGCTCTTGGTTCGTCAGCTACATTAACACAAGATACCTTGCTAGCTCATATCTCGGTGATACCGAAGGAGGGGAAAGACCCAGCTTCTTGTGGAAGCTATAGACCGATTTCTTTGCTTAATTTAGATCTCAAAATCTTTACCAAAATTTTAGCAAATAGGATCCAACAGTATGTTCCAAACCTGATACATCTGGATCAAGTGGGATTCGTTCCCACACGTGAGGCAAGAGACAATACTACGAAGGTCCTGAATCTTTTACAGGTAGTGAATAATACACAGACACAATGTGTGTTTTTAAATACAGATGCGGAAAAGGCCTTTGATAGGGTGAGCTGGAGGTATATGCTGGCAGTTTTGCGATATGGAGGTTTCGGGAATAAAATGTTGCAGTGGATCACCTCCATTTATTCTTGCCCGGCGGCTCGAGTTCGGGCTAACGGGGTTCTATCAGAAACTTTTTCAATCTTTAATGGGACACGCCAGGGTTGCCCCCTGTCACCACTCCTGTTCGCCCTGTCATTGGAACCATTTCTTTGCACAATACGTCTGAATCAAGATATTACAGGAATACAAATAGGGGAGGCCCAATGTAAAATTTCAGCGTATGCAGACGATATGTTATTCTCTCTCACGAACCCTTTGATCACAATTCCAAATTTAATGAAAGAATTTGAGAAATATAGTCTAATCTCCAATCTCCGTATTAATTTTTCCAAGTCGGAAGCAATGGGGGTTAATTGTCCTCAAATATCAATCGAGCAATTTAAGCAAAATTTTAAGTTTAAATGGACAGATAAAGCGCTAACATATTTGGGCACGTTGATTCCACCCAATATAGGTAAGATCTTTGAGTCAAATTTCCCCCCATTGCTTAAAAAGGTTAAAAGTTTACTGGATAATTGGAAAACAAGCTTTCACTCATGGTTTGGACGCTGTAACATTATTAAAATGAGCATCCTCCCCAAATTTCTTTTCCTCCTACAGGCATTGCCGATACGTATACCATCTACATATTCAGGCCCGGATTTACTCCCTTTGCCGCCCCAAGGCCGGGTCCTTCAATGCCGCCCCCCCCCCACACACACACACACACATACACACACACCACCATTCTTGTCCTTTATCGATGACTGCTACAATAGATCAGTTAAAAACATATCTCCATACACGAGAACACTGAAAATAACTGACTTTAATTGTACAGACTAAAAATACTTCAGGGTAAGCGCGCGAAGGGTAAGGATTTTTTGCGGGCAGTTTTTCAGGGCAATGGCTGGTGTTAGTGCTTCAATCATCCCCGGCACCATGGTTGTTATGGTGTCAGGATGAATGAAACACATTATTTCTATCATTACATTGTAATGTAAAATGAAATAGTTCAACTCACCATAATGCAGAACCATTGGGAGCCCTGAGCGTGTCACTTGCCACTATGCCTGCCACCAGATGGGGATGTCACTTGCCACGCTGCCACCAGATGGGGATGTCACTTGCCACGCTGCCACCAGATGGGGATGTCACTAGCCACGCTGCCTGCCACCAGATTGAGATGTCACTAGCCACGCTGCCTGCCACCAGATGGAGATGTCACTTGCCACGCTGCCACCAGATGGGGATGTCACTAGCCACGCTGTCTGCCACCAGATTGAGATGTCACTAGCCACGCTGCCTGCCACCAGATGGAGATGTCACTTGCCACGCTGCCTGCCACCAGATGGAGATGTCACTTGCCACCAGATGGAGATGTCACTAGCCACGCTGCCTGCCACCAGATTGAGATGTCACTAGCCACGCTGCCTGCCACCAGATGGAGATGTCACTTGCCACGCTGCCTGCCACCAGATGGAGATGTCACTTGCCACCAGATGGAGATGTCACTAGCCACGCTGCCTGCCACCAGATGGAGATGTCACTTGCCACGCTGCCTGCCACCAGATGGAGATGTCACTTGCCACCAGATGGAGATGTCACTAGCCACGCTGCCTGCCACCAGATTGAGATGTCACTGGCCACGCTGCCTGCCACCAGATGGAGATGTCACTTGCCACGCTGCCTGCCACCAGATGGGGATGTCACTTGCCACTATGTCTGCCACCAGATGGGGATGTCACTTGCCACGCTGCCACCAGATGGAGATGTCACTAGCCACGCTGCCTGCCACCAGATTGAGATGTCACGTGCCACGCTGCCTGCCACCAGATGGAGATGTCACTTGCCACGCTGCCTGCCTGCCACCAGATGGAGATGTCACTTGCCACGCTGCCACCAGATGGAGATGTCACTTGCCACACTGCCACCAGATGGAGATGTCACTTGCCACGCTGCCACCAGATGGAGATGTCACTTGCCACACTGCCACCAGATGGAGATGTCACTTGCCACGCTGCCACACTATGGAGATGTCACTTGCCACACTATGGAGATGTCACTTGCCACACTATGGAGATGTCACTTGCCACACTATGGAGATGTCACTTGCCACACTATGGAGATGTCACTTGTCACGCTGCCTGGCTGCCACCAGATGGAGGAGGGTGGAACAGCGGTGCGGGCAATGAGAGATGTCATCTCTCTCCCCCACTGCCGCACTGCTGACATTACTCCTCGATATTTTCAAAAATTGCGCCGGGCAGCTACTGCGCATGCGCAGCCCAGCCGAGCACTTACGAGCTTTCCCGAGCCCGGCCGGCTTCGGAACGGCGCATGCGCAGTAGTGTGCGGCTCGCGGCCATCATTTCTAAGGGCACCGGTGCCCTTAATCGACTCAACGGGCAGCCTGAAGGGGGGGGGCGGCCGCGAAGTCACCGCAGGAGCGGCGCCGCCCCTGCACCACTGCCGCCCCGAGGCCTGGCCTTGGTGGCCTTGTGGTAAATCCGGCCCTGTACATATTTTAAACAAACCCAGAGGTTAATCTTTGACTTTATTTGGGCACATAAACAACCTCGGTTGCAACGCAACCAATTAACACTTCCAAAAAGATGTGGGGGACTAGCGGTCCCAGATATACGAAAATATTATCAAGCTATACATCTGAGCAGAATAATTGATTGGAACAGGCATAAAGATCTTAAACTTTGGGTACAGTTGGAATATGCTCAGTCGCCTGTCCCATTGGACAGAGCTTTATGGTGCTCTGCCCATCTTCCTGGAGTGCTCACCAAACATCCTTTAATAGGTACTACTATTAGGCTCTGTTCAGCCCTGTTATCTAGTATGGGCATAACAGCCGAGGAATCCCCCCTATATCCGATACTGGGAAACCCCCGTTTTCCTCCGGGGATGGAAGATGTGGCATTTAAGCATTTATGGAAAGTGGGCCATGTACAGGTGTCTTGCTATATAAAAGCTGGGGCGTGGCAAACAGTCTCGGAGTTAATGGAACAGGCGGGTACGTTCAGATTGAGATTCTGGAATGCTCTCCAGATCACCCACTTTCTTAGCACTCTTCCGGCCCGGGACGGTTTGCCAGGCCTCTTACCACTTTTGAAAAAATGTGCGCAGAGACTGGAGCAATATCTCATACTTTATCGGTCAATTATGAACTACTAAGTACACTTAGAGGAAGTAATCTTTTAAAGTGTGTCCAGGAATGGGAACAGGAGCTGGGAAAACCTTTTAGCTTAACACAACTACAACGTATTCTTAAATTTACGCATGAATCATCGATCTGTGCGAAAGTTCAAGAGACTAATTTCAAAATTTTTGCTCGGTGGTACAGAACGCCAGTGAAATTGAAGAGAATCTTCCCTGACTCCTCTGACTTGTGTTGGAGATGTCAGAGAGACAGGGGTACGATGTTACATATTTTCTGGAAGTGTCCTAAACTAGAGGAGTTTTGGACAGAAATTAGACGTATCGTTCAAATGTTTATGGATAGTGAAACACCAGTAGACCCTGCTTTCTTTCTTCTCCATGTGTCTCATATATCAGAGAAGACCTACAAGAAATCGATTATTCGTCATCTTTTAGACGCTGCTAAAGCATGCATACCCCTGACCTGGAAAACATCGACGCCCCCGACAATAGGAATGTGGTTGCGTAAAGTAAAAGAGATTAACAAACTAGAAGACCTGGTCCTTTCTGCGCGACACCAGCAGGAGCGTTACTTTAAGACTTGGTCACTTTGGAATGGGTTTATGGCTTCGGGGGAGGGAAGCACCCTCCTTGACATTAATCTGGGTAGTTAGAGGGAGCACTTATTTTAAGGTTCTTAACATAATCCTCCTTTTGATACAGGAGCATAATTGAGGTACATTTCCATGGAGGAGCTTGACTTTTCCCCTTCCCCTTACCCCCCCCCCCCATTTTTTTTTTTTGTGTTGTTTTGGTATAAAATATTTTCTTTTGTATAAAATAGATTAAGACAAGTTCGAGACTACAGGATGGTTGGACAGGGGATTCTTGGTTAAGAATATTTTGCTGATGAGTAGTGCCTGGGTAGCAAATTAATTTACTATATGACTTTAATGTGACAATGGATGTAATATTTGCCTGATCTACTGTATATGTATATGTATTTGAACTTGTCTTATGATGGAATAAATAAAATAATTGAAAAAAAAAAAAAAAAGAAAGTTCAAATTTCAGCCGGTTCAGCAGGAACCAGCCTGGGATTCAAACCATGTGTAGGCAGGCTGAATGTACCAAGTTGATAAATCGATAAACTTTGGTACAACCAGCCTGTCGGATTTAGCTGCGATTATCAGTAGTGACTGCTATAACCTCTAGCAATAACCTCTGTCTTCTCCCGGCGGGGACGGCTTCCCTCGCCCCTCACTGGGAGAATACAATATCTTGGCAGGAGGGATTGATGCCTGTGTTGATGGGGGAATAGTGTGAAGCAGTTGCAGGTTGCAGGAATAAAATTTGCACTATCTATGGCCTGCCTTACCCTTTTTTTTTTCTTTTTTTTAGTATTTGTTTGCATCTTTTCGCTTGCAGATTACATAAAAATAGAAATTTTTTTCATATTGCCAAAAGAAATCTGAATTTGTCCCCCCCAAAAAAGTGTATGCATCCTTTTGTTCTCTTAAGTAATGGCAAGGTTATCCCCAAATAAATAGGCCCATAATGGAAATGTAAAAATTGTGCTGGTTCATAAGGGGTGTAATAGTACAAGATTTGAAGCAGTTAAATATACCCATTTGTCATTAAAGTAAGCCTGCATAGCCATAAAAGTGTTCAAACTAGCATTGCCTCCAAGTGTAAGGGTTCTTGTTATTCATTTTGGTATGCCAGGGGTGCCCCTTGATCCCAGGCAAACACTACAGAAGTGAACTTCAATTTCCACATTGACTAAAAGTGAAGCCCTGCCTCTGGAGATAAGCTTGAACTTACCATCTAGTAGGCCATTTCTGGAACTTTAGTGGCCAATTGGGTTACAATACAAATGTTTGCTTTGTTGTGGCTCAGCTAAGTGTTCTAGGTTGGTGTCATCAATCTGCTTGATAAAGTCATTATTTCTATCTATTGTCCTCTGAAATATGAACTTTTTGTTAAAAATAGATTGCCTGTGTGTAACAATTACATTTTTGTTTTGTTACAAACAAAATTTTTGTTTTGTTTCTGCAGCTCCTGCTCCAGAACCAGAGGCTCCGCAGGATCCAATTGGCCTGTTTATGCAAAGACCAGTGGATGGCGAGGTGACTGTCGGTCAGTATCCTGGTTTGCACTGGTTATATAGAGGTTTAGGTTAACCTTTAATGCCCAGCCCTAGCCAATATTGTTTTCTTCGTTTTTGATATAGAGATGTTAGAAGCAATGCATAAGATGAGCCAAATCTCAAAATGTAAAATTGTCAAAGCTAGTGTCCACCTCTGTCAAGCTGAATTGCTTCAGTAAGGCTGCCAGCACACAACAGGGTGTCCAATGCATAACAAGCTGTTTTAAAATGAATCCAGATATCTAGAAAACAGTAAGGACACCACAACAATGGCGATCAAGCTCAGAATCAACTTATATTGCATAATGAAAGGATTAAAATTGTCAAAATGTGTTGGGGGTTCGCATGTTCCCTCTTCATCAGGGCTTGACTACCGTATAGGTTCAACAAAGCCTGGAGATTTGGGGCGATATAGATCTCCCAACAACTATGAATAATGTGGGTGCATGCAGCCACACAGATGTTAATATTTTATAGAAGATCTATATATGCTTCCAAATCTCCAAGCTTTGTTTAAATTATTCAATAATTAAGCCTTCTTGAAGGGGAGTGTTTGAACCCCTGTACGCATTGGCTCTTTGATTCTTTTGATTATCCAGTAAAAGACCACTCTGGACTTAAGGAGTTAATGCCACCACTCTGGACTCAATTAACATTGTTTTGGTGCCCTTATTGCTTTCTCGTATCAAATTTTTATTGCCCTCTGTGCCCTCAATGGGGAGTTATCCTCTTACTTCCTATCCCATTGAAACAGGGTCAGAGGGACAGGAAGAGATGGAAAGTTTCTTTAATGGGGTTACCAAACGCACTTTTGTTCAGAAAAGTGGGGAAGGCTTAAACCCCATACACACTATTAGATTTTCTGCAGATTTTTGTCTTCAGGTTTACCAAAACCATATAATATGAGGTCAAACCTTAAAGTGGTTGTAAACCCTTACAGACCACTTTTACCTACAGGTAAGCCTAGATTAAGGCTTACCTGTAGGTGCAAGAAATATCTCCTAAACCTACACGGTTTAGGAGATATTTGCAAAAGACAGGCGCCGATGTCTATGGCGCATGCGCCGTAGACAGCAGCGCGCAGGCGCACTGAACGTGGCGTCTCTAACCGCGATCTTGCCGTTAGTGGCGGCTCCCGCGCGCATGCGTGGGAGTGACGTCATTGCGGCTCTCGACAATCACAGCGCTGGAGTCGCGATACCCAGAAGGAACATGGACGCTTCGTGGAAGAGGGGACAGCGGTGACATCGCAGACTCCTGTGTCAGGTAAGTGACACATAATGGGCTACTATGCGATGTATAGTAGCCCATTATGCTTTACCTTGGCAGGGAAACAAAGCAGAAGTAAAACCCATCAGGGTTTCCTTCCTCTTTAAGAGTTTCATTTTGTATGCAATCAGGCAGGCCCTTGCACTACATGGTTTTGGTAAATCTGAAGACAAAAATCTGCAGAAAATCGAATAGTGTGTATGGGGCCTTAGAATGTCTGTCCAACATTTATTTGGAGTTAAGCTTTAAAGTGTCAGTGCACCCAATATTGATATTTCAGTTCTGAGTGATTATTGGAATATTGAATCATCTATTGCCCACACAGCCCAACAGGAGCAAGTTATCTGCACATGTCACAGGCAATATAACATTGCTGTGTATACATTTTTTATTACGTTTACAGTATAGAGACTAAAGCTGGAGTAATAAAACCTTACATGTTAGGCATCAAACTGCAGGGAAAAGAACCTCAGACTTAAAGAGAACTCAGCAAACCTCCCTAGTTTGCACTCCCTCCCTGTTGGACCCTTCATTTATTAATAAAAAAGAAAGACAATTGGAATAACTTTGACATCCATGTGACACCTTTAGATGTGCTGAATTAAGCATCAATTTTGGTTGGACTCAACAACTTGAAAACTTTTTCTCTGGATAATTTATTTTCGTGCACATTTTTTCCCTTTAATTTTAGGTGATAACATCAAATTTACTGCAAAGGTGAATGCCACCAACCTCATAAAGAAACCAGTGGCGAAATGGTTCAAAGGCAAATGGATGGACTTGTCTACCAAAGTTGGAAAACACCTTCAGATCACAGAGACATATGATCGGAACACGAAAGTAAGTGGCCAGCGGAAGAGTCTCTCAAGAACACATAAAGGTCTTACAGAGACCATTTGTGGTGGAACTAGGAAATATACATGACCTGCAGTTTAAAAAAATGTTTGAAGGAAAGGTAGGATATATTTTTAGTGAGTGCTTATTTTTAGTTATACTTGAAGCAACTTTTACATTACTACGAGCTTGTCCTTGCTTTATTTTCTTATTGTATTAAATGCAGGCATATGTAAATTAGCTTCTACAATGCCTCACAGGGGTTGAAGGAGTTAAAGAGAGTCATTTTGTCCATTCAAGGCAAAGTGACAGTCTATTACTAGTCCATCCCAACCCACCTATACTTTCCCGACACACTCTACCGACACTCAGTTCTTACACCACAGCTATTGCAAGTATCCTGTTCTTCTGGATATGAGGGAGCATATGACCTTCTCCCTGGATGCAATCACCCAGCCCCAGCTGTCATGGGAGGGGGTGGATGCTAAGGTATTGAAAAGAAGGGAGTGCCACACTAATTAATACAGTCAATAAAGATTGGTTATAATTCTACAATCCCTGATCGACTACAAATTAGTTTTCCACTCCCATGTTTACAATATTTTAGCAAACTCCTCCAAGGGTCCAGCAGGACACCAAGGTTATTGATGAGCAGCCTCCAGGACCACATACCACATATTACATTACAACAAACCACTATAGGGTTCAGCAGTCCTTAATCGCAAAAAGAATGTGAGGAGATGGAAGACAACTTCATCAACTTTGTGTAAGCTCCAAAAGTATCTGACACGAAGATCATACAAGGTTTGACTGTCAAAGGAATGGAGACACGGGGAAGGTTGGAATTAGTTGGAAATGTTGGAAACACCCCCCTGTTTGGTTCGCAGCAGAACTCCCGAACAGGGGAAAAGTTCTAACCCGAACGGCAAACCCCATTGAAGTCTATGGGAGCCGAACAGGAAAAACCAAAAGTGCCCATTTTGAAGGCTTATAGCAAGTATGGGGTCCAGGTAGTGCCCTGGGGGAAATGTAACAATGCAAACAAAATTTATAAAATTATAGTTTTTTCAGGAGCAGTGATTTTAATGATGCTTAGAGTGCAACAATAAAAACGTAAAAGTTATTTGAAATATAGTGCCTGGGGGTCCCCTTAGTCTGCCTGTAAATTGTCACATTTGTAGCACGCATTAAACATGCTGCAGAAAAAAAATACATTTCTAAAGAAAAAAAAGACAGGTCAAATCACATAAATTGACTCGCTGTTGCAATTGCCGCCACCGGCTATTGAAAAAAATAAAGAAAAAAACTATGTTGGGCCCTCCAAAAATCAATATCAGACCCTTATCCGAGCAAACAGCCTGGCAGGTCAGGAAAGGGGGGGGGCGAGCGAGTGCCATACAAGGCCACATGCCCTTGACATGGGGGAGGGTGCTTTGGGACAAAGGATCTAGATCTCACCCCCCCATGGGAATAAATATGGGGTGCCCATTCACCAAAAAAGTATCAAAAAGTAATAAAAACACAGAGACAGTTTTTGACAATTCCATTATTAAAAAAATAAAAATAAAAAAACAGTGTCCCCCGATGTAAATTCATCATCAATCACACCGCCCGCCGCACAGCTCTTATATAGGTAAGGGCGAGGCCACCTGGCGACATCACCTGGTGGCATTGCCCCCCACCCTGTGACGTAATGGATTGGTGCATGCTGTTGAGGGCATGTGGCCTGGTATGGTTCGGGGGGGCACTCGCTTGTCCCCCCCTCTCCTGACCTGCTGGGCTGCATGCTCGGATAAGGGTCTGGTATGGATTTTGGGGTGGAGCCCACGTCGTTTTTCTTTTACCTGCATTTTTTTAAAAATTTTATTCAGTTGTCAGCGGGGAAGCCCATTGACAGTTGATGACTTATCGGTTGTTAAGGACACCGCGGCTGCCTTAACAGCCCCGCTCCTTAACAACCAGTGCCCGCATTGGGCTTTGCCCAATCAGGGCACAGCGTGCACTGTGCAGCGCGCAGTGCATTGCAGGGCGTTCAGCGGGGCGAACACCCTGCAAATTGGGTGTTCCCCGAACAGGGTGAACGGCCAATGTTTGGCCCCAAACTGATACTTGGGCTGAACCGTTCGCCCAGCTCTAGAATTAGTAAGTTGGGGTATGTGCTTTAAAGGGACTCTGTCAATTCACCCTTAATGCTTCACTTAGCTTACTGAATAAGGTGGAACTGTTTTGTATAAGATATATGGTGGAACTAATCATGTCTACAGGAATATGAAAAATACATCAGATTTTTGCTTGCATATATATATATATATATATATCTATCTATAATCTATATCTATATATAGATTTATAGCATTCTGAGATGGAGCGTAAAGTACAACTGCTAGGTAGCACTGCAAAGCTGTAAGGAAAGTCTGCCTATGGGATCAGCAAACATGGCTGCCCCCTTACACATACATAATTATGAAGTACACATACAAAGTAAGGTTTTAAAATACAAGCAGACACTGATAAAATTATATATAGCAAAGTGAAGTTTAATTAAAATCACTCCTAAGTAAAGGATCTCCTGTTCACTGTCTTATTGTGTTCTTATCCAGGTTTATACCTTTGAAATACACATTATCAAGGCCAAGACCACATATGCAGGAGGCTACCGCTGTGAAGTATCCAGCAAGGACAAATTTGACAGCTGCAATTTCAATCTGAATGTTAATGGTACTGCCATAAATCCGGTGTTCAATTGTGCTTTCATTTTTAAAAAGTTTTATTATCATTAACTGGTTTATGACTGCCTACAATGAAACCACATCAGGAAAGAAGGCGTGATCAGTAATGTAGAACAGGGGTAGATAGGGATTGTGGTCAGATTTTCATATAGGCAATATTATATATAGGCTTTGTATTCCCCAGAAAACAAGTAAAGCCAGAGTGGGCAAACTATGCCTTTCAGCTTCTCAACTCCAAGAGTAATGCCGCGTATACACGAGCAGACTTTTTGACCGGACTGGTCCGACGGACCGAGTCCGGCAGACAATTCGACCGTATGTGGGCTTCATCGGACCTGCAGCGGACTTTTTCGGTCGAAAATCTGACGGACTTTAGATTTGGAACATGCTTCAAATCTTTCCAATGGACTCAAGTCCGGTCGAAAAATCCGCTCGTCTGTATGCAAAGTCCGACGGACAAAAACCGACGCTAGGGCAACTATTGGCTACTGGCTATGAACTTCCTTACTCTAGTCCGGTCGTACGTCATCACGTACGAATCCGTCGGACTTTGGTGTGATCGTGTGTAGGCAAGTCTGGTCGTTAGAAAGTCCGTCGTAACTCTGTTGAAAGTCCGTCGGAAAAACAGTCGGACCTTTGTTGTCGAAAAGTCCGACTGTGTGTACACGGCATTAGGGTCAGGGTATTATGAACAAATCAAAATGATACTCTCCAGAGGCCATAATTGCTCAGAATCAAAAAGGTTCTTTATAGATACATAGTTAGTCTGATTGAAAAAAGACCTTCTAGTTCAACCAATTTATACTAGGAGTTGTAAAAATGTGGAATAGTCATCTCAGTAGATTGTGCCAAAAAAGTACTGGGTTTCCAACTGCACAAAAATATAAATGGCTACAAATATTTTTGTACGAAATAACAATGTAGAATATCGATCCAGGGAGTGTCCATTGGGGATCAGTAAGGTTTTTTTTTAACCTGTTACAGCAAATTGAACCATGCTATATAAGGGTTTATTCACAACAGCCGCTGCACTACAACGCAGCGTCTGATGGGTGGTGGGATTTGGCTTGATAACTGCAGTGGCGGTGCACAGAGATGCATAGCACTGTTCACACAGTGACATTTCATTAAGTTTCATTGGCTGCTGCTTGGTGCAAGGTGATGGATTGCCTTGCACAGTGCTGTGCTGGAAAAAGTATAGCTAGTCACACTTCTTCAGTGCAAACCACCTGTGAACCTGGCACAAAGGAGATACGTCATTTTGCCTTGACTTGCGGTGCAACTGCGCTGAAATAGCCGCCCAACGCAGTCCCACTCCACCTGGTGTTAATGGGACCTAAGGGATTTTCTTTGCCTTTCTCTGGATCAACTGGGAAATTAGGGTTCTAAGAATGCAAGGGGTTTTTATTGTCTTTATTAATTGTTGGTTGATGGACATTTTCAAACAAAGTAACTATATGGTGGAAATGATCTGTCAAACAAGAGTCAACAGCTCAGGAAGGTTTAGCGGTTTATACGTTTATGGGGATTTACCAAAGTTTCCATCAACTGTAGTAGATGACATTCATACATGTACTATTAATATTTTATTCCACTTGTACATCCTTCCTTATGCCAATATTTTATTCCCCTTTTTTCTCTGTGTAGAAGCCTCAAATGCAGGAGACATTGATATCCGTGCTGCATTCAAGCGGACGTAAGTATCTGCCCCAAATACATTCCTGTTTTACTGTCTGATTGAAGCTACAACAGGAGAGTGAGTGCCTGTTAGTTGAATGTGGAAGCTGAGTTATTTTGTTAAAGAATTTTAAAAAATGCATATAGTCAGGGTAGTATATTAGTAATATTCTGAATGAGTTATAGAAAAAGACTAATTCCAAATAGGAATAGCGGATGGAGGTTGGCTAATACCAATAGGAGAGCCCTTATCCTGATACCCACGTTACCATGCATGGTCATGTGCTAAGAGTGTGCAGATTAAAAGAATATGTCGGGCAAAACACCAAACTCAATAAAAGATTTGTAAAGGGAAAATATACTGTATGTATGTGTGTTTGCTTTTATTTTTTGTATACAATTTTATAGGGTAAAAAAAAAATATTGTTGCAAAATTTTTTAAGCTGGCCATACACTATTAGAATTCTGTTCAAAATATTTTACTTTAAGAACATTCATTCTATTTTCTAATCATTAGTGCCATTTGTTTTTGACCACAGTGATGAGAACATTAGAAAAAGCGGTATGGAAATTTTTTCAAGGAATGAATTTCTAAAAGTGCATGTGGTTTTCATTCAGGAAAGTCCAATCATTGCAAAATCACATGTTAAAAGCAAACAAATTTTGAAGTACTTCTCGAACGACATTTGTCAAGTCATCACATGTACTGAGAATTTTCATACGAATGTTCTTAATTGTGTTGTAGCATGGCTATACAATCTGTTGAGACAATATTTGCTAGGAGCATTGGGGGGGAATAAAGGGGTCATTTCCAAGTGTAATTCAATACATGTATATCTCTAAAACTTGTCTGATACATCCAGGACCATAGTAGGACCAGCAGGAAGGAGGATATCCATCGCCAGGTAGACAAACTTTGCTCCAGCAACATTTCTAAAACGTCTCAATGAATGTCTTCCTAATATGAAAATTAAAAATCTGCCCTTATAATGAAACTGGGGGTAGGGGCAGAAAGGCTAGAATGATTCTGCCCTTTTAAAGTAGAACCCCGCGAAACACTTTTTACATCCAATCTGCCCACATAATGCTACCAAGTGCAATTTCTGAAAATGACTATCCTTTGTGAAAAAAACATTGATTATGGTTTGCATGGGGCACATGTAGTGAGGCATGGTGTTGCTAAAAACCTAATGCATTAGGTTACATGTGTTTTTTTGGCAGAGCATTTTAGGCATTACCGTTCATCTCTTTATGTAGTCTTTTGGGTCATCTCGTATTTATGGGTACCTTTAGGATAGGGTTGGGACAACAGTTTGGCTCAAAATAAAGAATGTCTAAAGCCTAAATATTTTTGTTTACAAAGAATAGGGAATAGGTAGAACCCAAATTGGGATTTTTTCCATCCCTCGCTTATTTGGGAGATTACCTTCACTTTGTGTTCTGTAGACACAACAGGAATTAAAAGGAAATGTCTCCAACATGAGGAAAATCCTCTATATCAGCTATTCTCCACCAGGGTTTTGTGGAGCCTTGGGGTTCCTCCAGAGGTAGCTAGGAGTTTCTTGAGCTGTGGCTAAATGACCTCCCACGTGATGGTGCATGCATAGTTCCAGGTCCAACACCACTTGGCAGAGCCCGAGGTATGTCTGTAAGGGGAGAAATCTTCCCTCTGACCACCACCAGTGGAAGTGACATTTTCCCCAAGACCACCAATTGATAAATTTTAGCAGAGGATCCCTTGGACCTGAAAATTATTGCAAGGGTTCCTTTGGGGTACAAAGATTGAGAAAGGCTCTTCTATACAAATGGCACTGGAGCAATTGCACCAATTGGAAGATTTCTATTATATTCCTGCACTGATGACCACTCATAATGTGGATGTTTCCTCACCTATGACAGTGGTCACGGGGTACATAGGAAGAGTGAATCTCTCTAACAGGGACAAAGACGGCAGTAAAAACCTATCAACAAATCCATCCAGCACCTGACCGTTATCACCACAGGTTGGGAGTGCACAGCTAAGGATGATACCATATTATAGCTCAAATTAAGAAAATCCAACACTCAACCAATAAACCTCATGGTTCTAATGAGATTGTATTTCAGTGCAAGAAAAAGCAAGGTACAACACTTGACTGTCTTGGGGTACCATGCCCTTCCTTGTACTTTTTGTTATCACTACTGCAATATGACCTCATTAAAACCGTGAGGGTAATTGGTTGAGTGCTGACTTATTCTTGATTTGAGCAATAAATAACAGACATAGGTTCTAACCCCTCACCACTCTATCCAAATCTAAAAAAACTAAAGTTTTGACTTTAGATACACTTTGAAGGGTTAGTTCACCTTTTCAGAAAAAAAATGAGAAGGTCCTGTACTTACATCACCATAGGGTGATTAGCTGTCAGTGCCGGCCCAGCCAGTATAACAGTCTGGAGATCTGAAATTCTTGCTATTCTTCTCCTTCCTTCTTTAGGGCTTCTGGGACAGATCAGAGAGATTCCGATTGGTCCAAGCAGTCACATGCCGACACCTGACCAAACAGAATTACTCTGATCTATACCAGAAGCCCTGCAACCCCTACTATTACAGCCAATCACATTACATATACAGTGCCTCGAAAAATTATTTATACCCTTTGAAATTTTCCAAATTTTTTCATGTTTCAACCAAAAATGTAAATGTATTTTATTGGGATTTTTTATGATAGACCAACACAAAATGGCACATACTTGTGAAGTGGAGGGAAAATGATAAATGGTTTTCAAAATTTTTTACAAATAAATATCTGAAAAGTGTGGCATGCCTTTGTATTCAGCCGCCCCGAGTCAATACTTTATACAACCACCTTTCGCTGTGAACAGCAATTTTCAAGTCTTGCCACAGATTCTCAATTGGATTTAGGTCTGGACTGTGACTGGGCCATTCTAACACATGAATATGCTTTGATCTAAATCATTCCATTGTAGCTCTGGCTGTATGTTTAGGGTCGTTGTCCTGCTGGAAGGTGAACCTCCAGCCCAGTCTCAAGTCTTTTGCAGACTCTAATCGTTTTTTTTTCTAGGATTGCCCTGTATTTGGCTCCATCCATCTTCTCATTAACTCTGACCAGCTTCCCTGTCCCTGCTGAAGTAAAGCATCCCCACAACAAGATGCTGCCTTCACCATGTTTCACGGTGGGGATGGTGTTTTCAGGGTGATGTGCAGTGTTAGTTTTCCACCACACATAACATTTTGCTTTTAGCCCATAAAGTTACATTTTGGTCTTGTCTGACCAGAGCATCTTCTTCCACATATTTGCTGTGTCCTCCACAAGGCTTCTCACAAACTGCAAACAGGACTTCTTATGGCTTTCTTTCAACAATGGCTTTCTTCTTGCCACTGTTCCATAAAGGCCAGATTTGTGGAGAGCATGACTAATAGTTGTCCTGTGGACAGATTCTCCCACCTGAGCTGTGGATCTCTGCAGCTCCTCCAGAGTTACCATGGGCCTCTTGGCTGCTTCTCTGATTAATGCTCTCCTTGCCTGGCCTGTCAGTTTAGGTGGACGGCCATGTCTTGGTAGGTTTGCAGTTATGCCATACTCTTTCCATCTTCGGATGATGGATTGAACAGTGCTCCCTGAGATGTTCAAAGCTTGGGATATTTTTTATAACCTAACCCTGCTTTAAACTTCTCCACAACTTTATCACTGACCTGTCTGGTGTGTTCCTTGTCCTTCATGATGCTGTTTGTTCAATAATGTTCTCTAACAAACCTCTGGGGGCTTCACAGAACAGCTGTATTTATACTAAGATGAAATTACACACAGGTGGACTCTATTTACTAATTAGGTGAATTTTGAAAGCAATTGGTTCCACTAGATTTTAGTTAGGGGTATCAGAGTAAAGGGGGCTGAATACAAATGGATGCCACACTTTTCAGATATTTATTTGTAAAAAAAATTTGAAACCCATTTATCATTTTTATTCCACCTCACAATTATGTGCCACCTTGTGTTGGTCTTTCACATAAAATCCCAATAAAATACATTTATGTTTTTGGTTGTAACATGACAAAATGAGGACAATTTCCAGAGGGATGAATACTTTTCCAAGGCACTGTATGATCAGGAGCCTGCCCACCAGCTTCCAGCATTAAGATCTCTGTACAAGGGTGGCTCCCGTCAGCACAAAAGGGTTAAAATAATTCCTGGCAATCCTGCCATGAAGGTGCTTTTTCCTGTTGTGGGGTGAAAACTGTCTCTCTTGTGCTTCTGTATTTTCACCCTGTGACATGCACCCCTGGTAGACGCTATAAGTGTCCATGCCAACACATGGGAACTGCATGGGGATCATCCACCATTCATTGTCAGGAAGCCAGTCCAAAGCCTTGACATGCAGCTGATGCTTGAGCAAATGCAAGTCTCGTTCAATTTTCTAGCCTGCACTAAAAAAATAATATTGGCTACTGTGGGCTATACCAGTGATAGTGAAATATGGGGGTTATGTATGATGGGTGTAAACCCGGAATCAGTATCAGGGCAGATTTTATCACTCATTAGGAAGACTGCTTTTCATTGCCATTGGGACAGTTGCTGAGCAAATGATTATCCAGAATTCTATGTAAGCTGTCATGGAAGATCTGCTGCTGTATTCAGACTTCCGATGCAAACAAATTCTGTGATACTGGTCGGAGACCATGTGTTTCTAATACACCTGACACTTTCATGAATCCCTGCAATATTGAGCTTGTTTTCTGCCTTCCGAAGACTCTGCTCCATCCAATGCATGTATAGCGTGTCCCCTGTGCACACAGCACAATGTACAGAATTTACGGCACTCTAATTCTTGAAGGCTTGTGTTACACCTGTCACTCAAAGATTAATGTTTCCCTGTAATGTCTATATATTACCACTTGCTATGTCTGATCCTTGCTGCACTAGCACATTTCACACTTTGTATATGACTTCAGTCACCTGGTATACAGAAAATAGTATAGAACATGATGTTTTATTGGAATTGATTGTACAGATATACATATTGAAATCATCCCACAAACATGCTCAATTACATCACACACATGTGATAAACATGTATATATGTAGTATATAGATATATAAATTTAAATTTAAAATGAGGTCCTTCACGCTACTAATTAAGTGAATAAACAATGAAAACTAATAATGTGAAGTACGTGAAATCGCTGCAAGATCTGAAGTGTACACTAGACACAAAAAACGGTATATAATAATGAAAGTGATCTGCGCGGACTTCTAACACATTAATATTATAAACCCAAATAGTGTGAAAAAGTAAACACAATAGCTGAAATCCAAGAAAAAATGTGTATACATCAAAAAAGTCCATCAAAGTGATAGATTGGGGACAATAATCATGAGTGTCCATAATCCTGGTGAATCTTCTAAATAAACAGTTGTGTCGTGAAATTGATATTAATCTTCGTGAGTAAATAGTCACGTAATGCTCCCAGAGCCCTTACCTCCAAATGGAGAAAAATAAGCCTTAAGACGATATCCTGGGATGGGATCGCCTATTTGTCGTCCATACTCCCAATCGATATCCGTATAGATCAGGGATCCTCAAACTACGGCCCTCCAGCTGTTGCAGAACTACGCGTACCATGAGGCATTGTAAAACTCTGGCATTCAGAGACATGACTAGGCATGATGGGAATTGTAGTTTCTGAACAACTGGAGGGCTGCAGTTTGAAGACCCCTGGTATAGATGGTTATCGACGTGGTTCACGATCCGCTGGGCAAGCCCTCTCTCTCTGCTGACAGCTTGAATGGCCTCAAAATCTCATGGTTCCGTTATGGACGTTCAGTGTTCGCCATTAAAGGAAATAAAAGAAAACAGGGCTCCTATAGTGTAATATGTAAAGATAATACAATTTATTGAAATTGCCAAGTTGCCTCTTACATCAAAAAAGTTAAAAACAAGCTTATCTGTATGTTGCCGTGTGTCAAACACACACCTTGCACACTTCTGGTCTCTCAAACCTCCGGCCAATCCCTACGCACGTTACGTCACAACACGTGACTTCATCAGGAGAGGCCATGCAAGCTGTCAGCAGAGGGCTTGTTCACCGGATTGTGAACCACGTCCATAACCATCTATACCGATATCGATTGGGAGTACGGATGACAGATAGGCGATTCCATCCCAGGATACGGATCCAAGGCTTATTTTATATAAGGCTATATTAATATCAATTTCACAATACAACTGTTTATTTAGAAGATTCACCAGGATTATGGACACTCATGATTCTTGTCACTAATCTATCACTTTGATGGACTTTTTTGATGTATACACATTTTTTCTTGGATTTCAGCTATTGTGTTTACTTTTTCACAATATTTGGGTTTATAATATTAATGTGTTAGAAGTCCGTGCAGATTACTTTCATTATTATATATATATATATATATATATATATATATATATATATATATATAGAAGGATAGATACCGTATCTCACAAAAGTGAGTACACCCCTCACCTTTTTGTAAATATTTTATATCTTTTCATGTGACAACACTAAAGAAATTACACTTTGCTACAATGTAAAGAAATAACGTGTATAGCTTGTATATTAGTGTAAATTTGCTGTCCCCTCAAAATAACCATAAATGTACAAACTGCTGGCAACAAAAGTGAGTACACCCCTAAGTGAAAATGTCCAAATTGGGCCCAATTAGCCATTTTCCCTCCCCGGTGTCATGTGACCCGTTAGTGTTACAAGGTCTCAGGTGTGAATGGGGAGCAGGTGTGTTAAATTTGGTATTATCACTCTCACTTTCTCATACTGGTCAATGGAAGTTCAACATGGCACCTCATGGCAAAGAACTCTCTGATGATCTGAAAAAAAGAATTGTTGCCCTACATAAAGATGGCCTAGTCTATAAGAAGATTGCCAAGACCCTGAAACTGAGCTGCAGCACAGTGGCCAAGACCACTCAGCGGTTTAACAGGACAGGTTCCACTCAGAACAGGCCTCTCCATGGTCGACCAAAGAAGTTGAGTGCACGTGCTCAGCGTCATATCCAGAGGTTGTCTTTGGGAAATAGACGTATGAGTGCTGCCAGCATTGCTGCAGAGGTTGAAGGGGTGGGGGTCGGCCTGTCAGTGCTCAGACCATATGCCGCACCCTGCATCAAATTGGTCTACATGGCTTATCGCCCCAGAAGGAAGTCTCTTCTAAAGATGTTGCACAAGAAAGCCCGCAAACCGTTTGCTGAAGACTAGCAGACTAAGGACATGGATTACTGGAACCATGTGCTGTGGTCTGATGAGACCAAGATAAACTTATTTGGTTTAGATGGTGTCAAGCATGTGTGGTGGCAACCAGGTGAGGAGTACAAAGACAAGTATGTGTTGCCTACAGTCAAGCATGGTGGTGGGAGTGTCAAGGTCTGGGGCCACATGAGTGCTGTCGGCACTGGAGAGCTACAGTTCAATGAGGAAACCATGAATGCCAATATGTACTGTGACATACTGAAGCAGAGCATGATCCCCTCCCTTCGGAGACTGGGCTGCAGGTCAGTATTCCAACGAGATAAAGATCCCAAACACACCTCCAAGACAACCACTGCCTTGCTAAAGAAGCTGAGGGTAAAGGTGATGGACTGGCCAAGCATGTCTCCAGACCTAAACCCTATTGAGCATCTGTGGGGCATCCTCAAATGAAAAGTGGAGGAGCGCAAGGTCTCTAACATCCACCAGCTCCATGATTTCATCATGGAGGAGTGGCAGAGGACTCCAGTGACAACCTGTGAATCTCTGGTGAACTCCATGCCCAAGAGGGTTAAGGCAGCGCTGGAAAATAATGGTGGACACACAAAATATTGACAATTTGGACCCAAGTTGGACATTTTCACTTAAGGGTTTACTTACTTTTGTTGCCAGCAGTTTAGACATCAATGGCTGTGTGTTGAGTTATTTTGAGGGGACAGCAAATTTACACTGTTATACAAGCTGTATCACTACTTTACATTATAGCAAAGTGTCTTCAGTGTTGTCACATGAAAAGATATAATAAAATATTTACAAAAATTTGAGGGGTGTACTGTTGGATCATGAAGCCTCATAGTGTAATGTATATGGGACCCACTATGACCTCCCTACTATCATTGCTCTTAACATAAAATAAAATCAAGGAAAGGTAGTAGGAGGGGTGATGGAGAGGGCCGGTGCTAGACTATTGCGCCCTAGCCAAGACCACCTACTTGTACCCCAACACCCCCCCCCCCCAAAAAAAAATCAACATTTAAAAAAAAATAGAAAATAAGGTAGGGTGATCTAATTTTTTTAATCTTTTTTTTACAATGGTACTTTTTTATTATTTCACTGTGTGCCATTATTAAAAAATACATTACCATGATGATACCATTATATTAAGAAAAGTATATGATTTGCAGTCCAAGTCCAACTACTGATTACTGATACATTTCTTAATATATCGGCATCGGCAAATGCAGCCTGTTTCGTGCCAATGTTAGCTACCAGTGGAAACTGACTGGGGAGCTGGGAAGAAGTGATGTTGCACGCAGCTCGGCTTGCACAGCACCTCATTGGCTGGATACCTCTTCTTCACGGATTGGCTGAAATTTGCAGGAGACAGCTTCATCTCCAGCTAACATCATCCAATCCTGCAGCAGTATACGGAACATCAGGGCAATGTGTGGGGAAGCCAGTGGAGTGTTAGGAAGCCAGCAGAGAGTAAATAACCCAGCGGCCATGGCTGCACTCTAGACGGCAGTGTGCCCTAGGCGGCTGCCTAGTTCACTCAGACCTGATGATGGATATGTGTTATCTTCACATGCCGTCAGATTTTCTATTTTTTATTGGCAATGGGACCCCCTGTCACCTCCAGGCCCCATAGCAGCTGTATGGGCTGCTATGACAATTGTTATGCCACTGCACCACACAGGGACAAATACAACACCACACACATACTGTATATAAACATCACACCTACACAAAGATACAACATGCCATGCATAATTACTGCTGTGGAAATGCTTTGCAAAATGCACAAAGCAGTAGAAGAGGACACTTCCCCAGGGTCAAATTGTTCCACAAGACCAATAATTCTCCAAAAAATTATAGCAGGTTAGAGGAAAAAACTTAACGTGATTAATTATTGCTAAATATCAGAACATCAGCCAATAATTTGGAAAAGTTCTTCTACTTTCTTATTGTTCTCCTGATATACTTACTGTACATGCACTATACCACATTAATACTAGGTCTTATCAATGTGAGTTAACTTGAGCATGTCACAGTCAATTTAGGCTCCACTTATCCTACTGTTAATCAACTTTATCCTGTATGTGTTACGAGAACCTGCCTTGCTAGGAATAAAGTTTAAATGTAGCCATCATTTTTTTAATTTTAGATAGAGGAAGGAAGGTTTAAAATATTAACAAGTTATTTTGTGTTGTCATCTGTGTCCTCTTGGTGTCATTTCCCTTTACTTCCTATCCCGGAATTCCCCTCTTAATGGTTAGCAGAACAGGTGTCCCCATAAGAAGATTAACTATCACCTTTTGGTCTGGTTGCAAGTCTAAAACTTTGGGTTTCTTTCTATCTCTGTGAGAGTGGTCACCAGGACCAATTGAGAGGTGGATCTTCACACACTATAAGGGCAGGTAGCTTGCTAGATTCTGAGGATAGAAACCAGGTAAGTGATATTCTGGGTCTTTGAGCTGTTAAAATGAATAGTAATTATATTGCAATCCAAGAGGAACACTGTTAGTGCACTAAAGTCAACAGAGCATATTTATACAAGTGTCAGTGTCTAGATGCTGTATATTCCTAGGACAAAGCTTTGCCTCTCATTGCCAAACATTCAATAGCATTGTAGTGTCGATTTGTGGTGGGCAAATGGGGCAAATGCCAATAAGGATTTTACAGCTTCTTTGTGGACGCTACATGACTTCAGTGGTGCATCACTGATAGGATCAAAGATTTGCCATCCACAGGCAAGAAATCCCACTAACAGGCCAGGGATGGTGACTCTAACAATCACCATATTAGAAGTATAGCAAATGTCACAGAAACATGGACCTTCCTCAAAGAATGAGTAATCCAGACTTGCATTAAAAGGGAATCAACAACATCAAAGTCATTTGATGGCAAATGAACAGCAAATGATTTTGCCAACTGATCATACTGTGCTTTTGTAATTATGCCCCCAAATATCCAACCAGTCTACTTTTATTTTATTGTTTAAAAAATCAATTCACAATGATTTTTTCTGATGAGGACCGTGGACAATTAATTCTGACATGTGCAATTTCCTCCTCTTTCTACATTGTATGTGGATGAGGCAAATGAATGAGGTTGAATGTAAACCATTGAACATGGTGGTCTTTACTGCAGGCTCAGTGCTATAAGCAGCTAAAGGAACCCTGTCACTAGACCATTCATTTCAACAGCAGTCATCTCATAACATTATACAGTATGTGCATTTAATGACTGTTGTTGGGCACCACCATCCTAACTGTGACTTCAGCCATTTCAGACCTCCCAAAATAGATATTTCAGTTTCTGGCAAATGCTGGAGACGTATATCAAAGAAACATTTCTTATATCTCTACTGGCACCTACTGTGGCCATTAAGGGGGTTTCCAATCTTCCTGTTGTACTATTTAATGACTTCATATTATGGAGAACATAACTAAAGGAGATGAGATGCACAAAGGGGTGCAGTATCACGCAAAGCTCTCAAGCGGACAAGAAGCGAGTCATGTATAATGTAAAGAAGAACCTTTAGCATGTGACACAGTTCCCCATAAACGTTTACTGTACAAAATAAGGTCCATTGGCATGGACCATAGGGTGAGTACATGGATTTAAAACTGGCTACAAGGGCGAGTTCAGAAGGTGGTGTTAAATGGGAACACTCGGAATGGTCAGGGGTGAGTAGTGGGGTCCCCCAGGGTTCTGTGCTGGGACCAATCCTGTTTAATTTGTTCATAAACAACCTGAAGGATGGGCTAAACAGTTCAATCTCTGTATTTGCAAACGATACTAGGCTAAACAGGGCAATAACTTCTCTGCTGGATGTGGAAACCTTGTAAAAAGATCTGAAAAAATTAATGAGGTGGGCAACTACAAGGCAAATGATGTTTAATGTAGAAAAATGTAAAATAATGCATTTGGGTGGCAAAAATATGAATGCAATCTATACACTGGGGGGAGAACCTCTGGGGGAATCTAGGATGTAAAAGGACCTGGGGGTCCTAGTAGATGATAGGCTTAGAAATGGCATGCAATGCCAAGCTGCTGCTAACAAAGCAAACAGAATATTGGCATGCATTAAAAAGGGGATTAATTCCAGAGATAAAACAATAATTCTCCCGCTCTCCCGCTCCCGCTTATGAGGAAAGGTTGCGAGCACTGAACTTATTCTCTCTGGAGAAGAGACGCTTGAGAGGGGATATGATTTCAATTTACAAATACCATACTAGTGACCCCACAATAGGGATAAAACTTTTTTGCGGAAGGGAGTTTAACAAGACACGTGGCCACTCATTAAAATTAGAAGAAAAGAGGTAACCTTAAACTATGTAGAGGGTTCCTTACTGTAAAAGCGGCAAGGATGTGGAATTCCCTTCCACAGGCTGTGGTCTCAGCAAGGGGGCATCAATAGTTTCAAGAAACTATTAGATAAGCACCTGATTGACCACAACATACAGGGATATACAAGGTAATACTGACATAATCACACATAGGTTCGACTTGATGGACTTGTGTCTTTTTCAACTTCACCTACTATGTAACTATGTAACCTAATGTTGAAGGAGATCCAAGGGATTCAGCTACAAAATTGTTGGTTGCAGACCCTTGGGACGACTCAGAGTGTTCACTGAAAAAGAAAAGGAGGTGGGAAAAACCCTTATTGTGAAGCGAATGACTCAAATATTATGATTACCTCAAAATAGTTTCTCCATAAAATAAAAAAACACAAAAAGGAAGTAACTTACATCTGCTTAGGTTGCGGTGACTCCATAAGGTAAATACACACAACCTTCCGTGAGCACAGGTGGAGAATATTCTGTTCCCACACAGTATAAGAAAGGTCACACTCAATACCACATGGGTTCCTGGCCTGGATCCTCTGCAGGGTTCTCAGGTGGGTGTTGGATCAGGTGAGTTGAATTATGTTTAAAAAAGTCCATCAGTGGTCTGATTGGCAGAGGCGCCCATCGTGTGTGTTTAAAAAAGGATCAGGGTCGTCTGTTTATCAAAAAGTCATCTGGTTTATCATACAAATAATAGCTTTATTACATAATAAAGCTATTCATTGTACAAAAAACAGTCAACCCCAGTCCTTTTTTAAATACACAACGACAAGTGCCTCTGCCCATTGCACCACCGACAGGATTTTTTTAGAGGTCATCCAACTCAGCTGAAGACATACAAGAAGCCAGGGGCTGACAGAGCCCACTAGGCTGTACTGATCAATAAAATATCCCTTTTGATTTGTCGTGTTTCTTTAAGAAAAAAAATCACAGCTATTCAGCCAAGCTGATGGTGTCACTGACAAAAGTAAAGTCTATAGTCTTTAGTGAATTCTCGTTAGGAATAGATGAAAAACTGAGCTTGACCAGTGACGCTCTGCTTTTGGCTGTAAAGTGTAGTGTCACGAATGTGTTAAAGGCAGGTGGAGGTCTACCTGTGAGTTCTAGGAAGACCTAAGAGATGATCACACTGTGCCCACTCAAAACATTTCTGTTCCAGTGTTATGCTTTTTTGTGTTTGGCAGTCAGCTAGCATAAAACATATAAGAGAAAAAATTTTTCTAAACATTTCTTAATGACCTTTTTCTTTTCATGATACTCTTTCTAGTGGAGATGGAGCAGAGGAAGCCGGAGAGTTGGACTTCAGTGCCCTTCTTAAGAAAAGGTTAGTATATGATGGCAGTACACCCCCTTCCACTGATCATAGTTCTAATTCCATGCTTCTTAGTGGGCAACACATCTATCCTCCCTTCCGGAAACACTTCTGTGTAGCCAACAGTCTGTCACTGATATAGATATTTATAATTCCTTGCAATCTCCCATCTTCCCCTCCATGTCATATGTAGAATTCCCATTGACATATGAGACATATATATATAATACTGTTTATCACCTTACACGGCTTCCCTAAATTGATACAACATTCTATCTCAGCTATCTTCACACAGTATTCTTATCCGTGGCACAGAAAGTTTACCCTGCTTGTAATACATGGGAATTGTAGAATGGTTTCCAGTCCGGGTTACATATCACAGTGTGACACCTACCCAGATGGAAACTTATGAAGAACAGCCTAGGGCATCTGTTGTAACTTGCTGGTGCTAGGTAATGCTGCCTTAGACTATATCGTACCTTTATTGCTCAATGGGTGTGGAAACAAACTGTAAAGTCCTTACCTAACAAAATAATTTATAAGATGATATAACAAGGGCAGTCATTTTCACAAATATTCAACCATAAAGCTTATGCTGGGAGTTGTAAAAACACTCAGTTTGCCCATTTAGGGTCAAATGATAGGTTTGCTTGAAGAACCCTTAAGAAATAAAAATGCACTTATACCAATCTGCTATCAAGTTAAAGCCCTACACAGAGAACAAATCTCCTGTTACAGGCACTTGATCCCCAGGTTACTGCCGATCAATGGAGCCGGCTCCTAAAGCCATCAACCGCTAGCACAGTATCTATAAAGGCTCCAAAGGATTAGAGAGAAACTGCTCACCAAATTGAAAGCCTCAAAACATTTTATTGAGTCATCCAACAAGTAGACTACTCCATCTGATGTACAAACCCCTCCTTAGTGGGATTGTAAATCAGATGGAGCAGTCTGTTTGTTGGATGATTCAGTAAATCGTTTTGAGGGTTTCAATTTGGTGAGTAGTCCCTCTCTATTCTTCTGAAACCTTTGAGACAAATTAAAGCCTTGTCTGTCCCAAAGAAAGCAATATATAATGGGTCAGGGTAGGATTTGTTGAACTTAGACATCCGGGAAATTAAAAAAACACTCTGGGATTAAGGGAGAAAAATGCCCGGTTCTCAAGTGGTTAACCTTATGTAAGCATCCAAAATGAAGATTACACAGGGTTTGGACGCCTGTCTCCAGGGCAGAAATTTAGTGGTGGGGAAGCATGGCAACAGTGAATATCATTGTTTGGGGGTACATTCCTTAAATGAATGGGCAAAATAAGTCTCTTTAAGGTAATTTCAACCTCTTTCCATCAAATAGTGTACCACCAAACCTTTTTGATCTTTTCAAGGTGTTAATAAAAACGGTTGGTGGCAGGTTGTATTAATTTTGGTCATTTTTGAAACCACAAGCTGGTTGGCCATACACTTGGCAATTTCTGGCAATATCATCTATTTGCAAGTAGCCATCGGTCACAAAGATATCCAAACAGAATGATTCAACTTTCTGCGAACAGTTTTTGTCATTAAGCAATCAGAATGTTTGGTTGTAGGTCACCTTAAGCCGCGTGCACACGAACGGAATGTCCGGCAGAAAAAGTCCGACGTAAGCTTTTCATCGTCTATTCCGATCGTGTGTATGCCTCATCGGACTTTTTTTTTCGAAAATTCTGACAGACCTAAAAATGGAACATGTTCTAAATATTTCCGGCGGAACCAATTCCTATCGGGAAAACCGATCGTCTGTATGCTGTTCCGACAGACCAAAAACAACGCATGCTCTGAAGCAAGTACGAGGCGGAAGCTATTGGCTACTGGCTATTGCACGTCCTTTTTCTAGTCCCGTCATACGTGCTGTACGTCACCTCGATCTGGACGGTCGGACTTTGGTTTGACCGTGTGTAGGCAAGACCGCTTGAGTGGAATTCCGTCGGAGAAACCTTCGGAGTTTAATCCGACGGCAAAACCGGTCGTGTGTACGCGGCATTATGCTGTTCAGTAGTTTTTGCCGAAAACTGGTAGAAAGTGGTTGCATTTGCCTGAACGATGCTATTTCATAACTTATTATACACTCTTGGAAAGGGAAGTAGTAGCTTTCCATAGTAACCTGCCAGATGACAACAACCATTTTTCCAGTGCAGGATAGAAAAGAAAAAACAGTAAATGATGGATCTTACTATATTGATTGTCTGTTCATTTCTCAATGATATTTGACATGTTTTCTATGCTTCATATCCATGTGTCTTTTTCCTATTTTCCTTATATGTATCTAGCTTTCTTGCAGAGCTTTCTCCATGTACACTCCATGCCCTCTCCCTGTTCATCTGTCCAATTGGCTTAGGGACTGGTTGTGTTCCAGGCACCCCACACTTCTGCAGCCATTGTGTTTCCTGCAGCTTGCTTTCTGCCCCCTTTCGTACTATAGTCTTGCAGAGCTTGCAGTATCCTTCAGCCCTGCACTCTTGCAACACTTGCTGCTTCCGTCAATCTTGCTGCCTTTCAACACTTGCTACAACCTTAAGACCTGCTGTCTAGCAATCCTTGTTGCAATGTTCAGCCCTGCTGCCTTGCAAAGCTTGCTGCATCCTTCAGTCCTTCTCTCTTGCAATGCTTGTTGCATCCTTTAGTCCCGCCCTCTTGCAATGCTTGCTGCAATCTTCAATCTTCCTCTCGTGCAATGCTTACTGCATCCTTCCATTCTTCTGCTCTTCAATACTTGATGCATCCCTTATTCTTGCTTGCTTGCAATGTTTACTGTATTCTCCAATCCTACTGTGTAGCAATACAAGTTTCTTCCTACAGTCCTGCTTTTTATCAGTGTTTGCTGCATTCCTCTGTCCTGCTGTGTTGTAATGCTTGCTGCATTCTTCAGTCATGCTGTCTAGCAATGATTTCTGCATCCCTTAGTATATATATTTTTTTGTAATTATTGAGTAATGATTTATATCCTGTTTCCTTCTGTATTTCCTCTCTTCTTTTACACTATCACTTTTCTGTTCTATAACTGTCATTTTCTTATCTTCTTCTGTCCTTCATCCTGCATACAGAGAGTAAGTTTTATGTGATATGCACGATATGAGTGATTCAGCTTTACTGATGCTTTTGGCCTGGCGTAACAATGCGAGTGGCTCAGGCCCATGTCTGGTGACCGGTAATGCGCCTTAATGCTAAGCAAATAATGGCTACTCATTTTCTGCTTATTAGTTCTAACTTGATGAATCAACTTCACTGGTTCTGCTATTTTATTATCTATAGCAAGTGACCCCTGTGATGTCACTGTGTTGAGTGACCAGTCTGTCCATTCTTCTCAC
Organism: Lithobates clamitans; assembly: GCA_037952925.1. Classification (NCBI taxonomy): domain Eukaryota; kingdom Metazoa; phylum Chordata; class Amphibia; order Anura; family Ranidae; genus Lithobates; species Lithobates clamitans. The sequence goes on along the minus strand of JBBGZY010000979.1, from coordinate 1,118,367 downwards.
CAGTAAGTGGAGAGACTGTGGAACAGCATGTAACTCATCTGTCTATGTCTTGGAAGGAGTGACACCTCTTCAAGGAGGTGACAGCTGAACTCCAATGAGTAATAGGATAGCGTGCATCATAGGCTCAAGAAAGAGTTTTGTTACTATATTAAAACCTCCCTTACTGCTTTGTGAAATATATCCTTCATCACTAAATAGTTCAAGTGGGAAACAAATGTGGATGGCAGAACCAATGTTGAAAAAGCAAGTCATTCTGGGTAAAAACAGGTGTCTATTTACACTTTAAGTAGATCTAAACCTAATAACTAAAATCTTCTCTGTTAATGTCATTCCAAACATAGTTTTCTATTATTTTAACCCTGCAGCTTTCATAAAATAAATACCAGGTGATTTCCTGCTATGAAGGTCCTGTCTACCAGTTGTGCTCCTGCATTGTCACCATGTTACATGCACCACTGGTAAAGACTACAAGTGACTGTACTAATACACATTGGGCAGGCATGGTCCACTATAGTCTTCAGAACCCAGTCCTGAGCAATGATGTGCAACCAATGTCGGAGCAAGTGCAAGGGCATGTAGACATAAAGTGGTTGAAAAGGGGGTTGGGGGGTGGGGGGGGAACAGCAGCACTAAGATGCAAAAAAGGATGGCAAAAGGGCAGGCATTGTATTTTATGAGAGCAAAACAACATGTCAGTTATTTTATAGTATACAACTAAATATCATCCAGTAAGGGTTCAGATCTACTTTAATGCCAATATAAGAAAGGGAAATGTACAGTAATTGTATACCTAAAGCAGTCATATTTACGTTTTGGGCATCATGGATTCTCTATCAGTTTTATTTTTATTGCTTTAGTGTTCATTTGGGCTTTTTCTTAATTTCCCTTCACATTATGTCATTGTGACAGAGAGGCCCATGAGGTCAGTGGTCCTAACAATATTTTTTACCTCCTTTTATTTAAGTCTCATTATATGCCATACTGAGTAAAATGGGACCTATTATTTATTCTTATCTTCTCATATTACTTTTTTTATTTGCTAGTTGACTCATAAGGATTGAAAAAAAAATCGCACTTCTACAATTTTTTTAATTAGCTTCTCAGAAGTTAGCAATCAGTTTTCAGTTTTTTTGTGAGACAAAACACCATCATAACTTTGTTTTTGTTTTTTTTACGTTTGCTATAAACTATTTTTTGCTGTTTTCCAAAAACAGAGACTTGAAATCTGCCGGTAATTTTTGGTAGCTTGGCGGATTCGTAATCCTTAAGATTAAAATGATGTAGCCATGAATGTTTCTGTGACAGAGACTGTTGTTTAGCCTCAAATCAGATTGACTAGAGTTAATTCAAAGAAGGTGCCATGTTTGCAGCCCTACTTCATGAAAGTTTGGGTAGTACATTTTGAGGGCTAGGGAATAGTGGTCTTAGGTAAGGTTTCATCAGTAACCTTGAGGGGCATTTTAACCTCTGGTAAACTGGTTAGATACAGTATGATTATGCTGTTGTAAGCAAAACTGTCATAACTTCTGCCAATGAATATAAGTTAGAGGGATATTTGTATGTGACACTATACTATGTGTATATGTTTTGTTGAGAGTTTTTGCACAGATCATGTCATAGCAAACTTGTAGCTGAGACAGCAGTAACCAGAGCAAATGTGTTTATTTTGCCATGATGACCCACTCAGGAAAATGTTTGTCAGCAACAGGAAATGTGCAAGCATAAGAACATCATGCTTGTGAAGTCTGGTCTGTACCAAGGCTCAAAAGTTCCCAGAAAGCTAAAGCTAAAGCTATCCATTTATTTTAGGGAACAGTATGAAGTTCTGGCAGGATTTCATTACCTAAAGCAGCGGTCTTCAAACTGCGGCACGGGGTCAGATGTGGCCCATGGCTTCCTTTTCTGGCTCTTGGGGCACGATCCTTCTCACTGACTGCATTCATGGGGCACTATTCTTCCCATTGATATCAACAACGGGGGAACTAAACCTTCCAATCAAAGCAATGATAGGGCATTGTTTGTACCCACTGATGCTGGGGCATTTTCTGCTCCCACTGGGTATAGTCCGGCCCCCCCAAAGTCTAAAAGCCTGTAAACTGGCCCTTTGCTTAGAAAGTTTGGAGACTCCTGACCTAAAGACCTAATTGCTGCAGATCACTTCATAGACATGTAAGTTCTGCTCTGCCAAGCATTTTTATTCCAGAGGAGAGAGACAAGTGGAGAAGGAGGGACTGCACTGCTGGTGCTAATCAAGGGAAGCAATGAGGACAGGCTTTCTAACCTATCTGAACAGGATGTCCACCAAGGCACCCAGAGTCATGAGATCACTATCTTGTGTATAAAGGCACCTTAGAGCAAACCTATTTTTAAAATTCAAGGTTTGGCCCCAGAGTTTTAGAATTTATTAGAATCGTTTAATATGACAAAGCATTAAGTGAAAAATAACTTTTGCAAATGATTCCTGACTAGAAGCAGCAGAGCTTTTTTCCACACATGAAAATGCTAAGGCAACCTTCATTCTTCCAGCCTTGCAGGAGCCAACCAAGAATTTGACTTCATAAGAGGCACATCCTGCCCAGTCCTGATTTTCACCCAAATTACAGTTATCAAGGAGTAAGGTTTAGGAACAGAATAAGCTATCTTATGATAGCTTGTACCTCCGCTAATATGTTAGCCTCCATGCAGCTCAACAGAAGAATGGATGACAACGTAGACCTGAGCAAAAGAACAGCTGTAGAATGACTACTGTAAGTTCTACATCAGTCACAGCTGACTTGTCTTACACTGTTTAAAGGATAAGGTTGACTGAGTCTAGGTCTGCTTTAAGGCTTTGCACACATAACACATAGTGAAATTTCTTTGTGAGGGTCTTACTGTTGCCCTTGAAGATCAGTGTTCTTCTGAGTAAGGAAAGGCCACAAATGAATGAAACTGCGGCATCATACAAAATTGGATGCCACAAGCTCTGTCTATTTTAACCAGGGCTTTTTTTCTCAGAGAATAGGTGCTGGAACTCCCACTTTTTGACTCACCCCTTGTCTCCGCCCATACCCACCTCCGAGCACTGTTGCTTGGTTGCATCCCCTACCCACCTCCCAGTACCGCCCTTTTAGAGAATACAGAACCAAGTATAATTTTGTGGTTATGGAATTTGTTAATGATGACAAGAAAAGCAGTAAAATAGATCCCCTGCAGCTAGCAACAATAGACCCCCCACCAACAACAATGGACCACCCTCAACAAAATATCTACTCAGCAACAATAGACCCCCTGCAGCAACAACAGATCTCTCTGCAGCGAGCATCAATAGACCCTCCAGCAGCCAGCAACAATGAACCCCCTTCCCAACAGTAGATTCCTTCCAGTAACAGTTGACCCCCCAGCAACATAAGCCCTACCTTCAGCAACAATAGATACCCCCACCAGCAACAATCGACCATCTTGATAAATATATCACCTCCAATGACAATTGATCCCCCGGCAGCCAGCATCAATAGACTTTCCAGCGCACCCCAGCACCCCTTGCCATTACATACAGTGTTGGAGGCGCCGGAACTGCGTTCCCCCACGTTCCTGCTGAAAAAAAGCCCTGATTTTAACCCAACATGAAAGTGAATTATTGTTATGGTTATTTTTTAATAATATAAAGCAAAGACACAAGGAAATAATAACTTTTTTTCTGCTTGATGCTTTGGAAAAATCCAATTACCCCCAAGTATAATAATCCAATGGAAAAATTTTGAGACCCAGCCTGATTGAAAAGGCTCATACAGGCCTAGACTGTTAACTTTGATGTAGGGCATAATGGCTGGTGTGTGAAAGAGAACAAATAGATTTCTTTGAGCTCCTGTGAGCTGTTTATGTTTGTCACCTCAACTAGAGATTAGACAAAATGTTGCAATAGGATCACCTGTTCTGGTGACATAAGTCTAAGATGGTATATATCAGAGAGATTTCCTCTCACTTCCTGTTGTGTCTCAGGGAACTTGATACAAATATCATTGCTCCACTGGTTTAAAAATGACCCATACAGAAATATGGTTGGAATTTCAAGGATGCCGGTACTGGTAGCTAAGCAGCGCTTAGATATCTTAATGTGTCAGGGCATTACATTACCATCTTAGGCAGAAGTCATTGTCTGCATTTTGTGGTCACTATCTTAACAGATGTCCACAACCAGAGGTGCCAAACAGTTTTGCCATGCCTATGAGCCCTACAAACTCTTTCAATGCTGTCACAGCTACAGGATTGCTGATGTCTAGAATTATTATCTGAGAGTAGTATAAACTACTTGCCTTGTATCACCTGCATAAGTTTCAGCTTTGCACCCATCTTTGGCTTGCACTGTTTTTTGAATGCCATATTTTCTCTTTGCATGCCATGGTATAGTTCTTTTCCTTTGCCTAGTGCATGTCCAAGAAGCAATGTTTACATTTTTGTCTACCTCTTGGCCTGGTGTCAGCAAGTGAATGTGATTGCCTTGGACTGACGTGTCTTGCTCTTTTTTGCCCTCGGTGATGTGGGCGCTGTCTTCCGATGCATGCTTTTTCTGAATACTTCTTTGCAAGTCCAGCAGTTTCCTGCGTTCTGTAAATCGGTAAGACCCACAATATATAATGGTCTCCCCATAAGGCCATAAAATGGTTTGTATGTACGGTTCTACAAATAGGAATACTAGTGTGTACCTGTGTTATATTCTCCAGTTCACTGACATATAAGAAATAGACATGCAAAAAAACAGGGACACCCTGCAGTTAGCTAAAATCAAAGTGGTAAAAGAAAGTTTAAGTGAAACACATTTTAAACATACGTGGAAGGCATCTATCTTCTGTTTATGAGATGGTTCTTAACTTTAAACTCTACTCTTGTTAAAACATTGAAATGATATATATAATAGCCACACCAACCTGATCTCCTTTCTTTGTTCCAGTTGAAAAAGAAGGGAGACAGTGAGCCTTTCCTTCAGGAATGAGGTTCTTTGTGTCATAAAGAGTCCATTACTTTCTATATCCAAGGCAAAGTGACTGGTTCTCTTGACAACCCCTACCAATTGATATTTATCTTCCCTGCACGACCTCCACCAAACCATTTGTCTTTACACTGAGTCTAATCCCTTTTTAAGCTTAATGTTAGTCTGTGTTGAAACTTATACAAGGTTATACAACTTCCTACCCTTCTGGACCTGGCGATTGGCAAGGAACTGCATCTTAGAAGGAAGGGGAGAAACTTACATTTCCTGGAAACCAGATATTTCCAAGGGCTCAGAAAGATGAATGGAGCAGCAGGGGAGCACAATAGGATAAGTATCAGTGGTTGGGGTGGTGACCTGTAAAGAGAACCTGCACCTTTGCCCTAAATGAGCAACGCGCTTGGTCCTCTTTAAACTGAATTATCAAGGGTGACTCTTTGAACAGAATGACTAAAAGAGAAGAAAAACTGAAATAGGTTGGGTACATTCAGACATATTTCGTAAAAAGACACAACTAGAGCTGGTGTGGTGAAACGCATGATAACTAGCCACAAAGCTCTTATGCCACAAACCACACAAAAAAAACATACTAAAAGCATCAATTCCAGCACTTTACAAATGTCTAAAAACATTACAATCATTGGGGCTGCTTACCAGTATAGTAGGCCTGGAACCTGGTGCAGTATTTTTAATGATGAGCTTTCAGGTCTAAAAACCCTTTAATAGCAACACCTAAGGGTTAGATGGGTTATGATAATGAACATTTACCACCCAATTAGGTTACTGATATTCAAAATGTCAGTGCACCAAAAATTAGTATTTTCTTTAAAGCCCAACTGGATTTTCAGCTAAATAATGTACTTTCCAGGCATGTCAAAACAAAAGCTTTGCAAAGTCTTATGCCGCGTACACGCGGTCGGAATTTCTGACAACAAATGTTCGATGTTAGCTTGTTGTTGGAAATTCCTGACCGTGTGTAGGATCAATCGGACATTTGCTGTCGGAATTTCCGACAACAAATGTTTGAGAGCTGGTTCTCAAATTTTCCGACAGCAAAACTTGTCGTTAATTCCGAGCATGTGTACACAATTTCGACGCACAAAAGTCCACGCATGCTTGGAATCAAGCAGAAGAGCTGCACTGGCTATTGAACTTCATTTTTCTTGGCTCGTCGTACATGTTGTACGTCACCGCGTTCTTGATGTTAGGAATTTCCGACAACATTTGTGTGACCCTGTGTATGCAAGACAAGTTTGAGCCAACATCCGTCGAAAAAAAAAATCCATGGTTTTGTTGTCGGAATGTCCGATCGTCTTTACGCGGCATTACAGTTAAAGTCTTTTAGAAAGCAGCCATAGTCTTAGTAAAATGTCTGTGCTCTGCCAACATGCGGCAGAGAAAAACTATTACTCTGTTTGTGGAAACAGTAGTTTCTCTAAAGAGGTCTGCCATGCCGCCTACTAGAGTTCTTCAACCAGCGGGGAACATGTGCTTTGCTGTTTGCAAAGCCCACTCTGACTTGGTAGAGGGCATTTTGGATAGACCACTTTTCCATACAGAGAGCAGGGGTCTTTCTCTACAGTATGCTCACAGAGGACAGACATTTCTACTCAGGTTATGGCTGTTTTCTAATGAGGACAAACAGTAGTGCCGCGTACACACAATCGGACTTTCCAACGGGAAATGTTCGATGTGAGCTCGTTGTCGGAAAGTCCGACCGTGTGTATGCTCCATCGAACATTTGCTGTCGGAATTTCCACATACAAATGTTTGAGAGCAGGTTCTCAAATTTTCCGACAACAAAACTTGTTGTCGGAAAGTCTGATCGTGTGTACACAAGTCCGTCTCACAAAAGTTCCCGCATGCTCTGAATCAAGCAGAAGAAGCAGCACTGGCTATTGAACTTCCTTTTTCTCGGCTTGTCGTATGTCTTGTACGTCACCACGTTCCCACGTTCGGAATTTTGGGCCAACATTTGTGTATGCAAGTCAAGTTTGAGCCAACATCCTTTGGAAAAAAATCCACGGTTTTGTTGTCGGAAAATACGATTGTGTGTACGCGGCATTAGACTTTGCACACCTTTTTATGAACATGGAATATAATCTTATGGTTTTATTTGGCTTTCATAAATGTTTAGCTCAAATACACTATATTACCAAAGGTATTGGGACGCCTGCCTTTACAGGCACATGAACTTTAATGGCATCCCAGTCTTAGTCTGTAGGGTTCAATATTGAGTTGGCCCAACCTTTGCAGCTATAACAGCTTCAACTCTTCTGGGAAGACTGTCCACAAGGTTTGGAAGTGTGTCTTCCAGAAGCACATTTTGTGAGGTCAGGCACTGATGTTGGACGAGAAGACCTGGATCGCAGTCTCCGCTTTAATTCACCCCAAAGGTGTTCTATCGGGTTGAGGTCAGGACTCTGTACAGGCCAATCAAGTTCCTCCACCCCAAACTCGCTCATCCATGTCTTTATGAACCTTGCTTTGTGCACTGGTGCACAGTCATGTTGGAACAGGAAGGGGCCATCCCCAAACTGCTCCCACAAAGTTGGGAGCATGAAATTATCCAAAATGTCTTGGTACGCTGACGCCTTAAGAGTTCCCTTCACTGGAACTAAGGGGCCAAGCCCAACCCCTGAAAGACAACCCCACACCATAATCCCCCCTCCACCAAATGATTTGGACCAGTGCACAAAGCAAGGTCCATAAAGACATGGATGAGCAAGTTTGGGGTTGAGGAACTTGACTGGCCTGCAAAGAGTCCTGACCTCAACCCGATAGAACACCTTTGGGATGAATTAGAGCGGAGACTGCAAGCCAGACCTTTTCGTCCAACGTCAGTGCCTGACCTCACAAATGTGTTTCTGGAAGACACACTTCCAAACCTTGTGGACAGTCTTCCCAGAAGAGTTGAAGCTGTTATAGCTGGAAAGGGTGGGCCAACTCAATATTGAACCCTACGGACTAAGACTGGGATGCCATTAAAGTTCATGTGCCTGTAAAGGTAGGCGTCCCAATACTTTTGGCAATAAAGTGTATGTCTTTATTCAGTTTTAATTATTACAGCTACAAAACATTAACAAAACAATACAGTGGTTGGTCATGAGTGACAATTTAAACAAAGAGGGAAGGGGGGGGGGGGGGTGGAAAAGGGAAGAAAAAGGTAGGGAGAAAAAGGGAAAGAGAAGTGCAAAAGGAAAATTGTCAAACCCTAATGTACTGTACTTGCACATTGAGGTTGTAATTATTCAATGATAGAGTCATATCCTTTTAACAGAAGCCACAATAGTTGGATCATCGAAAAAGGTTGGGGGGGACAGGTGTGGAATGCCATCTAAGTGTATTGGAGAAAGAGTTTAGTGATTAGCGTCTCATCAAAGCCTTGAAAGAATTAGGTTGCATGTGGACCCAGCAGCAGGTCCAAGAGGTGTCATGAGGGCTTTAATATATTACGTTAATATTTTATTTCTTAACTATATTATAATTTAATATACATACTTGGGAAAAAAAAAGACAGAGAAACCTAGAAGAATAGTTACAGACGCGTAGGTGTTCATAGAATGAGATTTTTAAGAGAGCCCTTGATAGAAAGGTTCAAGCCTCTCTATATAAAAAGGATTTACTGTTCATAGCGATATGAAGGACTGTGAGATTAATACCCCCTGAAAACACGCACACGTATTCTGGTTGCGTTTTACTATGTAATGTGTACAGAAGCACAGTATCAATTCTGCTCTGAGCACCAGCCAACACTTGATAGATTAAAACAACCAGTTTCTATTTGTGGGATCTCACTACTATTACTAACCAAATCACATATCTATTTCTACTGTATGGATATTAATTAACCTTGGCAGCTGAGAGGCTGGTATATCTGTGTGATGTAAAAACCCAAGAACTGTTATTACTTATCCCATTGCAGGGATGCAGCACATTAAGAATTATGTGAAGACCCTTGAAAGCCGGAATAATAGCCATGTGCTTTGGGGTCTCCAACCTCAAGTCTGTATTGCAGGCTGGAGGTCAGCAAGGCTGCCTACTAACACAGTGATTTTTGACAGTAATGAAGCGAAGCAAGAGATCGTGCCGGACGTTGATGTCTGGGATATCCTTCGTAAGGCCCCACCATCCGAGTACGAGAAGATTGCCTTCCAGTATGGTATCACTGATCTGCGTGGACTGCTGAAACGTCTGAAGAAGATGAAGAAGGAGGAAAAGAAGAGCGAAGGTAAGGTGGCAGTGAAAGAACCCCACCTAAGCTATGTTTGTTTTTAGAGGCAGGGGAGGTCGAGGGCTGGGTAGCATTTGACCCCCGAGTCCGTACAAATAATATATGTTGGGCAGGTGGCCATGAGTGAAAATACTCACCCATTCATACCATAGTTAGAGTAGGACCTGCAGTTAGCGACAGCTGCCGGGCGTTTTAAATCTATCTGCTTTCTGTCCAGATCTTCGATTTTCAAGCATCAACTTTCTTTGCAGCTCTGAGATTATATTTGACTGAATGCAGAGAGCTGCAAAGTAAGTCAGTGCTGGGAGAGTGTAAAACTTGGTTGTGCTATTATAAAAGGAAGCTGAATAATAAAAATGATTTGTGATGATGACATGCTATTTTATTTAGGTGAGCCTATGATTTTTTCAAACAGTAGCACAGCCATCTTGTTTAGCTCCGGAAGATTTACACCCCTTCACGACCAGGCCATTTTTTGCTATACGGCACTGATATTTTAACTGACAATTGCGCGGTCATGCAATGCTGTAAATAAATTAAATTGGTGTACTTTTTTTAATCACAAATAGAGCTTTCTTTTGGTGGCATTTGATCACCACTGGGTTTTGTTTTGTTTTTTGCGCTATAAACAAAAAAAAAACCCGACAATTTTGAAAAAAACAACAATATTTGTTACTTTCTTCTATAAAAGATGGACAATAAAAACATTACAAAAAAAAACAATTTCTTCATAAATTTAGGCCAAAATGTATTCTGCTACATAAGTTGGGTTAAAAAAATCCCAATAAGCGTATATTGATTATTTATATATATATATATATATATATATATATATATATACATATACTGGAATGTTTATTTATTTTTTATGCTAGTAATGGCGATCAGTGAATGGTGATCAGCGACATAGCGGGACTGCCATATTGCGGTGGACAATCTGACACTAACTGACCTTTTTGACACTTTGTGGGAGCCAGTGACATCAATACAGTGATCAGTGCTTAAAATTTGCACTGTCACTGTACTAATGACACTGGCTGGGAAGAACATCTAAGGCGATCAAAGGGTTAAATGTGTGCCTAACCAGTGTTTTTGTGTGTACAGTGTGGTGCCTTTACCACAGGATGTGCTGGACTTTATTTCCTGCCTTGCACGGAATAAAAGCACATCCCCGCTGACAGGACGGAGCTATGCATTGTTTACATGTGCAGAGCTCTGTCCAGACTCTCTCCTCGACGATCAGTGGCTGCCGGTGGTCATCCATTGACCGGCACCCGCTGAGTGGCTTCTGCTGTGACTAATCACAGCAGAAGCGGCACATGGGCGTGTATATATACGTGATTCTGCACAGAACGGCTGCCCTGTAGCAGTAAATTCGCTGTAGGGCGGCTGGTTAGTGTCCTTCATTGTTTACAATTAATATCTTACAAAACATTTTACCATATACAAAGTACTGTGTAAAGATTTTAGGCAGAAAAAATGCTGTACATTAAGAATGATTTTTAAAAAAGTGTTAATAGTTTATTTTTATCAATTAACAAAATCGAAAGTAAATGAACAGAGGAGAAATCCAAACCAAATCAATATTTGGTGTGACCACGCTTTGCATCAATTCTTCTAGGTACACTTGCACACAGTTTTGATTGAACCTGGCAGGTAGGTTGTTCCAAAAATCTTAGAGAACTAAGCACATATCTTCTGTGGATGTTGGCTGCCTCAAATCTTTCTGTCTCTTCATGTAATCCCAGACAGACTCGATGGTGTTGAGATTGGGGCTCTGTGAAGGCCAAATCATCACTTCCAGGACTCCTTGTTTTTCTTTACACTGAAGATAGTTCTTAATGACATTCGCTGTAAGTTTGGGGTCGTTTTCCTTTTGCAGAATAAATTTGGGACCAATCACACACCTCAATGATCGTATGGCATGTTGGGAAAAGTATCTGCTGGTATTTCGCAGCATTTCTCAGCCAAAGTCCTTAAGAACTATCTTCAGCGTAAAGAAGAACAAGGAGTCCTGGAAGTGAGGGTTGACCCCCACAGAGCCCTGATCTCAGCATCATCGAGTCTATCTGCGGATACATGAAGAGACAGAAGGATATGAGGCAGCCGACACCCACAGAAGATCTGGTTAGTTCTCCAAGATGTTTGGAACAACCTACCTGCCGAGTGCCTTCAAAAACTGTGTGCAAGTGTACCTAGAAGAATTGATGCTGGTTTGAAGGCAAAGAGCGGTCACACCAAATTTTGTTTTGATTTAGATTTTTCTTCTGTTCACTCACTTTGCATTTTGTAAATTGATAAAAATAAACAACTAAATATATATTTTTGAAAACATTACTGTACAGCATTTCTTCACACCTGCCTAAAACTTCTGCAGAGTACTGTATGCAAAATAAACTAAGCTCTCTACCTACGCTTACCATGGTCACCAATTACTGTGCACACTTTACCCTGGGGAAACTATCCCTAACATGAGAGAAGCAGTTGGTTGTATTTTCTTCTCAGGTCAAAAAGTTCCCTGTCCTCCCCACTTTTGAAGTCCTTGTGTGTCATTTTCTGTTGACATCTGCGATTTTCTGTTGACATCAGATTATCCACAAAGGCTCTAGCAGTATGTGCAATGATAGGAGGTGATAGCCGGATGGACTCTAAAAGTCTGGATAATCACCCCAAGGCAGCCAAGGAAAGTATAGTTTTACACGTAACCTGACATAATCTCCCATCACCATGTTAGAACTGGTGTTTCTTTAAAGGCTCCAGGAAATTAATGCACATTACCAATTCCTGCATGTAAAAGAAGCCAATGTGTTGGAGAATGTTCATCGTGTTGGAACTTCAGAGTCTCGAAGACTAAAGTCTTTTAGTTTCTGGTTTAGATATCAAATAGTTGGGTTAGTACAAGTTCATCTATCGTAGCAAAAAAATACAATTTCTGTCATCTGCACCATGGCTGAGGTTGTGTAAGGGGTCTTTGCACAGAAATTTTACTTTTTGTTGGCTGACCAAAGCTGTCTCATTGGTCCACTAGCTTTCCTGAAGAAACTAGATCCAGCCTACCAAATTGATAAGGGATCAAAGATGAAGCTGGTTGTGGAAGTGGCCAATCCGGATGCAGAAGTGAAATGGTTGAAGAATGGCCAGGAGATTCGTGTCACTGGAAGGTGAGTCTTCACTCACTATACCAATACCTAAAAATGTTCAGGAATAATGGAAGAATTTGTGCTTTTCCTGTAAGTGGTGTAGAAGATAATGTAATGGTGTCTGGGTATAGCAATATACATCAAACCAGAGGTAGATAATGTAGGATTTCTTGATGAAAGTTCTGAGGAAGCCAATTTCTTTTTTTCTCTTTTTTTTTTTGTTCCATAAAGTTTTTGTTGAATTTTTTTCAAATATATAACATTATAACTCCAGAAAGAGCGGGAAGTGGTACATTGTAAAAAAAGAAGAAAACCAGAGGAGACAATTTTCACAACTTAAAGGACTCACAAAGCGCCAAACCTTCCCACTACAGATTTAGTAGAGGGCAACTCAAACTTGACACTAAGGATGAATGAAATTGAGAGGTTTTATTTCCATGAAAATATAGTAAAAATTGGGCAATATCATCAAATTTTCACTTTTTTTGGCAAAATACATTGTAGTCTATAAAAAAGGTTACCTTTATGTATTTTTTGGTTGTGGTTTTAAGGGTTAAGTGGCTCCTGAGGTCTACAAAAATACCTTTCAACTATTCTGGACCTGTTCTTGTGCCAAAAAAGTCCCCCAATTAGACTCATTAACATTTTTTTTCACAGAAAGGGAAAACAAAAATGAAATTAAAAAGTTGAAAGCGACAGTACACAAATACCCACAAAAGAACAGGAAGCAACACAATTACAAAGAATACTACATTAAATAAGCTAAACTACCAAAAATACATCCTGTCATTAAAGAAAAAAATAGATTTTATATAAGCAGCTCAATGAGACAAACTGAGAGAATCCTCTTTAACAAAATTTTGCTGATGACAAAATTGGTAATTTTCCAGCCAAATGATTTTAGATGAAATCACTCTGTTCTTCCCTAAATAGTAAATATACCATAACGTATATATCATAACAGAGTACAACACAGCAAGCAGAACACTATTTTGAATATGTCATTTATATGACTTTTTTGGCACAAGAACAGGTCCAGAATAGTTGAAAGGTATTTTTGTAAACCTCAGGAGCCACTAAACCCTTGAAACCACAGCCAAAAAATACATAAAGTTAACCTTTCTTATAGACGTCAATGTATTTTGCCAAAAAAGTGAAAATTTGATGATATCTCCCAATTTTTACTATATTTTCATGGAAATAAAACCTCAATTTCATTCATCCTTAGTGTCAAGATTGAGTTGCCCTCTACTAAATCTGTAGTGGAAATGTTTGGCCTTTTGTGAGTCCTTTGAGTGGTGAATATTTCTAACAGGTATCATGACTTCATATCATACCTACCAAATCAGCAGATAAGTCATAATCAGTTCTTTGTTTTTGCTCACCCTCAAGTTGTCAAGATTCCAATTTATCATTATTTGCTTTTAGCAGAAAAAATATAGAACCCAATATAATGAGTCCTGGCATCGCAATGATCTGGTAATTTCAAAATGGTTTTGGCATTTGGTTTGAGGTCCATACCCTAAGCGTCATGTCACATGGGCAATCCCGACGGTAACAGCAACTCGTCATTGTTAAGACTGCTAATAAACCACTTGCCACTCTCTATGGAAACATACCTCGCTAGCCAGGTCAACAACATGTTGCTTCCTCACCGGGGCCAGTGATTCCACAGAGATGAGTAGAAGGCTCTCCTAGGTGACTTTGCTGCTGGCGTTGTGTAGCTAGTAGCAGATTTGCCCATATGACATCATCCTAAGGCTGAATATCTTTGGTCTTCTGTCCTGACCACTATTCCTTGTATAAAGACCCCCCTCTTAAGTCTTATATCCAAAACAATCGCCTGGTAGATATTGTATAAGTGAATAAAGTATGTGGATAAGAATGCAATGTTTGTTCTTATGTAGATACTTTCATATTTTGCATAATTTTGTATATACAAATATTACTATAACTTTACATGCTATGTTGCATATTTGTTCTGCATTTTGTCTTTTTTATATCAAGCTTTCACTCACATTTTCTTCTTTCCATGTATGATTTTTACTTACTATGTCATCATGAACTTTTGTGGACCTGGGGTGTGAACATGGAATCTTCAGCAAGTAAGTGTTCATAAATTTTCTTTATTTTTTAATTTGTGAGATGTGTAAAAAATCAAGCTGGATTTAATCCAGTAATAGGAATAAAAACATTAATCCCCCAAAAATGTTATTGTTCATATTATGTATTGATCATACTATAACACGTTTTATTTGGCACTTCTGGTTCCTATGTCTTGATGGAGAGATTTCCCTTTATTCCCTGGTCAAGAGTTAATAAAAATGATTACAATATAAGTAAAATCCCATTTTAGAGATCAGACACCAAAACAAGTGTCCCTGTTGGATTATTCCACCCAGTCCCTGTTCTGGTGACAACTGTATATTTATATTTTATTTTTTATAACTTTCTGTCGTGATGACAATGTTCGCCTTATCTTAGCATGGACACAGACAGAAATAAAAACCTGGCAGGGGTTCTAAATCTCCCCTACTCTATGCAAAACCACAAAACACTGGTTTTAGATACTCTTTACAATATGTAGGTAACACTATTGGTGTTAAGAAAGATCTAGAAAAATTGATATCTATAAATGTATAGTTGATTAACTTTATAAATGTATTTACATGTCATTATTTCATTAACAAATCCAAAAAATAGAGGATTGTTTCTCTTCTAAGGATTGTGAGTTTATTAGCTCTTACATAGGAGTTGATTTACTAAAGGCAAATGGACTGTGCACTTTGAAAAGTGCATTTGCCCTCTGCAAGTGCAGTTGCTCCAGAGCTTAAAGCGGGGGTACACCCACACCGCCAAAAAAAAAAAAAAAAAATTAAAAGCCAGCAGCTACAAATACTGCAGCTGCTGACTTTTAATACATGGCCACTTACCTGTCCCAGGGTCCAGCGATCTCGGCAGGGGACACTGAGAACTCGCTCGGTTCTCGGCAGCTGCCGCCGCCATCCTAGGTGAGGGAATCAGGAAGTGAAGCGTTGCGGCTTCACTTCCCGGTTCCCTACTGCGCATGCGCGAGTCACGTTGCACGTCCCTAGTGGTCCCCGCTCTCTCCTGGGAGCTGTGTGTTCCCAGCAGACAGCGCGGTGGGGACGGGAAGAGGCATAGACTCCCATGGGAGTCTATGCCGGAAGTGGGTGCAAATACCTGTCTTAGACAGGTATCTGCACCCCCCTCCCCCCTGAAAGGTGCCAAATGTGACACTGGAGGGGGGGAGGGTTCAGAAAAGCGGAAGTTCCATTTTTGTGTGGAACTCCGCTTTAAATTAGGTAAGGTTTCACTTTGCAAAGAGTACCCAATCACGTGCAGGGAAAATAAAAAAACAGCATTTTTGCTTGCACGTGTTTGGATGACGGAAGTCAGCAGAGCTTCTGCTCATTTACTAAGCTCTGGGGTAACTGCACTTGCAGGGGGCAACTGCACTTTGCAAAGTGCACAGTCTAATTGCCTATATAGTAAATCAACCCTATACAGCTTAATGTGATCCTGTGCTCTGGTCATGTAGGCTGTAGGACAAAGCAATAGGTTTACTTTAATGCAACCCCCATCAGCTGTCTGCACATGCCTCTGGTATATTGCCTAAACTATGTATGTGGATTCTCCTCTATGTTTTTGAGTTTCGGTGTTTCCGTTAAAGAGTAATTGGTAATGCTGAAGGCAAACAAAGACATATTAGACAACTGTGCACTTCCAACCTTGAGGCAACAGTTTGGGGAAGACCCTTTTCTGCTGCAGCATGACTGTGCCCCTGTGTACAAAGCCATCTCTATAAAGATGTGGTTTAATGAGTGGTGTAGAGGTACTTGAGACATCCAGACCTCAGCCCTGTTGAATATGTTTTGGAATAAAATAGAATGCCCTTTGTGAGCCATGTCTTCTCTTTTGGCTCTGTATGAAAGGTCTACTAGAAGAAAAGGCAAAAGGGCAGTTGGTTTTAGAATGGGATGTCCAACAAGCTCACGCAGGTGTGTTAGTCTGTCCTTTTAATCTTCTGCTCCTTTTTGCTGCTGGAAGCAAGGAGAAGAAGCTCTTTGCAAGCTCTAAGTTACATACAGTTGGTTCATATTTGTCCTTCAACAATGCAGTGTAAGGAAACCATGTATTTCTATGGTTAATAAGAGTATAACCAGTCAGATGTTGAGAGAGGACTGACAAAATAGGTGGGATGACACTGGGTTTAAATGAAAGAACACACATTACTATGGAGCATTGTAAAATATTCAGACAAAGGTTGTGTTTTCCACATTCTTGTCAGTGAATTTTTTACTCACCTACATTTCTTTACATTGTCAAGGTACATCTTTGAGAGTATTGGCAACAAAAGGATCCTGACCATTAACAACTGTTCCCTGGCAGACGATGCCGCTTATCAGTGTGTGATTGGAGATGAGAAATGCTTTACTGAACTGCTTGTCAGAGGTTTGTATCATTGAAAGATACATTTCAAACGTTATTTTCTAATGGCTAGTTCACCAAAATACCAGTTGAATCATCTGTTGCCTTTATTTCTGTGGGAGTTTTAACTGTAGTGTAGAGACTTGGACCAAACGATTTCTCTCCAGGGTCGTGGGTCAAAGCCGTTCCTCACCAGGAGATGTGGCTTTACCCTAGATTCCTGGCTGTATTGAGGATTGTGAGTCCAAACCATTTCTACTACAGAGTCTAGGCAGTAGTGTACTGTGTTGGACCAAATAACTTCTCTCTAGGAGTCAAGGGTGTAGTGAGGCTTGTGGGTCCTAACCATTTTTCCTTGGCTGTAGTGTAGAGTTTTGAACCACACCATTTCTCTCCAGTAGATCAGGCTATAGTGAAGAGCATGAGTCCAAAACATTTCTCTTTCAGAGCCTTGGCCGTAGTGTGGCATGTTGGGCCAAACCATTTCTCCATGTAAGTCATAGCTATCATGAAAGGGTTGGACCACGCATTTCTTCTCAGGAGGCCTGGTTGTAGTGAGGCATATGGTCTAAATTATAGTGTCCATTTATTTCTTGTTTAGCTTTAGGTTGAGTGAGTAAAATAGAAAAAAAAGTTGACGCAAATTATTGTAGTTTTCCTTTAAAATAATGTTAATATGGCTTTTTGGCTGACCTAGTTGTAATCATTTGTACCCATGCTTCCTTTTACATTTTTTTCAGCTGTTATATTGTATCTTAATCTATTTACTAGGCCACCTTACCTCATTAGAGCATTTTTCCAAAATGCATGGGGGTTGATTTCCTAAAGCAGGAGAGTGTCCAATCTGGTGCAGCTGTGTATAGAAACCAATCTGCATTCAGGTTTTAGCTCCCTGTCGCACCAAATCCGACTTTGAAATTGCATGACTTCACTGGAAATCGCACAATTTCAAAACCGCATGTCAGTGCGACTTCAGGTGTGACTTGGCTGACATCTGTGAGCTTTCATGCACAGACGTCTATGCAAGTTTTACTTGAAATTGGCAAAAATAGTGCAGGAACTTCTTTTTCAAATCGGTGCAGCACCGCAAAGTCGGCGTCACACTGATTTGAACACTTATTGCCAACAATAGGGTGTGACTTTTCATGCGATTTGACAAGTCCAAATCAACCGGGGGCTTATTGTCAAAGCTTGATTGAATAAACTGGAGTTAGAATCTGAGTGGCAACCATGCACAGCTGCACCAGATTTTGCACGCTACAGTTTTACTAAATCAACCCCATACTGTATAACCATCATCTAAATTTATTTGGTTTAGCATTTTAAATTTTGTTTTGATATAGTGACGCTGGACTGAAAAAAGTACATATATATATATATATATATATATATATATATATATATATATGTATGTATAAAGTCCAAGGGGTGAGGTGCACGCCAGTCACAGTAGATTGTGCTTAGCAATCAAGCCTTCCCACGGGCTTCGATATAGAGAAAATTCAGATGGGATTGCGGCACAATATATACATATATATATATATATATATATATATATATATATATATATATATATATATAAAAATATATATATATACATAGATAGATAGATAGATAGATAGATAGATAGATAGATAGATAGATAGATAGATAGATAGATAGATAGATAGATAAAAGACCATATATATATATATATATATATATATATATATATATATATATATATATGACCATTTTTTTAATTAAAAAAGTATCTAAAAAATGTAAGTATTAAAAATTTAAGTATCAATGTTAAAAAAGAAATATAAAAAGAGCGACACTGTCGCAAAACCCACATTGCCTTTATCAGACACCATATCACATCCAGTAATAGTTAATAGATAAATATGTGTGAGACTCCCAATAGCATAACATAGGCTGCCTGCACACAGCTCCAGCCATATATAAAAAAAAATCCCATTTACACTGTACAGGCCACAGCACCCTTATGAATGAGCCTCATTCACACACAGAGCTTTATACAATACAGTTTTATCTTTTAGATTTAGCAGGGACTTTGTAATTTATGTGCTAAAAATACACTCACGCCACCTCTGTGAATAAGTGCAGCTTCTGTCCCAAACCTATTCAGTTATGCAATGCTCAACAATATGTACCCACAACAGTAAAATACTTAGTATGTAAATAGGGCTTGCCTATATAATATTTATAATGTGACATACATAATTCAAAGAAACTTATAAGGCTCCATTCAAACTTGTGCGACTTGCCATTCAACTTTGGACATCAAAGTTGCATGACAAATTGTTCCCCATGTTTCCAATGATATCCATTCATATATGCAGGATTTAAAGTTGCAGCAACTTCAAAGTAGTTCATGCACTACTTTGGTCCGACTTTCATGCAATTTGAGGGCCATAGACTTCAATGTTAACCCTCAGAAGCTTCATGAAAGTCATACCTTTACAGTGGTTTTTTGCAGCTATGTAGAATTGCCACACTTGTGAATTTAGATATATCAATGGAGGGGGGTTTTTTAGACAGAAAAGAGGTAACACGCCTATATAAAAACTGACTTGTATTAGGAAGATTGTATTTAGCCAGCAAGGAATCTAATGGCTTGGGTAATGCTTTGCAAAATGCTTTGAGGATTTTTTCTTTAGCTTCAAAAAAGTGAATTCTCAGCAACACGTCTCAGGGAATTTCAGGGGACAAGAAGGACGGTTTAGGTATTCTATGTATTCTGTCGATAGTGAGGTCCGCCGAAGACAATGATGGGATAACTGCTTTAAAGAGGTCTCGAGCGAAGTGAGGAAGTTGATGCGAAGAAATGGATTCAGGGATCCCACAAATTTTTTAATTGTATTCGGTGGGAGTGATCTTCAAGGTCGGCCAATTTCAATTGGATTTTTGAGATGATATCTTGTGAAGAATGAGAGTCCACAAATTCAGGAAGACGTGACTTTGCACATCCTTGTCTCCACTTGGTGGACCCTGTCCTCCAGGTCTTGCACTTCTGCTCTGCACTGTTGGATGCATGAGACCATGTCTGACTGTAGCAAGGATCTTAATGACATCAGCATCTCTTTCAGTGTGATATCTGATATGGGCTGGCCCATGGTTGGAAATTGGGCTATAGGATCAGAGAGGGTACAATGATTGACCCATATTCAGTGCAGAGTAGCTATCGTCAGTGGCTTCAGGATTCATCCTTGGCTTTGATTTGATAGGGCTTCTGGTTGATGGGGAAGCTGTAGGAGAGCTGGGGTCGCTTAATTGTGAGTCCACTGAAGCAGCAGCGGCGCATGCATTCCCCCCTGTTGTGTCTGTGTATTCCAGCGAGTCAGACACAAGAGAACAGGCCATTTTGTTGAAGCCCGCGGGACATTGCAGGGAAGAAGTCGTGCAATTTCAATGTGTGCGGATGGTCTTGGAGGCGCCTCCTCATGTTGGGCAGTGCAGCGGGTCAAGAGGAGGCCAGGGAGAGTGTCAGCAGTCGTAGATCACAGCCTCCGGCAGGTGTAGCGCTGTTGATTTCCCCGTACAGAGCAAAGCTCTCTGCTTAGGTGGCCATGTTGGTGGGCGGTCGCCATGCCCCCCTTATTTTCGGATTTTTTAATGTACGAATTTATGAATTGCGATCATAACAAATGACCTGAAAAACAAAAAAAACGAATAAAATGAAAATGAACACATTTTTCGTCAGTGCACATGTCTAGTAAAAATTCCCACTCACCAGACAATATTGATGCTATTGTCCTACGACAAGCAGGAGTCAAAAATGCTTAAGTGGTCCCTGTGTCCCAGGTAGGCTCTCTTCATTCACCCTGAAGGCGTCCATTGATGCATTGAGTCCCCTGGAGGGTGAGGAATATTTATTGGAGATGTCTGGATATACACCCAATGGCTTAAGGTGTATAAGCACCTTTTCCACACTCAAGGGCTGCTCCTCTTAAGTTATGTTGTGTTTGTGTCCGCTAATAATGATTTTTGTGTATTTTTAGCTAAAATATTGTTTTGATTTTTTGGAGGGGGGGGGTACCTGTCAGGTAGGCTGTAAGGAGCACCATGATTTCTAACAGCAGCCCTGCCTGATGTCATAAAACAATGATCACTGCTTCCGGCTATAGCTAGCCGTTAGTGATTATATGAAAGAAAAAACAGACAGGCTTAATTATACTGAAGTCGGCCAATAGATCGACTTTGGTGCAACCAGTCTACCAAAGATGGATCGAAGATGTGTCCGGTCCCGCTGAACTTGCTTCATTTCGATCTATCTATGGCCAGCTTAAGATTTTCTTGAGGCCATTATAAATGGTCTGTTTTGGAAAACACTAGGAGCTAATACCATTCAACCAAGGCAACATTTAATGTGCATGCAGTTAAAGGACATTATCTTTTTCCCACTATACTGGCAAATAAAATAATACAGCTTTGTTACTAAACAAAAATGTTTCATCTGAAATTGGGCTTTATTTAAAATGGACATAAAGTAATTTCAGGAATACACAAACTGAACAGCAGCCTGTAAATTGTAAGAAATCTAACCTGTCCTTTTTACTTTCAGAGCCCCCTATACTGGTCTTGCGACCACTGGAAGATCAGGTGGTGGTGGTGGGAGAGAGAGTGGAATTTGAGTGTGAAGTATCAGAGGAAGGTGCACAGGTGAAATGGTGAGTTGATTACTATTGAGAGCAGAAACAGTTCCAAGCTGACCGGTTAAAAAATAAATAAATAAATATATATATATATATATATATATATATATATATATATATATATATATATACAGTATAAATATATTTTATAAGTGGTCACATAATCTCTGTTCTCAGCTGTATAAGGGGCTTCGAGTGGGGTTGAGAAACAGCAGTACACTGGTCTTCCCAGTGAATGGTTGTGCAGGACTTCATGTGAGCACAGGTCTTGCCCATTGGAGGACGGGCAGGCTGTTCTCCCAGCATAGCCAGAAAACTGACCATGATGGGATGGATGTGCTCCCATGCCTAGCTTTGGTCAGTTTGAAATAGAAAAGCAGGGAGACTGCCATGATCACTGGGTATTTCAGAAAAGACATAGACAAGTAAGACATACAAAGAGAACAGGACACTATTTAACACAAGTACATGGTACAACAGACACATATCAGGACTATGAAATGTCGGGGTAACATATCCTTTAACTACTTCCGGATCGCCCACCGCACTTATACTGCGGCAGGGTGGCCCGGCTGCGCGAAACAACATACTTGCACGTTGTTTGCGACTTCCAGGTATGAGACGCATGCGCTGCCGGCAAGCCACTCCTGCTGTGATTGAACACAGCTGGAGCCAATCAGCGAGTCCGGCGGCCGCGATGGCTGCCGGCCACCCGTGATCGTTCAGAGGAGAGACAGAACAGCAGTCTGGCTATGTAAACAAGGCAGAACGCCGTTCTGTGAGGGAGGAAAATGGAGATCCTGTGTTTCTGCTAAGCAGAAACGCGGATCTCTGTTTTCCTCTAGGGCATCCACCCCCCCACACAGTTAGAAAGCACTCCCTAGGAGCACACTTAACACTTGATCGCTCCTGATGTTAAGCCCTTCCCTACCAGTGTCATTTATACAGTGGCAGTGCATTTTTTTTAGCAATGATCACTGTATTGGTGTCACTGGTCCTCATAAAGTGTCGCTTTCCACCAGGCGAGGGGCAGCTGGTGCAATCTGACTTGGAACAAATTTTGCGATTTGACTGCACCAACAAGCCCACCTCCGTGCTCTACGCACATCTCCTCCGGGTCTCATCTCCTGAGTTGTCCAGGCTCCGTCAGCAATGGGGCCAAGACATTCCGGAGCTAGACTCCGAGGACTGGCAGGATATATGGGACTTTCCATTTAAAATGCTGGTTTCCTTGAGAGATCGCCTTATTCAGTACAAGATTGTTCATAGAGCATATCTCACTCCCGCTCGGGTGCACAAGATGAGGTCCTTCCTTTCCCCGGAGTGCTGGCGGTGTGATCACGCTCCAGGGGACTACATTCACATCTTCTGGTCCTGCCCGGTAATTTCAATATTTTGGTCACAAATTCTTATGGAGGTGAATGAACTACTAAGTATCTCTATTGTCCCATCCCCAAGAATATGCTTGTTGGGACTGGTGGAGGACCTGGTACCCAGGGTTGCTGAGAGAACCCTGTTGGGTCTCTTGCTGTTCTACGCCAGGAAATCCATTTTCCTATGCTGGAAGCGGAAAGCTCCTCCCTCTATAGGTCTATAGAAAACGCTTGTCAATGATGTGATACCCCTATACAAAGATACCTATATTCATAGAGGCTGTCCAAAAAAATATGACAGGGTCTGGTCTAAGTGGTTGGCGGAACCCTCCACTGCTGCAGCAGACTAGGAGGTTTCTCGCTATCTGACGACCTCCCTTGAAGCCCTGATAAACCAACCCTTGCCAGCACAGTAACTTAGGTGAGCTAGGTAACTATTAACCTACCCCTGGAGCATGAGCCAGGCCCGCACATGGATGATGGTATATTCTACTGTAGTTGTCGCAAATAATCTAACATTTCTTGGTTCCGTTATGCTGACTTGCGACCCCTGTGTGGGTCCCACTCCTGATGTTAGCCAAATGTTGGCTGTACTGTTGTATGTTTGTTTTGTCTATGTGTTTGTTATACGCAAAAAAAAGTGTCAGATTTGTCTGCCGCAATGTCGCAGTCCCGCTAAAAATCGCTGATCGCTGCCATTACTAGTAAAAATATTTTTTTTAAAAGTCCATAAATCTATCCCATAGTTTGTAGACGATAACTTTTGCGCCAACCAATCAATATACGCTTATTGGGATTTCTTTTACCAAAAATATGTAGCAGAATACATATTGGCCTAAACTGGTAAAATAATTAGATTTTTTAATTTTTTTTATTGGATATGTTTTATAGCAGAAAGTAAAAAAATAGGATTTTTATAACAGCTTATCTGTAAAATCCTTTTCTTGGATTACATCATTGGACACAGAGCCTAAGTAATAACTTAATGGGTATATAGGCACCTTCAGGTGATGGACACTGGTCTACCCAATCCAGGAAGTTCACTCCCTATATAACCCCTCCTCCTATCAGGAGTACCTCAGTTTTTGTAGCAAAGCAATATACTTAAACCCCAAAAGAGGGGAGGGACCTCTGTGTCCCATGATGTACTCCAAGAAAAGGATTTTACAGGTAAGCTGTTATAAAAATCCTATTTTCTTTATCGTACATCATGGGACACAAAGCCTAAGTAATAACTTAATGGGACTTTCCATAGCAATGCTACTTGAGAGGAGGGAGACACAACTCGGAGGGTACCAACTGACTTGAGGACTTATACTGCTGCCTGCAGCACACTGTGCCCAAAGGCGATATCCTCATACCTCCTTACATCCACTTGATAAAACTTGGTGAATGTATGTAACTGAAGACCAAGTTGCGGCCTTACAGATCTGAGTCTGGTGATGCACTGCCCAAGAAGCACTAACTGCCCTGGTAGAACTAACTGCCCTGGTAGAGTGCGCCTTGACTTGAAAAGGGGGAATCTTACCCCTTAAATTATAAGTTTGAATTATAACTTGCCGAATCCACTTAGCGACAGTGGATTTTGATGCTGCCTGTCCTTTCTTAGGACCCTCTGGCAAAATAAATAAGACATCAGTCTTACGAATCTGAGCTGTCTTTAAATAGACTTTCACGGCTCTCGCCACATCAAGATAATGTAGTGACTTTTCTTCCCTGGAACATGGTTTTGGAAAAAACTATGACAGGACAATATCTTGGTTCAGGTAAAAACCTGAGACCACTTTTCACAAAAAGTCTGGACGAGGGCGTAACACCACTCTGTCCTCATGAATAATCAAGTATGACTCTTTACAAGAAAGAGCAGCCAATTCCAAAACCCTCCTTGCTGAGGATATAGCAACCAAGAATACCAACTTCCTTGTCAGAAGGACTAAGGGAATATGTTGTAATGGCTGTTTTTGTAACACTGACAAAACTAAGTTCAAGTCCCAAGGGTTCAAAGCAGGTTTGACTGGCGGATTAAGCCGCATCACCCCTTGCATAAAACCCCGGACTAAAGAATGTGAAGCAAGCGGTCTTTGAAATAAGACCGATAAAGCTGAGACTTGGCCTTGAATAGTACTCAAGGCCAATTTCATCTCTACCGCTAATTGTAGAAAGGCAATAATTCTGCCTATGATATATCTCCGATGGTGCCAACCCTTGGATTCACACCAGGAAACATAAGCCCTCCAGACCCTACAATATATAGTTCTGGAAGCTGGCTTCCTTGCATTAATCAGGGTAGAGATAACTTACCCGGAAAGCCCACGTTTCTTCAGCATGTGGGTTTCAATAACCAAGCCGTTAAATTTAGAGACCGTAAAGTAGGATGGAATATCGGCCCCTGTTAGAGTAGGTCTGGTCGTAGTTTGGGGGGGACCATGGCCCTTCCACTGCCATCTTTAGGATTTCTGCATACCATGACCTTCTGGGCCATGCTGGTGCTACCAGAATTACCGGCTTTCTTTCCAGCTTGATCCTGCAAAGAAGTCGAGGCAGCAACTGAATAGGGGAAATGCATAGATCAGTGAGAACTGATCCCACGGGGTCACCAACGCATCTGTTCCGCATGCAAGTGGATCCCTTGTCCTGGACACAAAATTAACTAACTTCATGTTGAATCTGGACGCTAGATGATCTACGTCCAGAGTCCCCCATCTTTGGCAAATAGCCCAAAAGATGTCGGGTTGAAGTGCCCCACCCTCTTCGTAAACCCGCCCCCTCCTTTTCATTTGAAAAAATATTCCCGTGCGAAGCGCGGGCGGCTTCCAGGTCCTCAGACCCAGCACGAGGGGGGGGGGGGCAAAGCCCATTTACACAGCAGGCAGAAGAAACAACTTTTGATGCAGAGAAAACGGGACCTCCGCACCCCTCGCGGAGGGGGGGGGGGTATTACAAGGGGGGTACAACCACAGCTGTCTCCCTAACCCTTCTGGTCTCTTCGGGGGGAGAAAAGCATTCGGCAGATCTCTTACCTTCAGAAGAATCCCCCTGCACAAGCTGCTGTGGCCACACACAGACTGACATTGAGCTAAAGTGAAGACAACAGATTAAGGTATGTGCATACACTACCTCTAGTGGAAATTTAAGGCATAACAATTTTTTTTTCCCTTAAAGAAGAAAGCATAGGTGGACTTTTTAGTTCCTAAGTTTCTTCCCTTACCTTGCTGAATTAACAGGCAATCCAACCTTCACCCTTCAGGTCCCTTTTTATCGGGGATCCACTCCCTTGGACCTGTAAAAAGCACCCCTCTTTTAGGTAATGTAGTATGACCAAAGCCCTAAGCCCCGGGGTCCAGCCCTGCAAAGAGAGGCGTTACAGCCAAAACCTTGTGCCCAGGTACCATCCACTTTGGCCTCATTGGCACTTTGGATGGATCTGGTCTATGGAGTCTATTTAAATCCAGCAAGGATCCCTCCTGGAGCTCCTCAGAGCACATCTTCACTCGTGACCAACACCTTAGACACTGGCGAAAAAACTGAGGTACTCCTGATAGGAGGAGGGGTTATATAGGGAGTGAACTTCCTGGATTGGGTATACCAGTGTCCATCACCTGAAGGTGCCTATATACCCATTAAGTTTTTACTTAGGCTCTGTGTCCCATTATGTACGATTTTTTTTTTTCAAAATTGTTGCTCTTTTTCTTTTTATAGCACAAAAAATAAAAACCGCAGAAAAAAAAGCTCTATTTGTGGAAAAAAAAGGAAAAAATTAATTTTGTTTGGGTACAGTGTCGCACGACCGTGCAATTGTCAGTAAATAGCAACGCAGTGCCGTATCACAAAAAAAAATCTGGTCAGGAAGTAGTTTAGGAGAACAAGAGAGTATGGGCGGGCTCAAGACTTTATAGGCACAATAATGAAGATAATATATAGTTAAAATATTATTTTTATTTCGAAATTATTGTTTTAAAAAAAGGAGAGACGAAGGATAAAAAACAGGGTAGGACATACAAAGTTTACAAATTATGCACTCCATACACATTTGGTAGGTTGGTATAGAAAAACAGCGAAACTACAGAACCAACAAGAGACATACAACTTATTGATCTATATAGTTACAGTACATTTCGTTGAACCAAACGCTATGTGATGGTGGCAATCAGATTCTGTATAGGCTCGGCATGTTACGCGCCATATGCGCTTCTTCAGGAGCACAGAGTTAGGATACTGTAATGAATGGTACAGTTTGTCAAAATTCAACATAAATTTGTGTGTATATATAAACTTACGTCTAAACAATATAGTAGAATAGTAAAAAAGAAGAGGCTGTTTTAAAAAACATCAGAGGGGTATCCGTACTGCAATGGTCAGGCGGAGCAAAGGCAATGTGGGGACGAATGTAACATGGTACGGATCAATAGTAGAAGGGTAGGGTAGGTGGAGGAGTGTAATGTAGGCTGTATAGTCAGGTAAGATAGAGGTAGGGAACAAGGAAGTGGGAGGGGGGAGGGGGGGGGGGAGGGAAGGGAGGTAGGGAGGAAAAATAGAAATGGGGGGGAAGGGGGAAGGAAAGGGAGACAAAAGGGGAGATGGGAAAGGGGAACGGGGAAGGAAAAGAGACTGGGGGAGGGGAAGAGGGGGGAAGGGGGAAGAAAGCGGGGGAGGCAAAGGGGGGAAAGGAAGTAGGTGAAACCTTCCGGGGCTGAAGTGGTTAAAGCTGAACTCCAGGCAGATATAAAAGTAAAAAATGAAAAGCCAAGTCCATCCTTTTGACCATGTTTCATATTGCACCCATATTTTGGATGTAACCTGAAACTTGGTCAGATTCTGCAGACCACCCCTAATCTGTCACCCTTACGGAACTGTGGGGTTCCGTACAGCCAAAGCATGAATTCATAGTGATGTGTGAATTTAACCTCCCTGGCGGTATGATTATTTCTGATTTTAGGTGCTGAAAGCGGTACAATTATTTTGCACAGAAATTTGGCGTTTTATATTGTAGGCCTGTAATTCTTAGGAATAGTTCACTTAAATCTGTCCAAACAAGAGTCTAGTAGACATCCCGGGTATGATAAAGTTTGAAAAACGAAATAAAAAATTATAATATAATAAATAACTATAAATAATTATAACAAATAATAATATAATAATAATAAAAATTATATAATAATGTAATCAAATCAAAAACACTATAATTTGCTCAGTTGCAGAATTTTAGCTTTTATTACTTTTAGTGTTTGATGACGGATCTCCCCACAAATCACTATCGCTCAATTCTGCGAGTGATTCTAATTTATTATCGCTTTTTTCTAGCTGCTCTAAAACCACTTTTGATGTAAAGGGACAGTTTTGGTTGCTATGGGCAATCTCCAGTTTCCTGGCAGAAAGAACAGTTTTATATATATAAAACTGCATGCAGGACACTGGGCAGACCACTAGGGACAAAGGGGATGTGTAGTTATTTGATACAGTACTGTAATCTGTAAGATTACAGTATGCTGTATCTATATTGTGTGTTTCACTATTTGAATTTACCGCCGAACTCCGTCCCCGTGCGTCGCACCGCTCGCAGGGAACGGAGCTCGGCACTGTGAATCGAGCGAGACACAGCGGCTCGCCGATCACAGCGGGGAGACATCGCAGGATCCAGGGGACAAGGTAAGTATGCTCTTCCTGGATCCTGCGATGCAAGCCCGAGTCTGGCTCGGGGATACCGCTTTTGGTATAAAAAATCCAACCCGAGCCAGACTCGGGAATACCGCCAGGGGGGTTAAATCCCTCCCATGAGCCACCCCAGCAAATAGACTCAGTTCTCAATGCAGCACAAGTGCGGGATAATTGTAATCCACTGATGCTTCCTCTGGCTCCATAACTGAAGGTCCATACTGTACCTGAGCTGGAAGAACAGTCCACAGGAGCAATAGAGCATTGTTCCACTGATCATGGTTGCAACGCGTTGAAGGCTCTAATACAAAAAAATAATAAATGCACATTTTTGCTTTTTGTAGTGGCAAAAGTTAAATTTAGCCTTTATTGTATTAATTAAAGAAGTATTCCAAGTATGAATATTTTATACATAGTTACATTGGTCCAGCTTGGACCAATGTAACTATGTACACTATATACCAGGGATATGCAATTGTTGGACCTCCAGCTGTTGCAGAACTACAAGTCCCATGAGGCATAGCAAGACTCTGACAGCCACAAGCATGACACCCAGAGGCAGTGGGCATGATGGGACTTGTAGTTTTGCAACAGCTGGAGGTCCGCTAATTGCATATCCCTGCTATATACCATACCAGACTGATGCCTCTGGAAGCTGGAAAAGATATTGCTCCTCCAGTGATTTCTACATGCTTCCGGGTTCCGTAGTGCCCTGCTGCATTCTGAATACAGGAGGTTGGCCGCTCAGCACAGGCCCCATTCAGAGGATGCTTTGCATTTTCTGAATGAATGCAACGTGCTCCCTGGTTGGACGAGGTGATGAGGCAGGGAGGCAGGCCGGAGCCTGCTGGAGTGGGCATAAGTTAAGTAATGCAGCCTTTTTACCTCCCTCCAGACATAACAAGCATTTATTACTTGGAGTGTGGGGGTCCCACTGCAAGGAATTTTTTTTTCCCCTGGACTTGAGTTGGACTTTAAGTTGTTTAAGTTAGTTCATCTTCAACAGTGGCTGTAAACATTGGCATTATAAAAGGGTTGCTTTAATTAAGCTCATCATCATCTTGGCAATTGGACCCCCTGTGGCTTCCACCGTCACATCCTCTTGACAAGCTGCCACTTTGCAACTACTGATCGTGTTTAAACCCTATCTCTTAATTATGACACTGTAGGACATCTCCCATCCCTTTTAGGCTGCGGAGCAGCGCTCACGTTCCAGAGAAAGAGTCGTACGCCTCTCCGAGGAAGTGCTGGCATTTTAACAAATCTTCTTTCAGCTTTATAATTACAGCAGGGGATAGGTTTCAGCTTTAAAATAGCAACTCTCCAGGGAGGCCTAACTGCTCCCAAACATAACTTGTAAAAGCGAGGGATGCAATCTCAGCTATGTCATGTCACAGCTGCCAAAGTGTGTCTCCAGGCATCATAGGCGCTAGAGTGATAGGTGCTGCTGTGTCAGCAAAGTCCCCTGTGAAGGGCACCTTGGATAGACCCCCCAGAACCCCCTTTAGCCAGACATTCATCCAGCCAGTGCCTGTCACTGGACTTGAGTACTGATACATCATCATTCCATGTCTGGACCTTCAAATAAGAACATTGTGTGCCCCCTATGGGATACTGTGTCAGTATAAATTTAAAGCCAAACTCCAGCCAAAACATTTTAAAAGAGTTTTGATAGAGTGAGAAAGAATAAAGCGTCAGTCAGCTTTTATTACCGAGGCTTTATTTGAGAGATAATGCGTAGATTCAGGCTTAAGCCTGCCCATAGATGGATCCAAATGTGGCCGCTTTGCCAGGAACCGCGTGAATTTTGATCCATCTGTAGGCAGGCTGGTGGTACTGAAGTCGATGTTTCATTCAACTTCAGTACAACCAGCATGTCCGTTTTTTTATATAACAATGGATGGGGACATTGCAAATGGATTCAATGGAGAAGGTACATCACCAGCACACCAACATGTGCGCCAAAAGTCTTTGTCACATCAAGAGCTGGGACATTTCTGGGTTACAGTTGGCAGCAGTAACCTTCCTGATGAAGAGGTTTGCTTTGGGCCCAAAACGGCCCAATTCTTAAAGTGGTTGTAAACCCAGTTACACCACTTTTACCTACAAGTAAGCCTATAATAAGGCTTACCTGTAGGTACTGGAAATATCTCCTAAATCTGCACGGTTTAGGAGATATTTACCATATACACTTGCACCGACGTCATCTGCGCATGTGCCGGTGTCATCGGTGCCAACTTCGCCTGCGCATGTGCCGCCCTCATCGGGGGGCGTGCGCGCTGAAGAAAGAAATGGCGCGATCGTGCCCCAAGGGGCTCGTGCCATGACCGCCAGCTCCCGCGCGGGAGTGATGTCAAACGACTCCAGCCAGTCACAGGGTTGGAGGCCCCGGAAGGAGGAGGGGTGAAGATGGATGCGGTCTCCAGCAGGGACATCGTGGGCTTCGTTTGCAGGTAAGTGCAATATAATAAGCTAGTATGCGATGTATACTAGGCCATTGTGTTTTTACTTTGCAATGGAAAAAAGAGGAAGTAAAACCCATCAGTGTTTACTTCCTCTTTAAAGTGATTGTAAATGCTCACTTTTTTTAAAATGGAATAAAACATGGTATACTTACCTTGCTACCTGTAATGGTTTTGCACAGAGCAGCCTGGATCTTCCTTGTCTCAGGTCCTCCGTTGATTCTCTTGGCTCCTCCCCCCCCTCGCTGCTTGCTGTGAGGGCACTCATGCTCGCTCCCGAGCCCTGCTCTGTTTGTGCATTGACACACGGAGTGCACCTCAGCCCCGCTCCTTACTGACCAATGGCTCCTACTGCTGTCTCTGAGCCAAAAAAGAAGGAGGGAGCCGTGAGAGACACTGCTCTTGTGCATACTGCAGGATCAAGATCAGGTTCAGGTAAGTATAATGGGGGAGCTGCACCCAAAAGGTTTTTAGAACCACTTTACCGTAACAAATAAAAGGTCTTGGTGGCATGTCGGTGTGCTGGTGTTGTACCTTATCTATTGGCTCCTTTGATGAGATGCCCCCTCACTTCTTATCAGAAGAGAACATGAAAGAGAGGAAGTGATAGGAAATCTCTCCAATAGGTACACAAACAAAAACAGGGACAGGAACTGAAAGAAAATTTTCCCAACGGAGTCACAGACAGAATTAAAAACTCAACTATCAATCTATCCAAAATTCTATCCAATGCTAAAGTAAGGCTCTAAAAATGTACTCTACTGAGCATTATTTCATGAAATCTGGCAACATAATAAACGCCGAGGTAGCAGTGACATCACCCCCTTGGTCATGTGACCTGCTTCTTGGTGATGATGCCCATGCTTAGCCACTAGTCGCTGCCTACAGAGGAGCCAGAAGCTGTGGGGGAGCGCAAGTAAGCTAAGTATGTGGAGACTTCCATCATCCAATCATGGGCAAGCAAAAATGCAGTTTTTTTTTATTTTCCTTGCATGTGATTGTGTATTTTTTGCTAAGCGGAGCTTTACCTCATTTATTAAAGTGGTTGTAAACCCACTTTGAAAAAAAAAAAACCTAACACCTGCAAGACAAAGGCATAATGAGCTAGTATGCATAGCATACTAGCTCATTATGTAATACCCACCTGGGATCGAAGCCCACGCTACGGTGCCCGTACACAGCACCAGCCGGCGACATCACTCCCAGGGTTTACTTCCTGGGTATCGTGGCGATGTGATTGGCGGGAGCCGTGATAACGTCACTCCCACGCATGCACGGGGGCCGCCCGTAACGGCACACTCACTGAAGCAAACGGCACGTAAGTGCCATTGCTTCAGTGCACATGTGCCGATGACGTAGGCACATGCAAATACAGGGGATATCTCCTAAACCGTGCAGGTTTAGGAGATATCCGGGGTAGCTACAGGTAGGCCTTATTATAGGCTTACCTGTAGCAAAAAGTGGTCTGTAAGGGTTTACAACTACTTTAAGCTCTGGAGCAACTGCACTTTGCAAAGTGCACAGTCTATTTGCCGTTAGTGAATCAACCTCATTGTCACTTTGTCTGCATGTGGTTCCTCAAAAAAGATAAGCATCTCTTAACCTCAGACAGTGTAAAAAAGCTAAGCAGCTGTATGGGGCTGGTCCATTTTCTCAGCATTTCCTAGCTTAGAAAAACTAAAGTGGAAAAAAAAATCCTTAGTTACCAGATTGAAATGGAAAATCCATATATTCAGCTCCATGTATGTTGCTCTATGTAGTGCATGCTGTTAATAAATATGAGAGGTGTTTAAAGAAACAAGTTTTTCACCAAACATTGGACTTTATCAGCCGTTCTGCAAAATCAAGGCAAGTAGGCCAACATATTTGGGGCTTTCTGTGCCTTCCACGTTGCATCTCTGTCAACCTTTCTTCTCTTATTGATCTCAAAAAGACAAGTAGCATTTGTTATTAAACCTCAAGTCCCAATCCAATTGGCGGGTGATGAGAAATCACATGACCCTTTGCATCTGCACACAGAGCTGGATTATCCACAAGGCAAACTAGGCAGGAGCCTAGGACCTGGTGGATGTTCAGGGTGTCCAGGTACAACTTTCATGTTCCTGCAGTACAATTGGTGCACCTTCCTGTCACTCCATAAGGATGGCCTGTAGACAGTAGGTGTCAGATAGGACAGGGTAAGCTTAATAGAAATGGTCAGAATGCACATGTGCTGGTGAAGCTTATGTAAACTACACAAACTTCACCAGCACAGGTCCATTTACAGAAGCCTTTATATTCCTATAGGAAGCATTTACATTTTTTAATCTAAGCCCTAATGAAAGGGGATTGTTCAGCCCCTGAAATGTGTTGGCTACTTCCTATTTTCCTCATGTGAATTTTATCAACAGTACCCAGATAGCAAGGATAACTTTCCACAAATTTGGGGAAGTGTTGAATTGTAAATCTGTTAACTTGTTGCACATTTTCACTGGCAATTTGTACACTTGCAGAGCACTTGAAGCACAAGTTCTAGTTGACATGTTTCCAATTTGTAGCAAATTGGCATGGCAAGTCTCTAGCAAGAGCAAAGTTGCAGTGGTGAGTCTACAGCAAGAGCTCTGCCAGTCTACAGCAAGAAAATTCAGCCACAGTGACCCCTGTGGTGGGATGACTATTGCACAACATAACTGAACCAAAACTTGCAGCAGACTTGCAGAATGTTTGCAAAGAAAGTTGATCTGGAGTCATACAATGCGGACTTGCTGCAATTTTGCAACAAACTTGTGAAGCCTGGCAAGTCTAGCAATAGCTTAGCAAGTCATTTTCAAACTTGCAGCACAATTGCTTGCTATCTGAGTAAATAATGAAGACCAGCTAGCGATCATTTTGTCTATTTCCAATTAAAATAATTGGGCAACCAATGTATCTACCTTGCATGGGGTTCTCATAGGGATTACTTTTCAGAGGGCGTTTGACAGGCAGTGAGGAGGCATTATTTCATCTCCCCACTGCCTGTTTTAAAGCGGGGGTCCACCTATCTATCGTTTTTTTTTTTTTAAGTTCATTCACAAACTTTTCTTCTCAGCATTACATACTCACATATTGTGTGTAATATGTCCGCCTGTGTCAGATTTCGTCAGAAAGAATAACTTATATTATTCACTGCAGGCGGTTTCCATCTTCATTGTGGGCATTTGAAGCCCACAAGCATTTATTTCCTGGATGTGGTGAATGCTGTGCTCCCAGCATTCACCGCTCCTTCCCGCACATGCTCAGTGGCATCCTGGGAAGCCTGAGACTAGCTCCCAGGAGTCTGGGAGAGGCTAGAAACACGCCTACTCCCACGGGAGGAGAACCAGGAAGTGCAAAGAAGAATAGAAAAATAAAAGGTAATTACGGCGATTTAAATTTTTTTAAATGGCATGTCAGCATCTAGGCAAGGAAGAGAATACATACAGATATTGTTCAAAATTTGGGTGGAACCCCGCTTTAACCGTTAAAAGCCTGCACTACTTCGGCGGAATCACATGCATTGCCATGGCGCCGCCCTATTTAGTACCAAACGTGACACAGAGGATAGTTTTTGCTGTGCTTCATAAACGTGGCATGTGTATACCAACGTATGGCTGTCTTTGCAGCTTAGGGAGAGCGGTTGGGAAGTGTGTGGTAAAAATGCGGTTCAACTGCCTGTTTTTTTTTGCCCCTTAACCGCAAGTATAAACTAGGCATTAGGCCTTGTTTAAATGGGCATTGGCACCTGTACTGCTTGCAGGCAGTTGTGGTTCCTGAATCCATCCCAAGCTTTGTGCAGGCAGCCTATGTAGGTGGAGGCAGATGCAGCCGCTGTATGGACACAGCCGCATGTCAAAATTTGCCTTAAACGCAGTGTGCATTTGGGGCAGTGCAGCTGCTCCTGCATGGCTGTTTTTCATCCACTTCTATAGGCTACCAGCATACAGCTCAGGGCGGATGCAGACACCAAAAGAAAGGCAGACTGCATGCAGGACAGGTGCCAGTGCCTGTCTGAACAAGGCTTTAGTGTTCTATATCAGTTAATAAGTTTGCTTTTTAAATTACATTCCTTGCCATACCAAACCCGGTGCCTTGAGTGTCTGGCCTTATGAAAATTAATGAATTAATTTCCCCCTTTGGAAAGATTTGTTTAGTATTCAGGACTTCTAAAATGAACACATATAAATTCCATCTCTGAACTTTTGTTAAAACTGCTATTTATGACTATAGTTTGAGCTTCTATTTTAACACATTCTAGTAGAAGAGCGCCATCTACAGGCAATAGTATAATATTGCATCTTCACAGCATCTGTAAATTGTAAATGTAGGCCTTCCATCTAGAGGGCTGAAGAAAGACAATTGCATGAAATAAAGGGTGCTGGATTTTTTAAAATAACTCCTGTTTTTGACATTTCATGACATCTAGCCTAGGGATACATACAGTTCTGCATTGCAATATAAAAATTTGTCATCTTGAGAAATGTAAGCCAGTAAGTGGTGTTTGTGAATGTTTATGGAAATGACACCATACGGAAATCATGCTTACTAAGAAAAGTACTAATTAAGCCAGGTAGGAGTTTATATATTCCCTAGGCACAAACATACCTGAATTAAACAAGCATAGAGTACAACTCGGCCTCCTAAAACTGAAACTTAGGATTTAGGTGGAGGTGATTATTCGTGATGATGAGCAGAAATTGCATTTTATTCAGCAGAAGGTGTCACTGCTTCTTATGATGGAAATATTATAAATGTTTCCTACAGGGAGAAGGATGGAGTGGAGCTGACCAGAGAAGAAACCTTTAAATATCGCTTTAAGAAAGATGGAAAGAAGCATTTCCTTTTTATTAATGAGACCACACTGGAAGACAGCGGCAACTACACCGTCAAGACCAATGGAGGGGAGTCAGTGGCTGAGCTGATGGTGCAAGGTAAGTGTCGGTGGTTGGGGGTCTGGCTGAGTGTCAGGATCGGTGATGGTGGGTAAATATTGCAGGAGATGATAGAGGGACAATGGGGGCTGAGCCAATGGCAGGGAAGACTGCACAAGATGGTTTGCGGGTAGCTAGTTTTTGCTATAAATAAAGGAACTCAGTGTAATGTAGAGGGTACAATCACGCTACACCAAAACTGCTATTATTGGATTTTGTCAGATTCATTTTCAAGTGAACTTGTGATCAGGTTGTGGACATTCGAAGGTTGTAAATAAGCTTTAAAACACACCTTCCGCCATGCATTGTACATTATTGTACCTTGGAATAACACAAGGTCGAATACTTGTTACTGTTCATCAACACAATCGTGTGAATGGGCCCTTAGCGAACCGATAACTGCTGTATTACTCCGCCCGCTGCTGGAAAAAGTTACCAAATAGCCATGTTGCACTCTGGAGGCAAGTGACAAATCCTTGTGTAGGGCTAGCTACCGCATGTGAGCCTGGCAAGTATCCAATAATGCACCATCAGTCACATACTTTTACCTACTTAGTAGCAGAAATCTCACTTGGTTCTGGCATGTTAATGGGTGTTTTTTTTTTCAGTGAAGGTAAATATGAACAGGGGTAGGAGGGTGGGCTAACAGTTAAATATTAACAGGGGTAGAAGGGTAGGCTACCAGGTAAACATTAGCAGAAGCCAGAAGGTGGGCTACCAGGTAAATATCATCAGGAGGGTGGGCTACCAGGTAAATATCAGCAGGAGTAGGAGGGCGGGCTACTAGGTAAATATCAACAGGGTAGGAGGGTGGGCTACCAGGTAAATAAATAATAGCAGAAGCCTGAAGGTGGGCTACCAGGTAAATAACAGCAGGAGTAGGAGGGTGGGCTACCAGTAAATAGCAACAGGGGTAGGAGAGTGGGCTACCAGGTAAATATCAACAGGGGCCAGAGAGTGGGCTACCAGGTAAATGTCAACGCGGTAGGAGAGTGGGCTACCAGGTAAATATCAGCAGGAGTAGGAGGGTGGGCTACAAGGTAAATATCAACAGGAGCAGGAAAGCGGGCTACCAGGTAAATACCAGCAGGAGTAGGAGAGTGGGCTAT
Source organism: Lithobates clamitans (assembly GCA_037952925.1). Taxonomy (NCBI): domain Eukaryota; kingdom Metazoa; phylum Chordata; class Amphibia; order Anura; family Ranidae; genus Lithobates; species Lithobates clamitans. The sequence continues at coordinate 1,081,393 of JBBGZY010000979.1, read as the reverse complement.
AAGGTAAATATCAACAGGGGTAGGAGAGTGAACTACCAGGTAAATATTAACAGGGGTAGGAGAGTGGACTACCAGGTAAATAGCAGCAGGAGCAGGAGAGTGGGCTACCAGGTAAATATTAGTAGGAGCACGAAGGTGGGCTACCAGGTAAATATCAGCAGGAAAAGAAGGGTGGACTATCATATAATTATCAGCATGAGCAGGATGGTGGGCTACCAAGTAAATATCAGCAGGACCTGGAGGGTGGCTGTCAGGTAAATATCAGCAGGAGAGTGGGCTACCAGGTAAATATCAGAAGGAGTAGTAGGGTGGCCTACCAGGTAAATATTAACAGGGATAGGAGGGTGGGGTACCAGGTAAATAATAGCAGTAGTAGGAGAGTGAGCTACCAGGTAATTTTCAACATGGGTAGGAGAGTGGGCTACCAGGTAAATATCAGCAGGAGGAGAGCGGGCTACCAGGTGAATACCAACAGGAGTAGGAGGGTGAGCTACAGGGTAAATATCAACAGGGGTAATAGAGTGAACTACCAGGTAAATATCAGCAGGAGAGTGGGCTACCAGGTAAATATCAACAGGGGTAGGAGAGTGGACTACCAGGTAAATAGCAGCAGAAACAGGAGAGTGGGCTACCAGGTAAATATTAACGGGAGCCTGAAGGTGGGCTACCAGGTAAATATCAGCAGGAAAAGACTATCATGTAATTATCAGCATGAGCAGGATGGTGGGCTATCAAGTAAATATCAGCAGGACCTGAAGTGTGGCTGTCGGGTAAATATCAGCAGGAGAGTGGGCTACCAGGTAAATATCAGAAAGATTAGTAGGGTGGTCTACCAGGTAAATATTAAGAGAGGTAGGAGAGTGGGCTACCAGGTACATATCAGCCAGAACTGGAAGGTGGTCTACCAGGTAAATATCAGTAGGAGCAGGAGGGTGAACTATCAGGTAAATATCAGCGGGGGCCGGAATGTGGGCTTCCAGGTAAACATGATAGAGGTTCTCTTTAAGGGCTCATTCACACCAGCACCACATTTAAATGAAACAGATTTACGTGCAGTTAACAGGATGTATAGCTCTGCCAATTTTTTTTTTAAGTACACCCTTTAGAGCAGGGGTAGCAACCTCAGCACTCCAGCTGTGGTGGAACTAAAAAAAACCCTCATGCCTCTACCACTATGGGTGACATGATTGTGATTGTCAGGGTCTTGCAATGTGTCATGGGACTTGTACTTTCACCATAGCTGGAGGGCTAATGTTGCCTACCCCTGCTTTAGAGTACACAGTTAAACAGGGTAAGGTCTTTGACACATTGATTAACACTGTAGATCAGCCTTTCTCATGCTTGGAGGAACCCTTGAAATAATTCTCAGGTCTCAAGTAACTTTTGCTAAAATTAAGTCATCATGGCAAATGGGCTGCCCTGTGTTGTTGTGACAAAAAAGCTCAGGGACCAAATTTTGGCCCTGAGCCAGGTGTGATTTTACACGCATGTTTTGCTTTGATTCTTGCACATTTTGTCATGCGACAATTTTGTCAAAATTGCATCGTGTTTGGAGTGTCATTCAGGATGAATGGAACCCAGGCACATAGTTTGCTGCGATTTTGAATCAAGGGCATCATTTTGTTGGTTCTGCCTGCGATTCCTAATCGCCCAAAAAGAGCCTAAAAGATCATTGGCGTCATATTGCCAGCTCTGCCAAGATGCATAGGGCATGGAACCATCCTGGTACCACAAGAGAGGGAAATCCGCCACAGCTCAAGGAACCCTTAACAACCTCTGGAGGAACCTTAGTGTTCCATGGAACCCTGATTGAGAGTGGCTGTTATAGAGTGATCACTCTCATGTGACACAGAGATGACACTATAGAGCAGTAGCCTCCAAACTGCAGCCCGAGGGCCTGGTGTGGTCCTTTGCTAGCCTATATCTGGCCCTTGGGGGCACTAAACCTTCCAGTGATATGAGGCACTATTTCTCCCTCTAACACCAACAGTGGGGCATAGTTTCTGCCACTGACACTAATGATGGGGGACTATCCTTCCCACTAATATCAATGATTGGGTATAATTCCTCCCACTGACACCAAAAATCCCCCTGATACCAATGACGGCACTGTTCCTCCTCCTATTGACAACCAAACCGGAGGCTATGTTTATTCTCACTTATGTTGGGTCGCCCCCCTCAACATCTACCCCCACTGGCCACAATCCAGCCCCCCTAAAGCCTGCAGGACAGTAAACTGGCCCTTTGTTTGTAATTAGGATAAGCTCTTGGGGCACATAGTCATTAACACTGTGACATGTAAGCTATTGAAGTTCTATTAATCATCTTAAGCCATCAGAACACTTTTCCTAATCTGTATTGTCTGACATTGTATTATCGGATATCTGGTATTGGAAGATGTGTCATTCTATGTAACCTCCTGTTGTATCTCCTTTCCAGCAAAGCAGCTGGAGGTTCTTCAGGATGTGGCCGATCTGACCGTCAAGGCCAAGGAACAGGCCGTCTTCAAGTGTGAGGTGTCCGACGAGACTGTCACTGGAATATGGGTGAAGAACGGAAAGGAAGTGGTGGCCAGCGACAGGATCAAGATCACCCACATTGGAAGGTTCGATCAAAACTCAGCGTCTGAACATTGGTCCAACCAACTATCTCATTCTCATTATTATTTTTCAAATATGCTTGTAATGCACAGAGGAAGAGTTATCTGAATCACAAGCTCTGCATTATTCGAGAGACATGCAGGGACACGTTTATCATTTTGTGTGATTCGATTGCCTAGGGCAGAAAATTATTGATCATGCTGCATTGAATGACAGCACCAATATATTATGGTCATCAATCTGATCGTATTTGTTCAAACAGATTATGGGATTGCCTAGTACAACCCCCTCCAACTCTTTATCCAGAACCTAGTCCTTTGCGCGGATATTTTTCCTTTTTCTCTGCCTAGTACAGAGTTGCAATTGAAAATATACAATCATAACATATGATTGTATCTTAAATATTTATCCACGTTCACGTGTGGCATATCGATTAAATGGGTTGTTTTCTACTATTACTAATGATTACTCCAATAGTATGATTTTTTTTTTTACTATTTATTAAAGTGTGTATGGCCACTATTAGATTTACCAAACCTTTTTGAAAAGTAAGGGTTTGTTTATGCACTGCATTCAATTGCAACAAGTCATGATGGCCCTATGAAGTACTGTAACTAAACTATACAAGTATTAGTAGATCTAAGAGGAATTTAAGTAAGCATACAAACCTAGTATTACATGTAGAAAGAGGGGGGGCTGGGTGGGACTTTATATGAAGCACGGCTAGGTATTGAGGTATGCAATCACATGATGATAATTCCAAAATCCTATTTCACCTCCCATGTCATCCTTCAATAGGGACATGTATGTCTGCTGGAGAATGAGCTACAGAATGGGATAGAACCTGACAGTTCCTAGGCTACAGGCACAAAAATGGGTGCATTTCCCTGTACAGCGTAGCCTATTTCTAGTTTGCCGGATATCCTAGACCAGTACAGCCACCAGCATCATGTCTGTTCGCGTGCACTACTTTACGTAATGAGTGGCACATAGCTGCGTACAGCCACCTTCACCCATCCAGTGAAATACCCTGCAGGGGCAAATACACACGTTCATGTAGCCTTCATATGTATTTGTGCCCTTTGTTTTAACCAGGGCTTTTTTTCAGCGGGAACGCAGGGGAACGCAGTCATGGCACCTCCAGCACAGAATTTATGTAATGGCGAGGGGTACTATAGTATGCTGGAGGGACTACTGATGCTGGCTGCTGGGGGATCTATGGTCGCTGGGGGGATCTATTGTTGTGGAGGGTCTAGTGTTGCTTGGGAGGTTGATTGTTTCTGGTGGAGGACCTATTGTTGTGGGAGGGGCGGTTACTTGTTGCTGGAAGGGATCTACTGTTGAGGGAGGGGTCTATTGTTGCTGGCGGTTGGGAGATCTATTATTGCTAGTGGGGGGTCTATTGTTGCTGGGGGTATGTTATTGAATGGGGGTTGTCTATTGTTGTTGGCTGCAGGGGATCTATTTTATTGCTTTTCTTGTTATCAGTGTCAAATTCTATACAAATTACTTGGTTCTGTATTCTCTGGAAGGGAGGGTACTGGGAGGTAGGTAGGGGGTGGAACCCAAGGTCGGTGCTCAGAGGTGTGTAGGGGGCGGAGACAAGGGGCGATTCGAAAAGGAGGGAGTTCCTGCCCCTATTCCCTGAGAAAAAAAGCCCTGGTTTTAACATGGAATAGTGTATAATATAATTTATATTTATGATAATTAATATACCCTATGTATTCAATGGTACTGTGAAAATCCCCCCCCAAAAAATATATTTGGTTTTGGCATTCTAGATCCAACACTAGATTCATGTATGTACGGGTCGGGAACACGTGCATTATTGCGCAAGTTCCCGACCCGCAGGTTAGATGTGCTGCTCTTTGGCAGACGCGTTCTTAATAGCACCTCCATGCATTGGCAAAACACCCACATGTGCGATACAGAATGGTGCCCCAGAACTATGCCGTTCTGTACAGCATGTTTTTAAAAAAAAAGAGGTTGGGGATTTTGTTATTGGTATCTGATCGAGGTCCATAGTTAAGTTGACACCTCCATCCCATGATCCAGTGAATGAGGGTGCCCTATAGAGCTTAGCTATGAAATAAAAAAAAGTCTGACCTTAGCAAAGTGAACCTAAATCAGAGATGTGCTCAGAATTTTTTTTCCGGGCTTATGAGGTAACAGAAGACATTTAATGGTGTAGCTGCTACTAATAGTGAAAAACAGAGTACAGGTTGACATTAAAGAGGAACTGCAGTCTGCTCACATAATTTGTAGTGAAAACATCTGAAGCTTTCCTCCAATCACTTTGCATATTATTTTACTGTGATTCTGTACTTGCCACAAATATCCTGCAGAAATCTCCCTCCACTGAGTATGGCTGCATCCATTTTAAATGTGGGCAGCTTAAGCTGCTGCCTATTCACTTCCTGGATTTACACAGACACACAGAGGCACACCTCCAGCTCTGCAGCTCTTATTGGCCCTCTTATAACTCATCCTCCCTCCCTTCCTGGCAAACTCTCACGAGAGTGAGAGAGAGAGCTGTGAATGATGTCATAAGCCTGGGCTAACGACCAGACAAGAAAGAAGAAGTGGGCTGTATAAGGTATTTAGTGGCAGAAAAAAAAAATTTTTACTATCCAAAATTAAAACAAGAGCAGAGGATTTAATAGATGGAAAGATGAAAAAATGACTAAAGTTCCGCTTTTAAGGGGTTGTAAAGGAACGTTTTTTTTTTTTTTTAAGATAACAAACATGTTATACTTACCTCCACTATGCAGCTCGTTTTGCACAGAGTGGCCCCGAACCTGGTCTTCTGGGGTCCCTCGGCGGCTGTCTCAGCTCCTCCCCGCAAGAACTAACCACCTTCATGCGAGCTCTCTCGCATGGTGTTTAGTTCTGGCGGGCGCGCTATAGCCGCTCACTGTATCACTCGGCCCCGCCCCCCGGCGCGCCGCGTCATTAGATGTGATTGACAGCAGTGTGAGCCAATGGCTGCGCTGCTTTCAATCCATCCACTCTAGCCAATCAACGGCCAGGCTGAGCGGCGAAGAGGACATCGGGGAGAGCGCAGCAGGTTTAGGGGCTCAGGTAAGTAATACGGGGGTGCTGGGGGGTCCAGTATTGTCAGATGTTTTTTCACCTTAATGCATAGGATGCATTAAGGTGAAAAAACATGAACCTTTACAACCCCTTTAAGTAAAAGTGAACCTGGCATAAAGGAAAATTGGGAGCTGCCATTGACTTTTTTATTTTAAAGGTTGCTAGTCCCCTGTCTGTCACGCTTATCATGTGACTTTTCCTCCTACTGAGTAATCGAGATAGAAAAAGCATTGGGATATTTTACTTTAGTTGTCACATACTTTTTGCAAATCAGCGACTTACTTGCTAAGAAATGGAGCCATTGGATGAGCATGACAGCCCATAGCAACGTAGTGAAACAAAGCCAGCAATGGCAGCTCCCATGTTTCTGTGATGACCCTTTTGATTTAAACATCATTAGAAGTTTTATAATGTTTTGCGAAAAGACTGAATCCTTAACAACGTGTTTCCTCTGTCTGCAGGGTACACAAACTGACCATTGACAATGTGGTGGCCTCAGACGAAGGAGACTATTCCTTCATTCCCAATGGATTTGCTTTCAATCTATCCGCCAAACTGCACTTTATGGGTGAGTTCAGCTATTGCAGTTCTTCCACTGGAGAATAAATATCTTTATAAAAGCGTCGACCTTAGCTGACCATTAATATTGTCAAAGTCTACAAAAAAACTAAAACTTTCTTCTTAGGTCTCATGCACACTGGATGCTTCTCTATGTCTCCTAGACGCCTTTCCTCCTGACAGCGACATTTTGGAAGAAAAAAAAAAAAGATTGTAAACGCGTTTAACTCATTTAGGCATGTTTACCTGCGTCAAGTGTTTGAGCCTTAATTCATTTCATTGGCCAGAGTTTAGTTTTTGAGCTACAGCTTCACTTTACCCAATACCCAATCACATGCAAGAAAAAAAAACAAAACAGCATTTTTGTCTGTATATGATTGGATGATGGAAGTCAGCAGAGCTTTGCCTCTCTTACTAAGCTCTAGAGCAGCTTTACTTGCAAAGTAATCAGTTTATTTGCCTTCAGTAAATCAACCCATATACAGTATATACTATACAATATATAAATATATATATATATATATATATATATATATATATATATATATATATACCGACAAATGAATGTGTCAAATATTATTAGCAAAAAAACAATGCACCTGTATGAACGTAATAATACAATTCCCATAACACTTATTGCACTGACATAAAGAATAAAAATGATGGGAAGTCACTAATGAACTGTCATACAGATTATATGCATCAAGGGGTAAAATAATTGCAGTGCAGGTTTCTACATGTAACAAATACCTGAACAAAGAAATAAGATTTTATAAAATATTAATGCATGCAAACAAAATAATTTACATCAAGCTGATCTTTTTTTTATGTTTATCTAAAACAACATTGAAAAGACTGCACATTTCCTTTAATGTATTTGGAAGGAAACTAGAGCATACATGCATACACATAGAAAGTATACAAACTCTATGCTTATCCCTGCTGGGTTTGGAACACAGGACCCAGAGCTGCAAGTAAAGAAAGCTGTCTATTTAAGGGGGTATACAATATCCTGGCTGTGTACATATAATGCTACTTTACTTTTGTGACCAGAACCAAATTTTTAAAAAAAAGAATTATCTCTTTTTGCTCCAGTAAATATGAAATATTACATAGATATGTTATATAGTCTTCTATTCAGCCAGCAGGTGGCGCCCCTTTTCCCACTTCCTCCTTTGCTCTATTGCTGTGAAAAGACTGTTGTTTAGAGATCCCAGTAGCTCAATCTGTAAGTTAAACACTCAAATGAATTAATAATCAGAGCATTGACTCATTTATTGCCATAGCACCTCAGGGTGAGTCTATGGCTTCTTTAAATCTCAACTCTGGGCTCCACGCCCCCATCCTATCAGTGCACCCTCCTGCCAGTATTTCATCCACTGGCTGTGGGCAGGCCTGGATGATGCAGAGAGTGGCAGTGGAGAGTGACATCAACGTCATTCTTTGCATCAATAGGCTGTGAGTCCACACGCCATGCTTAGGGGGCAGGGCCATGACGCCGCACACTCACAGACTTTATTTAGTCTTCCAGGCTGAGTGATACTGGGCATCATTCATTCTTTAAGACTGATGACATCTTGTGGTGAAGAAAAGGTAGAGCAGGGAACAGTTCGGACATGGTCCCCCCCCCCCCCTTTCAAAAAAAATAAAAAATAGCCTGAAATTGGGCTTTAAAGTGAGCTTTGCTTAGAATTTTGAGGACATCTTATATAGATGATCCCCCAGAAGGATCTCTGGGAACGAATTCATGCATGTACAAATTACAGACAGACTTGGAACTTTGCTGAGGGATTATATCTTATGCTTGGCCTGGAAATGCCTTGAAGTTACATAGTAGGTGAGGTTGAATAAAGACACAAGTCTATCAAGTCCAACCTATGAGTGTGATTATATGTCAGTATTACATTGTATATCCCTGTATGTTACGGTCGTGCAGATGCTTATCTAATAGTTTTTTGAAACTATCGATGCCCCCCCCCCCCCCCCGCTAAGACCACTGCCTGTGAAAGGGAATTCCACGTCCTTGCCGCTCTTACAGTAAAGAACCCTCTAAGTAGTTTAAGGTTAAACCTCTTTTTTTCTAAATTTAATGAGTGGCCACGTGTCTTTTTAAACTCCCTTCCACAAGGAAGTTTTATCCTTATTGTGGGGTCACCAGTACGGTATTTGTAAATTGAAATCATATTCCCTCTCAATCATCTCTTCTCCAGAGAGAATAAGTTCAGTGCTCGCAACCTTTCCTCATAACTAATATCCTCCAGACCCTTTATTAGCTTTGTTGCCCTTCTTTGTACTCGCTCCATTTCCAGTACATCCTTCCTGAGGACTAGTGCCCAGAATTGGACAGCATACTCCAGGTGAGGCCGGACCAGAGTCTTGTAGAGTGGGAAAATTATTGTTTTATCTCTGGAGTTAATCTCTTTTTTAATGCATGCCAATATTCTGTTTGCTTTGTTAGCAGCAGCTTGGCATTGCATTCCATTGCTGAGCCTATCATCTACTAGGACCCCCAGGTCCTTTTCCGTTTACCTAGATTCCCCCAGAGGTTCTCCCCCTAGTGAGTAGATTGCATTCATATTTTTGCCACCCAAATGCATTATTTTAATTTTTTCTACATTAAACCTCATTTGCCATGTAGTTGCCCACCCCATTAATTTCTTCAAATCTTCTTTCAAGGTTTCAAAGTTATTGCCCTATTTAGCTTTGTATCGTCCGCAAATACAGAGATTGAACTGTTTATCCCATCCTCCAGGTCGTTTATGAACAAATTAAATAGGATTGGTCCCAGCACAGAACCCTGGGGAACCCCACTACCCACCCCTGATCATTCTGAGTACTCCCCATTTATCACCACCCTCTGAACTCGCCCTTGTAGCCAGTTTTCAATCTATGTACTCACCCTATGGTCCATGTCAACGGACCTTATCTTTTTACAGTAAACGTTAATGAGGAACTGTGTGAAATGCTTTTATAAAATCCAGATACACCACGTCTACGGGCCTTCCTTTATCTAGATCGCAACTCACCTCCTCATAGAAGGTTAACAGATTGGTTTGGCAAGAATGATTCTTCATGAATCTATGCTGATTACTGCTAATGAAACAGTTTTCATTACTAAAATCTTGTATATAGTCCCTTATCATCCCCTCCAAGAGCATGCATACTATTGATGTTAGGCTAACTGGTCTGTAATTCCCAGGGATGTATTTTGGGCCCTTTTTAAACAATGGCTTTTCTCCAATCCACTGGTACAATTCCAATCAGTAGATTAGGAAAATTAGGAAAAATGGTCTGGCAATTACTTGACTGAGTTCCCTAAGTACCTTTGGGTGCAAGCCATCCGGTCCCAGTGATTTATTAATTTTAAGTTTCCCAAGTCTAATTCTGATTCTGTCCTCTGTTAGCCATGAGGATAAACACTGCAGTTTTGGTTACTGAAGCCCCCCGATTCCCTCATTAAGACTGAGGAGAAAAATAAATTCAATACCTTCGCCATCTCCCCATCCTTTGTAACCAGATGTCCTTCCTCATTCTTTATGGGGCCAATATGGTCTGTGCTCCCTTTTTTTACTGTTTACATACTTAAAGAATTTCTTGGGATTTTTTTGCTCTCCTCCGGTGTGTGTCTTTCGTGTTCTATCTTAGCCGCCCTAATTGCACCCTTACATTTCTTGTTGCATTCTTTATAAAGAATGCTCATGATTGATGATCCCTCAACCTTGTATTTTTTTTGAAGGCCTTCTCTTTTGCTTTTATATGCATTTTTACATTGGCGTTAAGCCATCCAGGACTTTTGTTCGCTCTTTTAAATGTATTACCCAATGGGATGCACTTGTTAATGCCCTTATTTAATATGCTCTTAAAGCAAACCCATCTCTCCTCCATGTTCTTTGTTCCTAAGATTTTATCCCGATTTATATCTTCTAGCAAGGTTCGTAGTTTAGAGAATTTGGCTCTTTTGAAATTCAGTGTCTTTGTATTTCCCTTATGTTCCCTATTTGTAGGAGCTCCACTCTGTATTCTTTATGCTTGATTTTATAAAACTAATGGATTAATACAAAGCTGTTTTTATCACACATTTCATAATTCCTTTCTTTTCTCTTCCTTTCTTTTCTCTCTGCTTTTTCCCTGCCAGAGGTGAAGATTGACTTCGTCCCCAGACAAGGTAAGTGAAATCTCAAATGACCTGTGTGTAAAGCCTCGCACACGACAACTCAGGTCAGAGCCGCTGTACTAAAAATCCGATGTTAGTACAATGATCTCCCCTGCTATTGTGTTCTGACAGGGAGGCGGCCCCCCACCCAAACCCTCCGATCAGCGCTCTCAGCTATTGGCTGGGAGCGCTGACCGGGAGCCAATCGGCAGACCTTTTTCGGCCATGAGCCTTTCGGCCAGCTTCTTTCGGACTAGTTGCCATACACACGGGCTGAATGTCGGACGGTTTCTATTGAACTGGCCAATGCCGGCCAACATTCGGCCCGTGTGTACTAGACTTAAGTAGTTTTGTCACAGCCTGAGTAATGAGAGTGTGTGTAACAAATGAATAGAAAATTATTAATGTGATTGAGATCAAACTTTGTTGGCTGGAACAGCATTTCTCAACCTTTTTTTCAGCTGTGGCACCCTTTAAAACTATGCAAAATCTTAAGACACCCAATCTAAAATGTAAAAAAAAAATTATTTATTAATAGGAAACCTTAACCTGAAATGGTGCATACAACCATCTTGATGAAATTCACTTTGCATCAGAAGCCTCTCTTCCCATCAGATATCCCCCCCATCACATCAGAGCCCCCCTTCACATCAGACCCCTGTCAAAAACCATTAATCAGATCAAGACAGAAGTACAGTTAAATCACACTTGTTTAACAATAAAAGTAAATCGAACAAACGTAGTCAAAACATAGCCAAAGTTGGGTAACCCGGAACGAATAGTCAGACAAGCCAGAAATTCAGGAAGCGAGGGAACAGCGTAGTGTAACAACAAGCAGGATCTGGAGCCAGAAGGAATGTCAGCCAAGCAAGTCTTTAACAGGAACGCATGATATAGTCGGAGGCAGAGATCATCTGAGCTGGACAGCTTAAGTAGGCAGGACTGACGAGCAGGATATCATCAACAGGTGAGTCACTATGGAGAAATAGGAGCTGGCAATTAGCCGACAGCTGAGCGGCCAGCTCAGAGAAGGAAGGGCTGAGCCCAGCCCTGACAACCCCTTCATGTCAGAGGTCCCCACACCACATCAAAGTCCCACCTTCATGTCAGAGCCCTCCCATTCAAATCAGAATCCCCCTATCACATCAGATGTCCCCCCATCACATCAGAGTTGTCCCCCCCATCACAGAGTATGAGTTCCCCCCTATACATGCGAGCCTCAACATATCAGTTTCTCCATCACATCTGAGTATCTCCATTACCATAGAGTCCCCTCACCCATCTCTGATCTGGAGCAAACTGAGTCTCATGCCCGGGGCACCCTGGGGGAACCCAAATGGCAGTTGGTTTTTGTACTTGGTTACCATGATAACTATAAATAACTAAGGGACTAAATTATAATGGAGAGCTGATACTTACCGCTGCTGCATTTTACCTTTCTCTCCAACAATGCATTGCAAAGTGAGGTGCCTGTAGTGTCTTCGGGCTGTTCTATGCATAATGCTGCAGAACACTCTGTGATAGGGGAATAGTGTGGTCACTTTTTTTCAAATTTTTTAAAAATACACTTTTGGTATGCACACTGCTGTGCCTTATAAATGTGCTGGAGGAGGTTTTATTTAAAAAGTATCAGGCCAGAGTAAAGCCCTACCACTGCTATATAAATCGGCCCTTTTTGGGCAGCTGTATGCTTTATCACTGATCCCATTATGATAGTTCACACGTCTCTGATCATGCAGTTGATTGAACATATATCTCCTTCCACAGAGCCACCAAAGATTAAACTGGACTGCGGGTCTGGAAATGCTGACACCATCATTGTGGTTGCTGGCAATAAACTGCGTCTGGATGTTCCTATCACCGGAGATCCGGCACCAACTGTGATTTGGAGCAAAGGAGATAAGGTTAGAACAGGCTATGTTTTCCTCCATATGTAGAGTGTACAAATTATGATCTATATAAAAACTAGGGAAAAAAAAGTTTCCACTTCAGCCATTCTGATGATCTTCAGGTAGTCCAGCTGGTTATTAGGGGTTGCTCAGACTACTTACTGTCCTGTCTCGAATTTTCATAGAACAGTCTCAGCTCGTCTGAAAACTGGCATGAGTGCAACCATTTAATTATTTCTAAGTTACAGTAACATGAGAGAAGCATTGTATACTGAAAAGTGGCATAAGAAAGATGCTATTATTCATTTTTAACCATAGCTGTCTACCACTAACCTCTCATAATAAACTATCATATCAATAATAACATTGCAGCAGGATAAAGCAGTCAGAACAATGAAAGTTACTTTTTGCTTGGCTGACTTAATAAATTGAGTTTCACATTAAAGTGTATGCATAGCACAACATTTTCGTTTTTGAGGGGTCATCCCATGTTTATGGATATCTTTAGGATAGGTTGAGACAACACATTGGCTTAGATTAAAGTACAATGTATCTAAAGCCAAAATGTTCTTACGTAATAGGTGGGGAATAGGTAGAGCCCCTGTCATTATTTTTTTTCCACCTGTTTCCCATTGGAAGATTTCCCGTGACTTTCTGTCCTGGACATGTAACAGGAAGAGAGAGCAGATCTCTCCAAAGTGAAGGGCATTTCCGTTGTAGACAGCAATAGGTGGTGGAAGATTTCCCGTTACTTGTTCTGGGTACAACTGTTAAATGTTGGATTTTCCATCACTTTCTGTCCCAGTGATAACTATCACCCAGCCAAATAGCAAGGATGAATCTACCCACACAGACTGCAATAACTACTTAACATAAAGTCTAACCCTTCACTACTCTATCCACAACTAACATAAAAATGTTTTGGCTATACATACACTTTAAAGCTGAAGCTTATATTTTGCCTTTCGTGGTTACTTCCTTTCCATCAACATGCTAATGAAATTTCCACTTTCCATTTTTATTTAAAAAATTATTGTAGACCCTATGACATCATCACTGGTAATGCCCACATGTCATGTTGAGCCTCCAAGAACTGAGTTTCAATGAAAGGCATGGGCCTGGCACAGTCAGGATGGGGAGGAAAGGACTAGCGGATCCTGGTGCAGTCAGGATGGGAAGGAAAGGACTAGCGGATCCTGGGGAAGTCAGGATGGGAAGTAAAGGACTAGTGGATTCTGAGGCAGTCAGGATGGGAAGGAAAGGACTAGTGGACTCTGAGGCAGTCAGGATGGGAAGGAAAGCGGATTCTGAGTATGTCAGGAAGGGGAGGAAAGGACTAGCGGATCCTGGTGCAGTCAGAATGGGGAGGAAAGAACTAGCGGATCCTGGGGCAGTCAGGATGGGGAAGAAATGACTAGCAGCTCCCGGGACAGTCAGGATGGAGAGGAAATGACTAGCAGCTCCCGGGACAGTCAGGATGTGGAGGAAAGGACTAGAGGATCCTGGGGCAGTCAGGATGGGGAAGAAGGGACGAGCTGATTCTTGGGCAGTCAAGATGAGGAGGAAAGGACTAGCAGATCCTGGGCAGTCAGGATGGGGAAGAAAGTACTAGTGGATCCTGGGACAGTCAGGATGGGGAGGAAACGACTAGTGGATCCTGGGGCAGTCAGGATGGGGAAGAAAGGACTAGCAGACAGTGTTGCCAACCTACCAGATTGAAATATACTGACATGACACCCAAAATTTACTGGCACAGCCAGAAAATTACGAAATTACCGTTTTAAGTGCAAATTTCAGTATTTAGGCTACAAACAAGTTACAATATGCAATTAGCAAAGTGATTTTAGGTAGATATTAAGGCAAAAACATATTTCTTATTTTATTTTCGATACAGTAAATAAGTAGCTCAGGGACAGGAATCGAGAGGGCAATAAATTAGAATAGGCAGGCACACACACGTGAAATTGACTCTCACAGTGACACTGACAGCAGTGTGCAGCAGCACAGATGATGATGGCACCTCACCAACATGACACATCTCCTCCTGAGTCACAGTGACCCTCTCTCTCTCCATGCCAGGTGGTCCCTGCAGTCCACTCCTGGCTTGCATTCCTCCCGTTCCTCAGACCTGCACATGAGGCTTCGGCTGCTCCGTTCACTTGCACCATGACGTCACGCGACACACTGCCGGCACAGTCCAAACACACTGTAGCAGGCACTCGGATGGTCTCAGCAAGGTGTCATAGCCATATTTTTTACTGGCAACCTTTTTCTTTCACTGGCATTTACTGGCAGGAGAAAAGTGCCCATTTTTTACTGGCTGCCAGTAAAAATACTGGCGGTTGGCAACACTGCTAGCAGATCCTTGGGCAGTCAGGATGGGGAGGAAAGGATTAGCTGATCCTGGGGCAGTCAAGATGGGGAGGAAAGGACTACCAGATCCTGGGACTGTGAGGTCCAACAATATAATTGTTAGGCGCTTCGTCTTCTCCTTGTGGCCTAGGCACTTGGGATGTGGCTTAGTGGAAGTCCTCGCCGGCGGTTAATCAATGACACATACACACAGGTAGGTATGCTGAAATGATTACAAGTCTTTATTTTTTGGATTTGCTTTTTTATGCTGTCTTTACAAGACTCTGCCCACAATTTTGGGGCCAATCAAAATCATAATACATATTAGCATATTCGGTAATTTCCAAACATTATTAATTTCTACATCTTGTGATGTCTTGTGATATCAAAAATGGTGACCCATACATGTTGTTCAAGTTAATAGGTCAAAAAATTCCTCACCCTGTGTCACTTGTCTGCCGGACAACCGCAGCTTCCTTAAGCTGCAAATATGTACCAAAAAAAAGTACCAAGATAAAACCACATAGCAGATGCTTCCTCTGCTGGGCATGGAAAAGAGGAAAAGACATATATGAGATATTCCATTTTTGATCTTAATCAAAAATATACTAAGATATGTCTAAGATATGTCTCTGATTATTAAAGCAAAATAAGCAATGTGAAAATCATGAACAGAGTGAAATCAACAATTAATCAATTAATCAATAATGAAATGTAATATAGAATCTCCTTACAATCCTCCCTTTGACCATTCGATATCATCGAAATGGTCATTCCACCTTTTCATCACGCCTCAAGGAGTCATATTCCTCGGCTACCTGTCCATCACGCCTTAAGGATTCATATTCCTCGGCCTCATTTCCCTGGTTCTCGTACCATACCGTGGGATCTCTGGTAATGGAAGTCAGCTTCATGGTTTCGGAAGATGCTTTGCTACCCTTTTGGTAGAGGCATTTGAGTAACGTGAAGCATGCATACAAGAACAATATGAAAAGCAGTATGGTAAAAATTGTCATTGCAGTGTTCTTAAACCATGAAGTGAGACCTCCAAAACTGAACCCGGTAGAGAAAGGGTCCCATGTTTTCCCAATATCCCTTGCATCCTGTTGTAGCTTGTTTACCTCTTTTCTGTGTTGTGTAATGATGTCATAGTAATCAGGGATCTCGATACTGGTGTTGTGTATCCACGTGCAGCATTCATAGTCCTCAGTAATTTCACAGAGGCCTGTGAGGGCTGCGCTCATGCTTTCTATAGCAAGATCATGAAGCTCCAATTGTTTTCTAATAGCTCTGGTTTCTAGGTTTAATTTTGAGATGTCATCAGAGTCCTTCTCCAAGATCTCATCAATGATTGAGGTGTAGTTATTTAGTCTCTTCATCAAATCTATTCCCCAACCTGTCCAGGAAGGGAACCAAGCCCAGGTCATATCTTTCTCTAGGAATATTTCTCTCTTTCCAAGATGTTTTAGAGGGTATCTTGGGTGGGTGCTAGCTTTAAGTAGGTGTCCTTGCCCATTGTCCCCAACTACTCCCATTATAGGAACTATTTTAGCAAGGTAGCACCATCCCTGAGGTTCTTCAGGAATCCATGGGTAACAAAGCAGTTTACCACAACAGATGTACGTTGTGTTACCTAATGCCAAAGGTCGTTGACTAACAACGGTCCTTGCACCCTTTGAATGACCAGATGCCATCAGCAGAGCCAATAACTGTGCGACCATGGAGTGGGAGCTAGTATTAAAAAGGTCATAGATGGTAGCATTTATCACAGGGTCTGAGGTGTGAAAAAGTGAGCTGTCGGTAAGGGAAGCCATGGAGACATTAAGTCTTGACCGTTTGCACACCTCAGCTCCCCTGGAAATGTTTCCCAGTATGAAACACCAATCTGGAGCGTGGCTCCTGCCCACAATTTGAAAACTGAGGGGCTTATTGGGACTTTTTCTTATGACATTGGCAAGAGTTATGGGGGGTGTTCCATTCAAAAAAGGAGTGATGTTTAAGGGAATGGCCATCAATGGGATTCTGGCTGTACTGGGGTGGAGTTTGCTACATATCCAACATTTCTCAAAACCAGACTTTTGTGCATAACTGTACTTAAACCTCAACAATGACATCTTGTCAGTGAAACCTGAAGGGGGTTCAGTGGAGGACATACTTCTTTTATATTTTATGCTAGGTGCTTTGGCTATCTGGGCCTTTCCACAAATCCCTTTTAGGAGCCCTAAACCTCCTGGATAATACACACAATTCGCTATTAACCAAGTAGGTAGGAATACTATCAGAATCAGACATGTCCAGAGGCATAATGTTTTTCCTGACACAAAGGTGGAAATCATTTTGTCAGGTACTGTGTGCAAAGTTCTGTTACACGTTTCTTCCTGTTGGTGGGGGATTCGTCTCGTCGTCCAGAGACTTTTGTTTTATGCCTTCTTGAATGTCCTTCAAATCCGGTCGTGGTTCCTGTAGAGAGAAGTCTTGGGATGCTGGTGGAGGGTCAGGGGTCTGGGGTTGCTGTGGACACTTCTTTAACCGGCTGGCGTGGATCCAGGTGTTTCCTAGATCGGTCAGTACAGCAGTCCTGGAAACCTTCTCTATTTTCCAGGGTCCGGTGAAAATGGGTCCAACCTTCTTCTTGTGTGCCAGTTGTTTCACCAGTACTTTATCTCCTGGGATGAAGGGATGAGTAGGTTCTGTTGAAAGAGGAGAAAAGGTGACAGAGACTTGTTCGTTCATATCTTGTAGCATACTTGCCAGATTTTTCACGTACATTTCCTGTTGAGAATAGATGTTAATGTCAGTGTTTTGATCTAAGAGGGGCAGCTCTATGTTTGCAGGAACTCCCATCAAAATCTCAAAGGGTGAGAGCTTTGTTCTAGCATGTGGTGTTGTCCTAATCTGGAATAGGACAGAAGGAAGGTAATCCAACCATCCTTTCATGGTGCCCCCCGTGGCCTTTTTTAACTTGTCCTTAATGTTCCTATTCATTCTTTCCACTACTCCTGCACTTTGTGGGTGGTAAGGGATGTGCAGTTTCCACTGTAAGCCTAGTAGCTTAGCTAAAGTCTGTGTAACAGAGGAGCTGAAGGCAGGCCCTCTATCTGACCATATGGCCGTTGGTATTCCGAACCTACAAACCCAATGGTTCAGTAGGCACTTGGCAGCAATTTTAGCAGTCTCACCTATACAAGGAATTCCCTCAACCCAGCCCGACCATTTGCATACGATTACGCAAAGGCATTTCAAATTACCTCTTTGTTTGGGCATGTGTGTGAAGTCTATTTGCAAATCTGTTAGGGGACCCAGGGGTGAGGGCAGATGGCCATGTAATCCATGATTTTTCCCTTGGACATTGTTTTGTGCACAGGTCAGACAACTGCTGGTGAGGAGTTTCGCCTGTTTACTTAAGTTGTTTGTGCAAAAACACTTTGTGTATATGTTTGTTAGGGCGGTGGTACCTATATGTCCTGGACCATGGAGATAGGAAAGTATGAGAACACTGCTTGATTCTGGTATTCCCAATATCTTCCCCTCTTTTGACCAAAGACCTTCTTGGTCCTTGGTCAAGCCATCCTTGACCCAAAAAGAAACATCCTCCTCTGTAGCTAATCCCTGTATTTGTGCCACAACGGTTTTAAAGTTGGGTGATGTAAAATGTTCTTTGAAGAACATTGTTGTGGGGGCTGGCTGACCAGTGTACAGGGCAGCGGCTTTTTTTGCTTCCCTGTCTGCCAGAGCGTTTCCTTTGGAAACTCTGCTGTTATCTGATGAATGTGCTTTTACTTTGACGACCGCTATCCTTTTTGGGAGAAGAATCGCTTGCAGGAGTGCTTTAATTTGCGTGGAGTTAGCGATTGGCTTGTTGTCAGCGGTTTTAAATCCTCTATTCGCCCAGATTACGCCATAGTCGTGCGCTACACCAAAAGAGTACCTACTATCTGTGTAGATGTTTACTTCCTCATTAGAGAAAAGTATGCAAGCTCTTGTGAGTGCCTCCAATTCTGCTACCTGTGCAGAGGAGGGTGGTAAGGCTTTTGCTTCCAACACCACATCAGGTAGTTGGACAATGGCATACCCTGTCAGGAATGTTGCATCAGAGGGGCGAGTACAACTGCCGTCTATGAAGACGTCCTGTACTCCTGGTAAGGGTATGTCAGTGAGATCTGGGCGAGGGCTGGTTATTGCTGCAACCTGTTCAACACAATTGTGCTTCTGATCAGGGTCTCGTGGCAGTTTGAGCAAAGAATGTAAAAGACGGACAGTGGGATTACTTGGTGGTGCGTGTTTGAGGGTGAGGTTATCAGTATTCAGAAGTGTGATCTCATACCCACTAAGCCTTTGTGCTGTCATATGCTGTGTGTTCATGTTCTGTAGAAGGTGAGTTACTGAATGAGTAGTGTAGAGAGTCAGTTCATGGCCTAATACTGATTTGTTAGCCTCCTGAACTGCCATAGCACAAGCAGCAAGGTTTTGTAGACAGGATGGCATCCCCTGTACTTGGGTAGGCAACTTTTTTGAGAGATAGGAGACTGGTCGGTACCCGGTTCCATGTTGCTGTGTCAAAACCGCAGCAAAAGAATTTCCTGATACCACACAGTATAATTGAAAGGGTTTGCCATATTCTATCAATCCCAGGGCGGGGGCCTGAGTCAGACTTTTTAACAAGGCCTGAAATGCACAGAGCCTTTCTGATGTCCAATCTACTGTCTTTGGGGCGGTGGACAAAGTAGCCTCCCTCAGAATGCCATCATAATATGAACAATCTGGGATCCATTGGCGGCAATATACAATTGCACCCAAGAATGAGAGCAAAGTTGCTTTGTCTCTTGGAGGACTGAGAGCCTGCAGGGCTGCGGCACGTTTGGGGGATACCAGCCTGGTTCCCTCCTTCAGAATGCATCCCAGGTATTCTACCTGACTTTGACACCATTGAATTTTCCTTCTCGATGCTAGGTGGCCACACCTGGCCAGGTGATGTAACAGAGATGTGGAATCGACCGCACAATCTTCAGCAGATCGACTGCACAGGAGCAAGTCGTCCACATACTGTATTAGCACCGACCCGCGCTCAGCAGTCCATGACTTAATTGTCTCATTAAGGACCATGGAGAAGGCTGCGGGACTGTCCACATACCCCTGAGGTAATCTTGACCAGGTCAACTGCTTTTTCCCCCCCCATGAGAACGAGAACATGGGCGATACCCCATCATCGATCGGGATGCTAAAATAGGCGTTCGCCAGGTCTACTACTGTGTAGCAAAGGGAATCAGCAGGTATTTTCAAAAAAATGAAAGAAATATCTGCCACCAAAGGTGGCAGAGGTATCACCTGCTTGTTCACGGCCCTTAGGTCCTGTACAAGCCTCCATTCCCCATTTGCCTTTTTCACAGGGTAGATTGGTGTATTCCAGGGGCTTATGATGTGTTTCAGAATCCCTTTTGCTATGTAATCATTGATTAATGGTGTGATGCCTTCAATTTTTTCAAGTGGCAGGGGGTACTGCTTGTGATATTGTACTACAGCGTCTGGACGCATTTGTGGTGTGTAGGGTGTACAGTTGATAAAACCCACACTCCCTTTGTTGTCTGCCCATATGGCATGTGTTTCTAGTGTGGGTGGCAATGATGCAAAGAGTCCCCTGAAAGTGTGTCTTTTTGGGGCATGTAAATCACAGAACGGTGAGTTGGCAGTGAGGGAGCCCCCTCTGTCAAATTTAATGGTGATATTCAGTTTTGAGAGTAGGTCCCTCCCCATTAAAGATACTGGGCAATCCACAAGGACAGCAAAACTCTGAGTGCACAGTTCCTGCCCTTCTGGAGTAGCCACGGGCAATGGTGGAGTGATGGGGTGGGTAACTGATGTCCCATTTATACCAATAGAGTTTCCCTCAGTGCAGTGCGGTGTGTCATATATGGCATCATTCAAACTACTGAATGTAGCCCCTGAATCCAGAAGTAGACATATCAGGTGATTGTCTACCCGCAATAGTACCTGTGGAAGACTTTTCCATGATGGATTATAACACACAAGGCTGAGGGACGGGACATACTCTTGGCATCCCTATTGTGGTGTCCGCCGAGCGGATGGCCACTGCATCGGAATGCGTGGGGGTGGTCTGTGAGGTTGAGGCTGATATTGGGGTTGTGGTGGGGGTGGTTGGGGTTGTGGTGGGGGTGGTTGGAGTTGTGGTGGGTGAGGATATCTGATATCCTGAAGGCGACGGAGGGCGGTGTTAAGATTCCTACCCCTTCCTCTCTGGGCGTTTGTTCTAATTCTGTAGGGACATTGGGACTTCCAGTGCCCCAGTTCCCCACAGTTAAAGCACCCCTGGTCTGGTGGGTAAACCTGGCCTGGGGGATAAGATTGCATTGGTGGATAAGGTTGCATTGTCATTATGTGGGTGGGCGGAGTCCCACCAGTTGGCAGAGTCTGGGTTGGTGTTAAGGAGGGAAAAATACCACCCTTCTGTTCAAATACCCCCGATGTTTCTCGTGACCTAGCATCTTTCATAAATTCATCTGGGGGTTGTTCTGCCCACTTTGGATTAGTGAATTTAAGCAACTGTGTCACCTTCGTATCGCCACCAGCCATAATGGTGGTGGTGAACAATTGGGGGTTGGCGTTATCTACTGCTTTCCACAGACTATATACCCGGGTACAAAATTCATAGAACTTTTCCTTCGGTCCCTGTTTTGCTAGGACAAGTTCCTGAAGTGCAGATGAACCCTTGTATATAGTAGACCAATGATTCCCCATACCTTTCCAAAAAGACACCCAATCTTTATTCTCTTCTATGTGGGCTGTCCATAAGGCCTCTACGGGATGCCCCTCTGGGCTGTCAGGGTCAACTATACTAAGAATCCCTGCTATATCTTCCTTATCCAGGCTTGTCCCTGCACTGTATTTTGCAAGGAAAGCACCAGCCTCTCTAGGGCTTTTCTTTGGGCTGGGGCATAACTCCTTTATCTTTGACAGTGTGCCTAGGGGTAAGGGAAGATGGACTTCCGTCTCCCCTATATGCATGAGTGGTGCTTTAAAGGTGGCACCTAGAGTTTCCTGGTCCACCTCCATTTCTCTTTCCTCAATAGAGGATTCACCCTGCTCCCTTTCCTCCTGTGGGGGTTTCTGGCTTCTGAGTGTGGTGGATGGCTGTGAAATTATCTTTTCTTCAGCCTCCTTAATCCTTCTTGCCTTTTTCTCCAGTTTCCTCTCGTACGCCTCTAAATCTTCCCTTTTCCTTTGTATCCTTTCTTCCTCCTCCTGCTGTCTCTTATTAAATTCTTTCTGTTTCTCCTCCCATTCCTTTTCCCTGGGGCTTAACTTCCTGACTCCTTCCTCTTCTCCCTTTTCCAGGGACATTCCTTCCCTTTCTTCCTTAGCTATCACAGAATACTCTCTCATCTCACCATCCCTCTTATCTAGCTCTCTTTTGTAACGTTCTAACTCTTCCTCCCTTTCCTTGAGCTCTTTTAACTTCTCTTCTAATTCTCTCTCCTTCGGATCTAACTTCCTAATTCTCTCTTCTTCTCTCCTACGTATACCTTCCACCCGGACTTCCTCTTTCCTGTTTCTACTTTCGTTTTCCCATCGTGTAACCTGCGCCTGATCAGCTGCACTATGTACCATGGTAGCTAATACTGCTGGATCCAAGGATGGGTACAGCTGAAGACATGGACCCAATGTTCCATCCTCCTGTTTAACCATCACATAAGGGGGGGGGTGCTTCGGGTTGCTGAGAAAGGGTGGGTGAATTTACAGGTTTTGGTGTGGGGGCTTTAGTTACATACTCTGTTTTATATTTGGCTAAGCATTTATTCCATATTTTGTAACAATTTTTCATATACTGGATGTCTTCCCATTTCCCAGGTGGGTAGGAGTGCTTGTGTACCTGACACACCTTGCTCACTTCCTTCCACTCATCCTCAGAACAGGGTCCCACTGGCCCTGGGTCATGTATCCCCAGCTGTTGGCACCTGTCTCTGACCCGTGTCCAAAACGGTTCTACCTGTGATCCCGGCAGTGTGTTTTTAACATACTCATAGGGAGATGGATTGGCCATGGTCTGGGTTGCTGCAGAATTCCCCATCTAACAACCTTGGAAGTGTATGACTAGTACAGGGACAGAGATGAAAGCAACCTGTTTGTGCTATAATCTGTTCCCTGACTTGGGAGTAAGTCCCTTGGTCTCTTATGGCAGTGGGGCTGAAATAGCTATGAAGATTAACTCTTAGTACCCGGCGTACAGTGCCCCTTCTTGCGGTGGGATAGACCCCCCTTGCACCAAGCCGGTATGAAAATCCGGTTGGTCTGGTAGTGAGCAGAATCCACGTCCTATCAATATTAAGAAACAGTAGACCAAAGGTGCAACGTGGGCAGGTGGGCGCTATCTCACTACAATCAGGCTCCTGTCCTAGGCTATTCATTTAGTACATATATGTGTAATACAATATCAACAAAATCCCTCTAAATCAATACAATACTTTAAATTCAGTTGTCATACACATATATTATCATACACTTATCTCTAATTCTCTAATACTCTATACACTCTAAATACTTACGGTGTTACCTAGAAAAAAAAACAAGCAAGAAAACAAACAAAATCTTATATATACAGTGGCATGATAAAGTTACATTTATATGAACATGTTATAATGAGTATAATAAGTGCACTTTTCAATATTTTCCCCAAAAATTGGGCGTCCACTAAGCCACTCCTTATACTACGGGCGTATTCTATACTTCCCGAGTTTTAAAAACACATATATATCTCTATAGTCAGACCAGCCTAGTCAGACTACTTAAAAAAAACCAAAATAAACCTCTGCGAGCCCTTCTAACCCTCCAAGGGGCTACAGCCCGTTGCGAAGGCACAGTTTATGTAAGTGGGTGGACATACAAGGCTATTTGAACAAGGCAAGCATCAATACCAGTTACCAGAAAAATAGGCAAAAAGGTATAAAAATGTCTTACCTGTTTCAAAATACCCCACTTCTGGTACCAAAAACTGTTAGGCGCTTCGTCTTCTCCTTGTGGCCTAGGCACTTGGGATGTGGCTTAGTGGAAGTCCTCGCCGGCGGTTAATCAATGACACATACACACAGGTAGGTATGCTGAAATGATTACAAGTCTTTATTTTTTGGATTTGCTTTTTTATGCTGTCTTTACAAGACTCTGCCCACAATTTTGGGGCCAATCAAAATCATAATACATATTAGCATATTCGGTAATTTCCAAACATTATTAATTTCTACATCTTGTGATGTCTTGTGATATCAAAAATGGTGACCCATACATGTTGTTCAAGTTAATAGGTCAAAAAATTCCTCACCCTGTGTCACTTGTCTGCCGGACAACCGCAGCTTCCTTAAGCTGCAAATATGTACCAAAAAAAAGTACCAAGATAAAACCACATAGCAGATGCTTCCTCTGCTGGGCATGGAAAAGAGGAAAAGACATATATGAGATATTCCATTTTTGATCTTAATCAAAAATATACTAAGATATGTCTAAGATATGTCTCTGATTATTAAAGCAAAATAAGCAATGTGAAAATCATGAACAGAGTGAAATCAACAATTAATCAATTAATCAATAATGAAATGTAATATAGAATCTCCTTACAATAATAAAAAGTGAAATCCAGTGATGTGAAAAAATCTCCTAGTGTGTGGTTCATCAACATGGAAATCTTGAGATGGAGAGAGATTAAACACTCTTACCGGAACCGGTGGATTCGGATGTCGGTGACACAGAATCAAACAGGCTTAGAGATCCAGATGGATGGCTGTCCTGGAAAGAAGTGGAGGTGCTGGATCTCGAAACACATCTCCTCTGGTCTGGAATAGCTACAACGGTATCCACCGCCCGAAAGGAATCCTACGTCCAGCAAGGGGATCCAGATTGTTGTGTATGGTAGTCTGCACCCCCCCAGGTGCTGGACAGGTGGTCACCTGTGTTTCGAGATCCGGCACCTCCACTTCTTTCCAGGACAGCCATCCATCTGGATCTCTAAGCCTGTTTGATTTGGTGTTACCGACATCCGAATCCACCGGTTCCGGTAAGAGTGTTTATTCTCTCTCCATCTCAAGATTTCCATGTTGATGAACTACACACTAGGAGATTTTTTCACATCACTGGATTTCACTTTGTTTTATATTGCTGGACTTTGTCATTGACTTTATTTACACCCACATTATGGTGGGGGCCACCCACAGGTTATTGTATTATATTTATTTAAATATATGTTTTTGACCCATTTTAGCACT
Organism: Lithobates clamitans; assembly: GCA_037952925.1. Lineage (NCBI taxonomy): Eukaryota > Metazoa > Chordata > Amphibia > Anura > Ranidae > Lithobates > Lithobates clamitans. The sequence continues at coordinate 1,056,483 of JBBGZY010000979.1, read as the reverse complement.
ACATGTTTACACCATCCTGTTTTTGAAGTACTTGTTATATTTTTGTGTAGCAGCTTTATTCTTTTTCACTGGGTTAGCGCAGTTATATTCTTGTTCACCTTATTCAGAATGGGGAGGAAAAGACTAGCGGATCCTGGGGCAGTCAGGATTGGGAGGAAAGGACTAGCAGATGCTCAATGAAATCGGAGGAGAAGCAGTTCAACCTTAAACTGCGTAGGGGATTCTACTGTTATGCCCCGTACACACTGTCGGATTTTCTGACTAAAAATGTGTGATAGGACCTTGTTGTTGGAAATTCCGACCATGTGTAGGCTCCATCACACATTTTCCATCGGAATTTCCGACACACAAAGTTTGAGAGCTTGCCATAAAATTTTCCGACAACAAAATCCGTTGTCGGAAATTCCGATCGTGTGTACACAAATCCGACGCACAAAGTGCCACGCATGCTCAGATTAATTTAAGAGACAAAAGCTATTGGCCACTGCCTTATAGTCCCAACGTACGTGTTTGAGCCAACATCCGTCGGAAAAAATCCATGGATTTTGTTGTCGGAATGTCCGATCAATGTCCGACCGTGTGTACGGGGCATAAGAGTGGTAAGGATGTTGAACTCCCTTTCACAATCAGTGGTGTCAGTGGGAAGTGTTGATAATTTCAAAAAACTGTTGGACAGACATCTAATGCCGCGTACACACGAGCGGACTTTACTGCAGACTTTGCCCGGCGGACTTTTCGACGGACTTTACGACAGACTATCTGAATGAACGAACTTGCCTACACACAATCCACCAAAGTCCGTCGAATTCGTACGTGATGACGTACGACGGACTAAAACAAGGAAGTTCATAGCCAATAGCTGCCCTAACGTAGCTTTTTGTCCGTCGAACTAGCATACAGACGAGCGGACTTTTCGACCGGACTCGATTTCGACGGATTGATTTAAAACATGTTTCAAATCTAAGTCCGTCCAACTTTTGAGAAAACAAAGTACGCTGGAGCCCACACGCGATCGAATTGTCTGAAGAAATCCAGTCCGCCGGGCAAAGTCTGCCGTAAAGTCTGCTCGTGTGTACGCGACATTAGTGAATGCAATTTATACCTGTACAGAAATATGGTAAATGGTACTGACACAAACACACTCTCACACACACATACATACATGCACCCACACAGGTTAGATTAGATGGACTGGTGTCTTTATTCAACCTTACCAGTTATGAAACTATGGATGTCCTCCAGCCAGGAAATAAGGCAGGTTTTATCTGCAGATTCAAATGTACACTATGGGAATCTCTGTGTGCCGTGAAATCAGAGTAAGCAATATCAGTACAGGAAAGAAGCCTGTACAGCTGTGCAAGACTAAAGGTAGGGCTGAAGCTCAGCAAGAAGTCATGGATCACCTGACAAACAATATATGTCTCCATATCCCCACCCCCTCCCCTGATATCTATCCTTCCCTGCATCTCAGCTCTATTTTCCACAACCAGGTGATACAGCAGAAACCTGTCCGGGCGGACAATGAGTCTGGGGTGGAGATGAACGAGGATGTGGATGTAAGTGGAGGCACTCTAATGTCTCTCCAGTGCCTGGAAATACGAGTTACCACATCACATTTACTTATCCCACTTGTGAACCTTTCTTGGTGTGATCACACGCAACTTACCACCACTTTTGTATTTCTGATTGAATTTATATGTATGTCTGTGTGTGGGGGGGTGGGGGGCAGCACAAAGAATATTTATAACTCAGCATGTCACCTATGTATTATTGGTAACAGTTTTTTTATACTGGGCTATTATACAGCCTATAGTTCATTAGAAATAAGTGACCTCAGGGTATCATACATAGTTTCTTCTTCTACCATCCTTTTTGTTTTGTAAAATAAGGAGAATAGTTCACACTTCTGTGTTTTTATCTTTTATCTGTAACCTCTTGGGGGAGATTTTTCCTAATTTCCTGTACCTGAGACACTGGCCATCACTGGGACAGGAAGGCTGGGAGAGCAATAAAATCATTCTTGGATGTTTTAAAGCTTAAAGTGGAGTTCCATCCCCCCAAAAAAAAAAAAATTAGTAATGTTCTTAAAAAAAACATTTGGAGAAAATTATTTTTTTTTACTCACCTCTAAATGCCTGTTGCTAGAGGGTCCCTCGTAGTCTGCCTCCTTCAGTGCCTGGGCTCCTGATGTCACTTCCCACGGCGCAGGAAGGGAGATCGCCTCTCCACCCTCCCTCTTGTCAATCATCTGGGACACGTGACCGGTCCCAGATGATTGCAGGGCCAGTGACGGCGCGCGGTGCGGCTCGCACATGCGCAGTAGGTGCCCGGCTGTGAAGCCACAGCCGGGCACCCACAGTTGAAATGCCGGCGCCGACGAGCGGAGGGGGGGGGGGGACAAGCGGGGCTTCGGTCTCGCGCATCGCTGGACCCTGGGACAGGTAAGTGTCCAATTAAAAGTCAGCAGCTGCAGTATTTGTAGCTGCTGACTTTTAATTTTTTTTTTTTATAAATGGGAACCCATCTTTAAGTTTAGTGTGCTTATATTTTGCTTTCTCTGGTTTTTTGCTGCAAAATACATATGTTGTATGAAATCAAAATGCACATCAGGTTTAAATCCTGCTATAATTGTAGATTTAAGGGGTCTAGTTATGAAACATTTGTTGCACGAACATCAAAAGCATTCCTGGAAATTGAGTGAAATGCCACCCATAATTTTTCTAAGCGATTGATTCCTGTATCATCAACACCATCTAGTGGCCAAAATGCAGTATAGTTTTCTCATTGAGGTATTTCAGAAACCTATACCACAATTTGGCCACTAGATGGAACTAATGATACATGCATTAATCCCTTGGAGAAAAAATATAGTGACATTTCATTCAGCTTGCACGAATACTTCTGACATTTGTGCAATGAATGTTTTATGGATCAACCCCATAGTGTGACCATTTCACACCAATACAGTGTCAACTCCGGGCAAAAAAAGGCAGTGTGTAAAAAAACAAAACAAAAAAAAAAGAAAAAAAAAAGTTGCAGATCCTCCTTGCCGGTAGACATGTGCAATTAGTTTCATTCTGAATTCTTTTTTTAACAAATTTCAAAAAATTCGGAAATATCCGAACGAACGAAAACCCGTTTAACTAATTTTTCTGAAAATTCGGAAATTTGAAATTCGAAAACCCGAAAATTAGAAAATCTGAAATAATAACTAACTAATAATAACTTACCTATTACTAACTATTAAGTTATATGTATTGGATTTTCCTTTCAAATTTGGCTGTTAGTGAACATACCGAATACGAATGTTATCCAAAGTTACGAATTATCCGAAATAACGAATGTTGTATCTAAACGAATGGAACGTAACAAAGTAATAATAATAATTAACAATAATAATAATAATAAAAACTTTTTATTATTATTATTATTGATTATTAATTTGTTCCGTTCCATTTGTTTAGATGCCCCATTCGTTATTTCGGATAATTTGTACCTTCGGATAAATTTGTTTATAGTTAAAGGAAATTCCAATACCTATAATTTAATAGTTAGTTATAATTAGTTAGTTATTTTTTCAAATTTTCGAGTTTTCGAATTTCAAATTTTCGGGTTTTCGAATTTCAAATTTCCGAATTTTCAAATTTATAAAGTTATTATTAGTTAGTTATTCTTTGGAATTTTCGGATTTTCTTTCTCATTTTCGGATTTTTGAATTTACAAATTAGCGAATTCGTGAATTTATGAATTTTCTAATTGCGATCATAACGAATGACCCGAGAAAAAACAAAAAGAAAAAAAAAGAATGAAACGAAAATGAACACATTTTTCGGCAGTGCACATGTCTACTCGCTGGTGCAGTACACTGCAGTGCCTCTTTTTCGCCACAAGATGTCCTCAGTTTTCCAAGTTGAATGACACCCAGTGAAGAATGGAAGACTGAGGACATACATGGGCGTCATCACAGCACCTACATTACTGACCTGAAGAGTTTAGAAAAAAGTGAGGGCGGAGGCTTGAGTTAGACTTTAAAATCTGTAAGCAGCAGCTGTCATTGATCTCCTTTAAAAATATTAATTGCCTTGCTGTCTCGGACTTTGATTTTTTTTTGATCCACTAACCCAAAACAAGCATGCAGATTAAAATGTCAGAACTCCTTAATTGCATACTTGTTCCAGGTCTATGCTTTAAAAAAATCCTGAAGCCATGGGATTATCATTGCAGCCAAAAAAAGTAGCATTTTTAGAAGGAGAGATTAGAAATGGCAATGTACTGTCAGTACAGATTTCCTCATTGCAAGGCTTGTTGATGGGTGGCCATCACAATAGCTAATCCTCCCAGATGTCCAAGCAATCAGTTCCACCGGAAAAAACCTTCAGCTGCTGGAAACAAAGATGTCGCCCGGGCAAATTAACATATACAGATAAAACCAGCGCTTAATAGCCAATTGACACAATCTTGATACTTGCAGACATGCAGGTGCTTATAGCAAATTCAAATCAGACTCATCAGACTGTGTGACCCAGCATATATAAGGGTCTAATAAAGCTCATATTTCCCAAACAGATAAGTGGTGCCATCTTCTTTCTTCTCAAATGTTCGCCTTCAAAGCTCCAGAATGGTTTTCCCCAAACAACATATAAAAACTTGGAAGGCTTATTAGTATTTGGGTATTTTGGCATGTGGATGCCAAAGAATGGGGAACACTGGGTGATGCACAGTATATACTTGCAGTGCACATAATCAAGTAATATTGATTATATGGTGTATTGGATATACTACACTTTATAGTTTTTATATATTTTTTGGGGAACGCCATTTTGGAGCTTTGTGAATATTTTAGAAAAAAAGAAGGCACCACGCATCTATTTGGGCAAGGCAAGCTTTATTAGACCCTTATGCCGCGTACACACGAGCGGACTTTACGGCAGACTTTGCCCGGCAGACTTTTCGACATACTTTACGACGGACTTTCTGAATGAACGGACTTGCCTACACACAATCCACCAAAGTCCGTCGAATTCGTACGTGATGACGTACGACCGGACTAAAACAAGGAAGTTCGTAGCCAGTAGCCAATAGCTGCCCTAGCGTGGGTTTTTGTCCGTCGAACTAGCATACAGACGGCGGATTTTTCGACCGGACTCAATTTCAACGGATTAATTTAAAACATGTTTCAAATCTAAGTCCGTCCAACTTTTGAGAAAACAAAGTCTGCTGGAGCCCACACACGATCGAATTGTCCGACCAAATCCCGTCCGCCGGGCAAAGTCTGCCGTAAAGTCCGCTCATGTGTACGCGGCATTAGGCTGCATTCTCGTTTTCTTGTTCCTGCTACGCATTTTCGCTACGCAATTTTTTTTTTTTACGATATGCAATTTTGATGTAGCATTCCCGCATTGACAGGCGATTGTCACGCGATTTTGCATGTCGCATGTGCATTTGTTGTCCGAAAAGAAGCTTCCGCTCCTTTTCAGGCAACTAGCTTCACATGATTTTCAAAGGTGCGGTTTGCCGCCGCTATTGGCCTGTGATCCCAGAGCATGACAATTGCGGCAGAGTCACATTGCGTTTGGGATTCCATTGAAGATTACTGGCACCCAAACACATTGTGCTGCGATTGCCGCACGATTTGGAATTGCAGCCGGAGATCCCAAGTCGTGAAATGTGAACGGGGCCTTTATATATGCTGGGTTGCACAGTCTGATGATAATTTCAAATTGCTATAAGCACATGTATGTCTGCAAGCATCAAGATTGTGTCAATTGTCTATAAAGCCTCGTACACACTACTAGTTTTTTTTTCTTTCAACCCAGTGGGTTGAATGAAAAAAACTGACAGGTCAGTTAGGAGCATCTGTACTAACAATCCGATGTTAGTACAGCGATCTCCCCTGCTGTGTTATTGTGTTATGAAAGGGGGGTGGCCCACCCGCCAGAACACTCCGGTCAGGGCTCTCAGCCATTAGCTGACAGCACTGATTGGGAGCCGGTTGGCAGACCTTTTTTGGTCATGACGCTTTGACAGAAGCCGATAGGCTGCCGTACACACGGGTTGAATGTCGGCCGGTTCAATAGATTAGGTTCTATTGAACCGGCTGATGCCGCCAAACATTTAGCCTGTGTGTACTAGGCTTTAAGCGCTGGTTTTATTTGTTAAAGGGTGGAACTGGATCAGTAGATATTCACAGAAAACAACAAAATCCTTTTATGTTGATTGCTGCCCACATAAATGCCAGGTGTCTAGGATAGCAATTTTCTTATTAAAGTGTTTGTGAAGTCTAAGTTGCAAGTACCTGCCAGACCCTCTATTATGGAATTTATTTTAAAAAACAAGCGTTCTAAATACCTATTTGCAGCTGTTTTCAGGCCGGTCACATGACTCGCGGCCGCTTTACAGCTACGAGACATATCTTCTGCGGGAGGAGCCATGATCTCCCTCTGACGCCAGTCGGGGAGATCACGAGGCCACTCGGCTCTTCCCGCAGAAGCCCTGTCTCGTAGCTGTAAGGCGGCCGTGAGTCATGTGACTGGCCTGAAGACAGCTGTAAATAGGTATTTAGAACACTAGTTTTCTTTAAATAACTTCCATAGTGTGGTATGCCAGGCTCTAATAGAGGGTTTGGCAGTGACAATTTTAGGTTTTTAGTTTTTAATAATAGCAGCGGGGGGCTGGGGGGGGGGTGTAGACGGAGACAGAGAGAGGGAGCTGACAGGCAGGAAGGAGGGGGTGAGGGGGAGAGAGTAGAGCAGAGGGAACAGCAGCGTATGACGGAGGGATGCACTCTGACCACGGTGGTCATGGCTCAGTAGCCCTGGTTATTGTGGTCAGTATAGAGAGGGCATACAGAAAGTGGCAGGTTCAGGGAGGTTTTTTTTACAGTTTAGAGGGGGCAAATTACACAGCACAAGCACTATGCTGTTTAATTTGCTTTAAGGAACCAGGATGTGTATTTTTTTTTTTTTTGGGGGGGGGGGGGGTTAACAAACACTTTAAGGTTAAAAAAAGATATGATGTAATAAAAAAGAACATGGAAGATGTGTTCAGAGTAGAAATAGCCCTAGACAGAGCAAACACAAAAAGTGAGATCCAGTGTGGGAAGTGTAAACTGATGGCGTTATAAGTAAAAATGTTTGTGTGTCATATAACCCTGATGGGAAATTGCAGGGTGTATTTGTTATTGAAAGAGACTTGGTTCCTGTAGGCACTGAGCTCCATGACAGCATACAGTGTCAATCTGGAGCCTCTAAAGCATGAGTGCTCAACCTTTGGTTCTGCAGCTGTTGAGGAACTTCAAGTCCCATGAGGCATGGCAAGGTTGACTGTTAAAAGCAAGGCTCCCAAAGGCAGAGGCATGATGGGACTTTTAGTTCCACAACAGCTGGAGGGCCACAGCTGGAGCACCGATGCTCCAAAACAAGCAAAATACTGTTCTGTCCTGTTTCAGCATTTGCTAGATGTGAAGAGTAAAAAGTTTTATTCATCTGGTAGTTTTGGATGTTCCAACTCACCTTTGTGAATTGGGTCATCCAAAGTTGGAAATATCAGGTTGATGGGGTGCCCTTCATAATGGTTAGGAACTCAGTGTAGAAATCTTTCCAACAGAGTCCCAGAGAGATAGAAGAAAATATTGCGGTTTAAAGAGTAACTCCACTTTTGTTGAAAAAAAAGAAAGCAATCCCCTCTGGGTGATCAATGTATAGTGCAGGGATTTTAACAAACTTTGTTGCAGAGTCCTACCCATTTATTGCTCTGAGGAAATAGCGGTTTGTTTCACTATGTCTTTTTCCAACTGTTCTTAAAGGGAGAGTCAGGTTTACTATAATCACCTGGTGCACGCTCAGTGTTTTCTAATGGGAAAAGTGCCTGCATTCCTTTAGAAGTATTTAACTCTTGGGGAGTACCTCACCAAATCTGCAGAGGGATGCCTAAAATTTGACTTGTATCTTAGTGAAGACTTCTGGGAAAAATCAATCACACAAGCAGGAAATTACATTTCCGGCGGCATCCTGTAAGCCAGCCATCTATAAAAAGCCTCCAGGTTGCCATATTTCATTAGATTTTTATAAAAAAAAAAATAATAATTTCAACGCGGCTTATGTAGAAATTGTATATGCTGTATTATTTTTGTTATATTTTTTATAATTTTTTTATTGTCTGATTATATTAAAACCATATAAAAAGGTTGATTCTTGTTAAAGTTGGTGTTCACTGGTACCTCCACATATACCTGATCATTTACTAACATAACCATCACCATAATCCAGCCTTTCTCAACCAGAGAAAGCTTAGGCTGGCCATACATTATACAATTTTCTTACAATTTTCTGTAGAATTTTCTTTAGACTTACCTTCAACTATGTAGTGCAAGGGCCTGCCTAATTGGATACAATTGAAAGTGTTTTTTAGTTTTGACCTCATATAATATGGTTTTCGGTAAATCTAAAGGAAAATTGTATATGGTTTTTGGTAAATCTAAAGGAAAATTGTATAAGAGGATTAAACATGTATGGCCAGCCTTAAGGTTCCTTTCAGAAGTTACTAGGGATTCCCTGAGAACTGCCTCTCAGATATGTAACCACTGACAGAAATTGAATTTTTGCCATTCATTAGACAGCAACTATATCTGGTGAGTGCGTTTTCCTGGCATTGGTGGCGGTCGCACTAAGTGATTCAAGCACTAGAGGACGGAGATCACCTGAATCTATTACTTGATACTTTTTCTTAGGATGAAATTTGAACTATTTTTATTTTTTTTTTATATTTTCAATGTTGGACTCACTAATATAACACTTAAAGCGGAGTTCACCCAGAAATGCAACTTCTGCGGTTTGGATTCCCCCCCCCTTTCGGTGCCACGTTTGGCACCTTTCAGGGGGGGGGGAGGGGGGCAGATACCTGTCTAATCCAGGTATCGGCTCCCCACTTCCAGGGAAAGATTGCTGGAATATAGTGTATCGAACTACGCAATGTCCGGCCCCTCCTCCTTCCCCCCCGCTGTCTTCTGGGAGACACACAGGTCCCAGAAGACAGCAGGGACCAATCAGAAAGTGCAGCGTGACTCGCACATGCGCAATAGGAAACAGGCTGTGAAGCTTAAAGGCTTAGCTTCCTGTTTCCCTTAAGGAAGTAAGGATGCCGACCCCTGCACCCGCGGGCTCCCTGGACAGTAGGTGTCCTTATAATAAAAGTCAGCAGCTACAGTATTTGTAGCTGCTGACTTTTAATTATTTTTTACCAAGGCGGAACTCAGCTTTAAGGTGTTTTGAGTTCTTTGGTATTGTGCTGAGCGCTGCAATTTTTCTTTGTTATTGTTATTACAGTGTTTTGTAAAGCTACTCTAATGCCCCGTACACACGGTCGGATTTTCCGATGGAAAATGTCCGATCGGAGCGTATTGTCGGAAATTCCAACCGTGTGTGGGCTCCATCAGACATTTTCCATCGGATTTTCCGACACACAAAGTTGGAGAGCAGGAGATAAAATTTTCCGACAACAAAATCCGTTGTCGGAAATTCCGATCGTGTGTACACAAATCCGACGGACAAAGTGCCACGCATGCTCAGAATAAATAAAGAGATAAAAGCTATTGGCCACTGCCCCGTTTATAGTCCCGACGTACATGTTTTACGTCACCGCGTTTAGAACGATCAGATTTTCCGACAACTTTGTGCGACCGTGTGTAGTCAAAACAAGTTTGAGCCAACATCCGTCGGAAAAAATCCATGGATTTTGTTGTCGGAATGTCCGAACAAAGTCCGACCGTGTGTACGCCCTAAAATTGTTAGCAGCTATATACCATTAAGCGCTGAGGCCATTTTTCTCTTATTTCACTGTGTTTTATTGTAATTATTGGCAGGGGTTCTCTGAGGCTTTAACATTATTTCAAGGGTTTTTCTCCATGGTAAAAATGTTGAGAAAGGCTGCCATAATTAGTACAATGTTTCCATTTAACTTGTTACATAATATCTCTGTATGGATCAATGATGGTCTACCAGCACTGCCCCGTCAGATAGGGAATTGGAGATACTGACACCCTAAACTTAAAAGACTGAGTCAAATCTATTTATGCTTAAGAAGGGATACGATCATTATCTAAAAATACATAAATGGTGCATACAAAAACACTTAGAGACCAGCTGCTTAGTCTCACGTCACCACAGAAGAAAAGAGTAAACCCTTTTCAGTCATGAAAAAAGTCATTTGTTTTTTCGATCGATTTCTCTTCCCGTCATTTAGACCAGGAAGTGAGAGCAACTCTCACCAACAGGGCCTGCTATCAAGGGGGTACAGGCAATACACTTGTAAGGGGTACAAGCGTCCCAAGGGTCCTGGACTGGCCCAAGGCCGGCCCGCACCCTCATACAGCAGCCTAATGAATGAAACTGTTAGCACATCAGGCAGCCCGCGCGGCGCCCGCAATGGTGTGTGGTCAGCCTCGTCAGTGGTGGGAGTGGACCAAGCCCTCTCGGGTGCATGCATTGCAGATGCGAGAGAACAGCATGGAGGGAAAGTCACCAGTGTGCAGTGGCGTTTTGCTGTGCTGTAAATTGGGGTGGACCAGTGAAAATGGATGAGGATGATCTTGGGTGGGGATGAAAGTTACATTGTGGAGAGGCTCTTCACAATATACCTCTCATTCCCACCCAAGATCATCCTCATCCATTTTCACAATGTAACTCCTCAGTGGCGGCCCGTCCATTGGGGGCACGCGGGTGCATGTAGGACGCATGTAGGGCACATGTAGGGCGCTGGACGCATGGATTCCAATGGGGGGGGTGTTTTTATGAAGCATGTGATTAGAGTCAGAGGCCCTAATAGGCCTCAAAATAGGGTGGGCTCGGGGCGCAGAGCACGGCGCCGAAAGCCATCCCAGTTGTGTGACAACAGCGAATGAATTTTCGCTATTCTCCCACTGATCCTCCTCCTGGCCAATCAGGAAGCGTGTCGTGAGACCCGTTTCCATATTGGCCGAAAAGGAGTAGTGATCCCATTGGATAAGGAGGGAGGAGACGCATGGCCGAGGACTAAGAGATTGACCCACTAGCCTCCAAGTCCGATCCTCTGGCCCCTCCATGCAGAGTGCTGCCAGCTCCTCCTGTGGCTGCAGAAGAGAGGCGCACACACCGATCGCCCCTGTGACACTGCAGACACCTCATTGATTTGCACCGGCATCAATCCCCCCATGCCGTCGACCTCATCTGGCATCCCTGGGCATGAAACCCTCTATTATCTCCAACAAAGGGTAAGAGAGTTGGCGACAGGGGGGGTGACTGGCGGGCGGTGGCGTGCTGGATCGATTGGGGGGGGTCATGTCCGTCTCCCCCTCCCTACCGATGGAGCACCAGCCGTCACTGTACTCCATCATCCTCATCCCCACCCAAAATCATCCATCCCTCTCCACAATGTATCCCATCCCTGCCCTGAATCATCCATACCTCTCCTGGAGAGGGATGCGGATTCTGGGTGGGTATGGGAATACATTGGGATAAGAGTGTTAAAATAAAGGTAGGTGCACTGAAGGACTCGGTGGGATGGCCAGTGGGCGTATTCACTGTGACAGCCAGTGGGCGGGCTCTAGGGAATGTTGGCAGTCAGGCCCCGGGGGGCCCAGGCCTAAAGCTATGTAAGGGTCCCCCAAAATCTGATGGCTTCCCTGCTCACCAATAAGAAGTAAATACCCAATAGAGGCTTTAACCTTTCATCATTCTTTCCAAAAGGAAATACAAAGTTATGGCTGGAGTTTAATTTTAAAAAAATAAATTCTTGAGGATTATGAGGGATTATAGATATGGAGGTACTTGGTTGGCACGCCAAAGGATTTATACTGTTTTCTTGGCCTGTAACTGAGTAGATCTTAGATTTAAATGCCACACCAAGAATGAACTGTCCAGGTATAGATTTTTTCCAATATGACTTGGGTAAAGAGTGGAGCCAACCCATTTGGGGGCTCAAAATCACCCGCTTCATCAGGGCTTCAAAATGGGGAGCTGCTGCAACCAGCTGCTGAGAGACTTCACCCTTGTCTAGCCCAAATATTGTGTAACTTACTTCCCCCATTGGGGTTGACTTACTAAAACTGGAGAGTGCAAAATCTGGTGCAGCTCTTCATGATAGCCAATCAGCTTCTAACTTCAGCTTGTTCTATTAAACTTTGACAATAAAACCTGGAAGCTGATTGGTTTTGATGCAGAGTCGCACCAGATTTTGCACTCTCCAGTTTTAGTAAATCAATTCCATTGTGTCTAGCACATATCATTTTGAGGTCCTGGGAACATGTTGGCTCCATCCTTTTCCTTAGGTCATATTGAAATAAATCTATACCTGAAGAATTAATTCTTGGTGTGGCGCTTGAGTCTTAGATCAATTTTTTTCACCTTTGAAGCTATGTGAAACCAGAAATGTAGTGAGAGTGCCATCTGAGAAAGCTAATGGGTAGGAGAGAAATATTTAAGCTGGCCGTAGACAGTTCGAATCTCGGATGGTTCAGCAGGAACCAGCCAAGATTCAAAACATTTATGGGCAGGCTGAATATACCCAAGTTTATCGATCAATTAACTAGGGTACAACCAGCCTGTCAGAGTTTACATTTGATTATTACTAGCGGCTCTCGTAGCCGCTAGCAATAATCATTGTGTTCTCCCGTCGGGGGCGGCTTCCCCCCACCAGGAAAACACAATGGCTCCACTGGAGGGATTCCCCTGTCAGCACTGTCTGTCTTGATGAGGGAATCAAGCAAATTTCTTTCCTGCAACCCATGGTTGCAGCCTTAGATTGGATAGAGAGAGATAAAGGTGGATGTCACTAATGTAGTGATGCTCACTAGAGGTCCAGACATCAGGATCGAGGTGGGGCAGTGAAACAGAGTCTGGAGGTCTGTTGGCTCTGGAAATAGTTTACAGCCTCCCTCTGTTCTGCGTCAGAGTCAAGTACATTTCTTTTCACACTTTTTTTCATGTTATGGGTTCCTAGATATGTTTATACTGTATAGTTCAATGCCTACCCTAAAGCCCAAGTCTCACACCTTTGTTATCATAATGTACTCTGCATGTTAAGATTTGTGACTGGTTCTTGCTAAAATGCCTTTGAATACCTTTTACTTTCAATGAAAATACTGCTTCTAGTCCTCACACTGCAGTGTTTTGTGCTGGCAGAGCTGAGTAACAGCCATACCCCTCAATACAAGTGTCCTCACATAGACATCGGAGGAGGCGTGTCGGGCCATAGAAGGGGTGTGTCTGATCAGGTCTGTGACTGAGTGCTGATTACTAAGAGCACTGAGTCTAACTCTGGTGCCTATGAACCTGAACACTCATACAGTAAAACCTTGGATTGAAAGTAACCTGGTTTACGAGCATTTCGCAATGCGAGTTGTTTTTTTTTTTTTAAATCCTGACTTGGTTTGCCAGCATTGTCTCGCAAGACGAGCAGGATTCAAGCCTCTGGGGTGTGCAGTATTGCATTTGGACAGAGGTGCGGGGGTGCCGGTGATGCTTGGAGACACTCAGAAACACATTTCGTTCCTGAGTGTCTCTGAGTGTTTCCGAGCGTCTCAGAGTGGTCTCCGAGCTTCTCCGAGTGTTTCCGAGTGTCTCCGGCGCCCCCCACCTCTGGCAACATGCGGTACTGCATAGACAAGCAGTGTCTAAGTTTCTATTGATTCCTATGGGGAAACCCGCTTTGATATGAGTGCTTTGGATTACAAGCATTCTTCTGGTACAAGGTACTACTGTATTTAGACTCCCTGCAAAATAGCTGAAACATAAAAGTGGATGTAACACTAGGAAAATGGGGGTTGTTAGTATCTGATTTTACATTTATTCAGGACACTGAAAGGTATCCCAGTTGATTTATTATTGCTCTTCACAGCTGTGCCTGTTTGTAGTGTCCACCTTCCACCGTGTTCTTGTTGTGTCTGCTGTATGTGTTTCCCTCTAGTAGGCTTTTTCGGCAGTGAAGTCAGTTTAATGTCTGATGATCTGTGGACTAACATTCCAGAATCCTTCTAGCTCATTTCAGAAACTGACGGCAGAGTTCACGTGGAGACCTTCGCCGACCATTGCGTGTTCATCATTGAGGGTGCAGAGAAGTTGGATGAAGGTGCCTACACCGTGCTGGTGAAGAATGCCGCTGGAGAGGATAAAGCCACTGTCAATGTCAAAGTCATTGGTAAGCCATAGTCATGGCCCTAAATAATAACTAAATCCTAAACTGGATCTCTAACTTTGGATGGAGGGTAACAGGGATTAATCCTTCATTAGCTAATCATTGTCACCTGAAACACCAGAAGAGGTCTTGTCACCAGTTTATATTTATTTTCAACTAGAGAGTGCAGGACATAGAAATGCTTTTTCATACTCAAGTGGATTCCCCAGAAAAAATCAAAAAGAACCTTCAGATACAAGAACTAGTTTGTCTAAATTTACAGTCTTTCACAGTTATGAAACCTTTTGCTGGGGATAGGAAGATCATAGTGGACAAACAAACCCTCTACCCAGGGGCGGACTGACCATTGAGCCACTCGGGCACTGCCCGAGGGCCCTGGGCCACTAGGGGGCCCCATCAGGGTTGCCAGCCTGAGTAAAACAAGGAACAGTATGTATAAATCTGTGTTTTTTTTACATCTGTCTGTGTATGCTGTGTGTACATGTATGTGTATACTGTGTGATTGTATACTGTGTGTGTGTATACTGTGTGGCCCCATAATCTCTTATTGCCTGGGGGCCCCATAATCTCCTATTGCCGGGGAGCCCCATGAGTTATCAGTCCGCCCCTGCCTCTACCTTGTTCTCCCTCAATGCAAAAGGGATAATATATTCGTTTTCAGATTCTGAAATCTCAGCACTAATAGTGTTTGTTGCTTATGTGGTACAATTATCATGCTCGAAAAATTATCACACACACTTTAAAGTAGCGTACCGAATCTTGATGTGTCTTTGGATTCTATTTACAAAAAACTTTGTAAGTTTAGAAGTGTCTCAAGCATTCGCACAGCAGTCACAAATAATCCCTGTAGTTTTGTGTAATATGTTTACTTCCTATGATTGGCAGCTCCATCTAGTGGCCATATTGCAGTATTTTCCTGAAGTTAGGAAAACATATTAGACAGGAAAATACCACATTATGCCCCCTAGATGGCGATTATAGGATATAAACATATTACATACATTTATGGGGATTATTTATGCTGTGTGAATGTTTAAGACACGTACAGAGAAAAGTTTTTATAAGTAGACTCCTTAAACCCAATGTAACTCCTAAACCTAAACCCAACTGTAAATCTAACCCCAAAATGTTAGTCTTAAGGTCAGCTTACCCATAACAGTCACCCTTAATCTTGCCCCCTAACACTAATCCCAAACCTTAAGCAAAATTTTAAGACAATTCTAGCTGTATAAATACTATGGGGATGAAATATATACAGTATAATAAAAGCTTTGGCAAAGCACCAAACTTGCAAATTTAAATTAAAGGAAACACTTTTCGGGTGCAGAATTTTTTTAACGGACATTACAATTTACTATTATTATTGTTATTATCTGCACCTAGAGTCTGCACCTCTAGCATGAAGCCCTCTGTGTGACATTACTGCAGTAATGAAGAAATACAGTTTCATTATTAGCATGATATATAGAGATCCCTTTAGCCTTAAAGTTGAAAAAACATTTTTCTTACATTTAACTAATGTAAATTTGTGAATTTGGCTGGATCTCTGTTCAGCATCCTTTAGACTGGGAAGACTAGGGGGGAAACATTTGGGACCTGAGGTTACATAGTTAATCAGGTTGAAAAAAAGACACAAGTCCATCTAGTTCAACCATAAAAATAAATAAATAAATAAAAAAATAATATCATACAATCCCATATACACAATCCTATACCCAGAGGAAAAAATTCCTTCCTGATCCCAGAGAGGCAATCGGATTTTCCCTGGATCAACTTTACCTATAAATGTCAGTACCCAGTTATATTATGTACATTTAGGAAAGAATCCAGACCTTAATTAAAGCAATCTACTGAGCTGGCCATAACCACCTCTGGAGGGAGTCTATTCCACATTTTCACAGCTCTTACTGTGAAGAAACCTTTCCGTATTTGGAGATGAAATCTCTTTTCCTCTAGGCATAAAGAGTGCCCCCTTGTCCTCTGTGTTGACAGTACAGTGAATAGCTCAACTCCAAGTTCACTAAATGGACCCCTTATATATTTGTACATGGTGATCATATCCCCCCTTAATCTCCTCTTCTCAAGAGAGAATAAATTCAGTTCCTCTAATCTTTCCTCATAGCTGAGTTCCTCCATGCCTCTTATCCGTTTGGTTGCCCTTCTCTGCGCTTTCTCCAGTTCCCCGATATCCTTTTTTAGAACTGGTGCCCAAAACTGAACTTCATATTCCAGATGAGTTCTTACTAATGATTTGTACAGGGGCAAAATGATATCTCTCTCTCTCTGGAGTCCATACCTCTTAATACAAGAAAGGACTTTGCTCGCTTTGGAAACCGCAGCTTGGCATTGCATGTTATTATTGAGCTTATGATCTACCAAAACCACCAGATCCTTCTCCGCTATGGATTCCCCCAGTTGTACTCCCCCTAGTATGTATGATGCATGCATATTCTTAGCCCCCAAGTGCATAACTTTACATTTATCAACATTAAACCTCATCTGCCACATAGTTGCCCAATTAGACAGTGCATTGAGGTCGGCTTGTGCATTGGAGACATCCTGTAAGTTATGAGATATAACAAAACACATTAAATGGTACATTTCACAGACCCAAAGGGAGCAAATGAAAGAACTTAATTCGTAGGATCTACATACACTTGAATGTTTTTAGTAAGAAAAAAACAGCACAAGGAACATACCTACTATCAATGTAACATGTCCCTTGTGCTGCTGGCTCCTTGTTTAGTTGAAACCCTCTGTCCCCCAAATTCTCCCGATCCCCATCACCAAACCCTTCTGGCGCAGCAGGGGTTTTTAGAGCTGAGGGACCTATCATATGCACTTCCTAAGAGTGCCGACTATCCCTGCCCTTTCCGCCCCCTCCTCCATTCATAGAAGCTCTACTATAGGTTCCGTAAATGAAAAGAGCTACAGTATATAAATGGTAGATGGTTGAAACTTTTATCCATTTAATGATTTTGAAGAAGGCAGAAAGAGTGGGAATTATCGCCACTCTTGATGAGTGCATTTGAGAGGGCCCTTCTCTCTATTAACGCCCACCACACTGGAAGTTTAAGGTTGCGGAGGTGGGGAGGATTGGAAGAGGTAAATCTCAACTAAACCAGAAGCTAGCAGCACAAGGGACACACCAAATCGATAATAGGTAATGTCAGTTGAGCTGATCCTTTTTTCTTTCTTACTAAAATGACGCTTTAATGCCTTCTGTACAAACCTAATTCTGTACTTCTCAGATAACAACTTCTACGTAGCTTTATGTTGGGAGTGGACAATGTTGTTGTCTCAGAAGTCATCCTATATACAGGATTTATAATGATATACTCTACAATGTTCTCCTTGCTTTTTCTTACAGAGGTTCCAGACCCTCCTGAATCCCCCAGGATCTTAAACATCGGAGAGGACTTTTGTACTGTACAGTGGGATCCACCCCAGTACAACGGAGGCATGCCAATTCTGGGTAAGGGAAATACCATCCATCCATAGTACCTACCACTGCTTAGCGGAATTTCACTGCTCACCATTCAAAATACTATAATTTCCAAACTATTATTTATCAATTTGGAGAGATTACTTCTCACTGCCCGTTGTGTCCCTGGGACAGGAAATGAGGGGAAATCTCCCCAACTGGTCAAGAGGGAATAGTGTTAGGACCCATTCACACTATACTCTGCATTAATGCACTTGCATTACCACAACACATTGTTGTGCATTAATGTGTGCTGCAGTTATATTGCATGGGAAATATGTATTCAAAGTCCAAAAAAGAGCACTAGACTAATGAGCAGGCCTGGCACTCTTTTTGGATATTGTATTTGTACCTTCCAAATCTGAGGTCCCCTGTTTATAGGGAGCCATTGTACCCCATGTGAATATGTTTGTTCTTCTCCAATTGTGATCCACTGATGGGTCAAACCCAGGTCTCAGTTATACATATTCCATATTGATTGGTTGGCAGGGCACCTTAACACACTAGACAATGACCCTTTTTTAATCAAATGTGGTGTGCTTCAGTGCTAACATTGTCTAACAACTGCCATAGTGCATTGCGCTGCCATTTACCATAAGTGCCATGTCTACACACCGTTTTTATTTTTGCCATGTAAATGGGTTGGTAACCATCCCCTACTCTAGTCAAAACTTCAGGGATACTTTAACAAGCATAACCTTTTTAACCTGTGTTATTTAAATGGGTAACTATATATGTAAATATATATGTACATGATGGTTAGCCCTATTACTAGTTGCATTTGCATTAGTTACATTCTCTAGGGGTGCCTAGACCCATCAATACCATTGATTTATTCAATGACAGCCATTGTTTAGGCATGTTGTTGATTAGGTTGCATGACATAAAGATAACCACTAGAACAGCCTTTCTCAACCTTTTCAACACAGAGTAACCCTTGAAATAACTTTCTGGTCTCAGGGAACCTCTGCTAAAAATGACTATATCTACACCCCAGTATACATTAGTGTGACGGTCAGTGGGAAGAATGTTCCTCACACTTGAGGTCATTAGGGAAGAATTACCTCCTTACAGATAGCTAAAAAGATCAATGGTATAAGTGGGAACTTATCTGAGAGGCAGAAATTGCTCCTTGCTCAAGGAAACCCTAGCAACCTCTTGAGGAATCCTGGAACCCTGGTTGAGAAACCCTGCACTAGAGGGAAAACCAGCACATCTCCAGCATACAATTAAAAACCTAATTTTTTTTTTCAAATATGTATGTTTTTTATTAACACCCAGCATGGGCAAAGACAGTGCAATACATGCATACAACGCCACTATAACAACAACATTACAGAGAGAAGGAATAGCAGTCAGGTTTCATATTTACAGTTAACCATACAGTTTAGTTACAGATATTGCCTCTTTGCTAGGTTAACGTTAGGTGGTAAGGTATACATTAATATGTACATTCTGTATGTATATTTATCAGTTTGAGGAATTAGGTAAGGAGCCCTGGGGTCCTTTCATCTTCATCTGCATTTCACATTTGCTTTCCTATTTTCCCCCCTTCTATTTCCATCTCTAACCTCCATCTGCTGGACTAGTTGCATGCTTGCACTAACAACAAAAAGAAGGGAAGGTAAGAAAGGGGAGGGGGGGGGGGGGGGTAGGATGAATGAAAGGAGAACGGGGGGTAGATTATTAGGGTGGGATAGACTAGGGCCCTGGTTGGTCAAGACGGCCCGAGGTACCAATTTCTAAGGTATCTGTATTACTGGGAAGCCCTGAGGGCAATGCCCTCTGGGGAGAGGATGAATTGTTTCCATATCGCCCATGTCTTGTTATATTTTTCCTGTTGGTGTCTCTCAGAAAGCACTAGGTCTTCCAGCTTACTGACATCTACCCTCTGGATCCAGCTCGCCATTTTTGGCGGTACTTGATTAAAACCTACTTTTTAACAAGCATTGCAGTACAACACCTTGAAATATGTATTTAATAAAAACACATAAGAGTTTCCCCTTAAAATAATTTTAGATGTGCCGCCTTCTGTTGCATTGTATGCTTTTGTTGCAGCTATTTGTATATTACAGAGAGAAACTGCACTTTCCCATTTCTTTACCAATGTTCTCAGTTCTGTTACTAACAGTGTCACTTCACTGACAGGTTATGTCCTGGAGAGGAAGAAGAAGAAAAGCTACCGCTGGATGAGGCTGAACTATGACCTGGTGAATGAACTAAGCTATGAATCTAAACGGATGATTGAGGGGGTCATATATGAGATACGTATCTATGCAGTAAATGCCATCGGTATGTCTCGTCCCAGCCAGCCCTCTCAGCCATTCATGCCCATTGGTAAGCGATTTAAATTATTCCTCCTTTTTACAAAGGCATGTATTCATAAAATCCTCGGATCATAGGAATTACCTCTAGTACGTAGCATCATCCAGTTGCCAAATATGGTATTTTTTCACTGTTTGAATTGCTATGCAGTTTTTTTTTTTTTAAATACACCCCAACATGATTGCACAGCCTATGCAATTGCATGCAACTGTGTATTTCAATTGACCTCTGTAATACGTGAACTGCAAGTATACTGTCTGTGGCCAGTTTTCAGTTGGACAAGTTCTGTAACCCCTTTCCATATTCAATCGCTATATGAACATTCCACCAGCATGCTGAGTATATGTTAATGCAAAGAGGGGGAAGGTTGGCACAATTTATATCCCATTTTTTTGTCATTTATATGATTTATTTCACGGTTGAACAAGAGTGGTGTATTCAATGTTATGATATTGGGGTAGCGCAGTCAACACTATATTCTGTAAATGACATTGAATTATGGTCTGATCCATTAGGGTCAGCCATAGGAAAATGATCGGTCCTAACCACATAAAACCTCCATCCCTAATCTGTATGAAAAAAAGGGGAGGAGAAACATTGGGATTTTAAATGGGACGTGAGGGATGGTTCACGCCCCCATCCCTATACTATATGCAAAGAGGGGGAAGGTTGGGACTTTGAATGAAGTTTGCGTGGTGGAATCAAACAAATTCACATTAGGTATAAACATCTGTATGTTTATTGGTAAACCAATGATTGGCATGACATAAAACAGTATAACGTGCATGAAAGCATAAGAGGTATCAATATACATAGTAAGAAATAGAACAACATGGCACAAGCAAATAAAATTGTACATCATAATCCCCCATGTGCAGGTTGAACCATATCACAAAATGGGATCTAAGAGAGGGGAAAACCATCTAAAATTCTTAATGTATATTGGATGCATCAGAATGAGCTTGACACGTTTCGTGGACTTCTATCCACTCGTCAGGAGCAAATGCATCGATGTTCTGTAAAGGGATATAGATAACCAATATAGTCTGGTGTAACTACTTACATGGAGAGAAGGGAGTCAATTGGAGATGACTGGCCATGCTGAAAAATACTCACGTATAAACTGATAAAGGGACCGTGCAATACTACATTCCAGGGGTCAGCCAAATGAGTCTAGCCCGGGAGCTGAGGAAGGGAACAAACAGGAAAACTGGGAGCACACACACCATCCCCCATGGAGTGTCATGTGTGAAAAATCTTAATATCGTGGTGAATGGGAATTCTGTAATGTATAAAATTAAATTAGTGGTATGTAACCATGACAATGTAAGTCAATGGGAGAATAATAAACGTCCCCTCCATTAGGGCCTCCAGGCAACATTTTTTGGGGGTGGTGGCTTTCAGTCCTAGGTGCCAGTGAAATAAAAAAAAAGTTCAATCACTCCACCAAATTGCCATGTCTAGTATATCACTGCCAAACATTGGAGAAAACGTGCGATCTGAATTTCATAGTAATACTAATGGCTTTCCGCCATCTTAAAGACTATCCTCTTCCCCCTCCAAATCATCCATTCAGCTATTTTTTTTATGGTAACAACCTTATAGAACTATTTTATACACATCACCATCCATGTCCCTCACTGGCACTGCTTCCGGGAGTCAAGAGCAGTTGATCCAGTGCTGCAGTAGACCAGTTGCCTGTTCCTAATGTCTTCAGCTGCTGCCATCTTCAAAGTAACCCATGAATGGACACCCAGTAGGAAGTGTCCGTGTCACCCAGGGATAGGCATGAAAACCTGAAGGAGGATCATCCTCCACTACAAAGACTCAGGACCTGGTACATCATGTGACCACACATTTAGGCAAATGTTTTTCAGCATATTTTTTAAACCTAGTAATTAGCTAAAGAGGGGAGTAGGGGGTACCCAAAGTTCATCTGTAAACAGTTGGAGTGGAAACATCAGCTAGGTAACACCTATATTGCATAGCCAGAAAAGGCAGACACTATATTTATGACACCTTAGCTACCGTGATTTATAACTAGCTCAGGCTTCAGTCTGCGTCTAGTGATGTGCCGTCTAAATGACGTTTACTGAAATACTTGAGGCACATTTGTCAAAGCAAACTTCCAAACAATGTCAAAATTGTCCATCATTTTACCCTGGATCAAAAAGCTCAGTGAATTCTCCACATGGTTTGTATTTGTAGGAAGATAGTGTCTCACATAACAGCAGGCAATTATGATAAATGAATATACCTCTGTTGTAAATTACATGAATAATAGGATGTACTCCATGCATTTATATGGAGTCTCTGAACTCCTTATGACTGTTAAACTGTATCTAAACCCAGAATCAAAAATATAATATATTTCAGGTTACTAGTCCTTTGTGTGGTGGCTGAATTCGTTTTTCAGGTTTTATCCTTTCATTTTCACCTTGTAATCCTGCAAATAACACACCAGGCTGCTCTCCTGATACAGTCACCACATCTAAGGACTAAGCTGCAATAAATTTAATTTTTGGGGGTTTATTAATCCTTTAAAGCATAAATCCAGCCAAAAATGTTTTTCTCTTTATTGAAGGATACAGCTTTTCTTCGTGACAGATGAGTTTATATCAGGTGCATAGCTACTTTTTTGTGCATTTTTTTACTTTTTTACACAGCACTTAATGGAAGAAGCTGAAGTTAGAAGCTGATTGGCTACCAGGCACAGCTGCACCAGATTCGAAATGCTCCAGTTTTAGTAAATCTCCCCTATAGTGTTTTATATACAGGAATACATGATGACTGATATAGGAATACTCTTGTTCCTATCACGAATGGTTGTTGTATTTCTGAAATTGCATTGGGCACTGTTATGTGGCTGGTTTGCATGTGTGGCATAGTTCTCCTATAATATGTCATACTATCTCTCATTCTTCCAGTTAACATGGAGGCTTCCAGTATTACACACAGCTGCCAGGGAATGTCAGGGGTTTGTTGTCCATGTAGAAGATATTCATCTGTCACCATTACTGCAGACGCAGATACAAAGCAGAAACCCAAGACACGCACAAGTCCACAAGTCTGACTTCTGTGTAATGGACTAATAGATGTCCTCACTTTGCTTCTGATAAATTACACTCAAAGTGGGCCACAAAAGGCAGGCTCATTTAGACCTATTTCCCCAAATGTTTAGGTATGCAAGCAGGTTGGACACCATACATTTCTTATGGAGGCCCATAAACCTGTTGACCAACTTACCATTAAAGTGACACGAAATACTGTTTTAAAAAAAAATCCTATTCAAGTATGTATTCTTACCGCAAAACTCTCTTAAGCCTCGTACACACGATCGGACTTTGAACAAACTTTTCCGTGAATATCTGTCCAAAGAGTGTTGGCCGTGAACTTGGTATGCATACACACGGCAGGACTTTTTGGGCAACAAACACGAGTACTGATGACACTTCAAAAGAGGAATTTCAATTCTCCGGCGCCACCCTTTGGTCAACTTCTGTATTGTTGTCTGATCTTTTGCATTGGTTTTGAGCATGCGTGTTTGTACTTTGGACTAAAGTCCGATGGTTTTGTGTACACACGATCGGACTTGCCGAAGTAGGACTTTTGTTGCCGCCAAGTTTGTCTGTTCGCACAGCCAACATTTGTCCGATGAAAAAAAGAAAAAGTTTGTCCGATGGAGCGTACACACGGTCGGGTGTTGCCTTAAAACAGCTAATTTGCATGTTTGTTGTCAAAAAGTCCTATCGTGTGTATGGGCCTTAATATTGCTCTCAGACTCCTCCAAATCTCCAAACTCCTTTTTTTTTTGCTGCTGTGATCTGACTTCATGTTCATGGTCCTCCTGTATGTAGAAACATTCTCTTGTTCTCTTCATAGTAGGAATTATTTTTTTTCTGGGCATATAGAAAATGGTAGCACAAATAAAATTCATAAAAAGTTTATTATACAAATATTAAAATTGTATATAGCACCATATCCAGTATTTGCAAAGTAGAGTTCACAAAACTTATTTCAGTTCAAAATCTACATGTTATCTCAACGCGTTTCGAATGCTTCAAACATCTTCCTCAGGAGAACAAAAATTGTTCACTGATTAGCTGACCGGTTTTATATTTATTGCTTTGAAGCATATAAATGTAATTTACAAATGACTGTCATCTAAGGCGCATTGCATGTGGATGGCAAAAATGCTGCAGTTAGCATTTTTTTTTCAAGGATCTGAAGGCAGCTCTAGTCAATCCAATATGACCTTAAAGTGGAGTTCCACCCAAAAATGAAACTTCCGCTTTAAGGGTAGGTGACCTTGACATGCCACATTTGGCATGTCATTTTTTTTGGGGGGGGGGGGGATACCCTCTTTTTTGACGGTTCCAGCTCCCATTTCCTCCCAGTGCACCACAGCACCAGAAGGGAGATCACCTTTCCACCCTCCCTCTCGGCAAGCATCAGGGACATGTCACAGGTCCCAGATGATTGCCCGGCCAGTCGCGGCTCGCACATGTGCCATGCGTGCCCGGCTGTGAAGCCACAGCCGGGTGCCCACAGTGGCTATGGGACAGGTAAGTGTCCGACTATTAAAAGTCAGCAGCTGCAGTATTTGTAGCTGCTGACTTTTAATTTTTTTTTTGAAAGCGGAACTCCGCTTTAAATATGGAGGCATTTAACTCCATTTATTAGAGTAGCCTTCAGGGACTTAAAACTGTAAAATCCTGAATTCAGGGAATTTTACCGTCGGTTAAAAGCACCCCGATGGCGGCCAAAGAAAGGGTTAAAATCGCCCCAAAGATGCTGTTTGCAGGGCTTTTTTTCCCGTCCCGCGAGCGCACCACCCCAGTGTGAAAGTACTCGGGATTTCACACTGGGGAGGCTTGAAAGGCGCTTTTCAGGTGCTTTACAGGTACTATTTTTAGAGCTAAAATGCCTGAAAAGCGCCTCGGTGTGAACGGGATCTAAACACCTAAAATTTGTGTAAATGAGTGCGTCCATCTGCGTTTGCATGTAAATTTGCTCTTGTGTCTGGAATAAACACAAAAATGAAACACAAAAGTATGCTATGAGCTATTGCATGCATTTTACACTGAATCTTTCCGGCAGCAAGATCCAACTTTTATATTAGTATTTAATTATGCCCACGTGCATGAGCCAAGTGACATTTTTAAGAGATCAAGTGCCGCAGCAGACACAGGGACTGTCTGTGCTATTTATTTGCACTAATAGTTTCATTTCAGGACAAGCTTTCAGGGTATTCTACCTAGTTCTCAGTCCAAGGAGGGAGTAGACCACTATCCTAAACATGCAAGTCCAAAATTAAAAGAATCATGGACAGTTTTCAACTGTGTTGTCGCAAGCGCACTAATATGGCTAGAGTCACCTTAAGTATGATGGAAGGTTATTTTCATAAATCGTTATGTCACCTAAAGTCACCTTTCACACATACTCAGCGGGGTGACTCACTAAGAGGTAACTGATACTCGTGTTCTCTTCTTTGTACTCAAGATCTATATATAAATACCATTAGGATGCCCTTGTTTTTAATGAGAATTGCGAACATCTCAGTCTTTTTTGTCATTGAACTCATTTACATTGTATTCTCTATTATGTATCTACAATTATCATTCACCTTGCCTGGGTTTGGTCTGGTAAATATGCTGATGGAAGTGTGCTGGCTATATTTAGAGGTGAGAGCATAAGGGTGATTGGGGATGAAGGCTCAGAGTACATGAAAGAAATGTTCTTAGCTATAGAGAAGGGGTGGGAGCAGGGTCTTGGTTAAGCTCATCCTCTTTCCCCCCCTCCCCTTCACTCATCCAGATCCTTAGTTCATAGAACTCTGCTTTCCTTCTACTATCCTTACACTTCTACGAGGAGTTGGGTTTCAGTATCTGAAGGCTCCATTTAAGCTTGGAGACATAGAGCCACCATGACCCGCGTGTCCGTTCAAGAACCCGTTAAAGTGGATTCCCCAAGAATGTCAAGAAGGAAAATCCAAAAAAAAGAAAAATTAGGTGTGGACGACCTCTGTTTTACTGGTTCATGGAATATTTAAGTGTATTATTTCGGTGGATGCTATCTCTGCTGCTTAGATGGTTGGCTTATCTCTGCTAATTGGTGGGAATCAAGTTGGACTACAGACACTAGCTGGAATTTTCCAAAATAATCTTTGAATGTAGTTATACTTTTTTCATTCATTTTTAAGATCTGTGTCAAAAGGTTTCAGACCAGATCCTTTTATGGGCCACAATATTGTGGATTTGGGAAGGAGTTAAATGTGTGGAGGCCCATGGTTACCAATTGGGTTTCCTACAAAACAAGATATTTGATTGGCTACTGTGGGATATACTTTTGCACAGTATAGGTAAAGTTGTCAAAACTCCGCCTCTTAGGCTATGTTTCCACTATTGCGTCCCCAAAGTCGCGCGATTTTGCCGCGACTTTTTACCGCGATTTTACCGCGACTTTTTACCGCGATTTGAAGCAATGCCTGTGTCTATGGACCACAAGTCGCATCAAAGTGGGACCAAAGTAGTGCAGGGACTACTTTGAAGTCGCTGCGACTTGAAGTCGCACATATATGAACGGTACTCATTGGAAATCATGGGGTACAATTTGTCATGCGACTTTTCAGTCCCAAGTCGCATGAAAAGTCGCACTAGTGGAAACATAGCCTTACTGTGTAATTGTAATCTTATGAAAGTGATACTTGTGTTATTGATGCAAAATGCTGTATATTGCTAGAAGGTGATCGTTTTCATGACAAATAGAGCAAGATTCCAGCACATTCTAATTTTTTTTAGGAATAGAATGAAGCAAAACCTTATATTTTAAAAGTGTTACATTAATGTTTAGTGATTTGACCTGCCCACAATGGTAACCAGAATGAAAAACATGATGAAAAATGGTTTGATAGATTTACAAGATAATAAAAATTAGAAGTTAGCTGTAGAAAGCTGTGCTTTTGTTTGGTAATACGTTTTTTGCACGTACTATGTTGAGAATTTTTTTACATAGTTGATCCAGATATAAATGGTAAATGTGAAACTCCATACTGATGTATTCCCCTTGTTCAGGGGGATAGACGTATTCAATAACTGCTGTTACCCATAGACTCTAATTCATCTATAATTGATCTGCCTATAATCCAAGCTTCTGTATAGAGTTTTTGGCATTTTAGGGAGTAAAATCAGGTTCTAACGTTAGAAAGCCATCCTTTAACGTGAATAAAAGGTTCACATTGTGCGTTTCTTTTGCTTTGTATAAAGATATAATATATATATATTGCACAATATATTATTGCACATGTAATTTGTACTGTGACTACCCATAGCAAAGTCTTTGGTGAGTAAATATATATATATATATATATATATATATATATATATATATATATACATATATCATTTCTTTTTTTTTTTTTTCTGCACACAACAAAAAGAGGATTGAGAAAAATGTGCACATAACAAAAGGGGATTGAGAAAAACGTTAATTTGTTCAAAACTTATGACTGGACCCCCCAGGTACAGAAATACCCTCTGCCGTTCTGCTCTAGACTATAGACACTTACAGCCCAGGACAATGTGACCTTTTTACTATAGTAACCTGCAAACAGAATTCATCAATCTGTGGAAATCTGTTTGGTTACTTTGGGTTCATTGTGCTTTGCTGCTTTATTATACACATAATTATGTCTATTGAGAGGGTAATGCAAAATATGAAATCCTATGCATCTCACTAGGTATCAGATAAGCTGATTTGCATATAGAACAAAAAAATACACAGCCGTCATACTCATTTTTATTTGCATAATTTATTTATCTATGTATATTTAAGTTCTTGTACAAATATTAACCAGGACCGAGAGGACAGGACAATCAATTGAGATTTAGAGATATTATGTATTGCAATTTTAATGATAGATAGATAGATAGATAGAGCAAAGGTGGCAGGGGACATAGGCAGCAGAGGGGACATCTAAGGACTGGGGAATATTGTTGGAGCGGAGGTGGCAGAGGACAGAGTCAACAGAAAGGACACTTGTGGAGCAGAGTGAATGTTAGAGTGGAGGTGGCGGAAGACAGAGGAAAGAGAGGGGACACTTGTGGAGTGGTGGAGATTGTTTGAGCAGAGGTGGTGGGAGAGAGGCAGCAGAGAGGACATTTGTTGACGGCACAGTGGCGCAGTGGGTAGCACTCTTGCCTAGCAGTAAAAAGGGTCGCTGGTTCGAATCCCAACCACGACACTACGTGCCTGGAGTTTGCATGTTCTCCCTGTGCCTGCGTGGGTTTCCTCCGGGTACTCCGGTTTCCTCCCACACTCCAAAGACATGCTGGTAGGTTAATTGGCTTCTGTCCAAAATTGGCCCTAGTATATGAATGGGGACCTTGTATTGAGGGTAGGGACTGATGTGAGTGTGCGATGTACAGGGTTAGGGACAAGAGTCAGGGTTGTAGACACACACTCACTCAGGTTGAACTGGATGGACTGGTGTCTTTATTCAACCTTACTAACTATGTAACTATGAACAAGTGTGATTGTTAGAGTGGAGGTGGCGGAGGGCAGGGGCAGCAGAGGGGACACTTGTGGAGCAGAGTGAATATTAGAGCGGAGGTGGCGGGGGACAAGGGCAGCAGAGATGACACTTGTGGAGGAGAGTGAATGTTAGAGGGGAGGTGGTGAAGGACAGAGGCAGCAGAGATGACACTTGTGGAGGAGAGTGAATGTTAGAGGGGAGGTGGTGAAGGACAGAGGCAGCAGAGGGGACACTTGTGGAGTAGTGGAGATTGTTTGAGCAGAGGTGGTGGAAGAGAGGTAGCAGAGAAGACATTTGTTGAGCAACAGTGATTTTTAGAGTGGAGGTGGCGAAGGACAGGGGCCCTAGAGGGGACACTTGTAAAGTGGTGATTTTTTGTTACAGCTAAGTGCAGGTGGGACAGAAGCAGCAGAGGGTACAATTGATGAGAGGTGGTGATTGTTTGAGCAGAAGTGGAAGGGGACAGAAGCAGCAGAGGGTACAATTGATGAGAGGTGATGATTGTTGGAACAGAGGTGGAAGGGGACAGAAGCAGCAGAGGGTACAATTGATGAGAGGTGATGATTGTTGGAACAGAGGTGGAAGGGGACAGAAGCAGCAGAAAAAAGACTTGTGGAGTGGGGGTGATTGTTAGAGCGCAGATGGCAGGGGACACTTAGGACCAGAATAATACAGTGAAGACAGACACAGATCACTGTCAGTGCTGTTTTGTGAAACCAATGATATCATATAAAAGCTCACATTACTTGCTTTGCTTCCTTTTAGCTCCTACCAGTGAGCCCACTCAGCTGACAGTGGACGATGTCAGTGACACCAGCGTCACACTGAAGTGGAGACCTCCAGAGAGGATTGGTGCAGGAGGACTGGATGGCTACATCGTGGAATACTGCAAGGAGGGTTGTAAGTGTTACACTCCCATCAGTCCTAAGAATCTAAGGAATGAACTGTCTGGTCTGGACACTCTCAGGGTTTACACATATGTTACAGGAAATGTTTGTCCCTGGAAATGCCCCCAGTGACATTCTATACCATGACTGCCTCCTTTCCTCCATCCAATTACATTTGCCTTGTGTAATTATTTGTCAAGTGATAGAAAGATATGAGCACATCTCATCTATAAAACATAGACAGTAGAATAACTCTAAAGCTATGTACACAGGATAGGATTTTCCGACAACAAAACCGTGGATTTTTTTCCAAAGAATGTTGGCTCAAACTTGTCTTGCATACACACGGTCACAAAAATTTTGTCGAAAATTCCAAACGTCAAGAACGCGGTGACGTACAACACCTACGACGAGCCGAGAAAAATGAAGTTCAATAGCCAGTGCGGCTCTGCTGCTTGATTCCGAGCATGCGTGCACTTTTGTGCGTCAGAATTGTGTACGCACGCTCGGAATTTCCGACAACAAGTCTTGTTGTCGGAAAATTTGAGAACCTGCTCTCAAACATTTGTTGCCGGAAATTCCGCCAACAAATGTTCTATGGAGCATACACGGTCGAACTTTCCGACAACAAGCACACATCCAACATTTGTTGTCGGAAAATCCTATTGTGTGTACTGCCCATAAGACTTGTCTAAATCCACCAGAGAGCCCTAGACTTCAGTCTTGGAGCACGATAGGCCAACTTTTTTTTTTTTAGTTTTGGATATGGTATGGAAAGGTTTAAAACCCCTGTGAGGTTTTTGATGCTGTCTGTGTTCACACCTGGGAAGTCCACCTTTTTTATTGTTCTTGGTGACCATTGTCATGGGACAGAAAGTTATGGGAAATGCAAAATTGTGTGCTTGTCACTGGAAGGAACAGAACGTGATGAGAAACCTGTAAACACCTCTTCCAGTGTAAACCTTGGGGAGATTTCCTCTCACATAATTTTGCTATTGTGTACAGAACAAAATGTGAAAGGAAAACCCCCATAAGACCCAACAACAAAATCGGACAGGAGTTTTAACCAAACTGTACTCTATCCAAAACAAAAAAAAAATCTTTGTGCTACACTTTAAAGTAGCTATTATCAACCCTCCAACAAACTCTAGGGTTTCTCTTTAATCTAAAGGTTGCTAGGTTTTCCTTAAGCTGTAGCTGATTGATCTTCCATTTTATGGTTCCTGGACTAACGCCACTTGGCATAGCCAACAAGCATGACACCAATTACCTTTTTAGCTGTCTGTAAGTGTGGTATTCTTCCCACTCACCGCCAATGTGAGGGTACATTTCTCCTACTGACCACCAATGTAAGGGAGCTTTCCTCCTACTGACCACCAATGTAAGGGGACATTTTTCTATTACGACATTTTTCTACTACCACCAATGTAAAGGTCATTCTTCCTACTGACCTCCAATGTAATGGGACATTCCTCCTACAGACCACCAATGGAAGGGGACATTCTTCTCATTGACCACCAATATAAGGTGAAATTCTTTCCACTGACCACCAATATAAGGGGACATTCTTCCCACTGACCACTAATAAAAGGGGACATTCTTCCCACTGACCACCGATGTAAGGGGACATTCTTTCTACCAATCACTAATGTACATCAAAGAAAAAGGTGGTGTGGTTGAGCAATGGAATGGGCCCACATCCCAAAGAGTCAAGAAAATGGAGAAAACTCCCCCTTACGGGATTTTAATGGCCATTATTATTCTCCTTTTTTTTTTAATCACAAATGTACAGGGCATTTTTCCTACTGATCTCCAATGCATTGGTTTTAGGTTCCCCGAAACCATAAAAATATTTGAAAAGTTGCTCTGGGGTAAAATGGGTGAGAAAGGCTGCTTCAAAGGAAACCTGCACTGAGAAAATGTAGACTGTTACTGCTGCAGGCTACTTAAAATGCTAGTTGCCTGGCTATTATGATAATCCTTCTGACTTTTAATAAGTATTCAGATCAGAAGTTTTAATTTCACTCTGAGACACTGAACATGAACACAGGTTAGAAAGTCATAGTACCTCTGAGATAGCCAAGCAACAGCAGGAGTCAGCCATGGAAGCCTCCATCTTTCTCTCAGTGTATCTAAATTCAAAACCTTTAGATAGAGAGAGTAGTAGAGACGTTTTGTTAGGTGTGTAATATTGGGAAGATTTTCCTTACTTGCTGTCTTAAGACGCTCATTAGAGAAACAAAGTCTTAATGGTGTATTGAAGGAAAAAAATCACAGAGCTATTTGTCCTGAGAAACTACATGCACATTCATTGTGTGTGTGCGCCTCGGGGCAAAAAGCAAAGGTTATTAAGCTTTTTTGTTTCTGGGTTGAATGTTCCTTATTCATATAGTAATCAAAAAAATACTACATTATGACAACTATAAGGAGCTGATGATTATAGTGAATTTGTTTTTATTTCTCATAATCACTAGCCCCATCTAGTGGCTATAATGCAGTATTTTCTTAATTCACTCAATTCTCTATGACGAATACCATTTGTCCCAGAAAGAAAATAGTCTAACATGTGTTTTAGTCCAGATTTGCACAGAACAAATCTACATGCAGTTTTTACATGACAACTCTACAACTCTTTAAAAATTCTCCTCTTGGACAATTGTCACAGAAACAGGTGTCCCCATTAGATGGGGCATAAACAACAAAAAAGACCAGGCAGATGTTCTAACCCACCACCACTCTACCAAAATGCAAACTAAATTGCCTTTGGATACACTTTAATCTAGGTCTGGTTAGAACTGGTGTTTTCATGGTGGCTGATCTGTGAGTGACAGCACAAAGATCTGGAAAATAGACAGTGATGGATTTAGTGTCTGTCATCATTGGCACATTATGTGCTCCTTATGTAGGCACAGGATCATCTCAGACTGTCCCTGACACTAGAGATCAGATTAGAAGCTTATCCTTTTCAGTTCCTCCATGCCTCTTCAGAACTGGGTCCCTGCCATCCTAAGCACTCCGGCCTTATTGTAGCCTCCTGGGACCCAGGTTGATGCCAAGGATAAAGACTAATGTAATCCAGGCTCACTAATCCTGTTATAATTAATCAGGTGCCACCCGAGCTCCTCGCCAATTATCCATTTACTGCTGGCCACCACCCAACTGATAATGATTTCCTAAGATTTGGGCAGGATGTTTGCTGGGCTATGTCACCAAAACCCTAGCATCTCTACGTGGTCCTTCAACTCTGGTGAAGCATGCAGAACGTGCCCATGTGCCCAAAAGGCCACTAGGAGGATTTACAGTACACTTTACTGGAGGGTGGCACCACCTATCCTCTTCTACCATCTGTAATAAAATAAAATGACTCAGAGAACCCGATATCTAATATCCTGGCTGCAGGAGTTGGGGTGAAGCATCAAGTGTTGCGAGATGTATGAAGATCAAGAAATGAAGGCGTGTGTGCATTCTTGGCGTCCGTGTAGGTTTTATTTATAAACATTACCCGCTCCGCTGTGCCGATAAGCCCAAAGCAATTTGCTAACACATGCATTAATGTGCCAGCTCCGATCAAGCCAGTTGTCAGGTATTTTTATACAGTACAGCCAGAAAGTGCAAAGAGCATGGAGGGCACGGAACAATCTATTGAAATCTATGCACAGTAGTGTATTGTGATGTTATAGCATGCCTAACGGCACTGCACTGTGCAAAAATGCAACATGTCCTATTATTTTTTTTAGAGCGCACCAATGCAACATCTTGGTGTGAACTGAAGCAATAGGATAGGGCAAATTGCCCAATGGGCTGGTGTGAATAAGCCTTAACCCATAGCCTCATAACTGCATCTAAGTAAGCTATACCTAAAGTCAAAACTTTTTTTTTTTTATAAACTAAGAGTTCCAAAACACATACATCGTCTCTCCTAAGAAAAGCGATCCGCGATGGATAACTTTTCAGTGGGCATTTGACAGGCAGCAACGAGGCTATGGGGTCGATTTACTAGAGGCAAATGTTGCACTCTGCAAGAGCAGTTGCTCCAGAGCTTAGTAAATGAGCAGAAGCTCTGATGAATTCCATCATCCAATCATGTGCAAGCAAAAATGCTTTTTTTTTTTTTTCTTGCATGTAATTGGGTATTCTTTGTAAAGTGAAACTTTACCTCATTTACTATGATCTGGAGCAACTGCACTTTGAAAAGTGCACAGACTATTTGCTTTAAGGCCCCTTTCACACTGGAGCGGGGGCGGTGTCGGGGGTAAAGCGCCGCTATTGTTAGCGGCGCTTTACTGTCGGTATTCGGCTGCTAGCTGGGCGGTTTTACCCCCTGCTAGCAGCCGAGATAGGGTTAAAAACCAGCACAAAGCGCCTCTGCAGAGGCGCTTTGCCGGCGGTATAGCTGCGCTGCCCCATTGATTTCAATGGGCAGGAGCGGGGAAGGAGCGGTGTATACACCGCTCCTTCCTCGCTCCAAAGATGCTGCTGGCAGGACTTTTCTTTTCCGTCCTGCCAGTGTACCGCTCCAGTGTGAAAGCCCTCGGAGCTTTCACACTGGAGACAAAGCAGCGGCTGTTTCGGGTCGGTTTGCAGGGGCTATTTTATGCGCAATAGCGCCTGAAAACCACCCCAGTGTGAAAGGGGCCTAAGTAAATCAACCCCTATATATCACTTCCTCACCTCCTGTTTTAACATCCAAATTGCAGATCCATCACGCCGAAACTGCGTGCACAGCACATGGTTGCAGGGCAGTGGGGGCGCGGCCCTAGTCACTTGAATGAGTTGCATGCAGCGGCGGTAATGCTCGCCAAATGTGACATGCCGTTTAATATTTGCCATGACATGTGTACAGCCCCGAGTGGCTACATTTTTGTGTTTAGCTGGGCGATTCAGAGCAATAAAAAAAAACTGAGGCTCGATCTGCTTTTACTGTCAGACTGGCTGCCCTTGTGAATAAACCCTTAAGGAGAGTTAGAACTGCTGTCAGGGCATTAGGGAGATTTCCCTTTATTTCCTGTTCTATAAGCTCAGCAGAAAACCAGTGGATAGCTTTACAATGTAAGGGCTCATTCACTCTAGCGGTTGGGGGTGGTAAAACCCAGCGGTTGAGCCATGCTTTTACTGCCCCCAACTGCTACCCCTTTAAGCTGTAGGGACAGCAGCCTGGGGTGTACACATGTCACGGCTGCGATGGTTTGCTTGGCGACCGCAGCAGGAATCAGACCCCCGCTTTCGGCGGGCATATCACCCGATGAACGTGTCCCGTTCAAGTGAGTGGGGCTGCTCTGCAAGCGCTTTGCCACTAGGTGGGATGCACACGATTGGGGTATGCTAGTACCAGGTTCAAGGGGTTCAAGCAAGCAGTGGAGAGGCAATACAACACCCCCTTAGGGCCTGTGAAATGCTCTCTGACGAGCGATTCGAACATGGGCAGGCGGATGTAAAGGGAAGTGTGTCCATTTACATCCAACTAACTAGGTCCAGGAAGTTAGTCCTGGAAGTTACATCCAACTAACTAGGTCCAGGAAAAAAATGGAAAAAGTTTCCGTCCTTTTCTGTTTTTTGGACCTAAACCTGGTCAGAGGTAAATAATGAAAAAGAGATGCATGCCCATGTCCATCTGCCTGCCCATAGACCTAACATGGGTCTGTTCAGCTCAGCAAGGGAAAAAAAAAGCTGAACGTACGCCAATTTCACAAAAGCAGCCGGAGGTCTGTTCACAGATTCAAAACTGATTGGAACAGACACAAATTATCTGAAAGAACCCTTAGACAGCTGTCATGGGATCAAATGTCCCCATTAGACGATCTCTCCTCTATTCCTGTTCTGGTGACAACTTTTTAGGCTGATTCTAACTTCCTTTCCCGGTGACACTGGTGATCAGGGCAATGTCACCTTAATGGGGACATAGCAATAAAAACCATACAGAGGTTCCATCCCCTTACCACTCTATCCAAATCTAAAAGAAAAAAAAAGGGTTTCGCCTTTAGTTATTCTTTAACTAGAATCGGTATGCAGTGGTCTACAGCACAGTGTACACCATCATTACCATTTGCATTGATTTACTACATAAACCTATATTTATAGTAGAAGCCTTCGTTATATATACTGCATTATGAGCCCAGTTTATAAAAAGAAGCAGCAGCAATAATACATGAGCCATTCAGTGAGCTGAAAATAAACTCTGACTGGTTGTGTTGGGTAATTATGGGT
Organism: Lithobates clamitans; assembly: GCA_037952925.1. Classification (NCBI taxonomy): domain Eukaryota; kingdom Metazoa; phylum Chordata; class Amphibia; order Anura; family Ranidae; genus Lithobates; species Lithobates clamitans. The sequence continues at coordinate 1,020,884 of JBBGZY010000979.1, read as the reverse complement.
ATATGGGATTTACTCCTTCTAAATTTACGGGTTGCCTGGCTGTTTTTAGCATTGGTACTTCAGAATGCCAAGCCTAGAACAAGTATAGTTGGAGAAATTAGGTAATTTCCTGAGCTCTGTACTTGTCAATGTTTTAGAAGGAATTGAAGTAAAAGCAGCCATGCAATTGGCATTTTAAAAGAGGACACTATTAACAGACTACGTGTTTCTCTCGTGGCAGGCTTCCTTTAAAGATGAACTCCAGGTATGGATATTTTTCCATATTTACATTGTTCCAGCTTGGACCAGGGACATCTTGATAGCATCATGGTCCCCTGGGCAAAGTAATGCTCTGGGGCCCTTACAATGGAGAAAGTGCAGGTAAACAGACATCAAGTAGGTAGGAGGCAGACAAGCGGAGCTTCCCCTTTTGGGTGGAGCTCCGCATTAACTACATGAACAATCATTCTGTACAGCAAAGAAGCCGTGGGAAAATACTTTATGCATAAAGTAACAAAGCTGTCCTGTGCATATAATATATGTGCTAGATTGATGCCCGCCCAGTACTCTGACCTCTCTACACCCCGGATATCCCTCCAGCACTCTGACCCCTCTACATGCTAGATATCCCCCCAGCACACTGACCCCTCTACACCCCAGATATCCCCCCAGCACACTGACCCCTCTACACCCCAGATATCCCTCCAGCACTCTGACCCCTCTACACCCCAGATATCCCCCACAGCACTCTGACCCCTCTTCATCCCAGATATCCCCCCAGCACACTGACCCCTCCTACATCCTAGATATCCCTCCAGCACAGTGACCCCTCTACATCCCAGATATCCCCCCAGCAATCTGACCCCTCTACATCCCAGATATGCCCCCAGCACTCTGACCCCTCTACACCCCAGATATCCCCCAGCACTCTGACCCCTCTACATCCCAGATATCCCCTCAGCACACTGACCCCACTACACCCCAGATATCCCCCCAGCACTCTGACCCCTCTACACCCCAGATATCTCCCCTGCACTCTGACCCCTCTACACCCCAGATATTCCCCCAGCACTGTAACCATATACCATAAGATACCCCTTATATTGTGACCCCACTACATCCCTGATACCCCCTACACTGTGGCCTCTCTACATCCCTGTTACCTCTAGCACTATAGCCACCCAAGATACCCCAAGCATTGCTACCCCCTATACATCCCAGATCCCCCCTCAGCATTATTTTCCCCCATACACCCTTGATATCCCCCAGCACCATTATTCCATCCATGTAATACCCCCTTTTCCAGTGGAGATGCAGTTCATGTAAACTTTTGGCTCTGTGCCCACCTCCAGCACTGGACTCACCTATACCAATCAACCAGGCAGAAGGAGGGGCAGAGGAGGGAGCATCCCTCTGGGCATTTCAAGCCTTTTGGTGCAAACAGTGCTGGACAGCTGGGTTTACTATGAAACCATCCACAATGCCACTTCTGCAGATGGGCTCTCAGTGTTGCCGACTCAGCAGCTCCCACTCCAGCTCCTACCCTGCGGCCTCCGAGTCCCGAGCATTCAAGCTGCATGGGGCGGGGTCAGAGCATCACTGGTGCTCCTGCCCCGCCCCTCCCTGCTGGCTATGAAATAATAGGTATCATTCTGCACAGTACAGCGCACCGCTGCCAACCTGCTTCCCCTGTGTATCCATCACTCTGAGTGCCATCATGGGGCCCCAATTTTGGGGCAGCGTGGGCTCAAGGACCAGCTGCTTAGGGGAAAGTGCCGGGGCCCCCATGCAGCTGGGGCCCCCTTGACAGTGCCCAGATGTTCCCTCACATTAAGACAGCCCTGGCTTGGACCAATGTAACCTTGTATATACCATACCTATGGGATCCATTGAGAAACTGGAAATTGTTGCAGGAGACACCACTACTCCAGTGATCTCCACTTGCTTCCAGGTCCTGTACGGAGCAGCTGACCCGTTGCTTTGTGAACACAGGAGATCAGCCACTCGGTATGGCCGCCAATGAGGGCTCACTTTGCATTTCATCAATGAATGCAAAGTGTTCCTTGATTGGACAAGGTGGCGAGACGCAGTGGGGCTGTCAATCTCGTTCAATCAGAGAAAGCTTTGCATTCATTGAGAACATGCAAAGCATTCTTTGAATGGTGTCTGTGAGAAAGCAGTAGGGCAGCTGCTTGGCATAGGACCCAGAAGCTAGTGGAGATCATTGGATTAGTGGTGTCTACTTCAATGGTTTCTTGCTTCTGGAGGGATCTCACAGGTATGGTATATATATTAACTAGTTACATTGGCGAAAGCTGGACCAATGCAACTATGTAAAAAAAAAAGCCATACTTGCAATTCATCTTTAGGGCTGGGTTCACATATACGAATTGGATGCGTTTTTAACCGTATCCAATTTGCATGACATGTGAAATAACACTGCTTTCAAATGTTGCCCGTTCACATATGTCCAGTGCAGCCGGAGTGCAGACTGAAAATTGAGAGTCCTGTCAGTTTTCTGAGCAGTGCAGTCCAGCCCAGGTGCAAATTCAGGCCCATTGACTTCTAGGGTAACGCTTCTGAATTGCGCATGTCATTCGGTTGTGAACGGGAAAAAACCCTGACCTGATCCTGATGTAAGCCTGACCGGAGCTTCAGTTTGCACCGCACATATGTGAGCCGAGCCTTAAAGCGAAGTTCCAGTCATTTGTCTGTTTATTAAAAGTCAGCAGCCTCAAGAAGTGTAGCTGCTGACTTTTAATAAACAGTCACTCACCTGTCCCAGGGTCCAACCGTGTACTCACCGCAGCCGTGTTCTCCCCATGTCCTCCCTCAGCGGTGTCGACATCTCTACTATGGGCACTCAGCTGTGACAGCTTGCGACTTCACAGCTGGGTGCCCACTGCGAATTCACGAGCGGTGCTGCGGTCTATGACTGGCCACGAAGTCTTCTAAGACCTGCCATATGTCCCAGAGGACTTCGGGAGGGAGAGCTTCTGCTTCCAAAGAGGAGGCCTTAAAGCGAAAGTTCCATTCAAGTAGAATTTATGAGTCAGCCCACGCCAGGAGCTATCAATACAAGAGCAAGCTCTGCCACTGCGTTCTGATCAAACACAAATGCTAGTTGCTTGGCTGTCATTGGCAATCATCTATTTCTGAGTTACTTGTGCTAAACAGGTATACAGATCAGAGTAAGAATTTTCAGTACAGGAGAGCAGAATGTACAACTGTGCAAGACTAGACGAAAGGCTGGTGTTCGGCTTCAACCAGAAATAGTCATATACTGAGGAAATTCAGGATGCTGGGAGGAATGCTCCTTATATTGGCGGTCAGTGGGAAGAATATTCTTTATATTGGCGGTCAATGGGAAGAATGCTGCTTATATTGGTGGTCAATGGGAAGAATGCTCCTTACATTGGTGGTCAATGGGAAGAATGTTGCTTATATTGGTGTTCAGGGGAAGAATTGTCCTTAGATTGGTGGTGAGCGGGAGGAATGCCCATTAGATTGGTGGTCAGTGGGAAGAATGCGCCTTACATTGGAAGTCAGTAGGGAGAAAGCTGCTTACACTGGTGGTTAGAATGCTTCTCATACAGATAGCTAAAAGAAAAACTAGTATAAATGGTTACATACCTGAGTGTCAGAATATGTTAAAGTAAGCCCTAGCAACCTCTGAAAAGCCTTGGTTAAGAAATTCCACTTATTTCTAGAAAGTATAATTTGTTGGAAACACTTTCTTACCTATCCATGCATTGTCCTGAAAAGGGGAAGGTTACACCAGCACCAGACATTTGTCTATCTATTGGTGGCTTGGTAACTTTATCTCCTTTCTTCTTGATCTCTTGGTTACCTCTGTTCTCACTGTGTCTTTGCTGCCTTCTACAGCCTCAGAATGGGTACCAGCTCTTCAAGGCCTGACTGAAAGGACCTCAAGTCTGATAAGAGACCTGCCCACCGGGGAGAGACTCACTTTCAGGGTCAAGGCCATCAACCTGGCAGGACCCAGTGAGCCATGCACCTTGAAGGAGCCTGTGACCATCCGGGAGATCATGCGTAAGTTCACTAAAATGAAACAAGATGGAAGATAAAGAAGAAGCCTAGCTAATCCTTTTTTCAGTGTTGGATAGTGTAAGGAGGGGTGTCAGGTTTTATTGCTGTCTGGTAGGAGGATTGTCACCTCTTCCAAGAAAAAGTGGTTGGATCAGGCAATAGATGTCCTGGGTCTATTTAATGAAATTGTCAGCAGATTGTTTTTAAGAAGCCCTGGATTTTTTTCCTAAATGCACATAATATAACCAGATACTAACGTTTATAGGTAAAGTTGATCCAGGGAATATCTGCTATCCGATTGCCTCTTGGGGGTTAAGGAAGGTATTTTTCCCCCACTGGAGCAAATTGGATGATGCTTTATTGTTTTGTTTTTTTGCCTTCCTCTAGATCCACTGAGTATTAAATTGTGTAAATGGAGGTTTTCTATTTGTGTGTGTGTTTTTTTTTCTGAGTTGGTTGAACTGGATGTCTTTTTTCATATTAACTACCGTATATACTCGACTATAAGCCGAGTTTTTCAGCACATTTTTTTGTGCTGAAAATGCCCCCCTTGGCTTATACTCGAGTCAAGTACTTTTTTGCAGCAGAGAATGACATTTTCCGAACCGAATTTGGGGCCCCATATCTCGGGGCCACTTGGTGCTATGAATCCCAAATGTGGTGTGCCCAGTAGAACTAGCACTACAACATATCAAAAGCTAGGGTTCCTAGCACCAAGTGGCCCAGAGATACGGGGCCCCAAAATTGGTTCGGAAAATGTCATTCTCTGCTGCAGAAAAGTGCTTGACATTTTCCAAACCGATTTTGGGGCCCTGTATCTCGGTTCCACTTGGTGCTAGGAACCCCATCTTTTGGATATGTTGTAGTGCTAGTTTCACTGGGTTTGCACACAAAATTTGAGGTTCCTAGCACTAAGTGGCCCCGAAATACGGGGCCCCAAAATCGGTTAACTGTGTCCATCTGCAGCAATGTCATTTCGGGACCCTTTGGGTCCAGAGACCCCAAATTTTGGCTGCAGCTAGGGGGCATTTAGGAACCCTTAACTCCCGAGTTTGAAGTTCAGGGGACCTATGGCTGCAAATGGGCACAGTGAGGCATGCAAATGGGCACAGTAAGGCTGCAAATGGGCACTGTTGACCCTCTTTTCCACTTGCAATAGCTGTGCATTTCCCACCCTAGGCTTATACTTGAGTCAATAAGTTTCCCCAGTTTTTTGTGGCAAAATTGGGTGCCTCGGCTTATATTCGGGTCGGCTTATACTCGAGTATATACGGTATGTAACTATGTAAGAAAGTAAATTCCCTAGTACAGCTCCTCCTTTCCTTTCTGGGGGTATTTAACTACTTTGCTGGACCAGCTCCTCTGCCCCTTCCTCAGTTCCCTACATAACATTTTATGTAGCTGCTGAAGGAGGAGATAGGGGTAATACTATAGATTAAAGCGTTGCATGAGTGACAGCTCTGAGTCTGCTGGGGCAGCTGACATCATATTCAAGTTGGTGGCACCCAGCAATAGTCTTAGTTTTTTTTTTTTATTTGTCCACACGAAGGAGGCTTTTACAATTGAATAAATTACCTAATAGATGTTAAATGCATATATAATCTTCATACTTACCAACATTTTGATCCCAGGACACTGCCCACAGTCCACATTTCATCCCCTTACTTTCTGGGTGGGCATGATAATTTATGGGTTGGTCCCATCCAGACACTACCCCTTAATCTGTAGGCCTTGCTCATCACACCCACTTTACAGATTGGCCCTTACTCCTGAAATCAATGCCTCAATAAATATCAATACCCAGAATCCGATCTTCTATCTTCTTCTCACTCTCTGTCTATAACACAGGTGTCAGACAGAACAGGAAGTGAGGGGTGTTTGTTCAATGGGGACAAAGAAAGCAATAAAAATATTTTAGGTAGAACAGGCAGAGGCATAAAACAGCTGTTTTTTTTTTTTTTTTCCAGGGTCCTCATTGAGTAGATTCCCCTCACTTCCTATTCATATGACAGGTGTTGAAGAAATTTGGTAAATTAAAAATGTCCCTAGCTGAGACAACAGTTACAACCTGCCAGAGGTTGTAAACTCATTCTAAAAAAATCGTTTTTGCTGGAAACACTTTCTAACTTTGTTTCCTTCCTTACAGAAAGACCAAAGATCTGGCTGCCTCGTTACCTGAGACAGAAATTTGTAAAGCGGGTTGGCGAGACGGTGAACATTGTTATTCCCTTTCAGGTATGACCAGAGGCTAAATGTGATTGGATTGTTCCCTATACTGAGAGTTTGTGGCTGTATGTATAGGCATTGGGTGAACTCGGCACAGAGAGTCTCGTACATTGAGCTCATTGATCGTTGAGCTCCATGCACACTAGCATTTTTATTAAGCAAAAAAAAATGCTGGATAAAAAATGCTGGTAATAGCTTTTTGTAGTAGTGTTTTAGCAGTATTTAAAGAGCGTTTAGGAGGGTTAGCGTTTTATTAGCATTTTTGCAGTAAAAGGAAAAAAAAAGCTAAAAAAATGCTATTAGTATCATTTAGGAGCGTTTCTGCTGGAAAAACGCTCCAAGAAACTCTACAAAAACTCTTTTTTTTCTGGTCCTAGATGCTGAAGCTCAAAAAACGGTAATAGCCTAATGTAGTGTGCATGGACACATAGGATAACACTATTTAGTTTCTAGGAGCAGAAAACAATGCTAATAAAAGCTTCTAGGAGCTTAAAAAAACACTAGTGTGCATGGAGCCTTATGCAGCGTACACACGGTCTGACTTTTTGACCGGACTGGTCTGACGGACCGAGTCCGGCGGACAATCCGATCGTGTGTGGGCTTCATCAGACCTTCAGCAGACTTTTCCAGTCGAAAATCTGACGGACTTTAGATTGGGAAAATGCTTCAAATCTTTACGTCGTAACTCCGCCGGACCCAGAAATCCGGTCATCTGTATGCTAGTCCGACGGACAAAAACCCACGCTAGGGCAGCTATTGGCAGTACAGTTTACGTCATCACGTACGAATCCGTCGGACTTTGGTGTGATCGTATGTAAGCAAGTCCGTTCGTTAAAAAGTCCGTCGGAAGTCCGTCAAAAGTCCGTTGAAAGTCCGTCGGAAAGTCCGCCCATGTGTACGCGGCTTTAGGCTGCATTCACACCTGAGCGTTTCGTTTTCAGGCAGAAAGTCGTGCATTTTTACAGTGATTTTGCCACATTTTTGTACAGGTCAGAAGGTCATGTAAAAAGCAGAAAATGCCTGTAATCTGCCCAAAAAGAAGCTCTTTTACTTTTTTGAGCTTCAGGCGTTTTGCTTCAGGTGACAAAACGCTCAGATGTGAACAGATGCCATTTAAATGAATGGGATTTTGCTTGTTGGACGTTGTTCAGTTGTTTTTTTCCGGGCATTTTACGAGCTGAAAACGCTCAGGTGTGAATACAGTCTTAGGCTGCGCTACAGCCTACATTAGTGCTTCAATTTTGTTGGCAAAATCTTTCTTGCTGTACTGAGCGAAGATACTCCCATCAGGGTCTATGGTGGGCTGGTGACATATGCTTTCTTGCACGTTGATTACCGGTCATTACATGATCTTCCAAATAAGTACACAGACAGTAATAAAAACCTGATGGAGGTTCTAACCTATTGACATTTTATCCAAAGTTGGGTCTAAAGTGGTCTGCTATAAAAAAAAAATTACGAGGTACCATCGTTTTTGGCTTCAAAGTTGATTTGGGCTCAGGAACTTTGGTGCCTAGAATTGACATGAATCATTTGCAATTTTTAGGCACAAGTCATTTTTACCAAAAACGTGTATGTTTTTTGGAGGGTTGGGGTTGTGTGCAAAAACTTACTGACCTTTAACCTCTCACTATGTTCCATAGCAAGCAAACCTATAAGGACTTATGACTTTTCTCCTGACCTTCCTGATCTGAATACATGTTCAGAAATATTGAAGCCATTAATCAGGCATCATAGCCAGGCAGCTAGCATTTTCGGAGAGATCGGAAGTGGTAGCCAACGTATTTCTCTTTTGACGAGTTAACTTTAAAATCTCACTAGGTGTTTGTGATTTCAGTCTTTGTAGGTATTTAGGAATTGCTTTTCAGGTCCCCAGTAGTGGGTGTATTGTACATCTGTGCTGAGAACTGTGCTGAGAACTGTGCTGAGAACACAGCGATGAGTGATGTCGGGGTACACAGCGAGCAGAAGTATGGGAAGACGAGTGAGGGGAATGACACATGCAGGCTAGTTGGTACAATCCTGAGATGCTGATTGAGGATGAGGACAATGGCAGAAAATACAAGCCATGTGCTGGTTAAATTTAGGCAACTGTGCTGATTTGAAATGCAAGAGGATAGGCAAGACATATACATACAGGAGCTAGAGGCCGTCATTATCATTTTGCAACTGAAATAGAATGAGATCACAAAGGAGGACAATGAAGGACATGGAAAAAAAGACCAACTAATCAGATGGATCTCTATGTACATTATGAATTTCTGTTCAATTGGTGGCAGTTTAACGGCTGTTTCAAAAAATATGGAAATCCCGCCCCCAAAAAATGTCACATATGTCCTTCAGAGATACAGTATACCAAGGAACATCTTCCACCATGTCAGATACACAAGGTAGTGCAGGTAGCATGATCATAGAAAAGCTTCAGTTCGGAATACAAAAATGTAGATTTGTTTTGTTTATACCTTTCTTTAGATATACTGTTTAGTTGACCACATAACGTGCAAAGGCACCCACAAGAAGGGTGGCCTTTAATGCTCAGCCACTGCTCATATATATTCATAGTGACATGAAGTTGTGTGCTGAAAGACCGAGCTGTCACCAACAGCTCCTGGCCAAGGCTTCTGATCGGGAGCCAGCGGGGCGGGCTTCTGATCATGTGACCATTTAGAGCCAACCACAGAGTAGTCACATGATACAGAAGCCATGCGGTGTTAGGGGCTTAAAGATTAAACACATATATGTGAAATATTTTACTTGTAGCAGATTCCGACCTTAAGTTGCTGTGAAGAAATAGCTCTTTGTTTCACCAGACTAATTGCTGCTGAATCTGTGTTCTAATAAGGAAAGCTGCAGGGTCTGCATCCCTTTAAAAGTGATCAACCCTTGGGGAATATCTCAACAACACTTATGCCGTGTACACACGACCGGACTTTTCGACAGCAAAGGTCCGACGGAACAAATCCGCCAGACAATTCGATCGTGTGTGGGCTTCATCGGACCTTTGCTGTCGAAAAATCAGACAGACTTTAGAAATAGAACATGTTTCAAATCTTTCCGACGGACTCGAGTCCGGTCGAAAAATCCGTTCGTCTGTAAGTTAGTCCGACGGACGAACAACGGCGCAAGGGGGGCTATTGGCTATGAACTTCCTTATTCTAGTCCGGTCGTACGTCATCACGTTGAAATCAGTCGGACTTTGGTGTGATCGTGTGTAGGCAAGTCTGCTGCGTCGGAACTCCGTCAAAAAGTCCTTCGGAGTTCAGTCCGTTGAAAGTCCGCTCGTGTGTACACGGCATTACAGTACTTTTCTATTACCAGGGTTGCCTAAAATCTGATTTTTAACTTAGTGTAGGCTTCTGGGAAAATCAGTGAGCCAATCACACAAGCAGGAAATGACATATCTGGGGGGCGTTGTGTATACCAGCTGTCTACAGAAAGCCTCCAGGCTGCCATATTACATTGATTTCTACAGGAAATTATAGCACTGAAAAGGAAAGGTAATTTTTAATGATATAAAAAGAGGTGTGCAGCAATTGTATGTGCTATATTTTTTTTATTTGCTATAATAAAAAAGTGCAGTTACCCTTTAAGGCTTACTTTATAACAATTCGAAAATGATCATATGATCAACCCAAATACTTCTATACATTTGATTTGAGGCATCACTGAAGATAAAAGTAGAAAGTGAATAGAGATCATATAAACCACAGGTGTCAAACTGGCGGCCCTCCAGCTGTTGCGTAACTACAAGTCCCATGAGGCATTGCAAGGCTGACAGTTACAAGCATGACTCCCACGGGCAGAGACATGATGGGACTTGTAGTTCTGCAACCACTGGAGGGTCGCCAGTTTGACACCCCTGAAAACATTCACATGGCTGTATAGAGACCTGTATTTCGGTATTGAAGGAATGGTTCTGCTGTTTGATCAAAGTGAGCTGCAATTTTTTTCTATAACTTTATACATTATAGAAAAGTCCTATAATCGTAGAATTAAGCAGGAGTGACATCAGAAGACCTAATATGCCCCTTGAGAACTAATTCCACTCAGTCCAGCTCACTAATTCCTTTGATTTTGATATACCACAGCCTGCATATGAATAAACACAAAAATTATTTATTAGCTGGCCACAAACCAGTAGATTCTTATTTGAAAAAAATTGTTTTCAGAGCATTCTTTCCATTTTTGAATCTTTAATGGGGGTCAAATTAATTAACATTTTTGACCACAGTGATGAAAATTAAGGGATCAGGCAAAATAATTTTTCTCAAATGAACAAAATTGTAACTGAATGTGGTTTCATTCAGGAAAAAAAATTTACTTATTGTAATTTACCTGTGCTTCCCGAAATGAAATGTAGCATTCAAGACCTTGGCATGGCAATGTCACAGGTGTTTGTTTATAACAATACTTTGGCTGTAATACAATTTTTTGGGGTGTGTTGTTATAGGGAAAGCCTCGCCCTGTGGTCACCTGGCTGAAGGATGGACAGCCCATTGATCCAAAACAGATCGGTATCAGGAACAGTGAAGCTGACACCATCCTGTTCATCAGATCAGCCGAGAGGCATCACTCTGGAGAGTACCAAGTTAAGATCCAGATTGAGAACTCTGAGGACTCAGCTACCGTTGTTATCCAGATTGTGGGTAAGTGGCTGTAATTGAGGAGAACGACGCAGGTACAGCTACAAGACTTAGCAAAACCATTGTATGTGTTTCGAATGGAATTTCATGAGCAATCCTTTTCTTCTAGACAAGCCCAGTGCTCCTCAGAAATTGAAGATTGTGGAAGTATGGGGATTCAATGTGGCTATAGAATGGGCTCCACCCCAGGATGATGGAAATACTGAGATAACGGGTTATACCATCCAAAAAGCAGATAAGAAGACTATGGTGAGTTCTGGGGGGAGCATAGAACATTGTGTTGTCACACTGGGATCCAAAAGAACTCCTTTAATTTTTTGCTTCACTTTCACTCCATGTCTTTATGGACCTTGCTTTGTACACTGGTGTGCAGTCATGTTGGAACAGGAAGGGGCCGTCCCCAAACTGTTCCCACAAAGTTGGGAGTATGAAATTGTCCAAAATGACTTGGTATGCTGACGCCTTATGCCGCGTACACACGATCGGACTTTACGGCATACTTGGTCCGGCGTACTGGATTTCGTCGGACAATTCGATCGTGTGTGGGCTCCAGCGGACTTTGTTTTCTCAAAAGTTTGACGGACTTAGATTTGAAACATGTTTCAAACCTATCCGACGGACTCGAGTCCAGTCGAAAAGTCCGCTCGTCTGTATGCTAGTCCGACGGACAAAAACCGACGCTAGGGCAGCTATTGGCTACTGGCTATGAACTTCCTTGTTTTAGTCTGGTCATACGTCATCACGTACGAATCCGTCAGGCTTTGGTTGATCGTGTGTAGGCAAGTCCGTTCATTCAGAAAGTCCGTCGAAAAGTCAGTTGAAAAGTCCGCCGGGCAAAGTATGCCGTAAAGTCCGGTCGTGTGTACGCGGCATTAGAGTTCCCTTCACTGGAACTAAGGGGCCAAGCCCCCCTCCACCAAATGATTTGGACAAGGAGCACAAAGCAAGGTCCGTAAAGACATGGATGAGCGAGTTTGGGGTGAAGGAACTTGACTGGCCTGTACAGAGTCCTGACCTCAACCCAATAGAACACCTTTGGAATGAATTAGAGTGGAGACTGCAAGCCAGGCCTTCCACATCAGTGCCTGACCTCACAAATGCCCTTCTGGAAGAATGGTCAAATATTCCCATAGACACACTTCTAAACCTTGTGGACAGCCTTCCCGGATGAGTTGAAGCTGTTATAGCTGCAAAGGGTGGGCCAACTCAATATTGAACCCTGCGGACTAAGACGGGGTTGCCATTGAAGTTCATGTGTATGTAAAGGCAGGCGTCCCAATACTTTTGACAATATAGTGTATGTGTTTGATACTGTATATAGCTGCAAAAAACTTGCAATGATCTGCATTTTTATTCTCTCTGCTTTATAAATATATAATACAGTATATTCTGCTTTTATATATAAAATATATAATTGGGGGTTTAAAGTAATTTCTACCAACAAAAAAAAAGCTAATTTTAACACGTATGCAAAAAAATGTAAAAATTGTCCTGGTAGACAAGTGGTTAAAGCCCAGCTCCAGGCAAATAAAAATGTATCCCATACAGTACAGCTGCACCCTCACTGTAAGGGGTAACAACTCGTTTTAAATAGGGGAGAGGAAAACAAGTTTTTACTTACCTAATCCTCCACTCCCTCAAGGAAGGAAGGGCGACCCCTGGAAGTCGCACATCTATGGTGCCTGCTGCAATGATTGGAGCGGCAACCTCAGCCTGGACTCCGACCAGGCCACGCTCCCAACGCGTTTCACTTCGCCCCCCAGAGTTTAGTCATTGGGACCTCCACTCCCTCAGCAGGCGGCACTTCCCCCGCGATCCAGCAATGGACTGTCCCTTTGGGTCATCATGTCCATTGCAGGGCTATGGACCCTGCTCTGGTATTGATGAAGTCAGGAGCCTAGACTGGTGGAGTGTGGGGGTGTAGATGCTACAGAAACCAGGGGAGGAGCAAAGGATCAGGTAAGTAAACCTGCTTTTTCTTAGGCATAAATGAGCAATTAACCATTGCAGTGCGGGCACAGCCCCCCTACAAGCGATATTTTTTATCTGTGTTTTATTTTTCCAGAGTTGGGGTTTAAGGAATGTTCTCCCCCACTCCCCTTAGAAGCAAAAAACAAATGCTGGAAGCAAAATCTATTTTAGAAAGATATTCATATACAAGAGCTCCATTTGAGTTCCATGAACCTAAATAGAATCTTCAAAGCTCCACACATGAACTGCTGAAAGTACAGTACAGAGTGCCCTTTTATGACTATAGGGTAAACTGTGGCCACCCTGGAGAGGGCGCTCCAAACAATCTAAGCAGGAGGTAAAATTTGGATAGTTATTTCTTTTTACCATGATATTTATATTCTTTTCTCACCACTTACCTTCTCAGGAATGGTTCACCGTGTTTGAACACTACAGACGTCTGCACTGTGTAGTGTCTGATCTGATCATGGGTAATCAGTACCACTTCCGAATTTTCAGTGAGAACATGTGTGGACTCAGCGAAAATCCTATAACCACCAAGGACTTTGCAACTATACTGAAGTCAGGTAAGAAGTTGACTTTAGGCAGATGACTATATTCAGGGCCATCTTTAATATTGATTGGACCCTGGGCAAACATTTTCTTGGGCTCCCACCTCCATCATTACACAGGACTCCTCCCCCATACTACCCACAGCATTACCCATGACCCCCACCCCCATACTACCCCCTTCATTACACAGGATCCCCCCCTCATCATTACAAAAGACCTTCTCCCCTATTCTACCCCCATCCTTACACAGGACCCCCTTCCCCATACTACCCCCATCATTACACAAGACCCCCTTCCCAACACTACCCCCATCCTTACACAGGACCCCTTCCCCCATACTATACCCATCATTACACAGGACCCCTTCTCCATACTATACACATCCTTACACAGGACCCCCCTCCTCCCTACTATACCCATCATTACACAGGACTCCCTCCCCCATACTATACCCATCATTACACAGGACCCCTCCTCCATACCATACACATCCTTACACAGGACCCCCCTCCTCCATACTATACACACCATTACACAAGACCCCATTCCCCACACTACCCCCATCCTTACACAGGACCCCCTCCTTCATACTGGACTCATCATTACACAGGACCCCCTTCCCCATACTACCCCCATCATTACACAGGACCCTCTCCCCCATACTATACCCATCATTACACAGGACCCCCTTCTCCATACTATACACATCCTTACACAGGACCCCCCTCCTCCATACTATACACACCATTACACAAGACCCCATTCCCCACACTACCCCCATCCTTACACAGGACCCCCTCCTTCATACTGGACTCATCATTACACAGGACCCCCTTCCCCATACTACCCCCATCATTACACAGGACCCTCTCCCCCATACTATACCCATCATTACACAGGACCCCCTTCTCCATACTATACACATCCTTACACAGGACCCCCCTCCTCAATACTATACACATCATTACACAGGACCCCCTCCCCCATACTATACCCATCATTACACAGGACCCCTCCTCCATACTATACACATCCTTACACAGGACCCCCCTCCTTCATACTATACACACCATTACACAGGACCCCCTTCTCCATACTATACACATCCTTACACAGGACCCCCTCCTCCATACTATACACATCATTACACAGGACCCCCTTCTCCATACTATACACATCCTTACACAGGACCCCCTTCTCCATACTATACACATCATTACACAGGACCCCCTTCTCCATACTATACACATCATTACACAGGACCCCCTCCTCCATACTATACACATCATTACACAGGACCCCCTTCTCCATACTATACACATCCTTACACAGGACCCCCTTCTCCATACTATACACATCATTACACAGGACCCCCTCCCCCATACTATACACATCCTTACACAGGACCCCCTTCTCCATACTATACACATCCTTACAATGGACCCCCTCCTCCATACTATACACATCCTTACACAGGACCCCCTCCCCCATACTATACCCATCATTACACAGGACCCCCTTCTCCATACTATACACATCCTTACAATGGACCCCCTCCTCCATACTATACACATCCTTACACAGGACCCCCTCCCCCATACTATACCCATCATTACACACGACCCCCTTCTCCATACTATACACATCATTACACAGGACCCCCTTCTCCATACTATACACATCCTTACAAAGGACCCCCTCCTCCATACTATAAACACCATTACACAGGACCCCCTGCCACATACTACCCCTATCATTACACAGGACCCACTCCCCCATACTATACCCATCATTACACAAGACCCCATTCCCCACACTACCCCCATCCTTACACAGGACACCCTCCCCATACTATACCCATCATTACACAGGACCCCCTTCCCCGTACTACCCCCATCATTACACAGGACCCCCTCCCCCATACTACCCCCATCATTACACAGGCCAACTTCCCTCCTTCTACAGACCCCTGCATTGCCCCCTTCTCCAGCAGTCTCACATTGATAGTGTCCAAAGGATGTAAGGCGTACACCAGGCAAACCCATCTGAACCCTCTGGCAAAGTAGTTCTTCTTCTTCCTTTAGAAAATAAGCCACGTTTTGGGGTACTCACAAGGCAAACCAGATTTACAAAGAAGGTTTTGTTGAGAAGGTGGAGATGTTCCAGACACCAGGAAAAAGACTATTAGGTCTCGTTGAAGCAGAAGAAGTACTGAGTTAAGAGAGCAGTCCATTTGATGTCAAAGGTCTCTTGTTTTAGGTGCCAGAAATGCTATAAAGAAAATACTCTGAAAACGACGCAAGACGCAAACACCGGCAACAGTTGTAACCAAATAAGGGCCAAGCATGAACCTTATCACCACAAACATGACTGCATTTTCCCAGGATTCACATTAAAGTAGAATAATACTTGGCTAATAGAGTTGCAATCACATTACAACTTACAAAACTAGAGGAACAAAAGCTAGCTTGTCTATAAAACCTAGTGAGATTTCAGCTGTTAATAGCGAGGGTACAAATGTAAGAATGGCTATAGTTACCAGAAGAAAATTAGATGCTTTTATAGAATATCTCTTTAAGGGCTTGTTCAGATAGATACAGCTTGTGGCCCAACATTTACTTGTGTGTTTTCTAAAAAATTGACAGGTCCTATTCATTACAGAGCTGTCATTCACTCATAGCACAGGCTATTGCTCTAGCAGTTATCAGCAGTCATAAAAGAAGCCCAGCAAGGCATTGTGTTTGAATGACAGCTCCGTTCATTATAGTGATGAATGGATTCTATCAAACAATCCATATAATGCCTGGAAACTCCAGGCGATGAGCTGCTGCCTGTCAGGCTTATCACCTGTCTGAGTGAACCATAAGTCTCTCCTTTCAATAACAATTATGTAAAATGAATTCTGCCCATAGATAGGGGGATGTTTTCACAAAGGACAAGGATCCAAGAGTCTCTTTGCATAATTTACAGGTTTACGAATGGTAAACAAGCTATTTCAAAGGGAAGAAATGACAAAAATAATAATGTTCCTGTGCAGGTGTTCCCAGTAAAAATAACAGCATATCTGCCTAAGGACTTTTTAATATTTCATCTCTATGCAGATATTTAAAGATGTATGGAATATAAAAAAAAAAACAAAAACAAACATAAAAGGCTTACCTCTATGCTGCAGCATCCAACATCAGCTCGAGCGAGAACTGAGTGATCACTTGACCCCTGATCACTTAGTTCTTGGTTTGATTAGAGAAGAGAGCGATGACTGCCAGTTACTGCTCGCCGCATTGCCCCTCCAGTGCTCACTGGAGCACCAGGCTAGGGAGGGGTCATAAATATATGATTTATCTTGAATATAACAGTACCTTTTTAACAGAATCAGTTTCTCCCTCTTAACTGTGTGAGAAAAACATGGGATTGTGGGTAAATACCCATAAACACATGTTTTTTCCTTCTAAAAAAAGGGCTGGGCTGGAAGGGAGCCTTTGTCTTTTAGACACATGCCCCTTCTAGGCACTGCAGTGAGACGCGTGCCTCCACTGCAGCATTTTTATTGGACAGCTGGGACCAATGGTACTTTACCATTGGTCCAAGACTCCAAGCTGTTCATTGAGCTCAGTGCCTCTGACAACAAGTCAGAGGCACTGTGAGCTCATCCTTTCAGTCTGCTGCAAACAGAGTGTGCCAGCCTGTATTTAAAGTGGCCGCTCTTTATTTAGCTACTGACAGGCTGCACAAGGAGCCCCATATCTCTGGAACCATATGTCTTAGGCGCCCCAGTGGTGGGGTAGGACTTAGGCTACATACCCCCCAAATTTGGGGTCTCTCGCAGCGAGCTACGACCTTCAAAGCTCGATTTTTTGAGCCCTGCCTCACCTGCCTCCCTTGACTACACGTCCCTGATATACAGTAGCTGTGTATATCTCAGAAATGGATAGAAAAAAAAAATACTAATTATTTTGTATACAAGACAGGTCTTATATATTGCATGTATTTAACTGTTTATGTAGATGTTATCCTAAATTAATTGTAAAGTGCCACACCCCTATATTGTAAATTTCTTTTTTCTTTGTAAACATTCAAAGTGTAAATTTCTAATATCGTATTGTAAAAGATGGGATTTTTGAGACACAACTATTATAAAATAAATTCAATTAAATCTAAAAACATATTAATATACAATACAAAATTTAAAAAAAAAAAAGATTAATGATTAAATCGTATTCATTAGTTTTACCAAAACATATTGTAAAAGTGATATGCATATATGCTGGACTTTTGTGGCCCCAAAAGTCCAGCATATATGCATATCACTTTTACAATATGTTTTGGTGAAACCGATGAATATGATTGTATCATGGATCTTTTTTGTGGAATTTTGTATGGTATATTAATATGTTTTTAGATTTAATTGAATAACAGTTGTGCCTCAAAAATCCCATCTTTTGCAATTACGATATTAGAAATGTTTATGTAGGTGTTTGCCTGGTGTTTAGCTTTAAACCAAACCTAGCATGAGATAAGTATGGGGTATACCATTACTAACTTTCTTCTGAAAGTCCAGTTGTCTGGCGGCTAGCTCATCAACCCAGAACAAGTATACAGATCAGGTTGGAGAAAAGTTAAAAGTCCTTATATCTTATGTATAGTTGCTCCAAATTAGTGACTCAAAACACTGAATCCAGAGGATCAGCATGACTTATTGAGGCAATTGCCATTTTGAGAAGAAGGTCAGCAATATCAGCCTGTGTGTTTCCATTACGATTGGTTTAATTGAACAACAATCTATACTTATCATTTCTACAGTTCCCAACAAACAATAATCCCAATGTCAAAAACAGTAAATTAAGCAGAAGATAAGCAGGGGATGACGCAGTAATTATAGAACAAGTTATACTGTCATAGCTTTTAATTAATACATTAAGGGATTTAATCACACAGTCATTACGGAATTATAATTCCCACCTTTAATTAATAGGGCAGTAACGCCAAGTGTGAGCTGACATGTTTATGTGATGGTAATGTTGATATTAAAAAAAAAAAAAAAACACTGTCATAGAGCTGAAATTGTTATTCAGGGTTTGGGATGATCTTGCTATTACCAGAACAATGAAAAGTCTTCCCTCTGGTCTTCACATTATATGTTTCTTCTCCTGTGAGGGATCACACAGTGAAGCATGCTTGTCATAGGGTTCCATCTTATGTTTCCATTGAAGCACTTCTGCAATGTTTTCTACATCGTATGCAGTATCCTGTGTTTTACATTACCTAGCTCATTGCATGAAACTAATCTAGTCTTTGTTCCACTAGAAGAAAATATATCTGGTGTAAGTACATAAGGGCATCTTAGCTTGTTAATCATATGCTTTTTTATTTTCTTCCTTTCCCCAGGCACTGAATATAAACCCCCCAATTACAAAGATCATGAGTTTGAGGAGGCCCCAAAGTTTACGCATCCACTTGTGAACCGCTCCGTAGTTGCAGGATACAATGCGACTCTCAGCTGTTCTATACGTGGGACACCCAAGGTAAGAGCTTTGTCTTGTTTATATGCAGTACATACACAGAATTGGATACCAGTGGCTTATATATTGATTAAATAATATATGCATAAATGTACTGTATTTCTTATAACAAACACATTTTAGCCTTTATCTAGTAGAACAGGGTTTCTGTTTCAATCGTTTTTATTCATTTTACGAAATAGAGTATTACAACATAGTAAGTGTTTTTACATGGTTGAGACTATGAAGAATGGTAGAAGCATACAGTAGTATCAAAATCGAGGGATTGCCAATATAGTCCCATATCTCCATCTGGTAGTACTCACAACCGTTGAGCTAACGGGAAAAAAACAGTCCACAGTTGCAATAACGACCAGTCTTGACTCAAAAGGAAAAGAAAACATGCATATAAACAGAGGGTAAAACAAACAATTGAACTACAATGAGGGCTGAATGAGGCTCTATGCAGAGGAGGCACAGTCCAGCGAGTATGACCCTTTTCCAGGAGTCGTCCAGAAGCAAGGGACTAACCCAGGGGTACAAACCCAGAGTGTTCCCAACAAAGATATTATTACCAATGTAAATTCTAAGTTATAACTAATTCCGTACTGTGATGTAACATATATGATAAACAACCGATACGACCAGAAGTCAGAATATAGGGCCCGGCATCATTATTGAGAGCAATTTTGAAAGAAAGTCTCAGAAGAGCAAAAGCAGGAAAGGAAGAGAATGGGAACAGGAAATGTCCGTCCAGGGATCCGGGAGTCCAACCCCATCTTGTCAAGGAGATCACCTCTAGGAATTTGGTATTTGTAAATAAGAGAGCCAGGGGTTCCATTTTTTTTTCAAATAGTAATTGTTTATCTCTTAAGACACTCACATCTTTTCATGAAACATAATCCAGGTCAGCTTACATTTCAACAAGGTGAGATCCACCATTGGACTTTTCTACACAGTGGCTATTGCGATTTTGGTCACCGAAATGATAAAATAAATCAGAGTTTGTGTGAGTCTGGGGATATTTCCAACCAGTACATTTAACAATGCTTTCTGGGCATCTTTGATGATATTGACTGTGGTTGCACAATAAATTAATAAATGGACCTACATCCAGAAGCGTCTGACTTTAGGACAGGTCCACCATATGTGAAGGGCTGTCCCCAGCTGCCCACAACCCCCGAAACCGCCGGAAACAGGAGGATTAGGGGCCCGGGTACATTTTTTGCAAGTTGTTCAGGTACTAATTAAGAACAGGGTTTCTCAGGCAGAGTTCCATGGAACCCAAGGGTTCCTCCAGAGGTTGCTAGGGGTTTCTTGCGCAATGAACAATTTCTGCTTCTCCGATACGTTTCCACTGACACCATTAATCTTTTTAGGTATCTGTAAGGGGATAAGTCTTCCCAATGACCACAAGTGTAAGGAGCATTCTTCCCACTGACCATCACACTAATGTATCATGAGTTGTAGATGTGGTAATTTTTAGCAGGGGTTCCCTGAGACAGGAAAGTTATTTCAAAGGTTCCTAAGTCTTGAAAAAGGTTGAGAAAGGTTGTAGTAGACGATACTGAAATTGTTCTGTAATGTTGAAGAAGATTCATAGCTGACCAAGCCACTTCCTAGAGTGTCAGGAACAGCCTTTATTTTGTATGGTATACTGAGGGCTGAATTTTACTGTCAAGCGCAGTAGTCTTGTCCTATAGGCTGCAGAGACAGAGGCAGCTTTTCCCTGTATTAATTGGCTGGTCGCCATCATCAGTGGGAGAAGCCAAAAAAGTAAAGTTATTTACTCAGTATTACAATATTCTAAGTCAGGTTAGGACCAGGAAAAAAAAAGGTCATCCAACAGAAAGGTGTTACTTCTGGTGCCAAAAGCTGTGTCCTCAGGCTCCAGTGATGGACAGCTAACCCTGGTTGTACTATACAATAAAAGTATTGTGTTGGAAATGAGTGGAGAGAAGTTTCTGAGTGGATAAGGAATTCAAGCCTTCTGTGAAGTGGCTTAGATACGTTAACATGGTGTTCATGATTTATGGAAAAAATGAGCACAACATTAATAAATGGATTGGCCAGCAGCTACATCTTGGTTGGCACTGTACCAATTAGTGGTGGAAAGTGTGTGAGGCATTGGACATAGCTTGTGCATACCCAATCAATCTATGACTGTGTTCTCACAAACGTTCATTAGCTGTAAGTAATTTTAGATAAAACCAAGGTTACAGGTTATGATGGGGGGGGAAGTTACATTTTTTGGTCCTTAATTAGAGTAGGAGCATGGCCGTCCTGGAATTGCTACTTCTTTGAACAAAGAGGTGTCAGTTGAGGCGCTGTGAACATTCTGCAAAGATGTTCTATCATGAACTGTAACAGACAAGTGTAACTAGAAGATGCCAGACCAGACACAAAACACAGGAAGGGTATTGTGACCTCCCCAGAAAGTATCCTCCGCAAGGACAAGTGTCAGAAGCCTAGACTAGTGTATCTAACCAAGGACTGAAACAACAAAATATTAATAAATGCAATGATATACGCATATATATATATACATATATACGTATATATATATATATATATATATATATATACATATATATATATATATATATATATATATATATATATATATATATATATATATATATATATGTATATACCATATATATATATATATATATATATATATATATATATATATATATATATATATATATACACACACGGTATCTCACAAAAGTCAGTACAACCTCACATTTTTGTAAATATTTTATTATATCTTTTCATGTGACAACACTGAAGAAATGACACTTTGCTACAATGTAAAGTAGTGAGTGTACAGCTTGTATAACAGTGTAAATTTGCTGTCCCCTCAAAATAACTCAACACACAGCCATTAATGTCTAAACCGCTGGCAACAAAAGTGAGTACACCCCTAAATGAAAATGTCCAAATTGGGCCAAAAGTGTCAATATTTTGTGTGGCCACCATTATTTTCCAGCACTGCCTTAACCCTTTTAGGCATGCCCCACAGATGATCAATAGGGTTTGGGTCTGGAGACATGCTTGGCCAGTCCATCACCTTTACCCTCAGCTTCTTTAGCAAGGCAGTGGTTGTCTTAGAGGTGTGTTCGGGTCATTATCATGTTGGAATACTGCCCTGTGGCCCAGTCTCCAAAGGGAGGGGATCATACTCTGATTTAGTATGTCAAAGTACATGTTGGCATTCATGGTTCCCTCAATGAACTGTAGCTCCCCAGTTACGGCAGCACTCATGCAGCTCCAGACCATGACATTCCCACCACCATGCTTCACTGTAGGCAAGACACACTTGTCTTTGTACTCCTCACCTGGTTGCTGCCACACACGCTTGACACCATCTGAACCAAATAACTTTTTATCTTGGTCTCATCAGACCACAGGACATGGTTCCAGTAATCCATGACCTTAGTCTGTTTGTCTTCAGAAAACTGTTTGCGGGCTTTCTTGTGCACCATCTTTAGAAGAGGCTTCCTTCTGGGACGACAGCCATGCAGACCAATTTGATGCAGTGTGCGGCGTATGGTCTGAGCACTGACAGGCCGACCCCCCACCCCTTCAACCTCTGCAGCAATGCTGGCAGCACTTATATGTCTATTTCCCAAAGACAACCCCAGTATATGATGCTGAGCACGTGCACTCAACTTCTTTGGTCGACCATGGCGAAGCCTATTCTGAGTGGAACCTGTCCTGTTAAACCGCTGTATGGTCTTGACCCCTGTGCTGCAGCTCAATTTCAGGGTCTTGGCAATCTTCCTATAGCTTCTTTTTTTCAGATCCTCAGAGAGTTCTTTGCCATGAGGTGCCATGTTGAAATCCAGTGACCAGTATGAGAGAGTGAGAGCGATAACACCAAATTGAACACACCTGACTCCCATTTAAACCTGAGACCTTGTAACACTAACGAGTCACATGACACCGGGAAGTGAAAATGGCTAATTGGGCCCAATTTGGACATTTTCACTTAGGGGTGTACTCACTTTTGTTGCCAGCGGCTTAGACATTAACGGCTGTGTGTTGAGTTATTTTAAGATGACAGAAAATTTACACTGTTATCCATGCTGTACACTCACTACTTTACATTGTAGCAAAGTGTCAATTCTTCAGTGTTGTCACATGAAAAGATATAAAAGATATAGTAAAATATTTACAAAAATGTGAGGGGTGTACTCACTTTTGTGAGATACTGTGTGTGTGTGTGTGTGTGTGTGTATATATATATATATATATATAAAAACCCATAAGTCCCAACACTGTTTAAGAAATTTAACAACATGCTTCTCGGTGTAGCGCAATGGGTAATAGCCCTGAAGTGGCATATTAATGCATATCTCAATTGAACAAATAAATCAGAGGATGAACACACTTCTAATAATGGAAGATATGGCCAGCATTACACAAGATACATTACACCAAATCCACAAAATTGGGGCCCAGTTAACCCTAAGGAGCCAACTGTAATACCAGTCTAGCATACTTCATAACTACCACCAAGACAAGTCCCAAGCTGACAAGGGGAAAACGTTTAGATGTGTGCACTTTTATATTTGCTTTCCATTTCCTTTTACTTATACTGATACTGATCATTTGTTAGTTTTAACTAGTCCTGCTGTTAATAACACATTTTTAGATTGTAGCTTGATTAGCTATCAATAAAAAAAAAAAAAACATTGGTAATTAAAATATGAAATACTAATACAATACTATAGAACTGAAAGACAGAGAAAATGATAGAGATATTTAGTTTGGGCCAGAATATCACAGAGGATGGTGTTGCACATGGGCCAAGAAATCTGTTCTGGGCTCCCTTGTGGGTGCAGGCCAACCTCAAATCATCCTGTTATTTTAGACAGTCATGCAAATGAAAGCTGCACTCCACATATTTCATACTGAACAATAAAGTTCATTGAATGCCAACTGTTACATTCCCACCACCTGAATGTACCTCTAATGGTGGCTTGTTTTGGTTTTGTCAGCATCCCTATGTTGGAAGCATTATACGTGTTTCATTAAAAAAGATGTTAATACCCTAAGAGTATTTTTATCATTTTTTTTATTAGTTTCTTTACTACTTTATAAGATATGTAAAATAATTATCACACTTCCTGACCTTTTCTACCATCTCTTGACTTTCTACAGCCCAAGGTTACTTGGTACAAGAACAAGATGGACCTGTCTGGAGAGGCTCGTTACAGGTCTTTCAGTAAGCAGGGAGTACTGACCCTAGAATTGAGAAAGCCTAGCCCCTTCGATGGAGGTGTCTACACCTGCAAAGCTGTGAATGAACATGGAGCAGCAGAGACTGAATGCAGACTGGAAGTCCGAGGTGAGTTTTGGATATATAATCTGTCTACAAGCATGTCTCCGTAAATATTCATTCACATCATCAACCCATACTTTTACCATAAGACCATAAAAACCATTGGACTGGACTAAACCATCTTTAAGTTATACCATATTCTTCCATTGAACTACTACTTCTTTGGAAGTGTGGCCATTTCACAGAATGTCAACTTGCTTGGTTTTGGCCAAGAATTACACTTTGATAATACCCCTTATACAAGTCAGGACTAATATGTGAAACAGAGAAATTCTATTTTAAATACAATCAACCTCACTGATCAATCTTTCTGAAATGAGAACAGTTCTTGGTGGAAGGAATCAAGCAGATCCTCCAATTCATTTGCTGATATTTCTCTTGAGACATGAAAAGCAAAATGCTATTGGCTAGTTTGTTGTCTGTGTGGGTGGGCACGTGTCTGTTGTTGATACATAGAATTTGTCCACAAATGCAAATGCTGCAATTTAGGGGGCAAAGCCCCACCCCGGAAGCTAAGCTGTGATGATCCATCAATCATCTGTCTAAAAGGAACAGTTTGGTGGTCACTTTCCTCTGTTAAGGAAACATTGGGTGGCCCATGTTTAGCTCTGGGGTTGTGGGATAGCCCTGCAGTCAGGAAATTAAGCAAACAGTAACAAAATGAAGCAATGGGTTCTGTCACCCTAAGACAGGAAGTGTATTATTGGCCAAATCATCAGGTGAAAATAAAAAAAAGCTTGAAAAAAAGAAAACGAATGCAGCCATAACAACTAAGGAATGGTAAGCTGCAATATATTACATTTTTTTTTTAGTTGAAATACTTTTTAAATGATGCTCCATCTCAGAGAGTAGGAGTCTGTATGGGTGACAATGACAAAGTGTTAGTTCACCTGTACAGTCCATGAACACCATTCCATAACACTATACCAGGGATATGCAATTAGCGGACCTCCAGCTGTTGTAGAACTACAAATCCTATGAGGCATAGCAAGACTCTGACAGCCACAAGCATGACACCCAGAGGCAGAGGCATGATGGGGCTTATAGTTTTGCAACAGTTGGAGGTCCGTTAATTGCATATCCCTGCACTATACTAATCCTATTTTAAAGATATGTATTTATGCTCCTTCCATACCTGTAGGCTATTTATGCACAAAGCGAAACCTGCAAATGCTTCTGATAGTTTTCACAGCTCCGTCCTGTCCTCTTTTCTAGGAAGGACCAGCTGTTAAGACGTGTGCCCCCTAGTGGTACAAGAGCGAGCACTGTTCTTCTGAGCCTTGCATATGTGCAGCACTGTCTCTTATTGCGGCATATGACCTCAGCAGCTGCAATGCTCTTTCTCCCTTCACAGCACGATGCGCATGTGCTGGGCTCAGAAGAAGGACAGCACTCACTTTTTTACTGCTAGGGGGCTCTCGCCCCAACAGCTGGCCTGGTCCACCCTAGAAAAGAGGACAGTGCAGAGCTGTAAAACGATAAGAAGTGTTTGAGGCAGACTTCACTCCATGCACAAATGGCCTACAGGTATAGGAGGAGCACAAATGCAAATTTTTAGATTGTTGGATTAGATTTGTTTAGAATTATGGTGTTTGTGGACTGCATAGAGTATTGTTTTTTTCATAAAGGTAAGCTAACCCTTTAACAGTACTGTAAACAGCAAGAGACAGGTCAGGATGGGAATGTCCCTTCAGAATTTTGGGGAGGAATATGACTTAGGCCTGTGGGGTTGGAATTGCCCTAACAAAGCTTTTAACCTTGTAAATAATGATTTCTGTTTTCTTCTGCAGTGCCCCAGTAAATGACTGGATGGTGGCTGGCAGGTAGGTGTCCTTTGGGTGCTTTAGGGGGGCTGTACATCTATAATTTGTTCTTACACTGTGATATGGTGCCAATGTTCAATTTTCATGTAGAGGTTGCTACTAAGGATCTAAACACTAGACAGCTTTATAATGGTCTGTGTTGATGGGGTTTTGTTCAGGTCAGATGGGGTTTGCAGTCCCATACAAATCTATAGGATTGCAAAACCTGCTTGAAGCAGGTCAAATGCATGCGAGAAGCAGGTCAACAGCAGATCCAATGTATCCAATGAATTTATTATCTCAAATTGATGTTAAACTGATGCCATTGACACAAGCCCAATCTCACAGATACAGGCCCTAATAACTCTAACTGGAAGGATTCATGCAGGGAGGTGTCCCGAGGGTGCTCTACAGGGGCTGTATGTCTCTGATCTGTCCTTACATTGTAATATGGCACCATTGTTAAACTGGAACTGAAAGCAAAACTTTTTTTTCCCATTTTTGATAAAGTAAGGGATGTTATAACCCTTGTGTGCTATCTTTGTACCCATTGGGTAGATTTCCCTTCACTTCATGTCCATAGCCAAACAAGAAAAAAGAAATCCCCAAAAGTGAGAGAATCCCTGTTTTGTCTAGAGAGTCACCAGAACCATTGCCCCCAATTGGAAGATTTTACCTTATTTCCTGTTATGGGAACAACCCACAATTCTTGATTTTCCTTCACTTTCGGCAATAACAGTAAAGAGGACAAATTGGGTAAATAGGGTAGGGTCCCTGACAGCAATGAAAACCTGACGTTCTAATCCCTCTCCTCTCAATCCAAAATTGCAAAAAGGTTTTGTCTTTAGTTATACTTTATTTTTTATGTAGATCTTCCTGCTAAAAAGCTGAACACACGACAGCTCTATTATAATTATAACTGGAGGGATTCTGTCATATGACAAGTGGTTGACAGATGGAGCAGGAGACAAAAAGGTAGACGCGTTTCGCGCAAATGTTAGCGCTTACTCATTACATCTCATCACATAATTATAACCGAAGGGATTCTGGCAGGGAGGTGTCCTAAGGGCACTCTACAGGCGCCATATATCTCTGTTCTGTCCCTACATTGTAATAGGGTACCTTTGTTAAACTAGAACTAAAGGCAAGAAAAGTCGCTCCAGGTGAGTGAGTCTCTGGTTAATTCCCACCCACACTAGTCAGGTGCTAGCTCAGCTTGCATGCTGTGTAACATAAGGAAATGATTCCGGACGATTGCACTTCCAAAAATCCTTTTATTGAAGCTTCATATGACAAGTGGTTGACAGATGGAGCAGGGGACAAAAAGGTAGACGCGTTTCACGCAAATGTTAGCGCTTAGTCATTACATCTCATCACATAATTATAACTAGAGGGATTCTGGCAGGGAGGTGTCCTAAGGGCACTCTACAGGAGCCATATATCTCTGATCTGTCCCTACATTGTAATAGGGTACCATTGTTAAACTAGAACTAAAGGCAAAACTTCCTTTTTTTCCATTTTGGATAGAGTAAGGGATGGTTATAACCCCTGTAAGTTTTTTTTAGCCATCTTTACACCTATTGGGTAGATTTCCCTTCACTTTATGCCCATAGCCAAACAAGAAGGAAGAAAGAAATCCCCCCAGTGCAAGAGAACCCCTGTTTGTCTTGAGGGTCACCAGAACGAGTGCCCCCGTTTGGAAGATTTTCCCTTATTTCCTGTTATGGGAACAACCCAAAATTTGTGATTTTCCTTCACTTTGGGCGATGACGGTAAAGAGGACAAATACAGAGGGTAAATCTTCCCTTAACAGGGGCACAAGCAGCAATGAAAACCTTACGTTCTAATCCCTCTCCTCTCGATCCAAAAATGAAAAAAAAAAGGTTTTGCCTTTAGTTATACTTTATTTTTTATGTAGAACTTCCTATTAAAAATCTGAACACAAGACAGCTCTATTATAATTATAATTAAAAGGATCCAGGCAGGGGGGAGGACGCTCTACAGGGGCAGTACATCTCTGATCTGTCCTTACATTGTAGGATGCATGGAATGTCCAGTTTCTATGTAGTGCTTCCCACTAGGAATGTGAACACAAGACAGACTTATTATATTTACGTATATATTATTTGGGCTCTGTAGTCATCAATGTGTTTAAGGAACCCTGACTGGTAAAAATAACTTGTCCAGAAGCCAGGGATTACATTTCAAGGATCACTGAGAACATGTCTGCCTGCTTACTCTGTGTCTTTAAAGGAAAAAAACATCTTGTGGTTCTTGGAGGTATATCCTTCCCTGTGACAGCTGGCAGCATGGCCGGATACAGGATTGTAGTCAGTGGAAGCTTGGCATCGTCTGCTCCTGTAAAACTAGACAGCTGTCAGTAGAGCTCAGCTGGGTCGTGCTTTAAAGTGCCATAACTGTCACGTTTACAGGCAGGTTTTATTGGGTCCAGGAACACAGCCGTCTTCTTGGGTCCAACACAGTAATAGGGGAATTAATGTGAGCCGTCTACGATGGCCATAAAACATGAGATAAGGAGAGTGGTGGGAATGAGTCTGCTGCATGTATTGGGTGTGAGCCAAACCAAGTGGGGGGTGGGGGGGGGGGGTTGTCAGTATTGGGAATGCACCCACTACACGGCGTCACTCAATGGTATGTTATAATGGCCAGTGACCAGGAACCCTACTGACTGCAAGAGAAATATCATCGGCTTATTGTTAAAAAATTACTCCAAACAATTATGTTAAAAAATATATAACTTTTACAATAAGAGGGGTGACCAGAGCACCACATCCCTAATTGATCATATTTAAAAATACAATAATCCATTAGATATAGGAGTCAGAGAGCGTATATTAAAATCATAGAATTGACCTTTATTACATATACAAAAAAAAGGAAGGCCCACAAGGTAATGCTACCCACCCCAAATGGTGTACTGTCCAAAAAGGAAACCATATTCCCCCAGGGGTTTTTATACACCAAAGTCAAACAAATGCAAACATCGTTGTACAATTTATGATTTTATTGTTACAAAAATTAAAACCAACGTATAGCCTAAAATATGAGCTCTGGCAACCCCAATATGACACAAAAAAATAGTGATAACCCTGTGAGAGGCAAGTAGGTTTATTTTTATACAAGAAATGTCCTCAGTATTGATCCCATTCTTTAGGGACATTTGTTGGCAGGATCAATACTGATGAAATTCCTTGTATAAAAGTATATGTAAAGTGCTGCGTAAATTGACGACACTATATAAGTACCTTAAATAATAATAATAATACCTACCTCTATCAGGGTTATCACTGTTTTTTTGTGTCATATTGGGGTTCCAATATTACCAAAGCTCATATTTTAAGCTATACGTTGGTTTTGAATTTTGTAACAAAATCATGAATTTTACATCAATTTTTCTATTTGACTTATCCTTTGCTGCATAAAAAAACCATGAGGGAATCCAATATCTTTCTTAACCTCCCTGGCGGTATGATTATTTCGGATTTTAGGTGCTGAAAGCGGTACAATTATTTTGCATGGAAATTTGGCGTTTTATATTGTAGGCCTGTAATTCTTAACAATAACACACTTAAATCTGTCCAAACAAGAGTCTAGTAGACATCCCGGGTATGACGAAGTTTGAAACACAAAAACATAAATTATAATAAAATAAATAAATATAAATAATTTAAAAAAATAATAATATAATAGTAATAAAATAATGTCTATAAGTTCCTTGACATGCAATTTAGCAAAATAAATTCATGTACCTCTTGCTCTTTCCTCTGCAGGAAGAAGGATTTGATCTGGGAAGTCGCCATCCGTATTCTTCAGTCATTTTATAACAGACACACGTACAACTCCCATACACACTACAATGTTCTCATTACTTCATATCCACAGATTGTATTGTACTGTCACTCTGATACTTGGCTTTGTATTCTGCAGAAGACATGAGCTTGGATTGATGGTTTTTGTTGTTGATATTTTCTAGACTCTATGACGGGTAGGTGAAATAACAGTAATAATAGTGCCATAATAAAATATGTAAGTACATTAAGTGATTTTGGAAGGTGAAATAAAACAATAAAGAATGCAGAATATTTTTAGAGCGTGTTTTCATTGTGTGCGTTCTTCTCCAACACAGAGTGAGCAGCATCCATCCCTGTTTGGTGCATCGGTCAACCTCACAGGACCCTTTAAAGTCAAAGTGAAGCCTCAGTTTAACCACCTCAGCCCCGGAAGATTTGGCTGCTGAATGACCAGCCCATTTTATTTATTTTTTTTGAATTGCGCAGGCGTGCGACGCTGCACCCAAACAAAATTGACATCCTTTTTTTCCCACAAATAGAGCTTTCTTTTGGTGGTATTTGATCATCTTTGCGGTTTTTATTATTTGCGCTATAAACAAAAAAACAGCGACAATTTTGAAAAGAACATAATATTTTGTACTTTTTTCTATAATAAATATCCCCATTTTTTTTTTAAAGCATTTTTTCCTCAGTTTAGGCTGATATGTATTCTTCTACATATTTTTGGTAAAAAAAAATCGCAATAAGCGTATATTGATTGGTTTGCGCTAAAGTTATAGCGTCTACAAAATAGGGGATAGATTTATAGCATTTTTATTATTTTTATTTTTTTTACTAGTAATGGCGGCGATCTGCGATTTTTATTGGGACTGCGACATTATGGCGGACACATCGGACACTTTTGACACATTTTTGGGACAAGTGCTATAAAAATACACTGATTACTGTAAAAATGTCACTGGCAGGGAAGTGGTTAACACTAGGGGACGATCAAGGGGTTAACTGTGTTCCCTGTGTGTGTTTCTAACTGTAGGGGGAGGGGACTGACCTAGAGGAAATGACAGACCATGGTTCCTAGCTATTAGGAACTCACGATCTGTCTCTCCTCTCAGAACAGGGATGTGTGTGTGTTTACACACACACATCCCTGTTCTGCCTGTCGGTCATCGCGACAGTCGGCCACGAGCATTGGCACCCCCACAGTGCGGCGGCGCGCGTGCCTGCTATCCCGCCTAAAGGAGCCAACATGCAGCTACGACGGCGCGTGGGATCGTGCCAACCTGCTGCCGTATAATGACAGCGGATGGTTGGCAAGCGGTTAAAGACCGATGACCATGGATGTTACAGGTTGAAAAGTCCCCTAGCGTAAAGCCTTGTACACACGATCAGATTATTGGATGAATTTTTGTCAGTTTTTTGTTGCATGCTAGTCTCCAATCGAAAGTGAAGAGGTTACTCACCATCAGAAAATTTTCGTACGACAGAATTCAACGTCAGATGTGACGTAATGCGTTGAATTGTTTTGTATGTGTTCTTTCATTTCTGAGCATGCCTAGTCTTGCTCTTCAGATTTTTTTTGGGGGGCCGAAAACGGTACTAATGAAAAGATAATCGGACATTGTGGTCACATCAGACAAAAATTTTGGAGCCTGCACATCCAGTTTTTGTCTGACGAAAATTTGTAATCGGCTGTCAAAAGCAGCATACTAACGATCAGAAAATCGTCAGACATGTCCGTATTTAACCCATTCTTGTTTCACTAAAGAGGACCTGAATTGTGTAAGTTGGGCCTAAGCAAGGCAAACTGAGGGCTAAGAACTAGTCACCAGTATTGCTTGTAGTTTCCATGCAACTGGTCTTCCCATTAAAGAATTACCATGCCCTGTTCTGTACTATTTTTCTGTGTGATAGAGGCCATCTTGGTAGGCACAGGGTTTCTTTCATCATGTCAGGGCTGCCCCAGATGACTGGTGGGGTATTGAGAAGCATCAGAAAAGGTGGAAGAAAACAGTGCCACAAAATGAAGGAGGCAGAAGCAGGGAGATTCTTGCACTGCAGGTTCGTAGGTACAGCTTCCACTCCAGCATCGAGAACAGGAAGCAGCACAGCAGCGACATCACCAAATCTCATGAGCCCAGCAGTCATAGGCAGCAGTGCCTCTCAGACATACAGCTATTAGGCTGTAGGCAGAGGCGTGCCCAGGCAACCTCATATACCAAGAAGTGCACTGCTATTTTTCAGGAGGAACTCAAAACAAAATAAACCTTTTCATGGTCCTGCTTAGGCACAAATAACATTTCTAGATATTCCATATATCATACCAAATCTTCATTGTTTGAGTTCAGGTCCACTTTAAATCTGAACTCTGGAATGGGCAAATATTGTCTAATTCAAGGGACATGTGTCTTCTTCATTGAATCTTGGTGTGCTTTTCCAGATCTGTGCAGTAATCCAGTGTGAAACTGCCTCTGAGTGCGGAGCCTCCTGTAATAAAGACTGGTCACTGCGGCTTTCTGTCCTTGTGCAGGGAGACTGGTCTCGTCTCCGCCCCCATCCTGTAGTTTTCTGCAGGCAGCTTGTATTAGTGGGTGGATACTGCTGGGCCCCTCCCACAGCTCTGCTCTCTGCACAGGCTATGTACAGCACAGTGATGATGAAACTTTTTACTATGTAATATCTGGGTTTGCAATGACATTTAACGCACATAAAGTGGATTTATATCCTTTGTGGCGATGGAGGAATGTAATTGTATGAGTTTTCGTGCTCTGAGTTTGGCTTTTAATAGAAGTTGCAGGCCTTTCCAAGGGATGCAAGTGAGCCAGCTTTGTGTTCTCCACATTGTGTTCTCAAGGACAAGCTGGAGGGCTCATTCTAAGTAAATACATTCCTGCCAGACTGAGCTAACAATGTGGTTTACAGCCCTGGGAGAGTGTTAATTGGAAGGGAAGTTCAATGCACGCTTGCTGTCCTTGAAATGTTAACAGGACGTAGGTCATCTGCAGACATTGGGGTTAATTTACTAAAGGCAAATATACTGTGCACTGCAGTTGCTTCAGAGCTTAGTAAACAAAGTAATGCTTTACTTTGCAAAGATTACTCACTTATATGCAAAGAAAAAAAAAAAAAACAGCATTTTTTGCAGTCACGTGATTGGATGATAGAAATCAACAGAGCTTCCCCTCAGATCTAGAGCAACTGCACAATATATTTGCCTTTAGTAAAAGAACCTCACTGTCATAATTGGGTTAATTTACTAAAACTGGAGAGTGCAAAATCTGGGGCAGCTGTGCATGGGAGCCAATCAGCTTCTAACTTCAGCTTGCTCAGTTAAGCTTTGACCATAAAACCTGGAAGCGGATTGGTTTCTATGCAGAGCTGCACCAGATTTTGCACTCTCCAGTTTTAGTACATGAACCCCAATGTCCTCTATTTCACAGAATACATTCTTACACCATGCCCTTCTCTAACCAATAACCGGAACAACAGTAGATAATAGTACAGCCATTTCTCAACCTTTATACCCCAAATTAACTCATCCATTTTTGTTTTAGGTCTCAGGGAACCTCTACTAAAACCAATTAATTGCAGGTCAGTGAGAAAATTGTTCCTTACATTGATGACCAGTGGAAAAGAAAGCCCTCTAACAGTGGTGGTCAGAACATAATCCTTACAGACAGCTAATACAGCTCACTGGTATCCCACAGCTGGTTCTGCGAAGCGATGTTGGCTCTGGATCTGTGCAATTACCACCAAATGGGAGATCCACCAGCCACAGCTCATTCATCCCCTAGCAATCTCTGGAGGAACTCTGGTTGAGAATGGTTGTAACAGTGGGTAGAAAATACTACATAGGTGGCATTTTGCAAAGAATGCATCTCTTCCAACCACTTGGCTATTCTAAGCTTAAAGTGTATGTAAACCCCAACAATAAACTTTTGATACTTGCTCCCTTTTGGTCTATTGGTGCCTTGAAAAAAGTTCTCAGACCCCTTGAAATTTTCCACATTTTGTCATCTGAAATCCAAAAACGTAAATTGTGATTTTATGTGATAGACCAACACAAAGTGGCACATAATTGTGAAGTGGAAGGGAAATGATTTTCAATTAAATATGTGAAAAGTGTGGTGTACATTTGTATTCAGCCCCCCTCAGTCAATACTTTGTAGAACCACCTTTCGCTGCAATTACAGCTGCAAGTCTTTTTGGGGATGTCTCTACCAGCTTTGCACATCTAGAGTGTGACATTTTTGCCCATTTTTCTCTGCGAAATAGCTCAAGCTCTGTCAGATTGGATGGAAAGTGTCTGTAAACAGCAATTTTCAATTCTTGCCACAGATTCCCAATTGGATTTAGGTCTGAACTTTGACTGGGCCATTCTAACACATGAATATGCTTTGATCTGAACCATTCCATTGTAGCTCTGGCTGTATGTTTAGGGTCATTGTCCTGCTGGAAGGTGAACCTCCGCCCCAGTCTCAAGTCTTTTGCAGACTTTAACAGGGTTTCTTCTAAGATTGCCCTGTATTTGGCTCCATCCATCTTCCCATCAACTCTGACCGGCTTTCCTGTCCCTGCTGAAGAAAAGCATCCCCACATGATGCTGCCACCACCATGTTTCACGGTGGGGATGGTGTGTTCAGGGTGATGTGCAGTGATAGTTGTCCGCCACACATAGCGTTTTGCTTTTAGGCCAAAAAGTTAAATTTTGGTCTTATCTGACCAGAGCACCTTCTTCCACATGTTTGCTGTGTCCCCCACATGGCTTCTCGCAAACTGCAAAGGGGACTTCTTATGGCTTTCATTCAAGAATGGCTTTTTTTTTGCCACTCTTCCATAAAGGCCAGATTTGTGGAGTGCACAACTAATAGTTGTCCTGTGGACAGATTTTTCCACCTGAGCTGTGGATCTCTGCAGCTCCTTCAGCATTACCATGGGCCTCTTAGCTGCTTTTATGATGAATGCTCTCCTTGCCCGGCCTGTCAGTTTAGGTGGATGGTCATGTCTTGGTAGGTTTGCATGAAAAAGTGAAAAACTCCTGCGCTGTCAGCGGAATTCTCTACTAAAGGGACACTGCTGCAACACCTAAAAACTGCTCCAAACAGACAAAACAATAGTGTAGGTAGGGGGGTGCTAGTTGCGCTGTGATAGGAAGGGAATAGGGGGAAGGGGGAGGGGGACTATACTATAGTGCATGTGACAAACATAACAGATGACCTGAAAACATGAGTCAAATATGTGAAGAAGAGCTGACGAGTGCAAATAAATGGTAAACTACAAGAGAATAACACTTAGTAGTGCATACAAAAAGTACTAACATCAAGCAACAAAGAGAATATTTTTAAAATAAATATCAGCAAGCAGTGCACATGGGTATGAAAAGCAGCTTCAAAGGTGCAAAATCCCAAAAATAATCAAATACAATCTCTTGAACCGTGTAAAAATATACTAGAAAAATATATAGTATGAAAGACGAATAATTAATTAGTTTCAACAAAATGAATACATGAATGAAAAAATATATCAAAGTATATTAAATAGTCCCAGTGGTGAATGTTGGTAGCACACCAACACTTGGCAACTTGCAAATATAATCCAAAGATAAAAATAGAATAAACAAAAAAATATATAAAATATATATATAAAAAAATATTCAAAAAATGTTCCAAAAAATGTGACAACAGTCCCGCCACCAGATGTGACACTTCAAAGGTTTACAGTTGTACCGTCTGCTTTCTATTTTCGGATGATGGATTGCATAGTGCTCCGTGAGATGTTCAAAGCATGGGATATTTTTTTTATAACCTAACCCTGCTTTAAACTTCTCCACAACTTTATCCCTGACCTGTCTGGTGTGTTCCTTGGCCTTCATGATGCTGTTTGTTCACTAAGGGTCTCTAAGAAACCTCTGAGGGCTTCACAGAACAGTTGTATTTAAACTGAGATTAAATTAGACACAGGTGGACTCTATTAATTTGGTGACTTCTGAAGGCAATTCAACGTTTGATTAGGGGTATCAGAGTAAAGGGGGCTGAATACAAATACACGCCAAACCTTTCACATATGTATTTGTAAAAAAAATTGAAAACCATTTATCATTTTCCTTCCACTTCACGATTAGGTGCCACTTTTTGTTGGTCTATCACATAAAATCCCAATAAAATACATTTACATTTTTGGTTATAACATGGCAAAATGGGGAACATTTCAAGGGGTATGAATACTTTTTCAAGGCACTGTATACCATTGAAAGAGTCCTAACACACTTCCTGTTCTAGACTGTCAAAGCTGCTCCTCCAGTGATAGTCTCCATCAGATTTTTATTACTAAGTCCCTGTTGTACCTTTTCTCCAACATCTCTGGGTGACAATGTTGACGCTGGGGCAAGAAGTAAGTGGAAATGATCCCAATAAATTCTACAGAAACCCAACAGAGATTTTAAACCTTATTCACTCCATCAAAAAAATAAATAAAAAAATGTATTGGTGTTACACTTTAAAGAGGAACTTCATAGAGCACCCTTTCTCAAGTAGGGTTTCTCCAGAAGTTGCTAGGGGTTCCTTGAGCAATGGGTAACTTCTGCCTCTCAGATAAATAACAACTGACCACAATAGTCTTTTTAGTTATCTGTATGGGGGACGGTTCCTCTCAACAGCCACAAACTTAAGGAGTAACTAAGAGCTTGTCATATGTATACAGCACAGCAATGTTCTTTTCAAATGTGCATTGCAACCCGTTGGCTTTGGGAGTCCATAATTGTATGTGCACAAAATTAGTGAATGCAAATCCAATCACAAAGAACTCCATTGAATGCCGCAAGCTGCATACCATGGCTCTCATTTTATGAATGGATGGTCCACGGTATTTAGTACTACTGCAGAGTATGACATAGAGCAGACCAGGGGCGGATCCAGGGAGGGGGGCAACGGGGCAATTGCCCCCCCCCCCCCCCCGAGAAATATTACTGACTCCCGAGTGTCTCTCTCACTGTTTAGAATCAGCAGCAGTGCCGGTGTTGTTGCACGGCCACGCTGCTGGCCTGGACTCTCACTGGCTGCGAACGCCTGCCCGCCTGGCATGTAGCAACCAGTGATGTCATGTCCGAGCCAAGGAGGAGGAGAGGGAGGTCCCAGCTTTCAGAGTGGAGCGGAGGAGGATTTAACCTCTTCCTCCTCCACGCCTAGTGTGTGAATGTTGGCTCCACCCACCTCCTCCCTCTATCTTCTCCAGGGATAGCTCCAGCGCGGCATGAGTGAGGGAAGGGAAGGGAACTTCCATGGCTGTAGAGAGGCAAGAGCATAGGTGTGCGCAGCCTATTGCATTAGGGTGTGCACCCCAAAGCTAAAACACATATGTGTGTGTGCATGTGTATATACTGTATACTGACAGTGTCAGTAGAGCAATGGACGTTGTCAGTAGGGCAGTGGACAGTGTCAGTAGTTTTTCTTTTTATTATATTATTTTTTACAATTTTATTCCTTTAAATGTTTTCTATTACAAATTTTTTAGGAGCCCCGTTAGGGGGCTTTGGTCAAATATCAGGGGTCTAAACAGGGTGAATATGCATCACATGGGGCGATTAGGGTGTGCCCAGGCACACCTGGCACACCCTGTGCGCACGCCTATGGGTGAGAGGATTGTATGCACTATGCATGCCACTTTTCCTGAACATATGCAAACAGCATTGAAATAAAAGGGTTTGTGAATTACAGATCTGTACTGTAAGTGTAATGGTTGTAAGTGTTGTTCAGCTATCCCTATACACCAAACAAGGACACTTTATGCCTAGCAGAACCATTACCAATGGAAAAAGACTCAAATATTAGTAACACTGTCATTTTTTATCATAGCTGGCCTGTTGGAATCTAACAACTTCATGTGTAATCAGACTTTTGCACAAAATAGGAGTTATCAGATATTACATTTTCCATAATCCTCCAGTATTGAATTACACATATTGGTTTTAGAGGGTAGGTGAGAACTGTACACTAAAGAAAACCATAGATTATACAGTTTTCTTTCACCCCACAACAGGTGGAAGGAAAGAAAATTGCTTGATCCCACCCGTTGACACAGTTAGTGTTGATAAGGGAATTACTCACGCAGCGTTATTATGTTCTGCCGGAGGGAGCCTTTGCGGGGTCGGCAGAACACAATGATCACTGCTAGCGACTATAACGCCGGCAATGATCGCATGCAAAAAAAATCTGCTTATTAAGCTTACACTTCACACCTTTTAGCTTGTCCTAGTCCAGGACATGGCACACATTAACTGGCATCTCTGCAAATGAGTTACATCACCTTTCCTATGTTGTCTTCATTTCTGATGAGCAGTCTGATCACTGGGCAATATTGGGTTTGGCGTCATAGATTGGCATCATCCGCATGTACACCTCATTCACAAATATGAACACAGGAAGCAGAAGTGAGCCCATAAGCTTACACGTCACACCTTTTAGATTGCCTTAGTCCAGGACATGGCACACTTTGACTGGCATCTGTGCACATAAACTGGAAGACATGCAAGTGAATTTTGATTCCTGAAAGGCTGCCGCAGGAAGGCATTCATAAACCGAAATTCAGTAGAAATCAAAATTTCTGTTGGTCAAAGTCTTTGACCTCTGCTGCAATCTTCTACACTGGACAGTCCGAACAAGTACCAGGTAGTTTGTGGTCCACTGGTGTGGAACTACAAGTACCAGCAGACCAGGCTTTTGACACTCCTACCTGTTTTATGTGGGTGCAGTATGTCCTTTAGAATGAGATCTATAGTATGACATATCTAGTTAAGTTGGTAATATTACTAGTAATATCATTACTAATATTCCTCATATTATTAGAAATCATATTAGTAAATAAGGAAAGTGGTACATTCTGTGAAGGATTTTTCCAATCTATTCGCAGCAGAAAGCTAAAATAACAAAGCCACAAGATAATAGACATATAATCTGTCAGGAAAATAAGATATCATGCATCGATTTCAATTGGACGATTGTTTGATCATAAAATAGGTGTACTATCAGACAAAGATACACAAGAGGATGCAAACTTCTCTGTTATAATACAATTATTTCCTGGTGTTGGGATTCCACATTCCACATTAGACACCATAGGTGTGCGCAGCCTATTGTATTAGGGTGTGCACTTTAAAGCTCCAACACATATGCCTTTGTGACATATTAATAGGCCTCTTCCCCACTCGTCATCCTAAAACAATGGGGGGGGGGGGGGAGAGAGCGTGAGCACACAGGGGGACCTGGGCAGCAGAAAGAAAAGGAACTGGGACAAGAGGAGTGGCATACATTGGTACCAATCCCCTGTACTTTCCTCCCGTGGCAGCTGAATATCATCGAGAGTAAGAGGAGGAGAAGCCTACTTTCAGCTTCTGCAGAAGAAAATACAGATCGGTCCCTTAAGTTCCACTCCAGCCGCCTATCCTGTCCAGGTTCTGGGGGTCATCAAGTAAGGATCGCGGCTTACCTGACACCTGCCCACAATTGATGGGTTGCCAACTCCAGGATTAGGGTGTGCCCAGGCACACCTGGCACACCCCTTGCGCACGCCTATGTTAGACACATAGGACATGGGACATTCCAAGTAAACCAACAACACCCGAGACTAGACTCTGGATCCGCCCCTGGAGCAGACAGTGGTATCCACTCACGTTATAAATCAGCCCCTACGGGGTAATGACAGGCAGCCTTCACATATAATTAGCGATGTTCTTAACTAGGTGACAAGTTGGCCAGCAGGAACTGGTACTCAACAGTGAGTTCTATTTCCCTGTCCAGTGTTAATTATGAATATGAAGGTTGGAGGTTTTTTCACATTTTACAAATGAAACCCCATATCTGTTCAAATGAGTTTTTGTTATTGCAACAAACCATTTGAACCAAATTCACAGAAGAAATATAGATGAAGAAATATAGACAAAGAGCACATTACCAGCTGGATTTTGCAAAAATGTACAGAATGCATCACCTACAAAGTTCACTACATATACTGGCAGTCATGTATGATGCTTTAGCGAACTACTTCCGGTTAGGGGTTGCATCTACTTAATGTATAATTGCAGTACTTTGAGCAATTCAAAAGAAAAAAAAAACCCAATCCAATGTCCGTGATATACACTACAAAATAGGTTAGGAATAGTTACTACACAACCTTACCTATTGGTCTGCAGCATGCAGCACCTCCAGTATAGCAAATGAAATGTCTGCAGTTTGATGCTGGCAAAAACAGTAAACCACTTAGAAAAGCAAAAGCATAGAAAGCCCAGGAGTTCCCTCTGCTAATTGTTGCAAGAAACAAAAATTTTACATTGCAAGTATTAAAAAAAAAAATAGTTAGTCATGCCATGTACACACGGGCGGACTTTTCGACCGAATGCGTCGGGCAATCAGTGTGTGGGCTTCATCGGACCTTCAGCGGACTTTTTTGGTCGCAAATCAGACGGACTTTAGATTTGGAACATGTTTCAAATCTTTCCGACGGACTCGAGTCCGGTCGAAAAATCCACTTGTCTGTATGCTAGTCCGACGGACGAAAACCGACACTAGGGCAGCCATTGGCTACTGGCTATAAACTTCCTTATTTTAGTCCGGGAGTACGTCATCACGTGCGAATCCATCGGACTTTGGTGTGATCCTGTGTAGGCAAGTCCGTCCGTTCGAAAGTCCGTCGAAAGTCCGTCAGAAAGACTGTCGGACCTTTGATGCCGAAAAGACCGCCCGTGTGTACACGGCCTAAGGGCAAATGTAATGATGTCAAATACCCATAAGGCTCATCAAAAAACTCTATTTTAATATATGGTGGAGTGTGAATCCTTTGTGATGTACACTTTTTTGTTCTGTTTTCCATTGAAAACTCAATAAAGCCAATTACCTAAAAAATAATTTTATTTTTATGTTTAATTAGACAGGAATTTTTCATTATGTATAAAAACTACTTTTTTATTTGTTGTGCAAGCATAAGGAACCCCTCTAATAATTTCACCCATACTATCCATGAAGATTTCTGGAAGGCCAGTCTGGAAAACACTGCCAAATGCTGTGCATGAGATATCTGGTATTGTGTGAATTGTAGTACAGCTGGTTCAGATTGCAGAGGACTAGTAGCTGGATCGGGTGTGGGAACAAATGTATCAGCTATTTTACTAGCTCGCAGCTGACATTTGCTGTATGGCTGCTGTGCCTTGGCACTGAATGGGAGCTGGCCATCTAAACTATTCGGAGCCTCTGATCTGGAGCGTATTGGGTGACTGCTGGCCTTGCTCTTGCAGATTGCTGAAAGCTCTCACAATATTGTGCCTGCCCGCCCTGTGAGAACATCCTGCCCTTATAAATAACATGTAGTTATGCCCATCTAGCCAGAGCTGGAACAAAGCAACCTAAGCAGAAGACTAATGCCGCGTACACACGAGCGGACTTTACGGCAGACTTTGCCCGGCGGACTGGATCTCGTCAGACAATTCGATCGAGTGTGGGCTCCAGCGGACTTTGTTTTCTCAAAAGTTGTACGGACTTAGATTTGAAACGTGTTTTAAATCAATCCGTCGAAATTGAGTCCGGTCGAAAAGTCCGCTCGTCTGTATGCTAGTTCGACGGACAAAAAGCCACATTAGGGCAGTTATTGGCTACTGGCTATGAACTTCCTTGTTTTAGTCCGGTCGTACGTCATCACGTACGAATTCGACAGACTTTGATGGATTGTGTGTAGGCAAGTCCGTTCATTAAGAAAGTCCGTCATAAAGTCCTTCGAAAAGTCCACCGGGCAAAGTCTGCCGTAAAGTCCGCTCGTGTGTACGTGGCTTTAGACCTGATGGAGGTCCAGGGGGCCTAGTTACAACAGTCATGCTCCTGAAGTAACCTGGGAGATAATGCAATAGGCCAAAGCTGTACCTACTATAAAGGAAGAATGCATTTGTAGGAAGTCCGTGTTTGATAAAGCGGGGCATTAAACAGTGAAAACAGGGCATCTTCTGTAAGCCCATTGCTACCTTGTTTAGGGCAATATACTCTCTGAATCCATCTCAGCATTCAGCCAAGGCAGAATCTTTAGTAATTGATGCTTGCATCTTATAAGTTACCTAGCTATTATTACTACCTTTATTTTGGCACTAAATTTGGCCCTACAGTATCTGGCGAACATCTTTGTCTGCATGTGGGGGTACCTTTAGCTGTGCACACGCTCACCCATGCCGGGGAGCAGGCGGACATTGCGGTCACGTGAATGTCTAGCATTAGGGCCTCATGCACACTGGATGTTTTTGCAGCTGCTTCTAGGGGCATCAGATATGTTTTTTTTTTCCTGCTTCTAAACTCCCCTGCATGTTAGCCTATGTGTCCATGCACACATAGGCTTTTGACAGTATGGGCTTTGAGAGGCAGTAAAAAAAAAAAGCCACTGTCAATGCGTCCAGGAGCAGCAGATTTTTGGCGGAAAGAAACACATGACGCAATTATTTATGTGGGAAAGCTGTAGCGCCTATACACCTGTGTCCTTGCATTTATTTTTCTGGCTAATGAAATGAATTAACGCTTGCCACCTGTAAAGTGTTACACAGAAGAAGTCTGAATAGACAGCCGCACACCATAATGGGATACCAATCATAAACTCCTTTATTGTATCACAGACAGATAAAATCACAGGAATCCACAGATAATGTTTCCAGTATCCGTGGATTCCTGCGATTTTATCAGTCTACACCCGTGGTCTCCAAACTGTGGCCCTGGGGCCGGATGTGGCCCTTTCCTTGCCTCTACCCGGCCCTTGGGGCACTATTCCATCCACAACTTACACCAATGATGAGGCACCATTCCTCACACTGACACCAGTGGTCGGGCACTATTCCTCCCTCTGACACCAATGATGGGGCACTATTCCTCCCTCTGACACCAATGATGGGGTACTATTCCTCAAACTGATAAACAATGGGGCACTATTACCCCCACTAAAACGAATGATGACACATTGTTTACTCCCACTGAAACTGGGCATTTTCTACTTCCACTGGCCACAGTCTGGCCCCCCTTAAATTCTGAAGGATAGTAAATTGGCCCTTTGTTTAGAAAGTTTGAAGACCCCTGGTCTACACTACAATTAAGGAGTATACGATTGGTATCCCATTACGGTGTGTGGTGCGGTGGTCTATTCAGAGTTCTTCTGTCTGTTGCTGTGGCAAGCCGGGCCAGCACCTGCGGGGTTACCCGTTACAGGATTGATTTCCTTGTCTCACCTGGAGCAGTGATTCCTCTTCTTGCAAAACGTTGCACACTTTTACAAGCATCAGGTGTTTTTTCTGCCAAAACACTGCTGCTAGGAGAGTTTGCAAAACCATGTGTGTGTGCATGAAGCCTAAGGCAGTTCCCTGACTTAGAAATTAGCTGTGGGTGCAGTAATAAAAAGTACAGAGCTCTTCTAAAAGAGCTGTCCTGTGTCATTATACACTATTGCCTGAAGTGTGCTGCATTAGGAGGGATGCTGCTGAACCCGCGCCCTCTCCACCAGTCCAGCATATCTCGGTTACCTCCCTCCCAGTAACATAACGGGGTCCCGCTGAGCGCAGACCTCATGTGACCAGGTCATAGATCTCTGTAAGGAGGGTTTGGTTCCTACTGCTGGGGAGGGAGCCAGATCACGACCCCTTAGTTACCGGTCTAATAGTGCACTGATTACAGCACTTGTAGTTCATTGAAACTAAGTCTGTGAAGAGAGTGGGGTGATTAGGAATATGTGTTCCAAAAGATGAACTTAGCCTTTAAAGAAGCCCATAGATGACTCAAATGTCTTTCCTTCCACCATGAGTGGAAAGAAAGAAAATGGCTAGATTTCCCCCCCATCAACACAGTCCGTGTACGTTCCTGGACGTGTGCTGGGGGGCGTTATGGGAGGGTCTGCACTGGCACTGATGAAGGGGTGGTCTGCAGTGAGGGGGTCCTGCACTAATGAGGGGGGCTACACTGAGGGGGTTCTGCACTACTAGAGGGGGGTCTGCACTAATATTGGGGGGGGTCTGCACTGAGGGGGTTTTGCACTAATAGAGGGGGGTCTGCATTGATAGAGGGGGGTCTGCACTTATAGAGGGGGGTCTGCATTTATAGAGGAGGGGTCTGCACTGAGGGGGGCCTGCACTGATAGAGGGGGTCTGCACTGATAGAGGGGGGGACCGCACTGAGTGGGGTTTGTATTGAGGGAGAGGGGTCTGTACTGAGGGGGTCTATACTGATGAGGGGGGTCTACACTAAGGGAGTCTAAACTGATGGAGAGGGTCTGTACTTAGTGGGGGGGGTCTGTACTGAGGGAGGAGGATCTATACTGCTGGAGGGACGGTCTGTACTTAGTGGGGGGGTCTTTACTGAGGGAGGAGGATCTATACTGCTGGAGGGGCGGTCTGTACTTAGTGG
This sequence comes from Lithobates clamitans, assembly GCA_037952925.1. Classification (NCBI taxonomy): domain Eukaryota; kingdom Metazoa; phylum Chordata; class Amphibia; order Anura; family Ranidae; genus Lithobates; species Lithobates clamitans. The sequence goes on along the minus strand of JBBGZY010000979.1, from coordinate 976,596 downwards.
GGGGGGTCTGTACTGAAGGGGGACCATAGTTGGTGGAGGGGGGGTGACACCAATTTTTTTCCGCACCGGGTGACACCAGCTGTAATGACGCCACTGGCTCTTGTCTCTGCAGCAATTTAACTTTAATGTACAGGAGGGGGTTAGCTATATACAGGAGGAGGGGGTTAACTATATACAGGAGGAGGGGGGGTTAGCTATATACAGGAGGAGGGGGGTTAGCTATATACAGGAGGGGGAGGGTTACCTATATACAGGAGGGGGAGGGATAACTATATACAGGAGGGGGAGGGTTAACTATGTACAGGAGAGGGGAGGGTTAACTATTTACAGGAGAGGGGAGGGTTAACTATTTACAGGAGGGGGGTTAACTATATACAGGAGGGGGGTTAACTATATACAGGAGGGGTTAATATGTACAGTGGGGGGAACTAGTTACAGGGGGGATACTATGTACAGGGGGGGTAACTAGGTGGAGAGGGGAAACTATGTACAGGGAGAGGGGGTAACTATGTACAGGGGGGGTAACTATGGCTCTGCCTGGGACAATAATTTAAGGACTGAGGCTGGGAACACTGGTGTAAAGACTGACTCTGCTGGTGGCACCTGATGCAAGGAGGGACTCTGCTGGTGGCACCCGATGCAAGGAGGGACTCTGCTGGTGGCACCCGATGCAAGGAGGGACTCTGCTGGTGGCACCCGATGCAAGGAGGGACTCTGCTGGTGGCACCCGATGCAAGGAGGGACTCTGCTGGTGGCACCTGATGCAAGGAGGGACTCTGCTGGTGGCACCTGATGCAAGGAGGGACTCTTCTGGTGGCACCTGATGCAAGGAGGGACTCTGCTGGGGGCACCTGATGCAAGGAGGGACTCTGCTGGGGGCACCTGATGCAAGGAGGGACTCTGCTGGGGGCACCTGATGCAAGGAGGGACTCTGCTGGGGCACCTGATGCAAGGAGGGACTCTGCTGGGGGCACCTAATGCACGGAGGGACTCTGCTGGGGGGCACCTGATGCAAGGAGGGACTCTGCTGGGGGGCACCTGATGCAAGGAGGGACTCTGCCGGGGGCACCTGATGCAAGGAGGGACTCTGCCGGGGGCACCTGATGCAAGGAGGGACTCTGCCGGGGGCACCTGATGCAAGGAGGGACTCTGCCAGGGGCACCTGATGCAAGGAGGGACTCTGCTGGGGCACCTGATGCAAGGAGGGACTCTGCTGGGGGCACCTGATGCACGGAGGGACTCTGCTGGGGGGCACCTGATGCAAGGAGGGACTCTGCCGGGGGCACCTGCCTGATGCGAGGAGGGACACTGCCGGGGGCACCTGATGCGAGGAGGGACTCTGCCGGGGGCACCTGATGCAAAGAGGGACTCTGCCGGGGGCACCTGATGCAAAGAGGGACTCTGCCGGGGGCACCTGATGCAAGGAGGGACTCTGCCGGGGGCACCTGATGCAAGGAGGGACTCTGCCGGGGGCACCTGATGCAAGGAGGGACTCTGCCGGGGGCACCTGATGCAAGGAGGGACTCCGCCGGGGGCACCTGATACAAGGACGGACTCTGCCGGCGGCACCTGATGCAAGGACGGCCTCTGCCGGGGGCAAATGATGCAAGGAGGGACTCTGCTGGGGGCACCTGATGCAAGGAGGGACTCCGCCGGGGGCACCTGATGCAAGGAGGGACTCCACCGAGGGCACCTGATGCAAGGAGGGACTCCACCGGGGGCACCTGATGCAAGGAGGGACTGCCCTGGGGGCACCTGATGCAAGGAGGGACTCCACCAGGGGCACCTGATGCAAGGAGGGACTCCACCGGGGGCACCTGATGCAAGGAGGGACTCTGCCGGGTGCACCTGATACAAGGACAGACTCTGCTGGGGGCACCTGATGCAAGGAAGGACTCTGCTGGGGGCACCTGATGCAAGGAAGGACTCTGCTGGTGGCAGGCGACGTGGCTAGTGACACGCTCAGGGATCCCACTGATTCGGCATTATGGTGAGTTGAATGATTTCATTTTTTACGAACTACTAACAGCCGCCGGAGATAGCCGAAGCTCAAAATCCACAATCAGCTGTACACGGCGCCTGCGCTCTGGGTCCAGGTTCCTTCCCCACCATCCAAGTGGACCTAGAGGGGGAATCTAAAAGAGCCGAGCGCAGCGAGGCCGTGCCCGAAGCGTGGCGAGCGGAGTGAGCCCGCGAGGGGCCCTCTTACAGGCGTCGTGTACAGCTAATTTGGACCTATTCCCCTTCGGCTATTTCCGCCGGGGGGTCCTTATCCGCCGAGCGGAACTTTCTCGGCAGAACACCGGGATGATTGAAGCGGTAACACCAGGTGTTTGGAGTATCTTTATCTGCTGATTGTTAAACTTTCTAGAATACACATATTTCTATTGTTGTGTAGGATCTGGGCCTGCTGTCCCGTCATTCCTCTCTCCCCCTTTCCCTCTCCATCCCTCATTCATCTCAGATTCTAACCACACCCCCTTTGAGCCATGCCCATTTAAGCCACGCCCACTATTCACGTAAACCACACCCATATTTTGCCGCGCTTTTCTTTTTTATTGCTATACCACGCCTACAAACGCATGCCCCGCCCCCTAATTATTATACAGCTCCGCCTACAGCCAAAAAAGTGTCCCACAAATTTTTTTTGCAATGTTGGTAACTATGGTTATACCCAGTTCGATCAGCGGATCGACTTGGGTACAATCAGCCTGACTATACATACCTAATCTCAGCCGGTCCATGCTGAACCCTTCAACTTTCAATCTATGTATGGTTGGCTTAAATCATTTGTTTAAGGCTCAGTTCACACTTATGCGAATTGGATGGCGAATTGGATGCGGATTTCTCCACATCCAATTTGCATGGCAAGAGACTGTGACCGGCTCTCAATGAAGCCAGTTCATACACCTCTGGGGCGGTCTTTCTTTATCATTCCTCTATGCTTAAATGCCTACACATTCGTAACAAGAGGCCTTTACAATGCTGATTATCAAAAAAATGTCTAGTCCTTCCCCTAAAACAGCCGAAGGTCTGTTTCAACAAACTATCTGAGCTACACACATTATTACAAGGAAACTTTAGCTGTCCATACCCTAAACAAAATGATTGGCTGCATTTTGACCAGTGTGTGGGCTCCTCCACTCAGTAGAAGTTAATTGTTTATTCAACTTCTGTCAAAGGGACATACACTAAATTGTCAAAAAGATTGGGACACCTGACTTTACACGCACATGAACTTTAATGGCATCCCAGTCTTAGTCCGTAGGGTTCAATATTGAGTTTGCCCACCCTTTTCAGCTATAACAGCTTCAACTCTTCTGGGAAAGCTGTCCACAAGGTTTAGGAGTGTGTCTATGGGAATGTTTGACCATTCTTCCAGAAGTGCATTTTGTGAGGTCAGGCACTGATGTTGGATAAGAAGGCCTGGCTCACAGTCTCCACTCTAAATTCATCCCAAATGTGTTCTATCAGGTTGAGGTCTCTATGCAGGGCAGTCAAGTTCCTCCACCCCAAGAGTGCTCCTCCATGTCTTTATGGACCTTGCTTTGTGCTCTGGTGCTCAGTCATGTTGGAACAAGAAGGGGCCGTCCCCAAACTGTTCCCACAAAGTTGGGAGCATTAAATTGTCCAAAATGATTTGGTATGCTGACACCTTAAGAGTTCCCTTCACTGGAACTAAGGGGCCAAGCCCAACCCCTGAAAAACAACCTCACACCATAATCCCCCCTCCACCAAATGATTTGGACCAGAGCACAAAGCAAGGTCCATAAAGACATGAATGAGTGAGTTTGGGATGGAGGAACTTGACTGGCCTGCATAGAGTGCTGACCTCAACCTGATAGAACACCTTTGGGATGAATTAGAGCGGAGACTGCGAGCCAGGCCTTCTCTTCCACCTCACAAACGCACTTCTGGAAGAATGGTCAAACATTCCCATAGACACACTCCTAAACCTTGTGGACAGCCTTCCCAGAAGAGTTGAAGCTGTTATACCTGAAAAGGGTGGGCCAACTCAATATTGAACCCTACGGACTAAGAATGGGATGACATTAAAGTTCATGTGTGTGTAAATGCAGGTGTCCCAATACTTTTGACAATAATGTGTATGCTGGAACATTTTCCATCGATTAGCGGCTGTAGCAGGGCCAGGGGGATTGATCCATCCACCTCATTTGTCTGGATGGAGGATTTTTTTTTTGTTCAACCATCTAATATACTACTGCATACATTAGCTGCATCACTGCTTGCCCTAAGATGTAGTCTACCTTATATCTCTATGTGACGGAATATGGAACTCTTTTCTGTGAATATCTTCAAATAAAAAAATCTTTATTCTTTAAAATGTCATCGCACTGTATGCTGAAGAATTAAAGTGGTTCTAAAGGTTAAAAAAACCTTCTGTACTGCTGCAGGATGCAGGACCCACCCATATACTTACCTGAGCCTGATATCGATCCAGCAATGTGCACAAGAGCAGCCCTCTTTACAGGGCAGATTGAAAGCAGTGGGAACCATTGGCTCCTGCTGCTGCCAATCAAATCCTTTGACATGAGCTACTGTCACACAACTAAGTGGGCTCAGGGCGCAGTGCTCTGTGCCCTCCCTTAATTTAAGCCAATTAGAGCCTCAGGCTCTAATCATGTGCTTAAAAAAAACACCATTGAAATCCCTGCGTCCAGCGGCCTGCATGTAGATTAGGGGCCAGGCGCATGGATTAGGGAGGCGGCCCCCTGTATGGACAGGCCGCCACTGGGTACGCGGAAGAGCGAGGCGGGCTGGCAAGGGACCCCAGAGGAGGAGGATCAGGGCTGCTCTGTGCAAAACCACTGCACAGAGCAGGCTAGCATGACAGGTTTGGTATTTAAAAAAAATAATAATAAAGGTTTAATATCACTGTAACAGTAACATTCAACACCTAAACTCAGTCATTTGGAGGGGTGTCTGCATATTGTGGCCATATAGTGCAATGTTTCTCAACTCCCTTTCCTCAACTACCCCCAACAGGTCATGTTTTCAGGATTTCCCTCAGATGAAACGGCTGCGGTAATTACTAAGACAGTGAAACTTTGTCAGGTAAAGCAACGCAGTGATGTGTCGCAAAAACGGAAGGGGAGTAAACCATCCAGAGCTGAAGTGTTTAACTGCTTGCCGACTGGCGCAGATGTACGTCGGCAGAATGGCACAGGCAGGCAAATGGGCGCACAGGTACGTCCCTTTAAATTTGCTGCCTTTCGGGCACACGCGCCCGGGAACTCGATGTTCTCTGGCGGCCCACGATTGCGGTGTGGAGAAGAAGAACGCGGAAGTGCCTAGGTAAACAAGGCATTTCCCCGTTCTTCCTTGTGCTGTGACAGAGATCACCGCTCCCTGTGATCGGGAGCGGTGATCGCTGTCATGTCGTAGGTAGCCCCTCCCCCACAGTCATAAACACTCCCTAGGACACACTTAACCCCTTCATCGCCCCCTAGTGGTTAACCCCTTCCCTGCCAGTGTCATTTACACAGTAAGCAGTGCATTTTTATAGCACCGATCGCTGTATAAATGACAATGGTCCCAAAATAGTGTCAAAAGTATCCGATGTGTCCGCCATAATGTCGCAGTCTGATAAAAATCGCAGATCGCCACCATTACTAATAAAAACAAATTAATAATAAAAATGCCATAAAACCATCCCCTATATTGTATAACTTTTTGCGCAAACCAATCAATTTACGCTTATTGGGATTTTTTTTTTACCAAAAATATGTAGAAGAATACATATCGGCCTAAACTGAGGAAAAAATGTGGGTTTTTTAATATATTTTTGGGGCATATTTATTATAGCAAAAAGTAAAAAATAATGCTGTTTTTTTCAAAATTGTCGCTCTTTTTTTGTTTATGGTGCAAAAAAATAAAAACCGCACAAGTGATCAAATACCACCAAAAGAAAGCTCTATTTGTGGGAAAACAAGGACGTCAATTTTGTTTGGGTGTAACGTCACACGACCGCGTAATTGTCAGTTAAAGCGGCGCAGTGCCGAATCGCAAAAAGGGGCTTAAGTGGTTAAAGGAAACCCATAGTGATAAAAAAAAAAACATACATGGTGCCTGCTAGTGCTGACCTCCTTTTGAACGTAATAGCTGCTTTCACTGGCTGTAAGAAAGCATGCAGCAAGTGAAGTCAGAATTCCTGATCTGCATACCCGTTTCATGTCAACGTATGCAAGTCCCCAGACCAGTTAACAGCTTGGCAACTAGCATTTCTGAAAGGAGCAATCAGCAATTGTATCCTGTGTCTTCTCCCAGACTGATTTTAGTTTGGACATCTTCTCATCAGTAAAAGCTTCTTATATGGGGTTAGGTTCTACAAATGACAAATCTCATTACTGCTCATAATTACTAATGATGGCCTTCAAGCTGGATATATAAGACATAGGAGAAAGGCCGAGGTTATATGGCTGAAAAAACAAAGTCAACATTATGTTCTACGGTTACAGTTTATAAATGTCATTCGCTGCCTGTCCCAGCTGGCCCTTTCCTAACACCTCAGGGATTATGAAGCCATTATACAGCAGGGAGTCACACGATCACTGTGAGTTCGGATGACACTAATTACTTATAACCCTCTATAAACAGGAACTCATTTCTCAGTGGGCACACTGCCCATTCCTGTAACAAGCAAGCTGCATAAATACAACTCCCAGCCATGCTTTTCTTCTGAGGCCTCATGCAAGTCATCCTTTGCACCCACTAAGTCAGTGGTTCTCAACCTGGGGGTTGGGACCCCCTCGGGGGTCCAATGATGATTTTCCAGGGGTCACCGAATCCTGGGCTGTTCCTGAAGCCTGCACCGCTCTCCCACCCTTTTTGCGGCTACCCAGCAGGGCTGTCCCTGGAGCCCGCGGCTGCCCAGTTGGGCTGTTCCTGGAGCCCGCGGCTGCCCATTCAGTTCACGGCATGGCTCGGGGGGCAGAGACTAGGTGGTCAGCTAACTGGTGAGGAATGTGAAGTGGAAGGGGCTGGAGGAGACCCTATCTCCTGATTTCAGCATAGGTGTCACTGCTACAAAACACCACAAAGTCAGGGACACAGTGAGTAACACTACCTGTGATTATAGTTGCCATTAGAAGTCCCCACCACAGTTCTCAGATCAGCAGATGACCTTGATCAAGAGCACCTAAGTTGGCTGATCAGAACTTCCCCAGCACTGCCACTCATCCCATTCCCCCCACCAAGAAGTAGGAGAAGGAATACAAATAGAGAATACATGGAAGGGAGAGGAAAAGAGGGACAAAGAAAAAGGGAGAGAAAGAATAAGAGAAAGAACAAGGAAGACGGCTAGAGAGAGGGACGGGGGGGAAAAAAACAAGAACTTAGGATAGAGAGAGATTAAAGAGAAAGAAGGGAGAACAAAGAGAAAGAGTGGTACATCTTATAATGTACCATAAGGGGTTTTAATACTGTACGAGTGGAAGGGACTCAGGGAGCGATAAATGTCTGTGGGTTAGGGGCGCAAATTACTTGTCTTACCTTGGGTGCTAACAAACCCCCGCTACGAAAATAATTTTACTGTTAGGAGTCCCCACAACTTGGGAAATTTTATCAAGAGGTCACAGCACTAGAAAGGTTGAGAACCACTGATCTAAAGCATTTTAATACATGTGACACAGGCAGAATGCTGGGAATACTGCATGGACCTTAAAGAGGAGTTCCACCCAGGGGGGGTCCATTAAAAAAAAAAAAAAAAATTAAAAGTCAGTAGCTACAAATACTGCAGCTGCTGACTTTTAATTGGACACTTACCTGTCCCTGGGTCCAGCGATGCGGGGGATCGAAGCCCCGCTCGTCCCCCCCCCTCCGCTCGTCGGTGCCGGCATTTCAACTGTGGGCGCCGGGCTGTGGCTTCACAGCCTGGCACCCACTGCGCATGCGCGAGCGGCGCCGCACGCCGTGATTGGCCGCTCAATCCCAGGGACCTATAATGGGTCCCAGATGATTGACAGGAGGGAGGGAGCAGAGCCGAGCCCTTCCTGTGCCGAGGGGGAAGTGATGTCACCAGCCCAGGCAAAGGAAGAGGCAGACTACGAGGGACCACCTAGTAACAGGCATTTAGAGGTAAGTAAAAAAAAAAAAAAATATCCAAATGTTTTTTTGTTTTTGTTTTTAGAATTTTTCAGGTATTTTTGTTTTTTTGGGTGGAACCCCACTTTAATAAAGGGGGCATATTCCGAAAGCTTCACCTAAAAAATTGGATGTTCGTGCAAATAAAAAAAGTTTTACAGACAGTAGTCAATTATTTCTGAGCTCTAGAGACATATTGAATTTAGCATTGTACGAAGGGCTGTGTGTTATCATTTTAGTGCCCTAGATTAAGAAGCCTATTGCCACCACCATGTATTTTACAAATATCACCACCAATAAATGGTAAGTCCACCCAAAAGTGATATTGTAGGTATAGATGCAGCCAGGTAGGCAGAGGCAGCCTTGGGTCTTAGATCTATATCCAAAGGGGAAGTCCAAGAAGTTCAATGTTACAGAAAGTCAGTCCAATCCATAGAGCTACTAGCTCTGGAGAGGCTGCTTTTTTAGGACAGGGGGCTCCTAGCGGTGGGACCCAAAACAAACAGCAAAAAAAAAAAATTGGAATTTTTGTACATGCTGTGAAATACTTTTATCAGAATCTATTGAGGAACATAGCTTAATCAAAGTTAAGGAACATTGGGTTATACTGCAATTTAAATATAGTAGAAAACACCTGTAGTAATTTCCTGAGGTGGTGAGCAGTCAGTGCACTGGCTTGTAGTGTCCTCCTAGCAATTGAGCAAACATGTAGATGAAAGAAAGCTGGCAGCTCGATCTTACGCAATTAATGAGTTTATTAATCCAGGTGCGGTACAAAATACAGTGCTTACGCGTTTCAGCATGCAGCCTTCATTATAGCCATATACTGCCAGTTAAGTTGCTTGGATACCATCAAGCTGTGGAAAATAGGATTTTACTCACCAAAAAATTATTTTCTCAGAGTCCATTGAGGGACTGCTTGATACTATTTTAGCAACCTAGAGTTATGGAACCATCCACGTTGCTTAATCAGCAAGTTATCTCCCTCACTGAAGGATAGAGAAAACTGTATTTTTGTAGTTACCATAAAATCATTTTCCTGCACTCCATTGAGGAACACAGTTCAAAGATAATTAAAGAAGCTAGGTGTCAGTATAATCCTAGGTTCCTTAATTATTAGTGTTCCTCAAAGGCGAGAAAGAGTACCAACAGAAGAAAGAAGGGGGGGTGGCACTAAGCAGACCATAGTGTAGTAACCAGATTTATTAAAAAACGTGAATAAAAACAGGTGTAAGTTGCACTCACGACCATAAAGTAGTATATGCGTATCTCTGTGTAGTCGGCTGTAAGGATCGGTGGAGGTGGATAGCCAGTTCCCCAAGGCCTCTATCCCTTCTACTCTGAAGGCGCCGGTTAGATCGCAGGAGCTGCCGAAGAACCTTGTAAAACACGGCTGAGAGAACTTACTAGTGCTGTTGGGAAACGCATTTCAGAGGCCAGGACCCACCTCCTTCCTCAGCCCTGTATAAGCCTAGGTTTCTTAACTATTATTAATCAGTGTTTCTCAAAGGCAAGAAAGAGTGGCCAGACGAATGGTAAACAAGACCAAAGTAACCTTAGTTCATAATATGGTCCAATAATACAGCCAATGTCTTTTGGGGGCTCAAGCATTCCCCTTCATCATGGCTTAACTGTTGTGTAAACTTGAATGGACTTTGATTGCAAAATAACCATAAAAAATTATCATGAATAGCAAATAAAGAATGCTGTGTCTCCAGTGTGGATACAGTGAGGGAAAAAGTATTTGATCCTCTGCTGATTTTTACGTTTGCCCACTGACAAAGAAATGATCAGTCTATAATTTTAATGGTGGGTTTATTTTACCAGGGAGAGACAGAACAAAAAGATCCAGAAAAACGCATTTCAAAAAAGTTATAAATTGATTTGCATTTTAACCTCCTCCCACTGCATATAAATGGCCAGGTGGGCATTTTGTCCTTATGAGTGGGCGTTTCTGAACGTCCCTCAGAAAGGTCGGGATCGCGGAGCTGCGCTCGTGTCCCCCGGACACGCCGCATCTTGGATTCGCATGAGGGCTCTGTGATCGGCTCGCCTGATCACATGATGGCTGTGTCCAATCACAGCCATCATGTAATGTAAACAGAAAGCGATTGCCAGGCAATCGACTTTAATTCTCCTCACACAGAGCCTGTCAGTGAGGAGAAGGAGAACGGATCTGTGCTGCGAGCCAGGGATAAGTGCGTATGAGCTGTTTTTTACACACTGATTACCCAGCTAGTGTCCCCACACAGTAAAAAACACCTGTCCCACATCTATCCCAGTAAAATCATCTGTCCCAGTGAACATCTGGCGCACATCTGTACACATCTGTTCCAGTGATCAACATCTGTCACACATCTGACACATCTGTCGACATGGCTAAAAAATTATTCAGCATCAAGGAGGCTTTCCAAATACTCCAGAGTATATCGGATGAGAGTAGCGGGGAACTCTTGCCATCCGCACTAGGATAGCGAGTAAGAGCCAGTAGAAAGCAGTGGCTCTGAAATGGAAACTGAGGACAGAGTACTAACAAAGAGGCTCAGGAGCCTTCAAAAATGTGATAGGTAGTCAGTAAATAATATGCGGCCGGGCTGTGGAAAAGTCTCACACATGTGGTATCGCCATACTCAGAATTGCAGAATGTTTTTTGGGGCATAATTTTTGTTATGTACATGCTGTGTTAGGAATATCTTCTAAATTGACAACTTTGTGTAAAAAAAATAAGTTTTCATTTTCTTTACACATTTTCCAAAGACTTGTAGAAAAAAGTGACATGTTCAAAATACTCATTATGCCTCATAGAATATACATTGGGGTATTTGCTTTCCAAAATGGGGTCATTTTGTGGGTAATTCCACTGTCCTGGTGCTCCAGGGCCTTCAAAATTGTGAGAAATGAAATTAGATGTGTAATTTATGCTCCTAGAACACCTGATGGTGCTCCCTGCATGTTGGGCCTCTGTATGTGACCTGGCTGTGAAAAAGCCTCACTAATGTGGGATCGACATACTCCAGAGTAGCAGAATATATTTTAGGGTGTAATTGCAAGTTTATCTATGCCATGTGTGAGAGATAACTTGTTAATATGACAATTTTATGGAGAAAAAAAAAAAACTTCTTCATTTTCCAAACAATTGTGGGCAAAAAATTGCAACTTCAAAAAACTCACTATGCTTCTTGCTAAATACCTTGGACTGTCATCTTTACAAAAAGGGGTCATTTGCGGGGTATTTGTACTGTCCTGACATTTTAGGGCCTCAAGAAATGAGATAGGCAGTCAGTACATCAGGATTTATTTACTTTCAGTGATAGCATAGCTTGTAGACACTATAACTTTCACACAAATCAATTATCATACACTTATCAGGATTTTTTTTAACCAAAGACATGTAGCAGAATACATTCTGGCCTAAATTTAAGCTGAAATTTGATTGTATTGGATTTCTTTTAAAACAGAAAGTAGAAAATAGTTTTTTTTTTTCAAAATTTTAGCTCTTTTTTTGCTAATATTGCAAAAAATTAAAAATCCAGTGGCGAATAAATACACTAAAAGAAAGCTCTATTTGTGTGAACAAAATTATAAAAATGTAATTTGGGTACGGTGTACCATGACTGAGCAATTGTCATTCAAAGTGCGAGAGCACGGAAATCTGAAAATTGGTCTGGAAAGGAAAGTGGTGAAAGTGCCCAGTATTGGTGGTTAATGAGTGAAAACAATATTTGATCCCCTATCAATCAGCAAGATGTCTGGCTCCCAGGTGTCTTCTATACAGGTATACAGCTGAGATTAGGAGCACTCTTTTGAAGAGAGTGCTCCTAATCTCAGCTGGTTACTTGTATAAAAGACACCTGTCCACAGAAGCAATCAGATTCCAATCTCTTCACCATAGCCAAGCCCAAAGAGCTGTCCAAGGATGTTAGGGACAAGATTGTAGACCTACACAAGGTTGGAATGGGCTACAAGACCATCGCCAAGCAGCTTGGTGAGAAGGTGACAACAGTTGGTGGGATTATTCTCAAGTGGAAGAAACACAAAAAAACTGTCATTCTCCCTCTCTGGTCTGGGGCTCCATGCAAGATCTCACCTCGTGGAGTTTCAATGATCATGAGAACGGTGAGGAATCAGCCCAGAACTACACTGAGAATCTTGTCAATGATCTCAAGGCAGGTTGGACCATAGTCATCAAGAAAACAATTGGTAACACACTACGCCGTGAAGGCCTGAAATCCTGCAGAGGCCGGAAGGTCCCCCCCATTCAAGAAAGCACATGTACAGGCCCCTTGTGAGGTTTGCTAATGAACATCTGAATGATGCAGAGAACTGGGTGAAAGTGTTGTGGTCAGATGAGACCAAAATCAAGCTCTTTGGCATCAGCTCAACTCACCATGTTTGGTGGAGGGGGAATGCTGCTTATGACCCCAAGAACCCCATCCCCACCGTCAAACACGGAGGTGGAAACATTGAGGGGGTTTTTCTGCTAAGGGGACAGGACAACTTCACCGCATCAAAGGGACGATGGATGGGGCCATGTACCCTCAAATCTTGTGTGATGTGTGCAAACCTGGTAACCAACATCTAACATCTGCGATTGCCAACAAGGGTTTTGGCACCAAGTACTAAGTCGTGTTTTGCGAAAGGGCCAAATACTTATTTCACTTATTAAAATGCAAAACAATTTATATTTTTTTTGAAATGTGGTTTTCTGGATTTTTTTTATCCTGTCTCTGGATTTGTTGTTATCCTGTCTCTCACTGTTAAAATAAACATACCATTAAAATTATAGACTGATCATTTGTCAGTGGGCAAACATACAAAATCAGCAGGGGGGTCAAATACTTTTTTCCCTCACTATAAGCAGTATGTTTTATTAATACTAGAGATACCTCCTTTTTTGTCAGTTTAGTTTATTCTGCAATCCAGATCCAGTCAAGTATACACAAGAGTTAGACTCCAAGTTCTGAATTAAATAAAAGACATCACAAGTGTATACACCCCAATATATGTGTAGGTAGATGATGTAAGCTGATAAATCATCTATAACCAGACACAGCACAAGGACCCTGCTGTCCTACAGGGAATTCTGGGACTGCAGGGTTCATGAACCAGGTCTATATTTATCCCAGTTTCTTAGGAAATCTCATATTTTTTGGGGCTACTTGTAGCCTAGGAGACACAGGGTGTCTTACGCTCCGTTGATACATCTCATGACCTGGACAAAGTCACCCAAGTCATCAATCTGCCAGAGAAGTCCTGCGTGCACCTAGGACACTATTTTGGGTGCAGCTGGGAGATGTATCCTGTCACTGGCCTGCTGTGTCTACATCAGCCACATATGTGCTTGAGCAGCAGTCTAAGCCGCTGACAGGTTTAGGAGAGCAGATTCAGTCCTGAGCTCCACATATGGAGGTTTGATCTTTTCCCACCTGCTGCTGATGACAGGCAGAGAGAAAGCAGAGAGTGAAAAACAGCCTAGAGGGGGCAGAAAGGACAGCAGAGGGGACAGAAGGCAGCGCGCACAAAGTCTAGGGGTGACGCAATGACAGGACTGTCACAGGAAAAGTGATTTAAAGGGCTTGTCTGGTGTCATCTGGAGACACCAGACGGACTGGAATGCAAAACTCATCTTGAGAGCAATAAACCTGAACAGCACAGGAAGCTCTGTACCTAGGGAGAAGAGCAAAGTGCAAGTAACAACCAATCAAAATTCACTTAGTGAAAGTCAGATCAGTGCATGATGGTTAGTAATGGATTAATATTTGTCAGGCTGGTGGTCCACAGCATCAGGATGATTCACTAAAGCAAAAAAAAAAACCACACACACACAGGTTCAAACGCCTATTGCATTAACTGAAATTCATTAAATAGAAGAAAAAAAAAAAAAAGCTAAATGGTTATACAACAAAAGGGCATACATGAACAGCATAAATCAGTACAGCCCAACAGATTTGTCAGAAAACCTTTACTTTCCTTTCAGAATCAACATTTTCTATGGGACGCTATACTACAAAATACTCCCACAAATGTGGGCCTTTGATTGCAACCAAGATTTGTTAATTTGCACACACAAAAAAGTCTGCTCACATAATTTGTAATAAATTTATCTTTGCCATTCTGAAGCTTCCCTCCAAGCACTTTGCATATTATTTTATATATACTGTGATTCTGTACTTGCCAAATATGCTGCAGAAATCTCCCTCCACTGAGTCTGGCTGCAGCCATTTTAACTGAGGGCAACTGAAGCTGTTGCCTGTTCACTTCCTGGATTTACACAGATGTACAGAAGCACACCTCCAGCTCTGCAGCCTTCATTGGCCCACTTATGACTCATCCCCCCTCCCTTCCTGGCAAACTCACAAGAGTGAGAGAGTGAGATGTGCATGATGTCATAAGCCTAGACTAATGACCAGACAAGAAACAGGAAGTGGGCTGTATAAGGTATTTACTGGCAGAAAAAAAAAGTTTTACTATCCAAAGTTAAAACAAGGGCAGAAGATTTAAAAGTGGAAAGATGAAAAAATGACTGAAGATCCACTTTAACAAACAAAACCCCTCCCATTTCATGCTGTCAGCAATGGCACCACATGGAAGAGAAATGTCAAGGCCTGAGAAAGAAAATAATTTCTTTACACAAGAAAGGCAAAGGCTACAAGATCAGCAAAGCTTAACTGCCAGTTCACACAGGGGCGACTTGTCAGGCGACCTAGCCGCCTGACAAGTCGCCTCCCGTTCTGTACAATGGAACCGTTCTAATAGGAGCGATGCAAGTCGCTCCGACTTAGAAAAAGGTTCCTGTACTACTTTGGGGGCGACTTGAGGCGACTTGCATAGACTTCTATACAGAAGTCGTTTTGCAAGTCGCCGTGGAAGTCGTGTGCAGGTCGCCTCGGTGAGGCGACCTGCAAGTCGTGCCGCCCCTGGGTGAACCGGGGCTTACTCACCAGTCAGAATGCTGTAGCAAAAGTGAAACAAAAATGTAACAAAGATGGAACTGCAACCATCTCACAGAGACATCCAGGCCCTCCACGGCAGTTAACACCTCAACAGGAGTGTCTTCTGATGAGAAGGTTTGAAGAAAAATTGCCATGCAAGTTCACTACAGTTAGCTAAAGAAGTAGAGAACCAAACTGGGGTGATCGTTTCCCATAATACGATACAGGGTACACTGCAGAGAAAAGGCATGCATGGGTGTCATCAATTAAGGAAGCCTCTCCCAAAGCCCATGCACAAAAAAAAACCTAGAATTTGCCAGGGCCCATGCTGAAAAAGGAGACGACTACTGGGACTCTGTACTCTGGATTGATGAGACCAAGATAAATGTTTTTGGAACTGAAGGCTTCAAAACTGTATGGTGTTGCAAAGGTGTGGAGTACAAAGAAAAATGCATGGTGCCTACAGTGAAACGTGGTGGTGGCAGTGTCCTTCTGTGGGCCTGCATGAGTGCTGCTGGTGTCAGGGACCTGCATTTTATTGATGATATCATGAATTCACAGATGTACTGCTGTATATTGAAAGAGAAGATGCTACCATCACTCCGTGCCCTTTGTTTCTCATGTTGGAAAAGTGCACAACGACCATGATCCAAAACACACATCTAAGGCCACTGTTGCACTTCTGAAGTAGAACATGGTGAAAGCGATTCAGTGGCCAAGTTTGTCTAAGGTTCTAAACTCAGTCGAACACCTATGGGGAATTCTGCAGAGACAAGTTGAGCATCACTCTACATCATCCAGCATCCAGGCTCTAAAAGAGGTCATTCTTGAAGAATGGAAAATGAATGTTCATGCCATGCCTAGAACACTTGGTGCTGTCCTTACAAATCATGGAGGTCATACAAAATTCTAGACGTAGTAGTTTTTGTTGTGGGGTATATTCATTTTTGCATTAATTTGAGTAAAACTGAAGATTTTGTAATCTAAGTTATATTATTAACCTTACTTTCATGTAATGGAGCTAAACAAAATGTTCTATAAAATTAATTTTGTCAAAATTTTGGTTCTTGTTGTTCATTGTGTTCATTGAGATATTGATCAAAATCTTACTTTTCCAAAGGGGTGTACTAATTTATGCAGAGTACTGTAAGTACCAACCAAGCATGACAACAAATCCAATGATCAACCAGTGTGGCAGTGAGTGACCCATTATTGCCTGCAATCTGGCGTGTTTTTTAACGCATCCCCTTATCCCTGTCTCAGCATCAGACTGAATTACTAAAGGAGTTAGAACTCTTCACTCCATGTGTGCAATAATTAACTTTACTTTTTACACAAATGGACAATTAAATTCCAGCTCACTTCGATTATCCAATCCTGCAGATGAAATCGGCAAAGGGGATTTTTTTTTTTCACACAATGTGAAAATTGAACTGATTGTTTGTTCAATGTGCCTTCAAGGGCTCAGGCACGCAGACCTAAAGAAAAAGAAATCTGCATTCAGGTCTATACTGTGCACAGTTTTTTACTGATCAGAATGCAACCAGTGTTTCTCAACCTTTTTCAGTCAAGGCACCCTTTAACCACTTGCTTACAGGGCACTTAAACCCCCCTCCTATCCAGACCAATTTTCAGCTTTCAGCACTGACGCACTTTGAATGACAATTGCGCGGTCCTACAACACTGTACCCAAATGAAATTTTTATAATTTTTTCAGCACAAATAGAGCTTTCTTTTGGTGGTATTTGATCACCTCTGCGGTTTTTACTTTTTGTTAAAAAAATGTAAAAAACTGAATTTAAAAAAAAAAATAAATTTTTTTTAAATATTTTGTTATAAAAAATGTAAAACGGGTAATTTTTCTCCTGCATTGATGTACGCTGATGAGGCGGCAGTGATGGGCACTGATAGGCGGCAGTGATGGGTGGCAGTGATGGGCACTGATGGGTGGCAGTGATGGGCAGCACTGATCGGCACTACAGGTGGGCATTGATAGGTGGCACTTGTGGGCAGTGTTAGGTGGCACTGATGAGGCAGATGTGCCTCTTCCACTTTGGGACCGATGTCCCTGACATGTGAGCCGGTGATCGGCTTTTTTTTTCTACTCGCGCTGTCAGCGTGAGTAAAAAAAAAAAAAAAACGATTACCTTCCCGCCACAAACCTTAGAGGCACATATCACCCTCATGCCCAAACCAGACAAAGACCTGACTGTTTGTGCCAATTACCGACCTATCTCGCTAATAGGAGTAGATCTAAAGGTGTATGTGAGGGTGCTAGCTAATAGGTTGCAACCATTATTACCCCGCTTAATACACTTAGATCAGGTTGGCTTTGTGAGCGGAAGAGAGGCGCGAGATAACACCCTGAAAACACTCCTCATTGCGGATTATGCTCGGGCCCACAATATCCCATTGTGCCTTCTCACAGTCGATGCGGAAAAGGCCTTCGACCGTGTCGACTGGCAATTTCTCCGCCTATCATTGCAACAACTAGGTCTAGGCCAAAACATGATTTCCAGAATAATGTCCCTCTACACATCTCCCTCCGCTAGGATTAGACTAAACGGTTCCCTATCTCCAAAATTTACTATACACAATGGAACGCGACAGGGGTGCCCCCTGTCCCCCATTCTTTATGTGATTGTTATGGAACATCTAGCCGTTGCCGTTAGAAATAACCCGGCTATTCATGGTGTTAGTATAGGCCCCCTACACACTAAAATTGCCCTATTTGCTGATGACCTACTCATATTTGTAACTCAACCGCAAGCTTCCCTGCCCTCCATCATGCAGGAGTTTCAGAGGTATGGAGAGGTTAGTAACTTTAAAGTTAATCTTAATAAGTCGGAAATCCTCAACATCTCACTCCCAGCAGCAGCTTTTAAGACAAGCTCCACATCTATTCGTTATCTAGGAATCCATATTCCAACAGTCGCGTCTCAACTATTTTCCAGCAACTTCACCCCTTTACTTCTCAGAACTCAAGCAGACTTGGCCACATATGCCTCTAAACAGCTCTCCTGGCTGGGTAGGGTGAATGTCTTGAAAATGGATGTTCTCCCTCGATTCCTATACCTTTTCCAGAAATTTCCTATCCATATCCCCACCTCGTTCTTCAAAAGGCTTCGCCAGATCTTTTCTAAATTCATATGGCAGGGACATTGCCCCAGGATAAAATATGACACAATAATTCTCCTGAAGGTCAGGGGGGGTGCGGGGGTCCCAGATGCCTCTACATACCATAAGGCAGTGGTACTCGTGCGTATAGTGGATTGGTTCCATCACTCTTCCTCCAAACTTTGGGTTCAATTAGAGAAATATCTTAACGAGGCTGATCTTTGCGCCCTGCCGTGGACCCCTGCGGCTCGGCGTGGAGACGGCCTACTTTCTACTGCTCTTACTCGTCAAACTCTCCAGATTTGGGACCGCCTGATCTCAGTGGGTAAAATATCTAAACTTCAGGGCCCAATGACGCCTCTCTTTGGGACTCCGGCCTTCTCCCCAGCAGCAAATAAGTTGAGATTTGGACCCTGGAGTAGGGACAGCCATAGACGTCTAGCACAGGTCTTACGCGCTGACCCATCCTTGAGAACGGACATACCCTCTCGGACGGACTTAGGGCCCTCAACAATGTGGCTACAAAGGAGTCAAATAATGTCATACATACGCACTTTCCCCTCCATCTCAGAGATCCTAGATGATCCATCAGACTTTGACGAGCTGCTCTTACAACCGGACCCACCAACACATGTAGTATCATTGTTATACTCCCTACTACTGAACGTATCTGCCCCTGACTTCCCAACATATACACAGAAATGGGAAACGGAACTGCGGCACTCCATCTCCCCCACTGATTGGCAAAAAAGTTTTATCCTAACGCATAGGATTTCCCTGGCAACTAAGACCCAAGAAAAAGGGTTTAAGTTGTTAACGAGGTGGTACAGATGTCCAGTGACTATCAAACGGTTTAACCCCTCTTTGACAGACATTTGTTGGAGATGCTTGTCCTCTAGCGGGACAATGCTTCACATCTGGTGGGCTTGCCCTCCAATCCGGAAACTATGTCAAAAGGTATTTGACCTATACAGCAGGCTGATGGCGACATCAATTAAGCCCACACCAGAGATAGCCCTATTATCTATACTTCCGGGCCCCCTCAAGTCAATTAAAAAAGATGTACATCGCCACTTTCTGGCAGCAGTTAGGACAGTGATCCCACGACATTGGAAAACGGCAGATGTGCCTTCCTTGGGAGAATGGGCTGTTGAAGTGGATCAGATAAGAGATCTGGAGCGTCTGTCGGCGCAGGGAGCAGGGAAGGAGGAACAGTTTTCCACCAGCTGGACCTCGTGGTCAATGTTTCGCTACTCTGATGACTTCTCCCTATGGGTCAGAGACATCCCACCCTTACCCACCGATTAGCCATGCTGGGGTGCCTATCACCTCAGGAACCATCCCTTACTTCTACACACGACCTCATTTCCAACTTTCTCTCTGTTTTTCTTATTAAGTACTGAACTAATAATTCATACATGTAACTAAAGATCTTATACCCAGAATAGTTAAATGATTTGAATATATATATAATAGGTGAATACATGCTCCCTACAGCATACTAATTTGATGAAAAGGAGCCCTCAGACAACACCAACACGCGAAACCGCAAGATTTAATATATGTTGGTTCCCACTCGCATGTTATTCCTCTCCTATATCAAAAATCTATAAGTACAATATGATAGACCAGTAATTCACAGAAATATACATGTCAGAATGATCACTCTTGTATATATATATATATATATATATATATATATATATATATATATATATATATATATATATATAGATATGGTACACCTCGCTACTCTATGTATATTGTTTGTGCTGTTATATTGTAAAGAACGGTATTTCTCTGTTATATCCTTTATTTTCTTGCTTTTGAAATAAACTAAGATTGAAAAGAAAAAACGATTACCGATCTTTTGTTTACATCATGTGATCAGCTGTCATTGGCTGACAGCTGATCACATGGTAAGAGGCCGGGAACGGCCCCTTACTCGGATCGGTGATCAGCCGAGTCTCAGTGACTCGGTGATCACAGCGCGCCCTGCAGGGCGCGCGCAGGGAGCGTGCACAGGGGAGGCCGTCATATGACAGCCTCCCGGGAATGCAGGTCCGCGCTGTGGCCGTCATTCGGCCATAGCGCAGATGTCTAGTGGTTAAAATTATTGACAATCTCAAGGCACCCCATTCTAAACATTAAAAAAATATTCAAATAGTTTTACATGGGAGCATCAACACACGTAGGACACCCAACGTTAGAGGTGATTTTTTTCTTCCAACGCAAATACACTTTTGCACACCATTACCAACTAGTATTCCAGTGTTTCTCCTCTCCCTCAATGCATAGTAGCCCATTATGCTTTATCTTTGCAGGGAGATAAAGAGGAAGTAAAACCCATCAGGGTTTACTTCCTCTTTAAATATATATATAATTTTTTTACACTGGAGCCAGTAAAGCATTGCACCCACGATCTGCAGATCAATGTCAGGCTTCTGCAGAATCGCAGTATAGTTGATCTAATGACCGACTTCTGTTGAACAGGAATGTTGGAAAGATTTCATTCGATCAGCAGCTTGCAGCCAATCACCTGCAGTTGCTGATCAGTGTTTTCTGACAGTGGAGGAGTCCCTTGGTCAGAATACAATAGCAGAACAGGGAATGAAACCTACATCCACCTCACTCGTGTGTAGATATGGGAATCCGGTCTTTTTTTTTTTTTTCTTTTTTTTTTCAATCAACCAGCAAAAACAAAAAAGTGGCTAGGGGCAGCTTAATTCTTTAATTGTTGCTTTAATTAGATACTAGAGAATGCAATGCATCGTCCTCATTTGAAATCTACATACAGTGGCTGAAGAGAAATCACTTTTGATGCTCAGATAAATTTGGGACCATAAAGCTGGCTAAACATGGATCGAAATTCAGATGGTTGAGCAGGGACCAGTTGAATTTGGATGTACAGAAGTCACAGTGTTGGAAAATTTCTGCTCGAACAGAACCCTTCCCTTCTTCCACAGTCCTCAATCCATCTCCTGATAGTACCACTCTACACATGCTCAGATTGGTGTGTATTGCGAGAGAGTTTTTCTTTTCTTTTTTTTTTTTTTGGAGGGTGCATGTGATTAGCACAGGACCAATCAGCACTGTCCAGAAAGAGGGTAAGGGGTTAAGCAGCTTCATAGGACAGTCAGAGGAGAATGAAAACTCCTCTTTACCAGACACTGATAGAAGTCACTACACTGCTATATACTGCTGATGAGAAAAGATATTTAGCAGTTTATATTTACTAAAATAATTGCATTTCCATGTTCTGTGTACTGTGGGAGACCAGATATAGTGAATGCAGGGTCCTGGGTTTAGTAACACTTTAAGCTGCCATATAGCCTAAAATAATGTTTTCATTTAAAAAAAAAAACATACAAATTCTACTGAACTTTTTACCAGGACTAAACAGTCTCTTTTGATAACTTTATATTTACCATCTAGTACGGTGGTTCCTACATCACAACAATTGTATTATTACCTTTACTGCAAATTTTATTTTAAAAAGAACATGCAAAAAAAAAAAAAAAAAAAAAAAAAAAAGCATTTCAAAATCAGACATTTTCAGTAAAGTCTCTTGCAGATGGTCACCACATGATTTCCCAAAGCTTTTTTCACAAGACAGCAAAGTGAGTTACAAAACGCTGTGTCGTAAGGAAACAACTTGTGAAATGATCTGGCTTTAGGGTGGATTATCAAAGCTGCTGATACACAGATTTATATCGTCAGCCTCTCCAACAACCTTTCCACTTAATGACTATTAATTGAGAATCGAAGTGATGCAGGCCACATCAGCACTCCTGTAATGTCATCTCAAGGGAACCAAAAACCTTTTTGGTTCCCTTGAGATGACATTACAAGAGTGCGTCAGACTAGAAGGATTTCTAAAGGGAATGTCACCTTGGGTGAACAAGTCTACTATTGTGGTACTACAAGTCTCAGTGATCCTTGGGCAGGAGTGGTCTAAAACTCGAAATGATCAATTGTTAGAAGTCTGGACAATTCTAACTGTTCATATGATGAAAAGATACTGACTGTACACCACTGCTTATCTTACAAATATTAAAGTGGTTGTACACCCCCATTCATTAAATTTGACCTAGACACATATCTGTATTGTTTAATGCTCTCTCTCCAAAGCTCTAAGTGCCGTGTCTTTCTGCTGCTCCGTTCCTGTTATCAGCAGAGTCACTTCTGACAAATTCTCCAACAAAAAAGATAACAGCAGCTGAAAATTTGTGTCTGGGAGGGAGCTTAGAGGTAGATCATCTTGGTGTATCATCTGAGGCCATTCATTTCACTGGGTATATGTGAGGGATTGCAAGCACTTTAACCACTTGCCGACCGTGCCATAGCCGAAAGACAGCTGCAGCGGGTTCGGCTAGTTCTGGGTGGACGTCCATGGACGTCCTCCCAGAATCCTGCTCTCGCGCGCCTCCTGGCCCTGATCGCGGCCGTCTACAAATGAAGGATCGATCACATATAAAATAAACGGCGTCATTTCATGATGCCGGTTCCTCCCTCCCTTCTGTGTACCGATCGGTACAGTGCGAGGGGAGAGGGGGAGGGATCGGATGGCAGCACCGCTGTGGGCTGCATGTGTAGTGCCCACAGCGCTGTTCAGTGACAATTGCAGTCACATCCATCCATCCCTCCATGCTCAGCCATCCCTGCAATATACCCTGCAATATACCCTGCAATACACTCTGCAATACACCCAGCAATATACTCTGCAATATACCCAGCAATACTCTGCAATATATCCTGCAATAGATATACCCAGCAATATACCCAGTAAAACTCTGCAATATACCCAGCAATATACCCAGCAAAACTTTGCAATCTACCCTGCAATATACTCTGCAATATACCCTGCAATATACCCAGCAATATACCCAGCAATATACCCAGCAATATACCCAGCAATATACCCAGCAATACTCTGTAATCTACCCAGCAATCTACCCAGCAATCTACCCAGCAATCTACCCTGCAATCTACCCTGCAATCTACCCTGCAATCTACCCTGCAATCTACCCTGCAATACTCTGCAATACTCTGCACTACCCAGCAATACTCTGCAATATTCCCTGCAATACTCTGCAATATTCCCTGCAATACTCTGCAATATTCCCTGCAATACTCTGCAATATTCCCTGCAATACTCTGCAATATTCCCTGCAATATTCTGCAATATTCCCTGCAATACTCTGCAATATACTCTGCAATATACCCAGCAATACTCTGCACTACCCTGCAATACTCTGCATTACCCTGCAATACTCTGCAATATACTCTGCAATATACCCTGCAACACTCTGCAATACCTTGCAATACCCTGCAATACCACGCAATACCCCGCAATACTCTGACATACCCCGCAATACCCCACAATACCCTGCACTACTCCGCAATACTCCACAATACCCTGCAATTTTTAACCAGTTCCCGCCCGCCGTCATATGACGTCCTTGACTTTGTGCGGGGATAGATATCTGAATGATGGGTGCAGGTACAGGCATCATTCAGATATCAGCTTTTTCAGCCGGCCATTCCCTACACCATAAGAATGACCATAGCGGCTATACCACTGCTTGATTGTTCTTATGGGAGGCGAGAGGGGACCCCCCCTTCCCGCCACCCTTTGGTGCTTCTACCGACTCACCGCTACGATCGAAGCCAGGATCGTTTGTTTTCTTTTATTTCAGGCTTCCCAGCCTAGAGGTGAGATGTGGGGTCTTATTGACCCCATATCTCACTGTAAAGAGGACCTGTCATGTCATATTCCTATTACAAGGATGTTTACATTCCTTGTAATAGGAATAAAAGTGATCAAAATTTTTTTTTTTTTGGGAAAAAAGTGTCAAACTAAAATAAAGTAAAATGAATAAAAAAAAAAATTTAAAGCGCCCCTGTCCGTGTGCTCGCATGCAGAAGCGAACACATACGTAAGTCCCACCCACATATGAAAACGGTGTTCAAACCACACGTGAGGTATCACTGCGAACGTTGGAGTGAGAGCAATAATTTTGGCCATAGACCTCCTCTGTAACTCAAAACATGTAACCAGTAAAAAATTTTAAAGCGTCACCTATGGAGATTTTTAAGTAGCAAAGTTTGGCGCCATTCCACTAGCGTGTGCAGTTTTGAAGGGTGACATGTTAGGTATCTTTTTACTCGGTGTAACTTCATCTTTCACATTATGCAAAAACATTGGGCTAACTTTATGGTTTTGTTTTTTTTTTAAAGCACAAAACTGTTTTTTTTTTTTTTTTAAAAAAACGCTTTCGAAAAATTGCTGCGCAAATAGCGTGCAAGATAAAAAGTTGCAACAACCGCCATTGTATTCTCTAGGGTCTTTGCTAAAAAAAATATATATAATGTTTTGGGGTTCTATGTAATTTTCTAGCAAATAAATGATTATTTTTACATGTAGGAGAGAAATATAAATTAAATAAATATAAAGAATTGGCCTGGGTGCTCCAGAACGCCTGAAGGTGCTCCCTGCATGTTGGGCCTCTGTATGTGGCCACGCTGTGTAAAAGTCTCACACATGTGGTATCGCCATACTCGGGAGTAATAGCAGAATGTGTTTTGGGGTGTAATTTGTGGTATGCATATGCTGTGTGTGAGAAATAACCTTCTAATATGACAATTTTGTGAAGAAAAAAAAAAGAATAAAAAAATCTTGATTTTGCAAAGAATTGTGGGAAAAAAATGACAATTTCAAAAAAACTCACCATGCATCTTTTCAAATACCTTGGAATGTCTTCTTTCCAAATAGGGGTCATTTGGGGGGTATTTGTACTTTTCTGGCATGTTAGGGTCCCAGGAAATTGGGAAATGGGTATATTGCTGGGTATATTGCAGGGTATATTGCAGAGTATATTGCAGGCCGTCAGTACTTCAGGTGTGATCAATTTTCAGATATTGGCACCATAGCTTTTGGACTCTCTAACATTTACAAAGACCAAATAATATACACCAAGTTGTACTTATTTTTACCAAAGATATGTAGCAGTATAAACTTTGGCCAAAATTTACGAAGAAAAATTACTAATTTGCTAAATTTTATAACAGAAACAAAGAAAAATTCATTTTTTTAACCAAATTTTCAGTCTTTTTTCTTTTATAGCGAAAAAAATAAAAAAACCCAGCGGTGATTAAATACCACCAAAAGAAAGCTCTATTTGTGTGAAAAAAAGGACAAAAATTTCATATGGGTACAGTGTTGTATGACTGAGTAATTGTCATTCAAAATGTGAGAGCATCGAAAGCTGAAAATTGGTCTGGTTAGGAAGGGGGTTTAAGTGCCCAGTGGTCAAGTGGTTAAATAAAGCCCACATGAGACATTCATTAAATCACCATCTTTATTTGGAACACTTCATGCTCCCTTCCAGGCAGAAGCTGGACATTTTCTTCATCTGTTTTTAACACCAGCACAAATACTGTTTGACCGGGATGCAAGTTAGCTAAGAAATGTAAAGAGAACATGTCAGGTACAGAGCAAGTACCACTACATACTTACAGGTACCTGTAAATAAATCTACAATGTTCTTGTGAAACATGCCTGGTATGGACCCAAGAAGCCCACTCCCAAGCCAGTTTGAAATTTTGGGTGCACACTGGTGCAGAGCTGAATATGTAACAAAATTGGGAGGATTAGCAGCACGCTGCATTTCTTTTGTACAGTTCTAATTCTTAGATGTATGGCTTATGTGTAAAGAGGACCTGAAATCTCCTAGCTTTATTAAAAGTTAAACAATTCTTTTTAGGGCCCTGCCTATTACTATATAACCTGGATGCTTATCGTAATTGCAATTGCAAGTTCTCAGCCTATTCACACTTGTTCAGTTTCATGCAGCAAAAATAATGCATTTTGCTGCATGAAAATGAATTTCAACCAGAAATGCCATTCTTTCCTATGGGGCTGGTTCACATCTATGGGCTGAAGTTTACAGAGTTCTGGAAATAGAAATTATATTGGCCCATTTACATCTACACATGTGCTTTACCACACATGCTGCATACACATGGAGCAGTGTGAATACAGGGCAATGCCTTGCCCACCCACCTACCACCATCACCCCACTATTCGATGAAAGCAAAATCTTTGGGCAGTAAGTGGGATGGGAAGGGTTGGTATGGGCTGTGAGATCACAGACACGACGATTTGGGGATTTCTGAATGCACAATAACAAATAAAGGTTCTTGCCGGCACATTTTGGTACCTGTTCATTACCTGCTACATTAGTAACCAAGGTTTGGGAGTAACCTCAGCTTCACTTAAAGCAGTAGTCTCTAAACTGTGGCCCAAGGGCAAGATGCGGCCCTTTGCTAGCCTTTATCCAGCTCTTTGGGTCCTATTCCTCCCACTTACACCAATAGAGGGGATTAATTCCTTTCACTGACACTATTGATGAGGCATTATTCCTCTAACGAATATTAATGATGGGGCACTATACCTCCAATTGGAATCAATGACGGTTACTATTCTCCCCACTATGGGGTATTATTTTTTCCACTGATACCAACAACTGGGCACTATTTCTACCACCAATACCAATGATGGGGCACTATTTCTCCCACTAATTTCAATGATGGGGCACTACTCCTCCTACTGACCTCCAACCCTGAGGCCATGTTTGCTCTCATTGATGCTAGGCCACAATCTGGCCCCCCCTAAAGTCTGAAGGACAGTAAACTGGCCCTTTGTTTGAAAAGTTTGGAGACCCCTGACAGCTTTGTTCACCTCTGGCCAACAATACAAAATACACAAGGACACTCTAGTAGAATACAGTTCTATTGTATTACCATCTCCTTCTCCCAGTCTATGCTTTATTGATTAAACACTGCCCTCTTGTGGCCAAGACGAAATGAACATAAAAAGCTTAAAAGAAATCAAAGCCAAAGCAGCATTGGAATGCCAGTTTATTGCACATTCAGGATCTGTACAGAATTCTATAAATAAGAAAGACTGGAATATTTACATAGTGCTCTCCATGCAGTGGTGGACAATGGCTGGAATGGGGCATCAAATACTTTAATATTTACACTCTGTAGCATAAGGTTCCACATCTGCCTGCGAAATGTGTTAACCTTTTTTTTTTTTTTTTAAATATATGCTAGAAGCCCACAATGGCCGTACGTGGTTTAGTTCTGTCCGTGGAAAGAGCTCTGAAGCATGCTTTGCTTGAACATCAGACACAGCACTCAGAGTGGGAACTAGAATGCAAGTCTTTGCAGCTCGCGGATCCAGGAAAGCCCTATACTAGCGGCTGGCGACCGCAACACTACCGCACAAAAGTACGTAGGGGCTGTTAAGGGGTGCAACAATGCTAGTGTCTTGGAAGAGTTGTGTTGTATTCACTGCACAGAGGTCAGAAACACACAAACACACAACACTAAAGCTCGGGTGGGGTGGGGGGGGCTCTGTAAGATGCAGTTACAACACATAGTGAAGTCACTACAGGGGAGCCTCTGCGGCCTCCGTATACAGGAGGAATGTTACAACAGAACGCCAAATGGAATAGCTGTCAGCAGAGCCTGCGGTCTGGAAGGGGAGGGGGCATAGCGCACATTCAGTGTGTGGTCACAGGTCAGTTATTGGAGAGGGGGGAGGGGAAGGTCAGCTGGACACAGGCCGAGGGGGTCTGCTCTTCATCTCCGCTTCCTTTCCTCGGATGGCGGCCACGTAGGAGAAGAGACACAGGACAGAGTAGCAGATCTCGTGGGCCTGTTAAAAGATAAAAGAAAACACTGAGACTGCATAGCAACAAGCACCCTCCAAATATTGGGCCTTATATAGTAAACTGTAAAAAATAAGAACAGTTTATAAATGTAGAAGAGTACCGGGAGTGACAAAGCCCCAATGCAAAACTGAGTATCAGCCATTCCTTGACTGTCTCATATTGAAGCTGGCCTTGGGCTACCAAATTACCTTTAAAAGCAAAACACCTCCTACGCATAGGTGTGGTCGTCTAATATCAGATCTTCAAACTCATCTGTCTTTAAACTGGAGAGCATTGCTGCCCTCTTAGGACCGGGGAAGCCCCAATTCATACTGGAAAAACACAAGAAACAGAGGGCGCAACAGCCAAGTGCATTATCCCAGTAAACATTTATTATAAAAATTGATCTACTCACAAACGATATAATAGAGCTCAAAGTAACAGTTATTCCATCCACTCTGCATACTCCTGGGTGTGGGAGGACATCACCTGAACCCCAACTGGCTTACGCGTTTCAAGGCAAGTATCCTCCTCCTCACAGCCTAACCACTGGACAATGCAGAGGGTTTGGCTCCAAGGAGGAGGGTACTTCAGTCGAAAAACACATAAGCCAGTTAGGGTTCGGGTGATGTCCTCCCAAGATCAGGAGTACGCAGAGTGGATGGAAGAACTGTCTGTCATATCGTTTGTGAGTAGATTAATTTTTACAATAAACTTTACCGTGATAATGCACTAGGCTGGAATGCCCTCTGTTTTTACCAAATCACCCTTCTTGCATTCTTGGCCCGGTCTCAGGCACTAGGACACACCACAATCACACACCTCTAGGGAAAATTCTATTACAATGTGCAACTTTCCTTGGAAAGTGAACAGCCTATTTGCCTTTGGTAAATCAACCACATTGATACCTTTCCCAGTAAAACAATGGTGCCGCTTTGAGCCTGCTAGCAGACTGAAGGGGAAAAAAAAGGGAATTTTTCTTGAATGGGTTGTGCCTGAAAGGCGGTACTGCCCGGCAGTCACGTCAGGGGTTATAATTCCTGCCATGACCACGATGCAAAGGATTTTGGCCACGTTATGTGCACACCCCCGGATGCTGCCTTTGCAGCAACAAAGGGAGTGGTGGTAAAAAAAAACAAGTCTTTATGGACCTTGCTTTGTGCTCTGGTCCAAATCATATAGTGGAGGAGGGATTATGGTGTGGGGTTGTTTTTCAGGGGAGGGAACTTTTAAGGCGTCAACATACCAAGATATTTTGGACAATTTCATGCACCCAACTTTGTAAGAACAGTTTGGGGATGGCCCCTTCCTGTTCCAACAAGACTGCACACAGCAAGGTCCATAAAGACACGGATGAGAGAGTTTGGCGTGGAGGAACTAGACTGGCCTGCACAGAGTCCTGATCTCAACCCGATAGAACACCTTTGGAATGAATTAGAGCGGAGACTGTGAGCCAGGCCTTCTCCTCCAACATCAGTGCCTGACCTTATAAATGCGCTTCTGGAGGAATGGTCAAACATTCTCATAGACACACTCCTAAACCTTGTGGACAGCCTTCCCAGAAGAGTTGAAGCTGTTATAGCTACAAAGGGTGGGCCAACGTATTAAACCCTACAGACTAAAACTGGGATGCCATTAAAGTTCATACGCGTGTAAAGGCAGGCGTCCCAATACTTTTGACAGTGATTATACATTATAGTTTTGTTTTGTTTTTTAGCAGCAGGAAATCAATCTCTTATGAATTTTTACATTATATATTGCGCTTCATAAAACAGTACTTTCATGTGCATATTTTAAAATATATGCTGTAAGCATCAATGTATTTTTCCCTGGGCTTAAATTAAAGTTTATTTTACAATTTGATCTTTTGCTGCAAGAAAATTGACAATAAAAAAGGTATGTGTCTTGCGAGTGACATTTCGAAAAGAAAATACTTTATGAAAAAAGAATGAAAATTAAGATTAAACTCAAAAAATAGAAACACAGACCAGATGTACATCGGGTGGCCCTCAGAGTAGAGGAAGGCTTAGAAAGTATCCATTGCCTATTAGATCACAGGGAACACTTGCCTCTAAATAAAGGGCTGGGGACTTTTATCTTGAGCACCAGCCTTTAAATTTAGCCTGATGTACACATTCTAAAAGGACGTCTGTGACACAGTCGTGTCTTACAGCGCAGTGATGACATCTAGTTAGACTACATAATGGCTGTCATCACTTAATTCAGTTGGGCGATAAAGCACTTTAGACATTGCTATTTTCAAGCTGGCTGCCCATAAATCTCTTCTGAGGCTTCCTTTACCCACTGCTGTAATTACTAACGCAAGCTGACATCATAGTATCATCTTCCCATAATGGACCCACCATATGGGTGGCTGGAGCCAACGTAAGGCTACTATCCACTTGACTGAGATAAGTGATCCTGTCACAGAGGTACTCATTGAATAACGCAGCCCAGCTACCTTTACATCACGCAAGAGATATGATACTACAATGACAGCATCAATGCATCAGTTCTAGTTAAAAACGTATTTTTAGTTTTAGACAGGGTGGGGAAGGCATAGAACCCCTGTTAGGTATTTACTGCCACGTGTGTGTCCACATTTAGGAGGTTCCCCTCAGTTCCTGACGGTGCTGAAAGCAATTGGAAATTCCTCCAGCGAGGACACAGACTTCAACAGAACACTTTTTCACAAGCTGTCAAAATGAGGTGAAATATCACTGCTGGGGTCACTGACAGCAATAATAATTTGACAGAATTTATACCCATTTATCAAAAAAAAAGAAAAAAAAAAGTGTTGGCTGGAGTTGCACTTTCAGCACCAGAATCTACCCATTAAAAGTTCTTTTCTCAACCACTGCCTACAGGATTGGACATTTGCTACTGTATTCGAATTGGGATATTGCAGCAGCAGGAGAAATACCTGCTCTAAATGTCTGTATCAGGAGGGGTGTAGCCCCTCCACCTAGGGATCCTGGAGGAGATATTTTCCCCCTGAAAATTGTATTTAAATTTGCTAGGATTCACCCACAGCAAAGAGTTTGGGAAACTTGGCTTCCACATTGTAGAATGAATGGTTATCAGTGGTATATGTTTACAAAGTTGTACCAATATATTGAAACTAAGCATTGATTTTTTTTTTTTAAATCAGAAAGGAAACTGCTAAATACTAAATGATGATTATCCAATGCTGTCATTTTTAGCTTCTTAAAAACTAGATGAATAGCATTGTACCGGCAGCTGCCAGCCTTGTAATACATAAGCTCTGTGTTAGCGCATTACAAGAAAAAGTACCTGTAATAATAATAATACACAAGCTGTAAAAAATAATAATGATCTACTGGGATTTAGAGATTAAATTTCCCAGCCTCCCAAGCCCAGTGTCCTTTAGTTGCATGTGTGCTTTCAGAAAAAGAGTGGAATGCTGTATATTTACCTCCCCCCATTCCAATCTGAAAACACTAGACCAGGGTTGACTACGGAGTGCTGGTAATCCAGCCAATATTTTCTCAAAATGAACCAGGAATATGCAGCCAGTGATGTCAGATCTGCATACTTCCAAAGTCACTGACTAAAAGTGACTGTGCCAATACTGCAAGGGTTAACTACAGCTCATTTTGGCCTAGGGGACTTAGGGCAGCCATAGGCGGTTCGAATCTTGGACGGTCCAGCAGGAACCTGTCGAGATTCGAAACGAGAGTGAGCAGGCTAAATGTACCAAGTTGATCGATCGACTTGGGCACAACCAGCCTGTTGGATTCACTAGCGATTAGTGCTAGCGCCTGCTATAGGCGTTAATAATCATCACTGCCTTCTCTGCTCCTGCCCTACCCTAGGAGAATACAATGGCTCCGCAGGAGAAATTCCCCTGTCAGGGCTGTGTTAATTGGGGGGAATGGTTCCCGGAAAGGAATATGCACCATCTATGGCCTTGCCTTAGTAAGGCACTTACCAAATCTTCTGCTCCTGTCGGCTCCTCTGCGCTTCTCTCACCTACAGTATGTTCTTGGGGTCTAAGGTCCTCGGACATCATCAAGACTGATTCAGGGACCATAGCCCTGCACTGGACATGAGCATGCTAAGAAACAGTTCACTGCTACAGAATATGGGAGCACCGACTGATGAGGGAGCGGAGTAGACCAGGGGTCTCCAAATTATGGCTCTCCAGTTGTTCAGGAACTACAATTCCCATCATGCCTAGTCATGTCTGTGAATGTCAGAGTATTAACAATGCCTCATGGGACGTGTAGTTCCACAACAGCTGGAGGGCTAGTGTGGAGATCCCTGCTCTAGACAAACAAATGGTTAACCCTTGGAGTGCACGTGCACCCCACTGCAAGAGAAAGTTTTTAGGTTTCCTGGAGTTGGGTTTTAAAGTCAATGTTATAAGCTGACATTTTCAACACAAGTTGTCCTAAAATAAATGGAAGTTTTGAAAATCTAATGCACCCTGCTATATAAAGTTGGGAGCAACGGGAGGGGCTGAGCAGGGTTTTACATAATTTCCATAAGCAGCTACAGCAGCAGCAAGGGTGACTGTTACAGAAAGAACAGTGTTATCACCCTATCCAATGGTTCCACTGGCAGTGTGTAGCTCACATCACATTAAGCTGTGAGACCATTTTAAGAGAAATCAAAAGTGCAGCAGACGCCCCAATACCCAATTGTATGTATAGATAGAATGTAAAGTCTTATTAAGCATACTCATTCATTGCTTCACCTCATGCATTCATTTTAGGAGTCACAAGCTTGCATTGTGGCTACTTACCATGGGCGTCTTGTACCGGTGGCTCACCACTTCTTTAGTTTCAGGAACTAGAACCGGATCCAAGAGACAAAACACAGAGTTCAAAAAAACACAAGAGAGAAAAACACAAGACCAGAGGGAGAGAGGACACCCAGCCAGGGGCCTACAGAGAACACCCAGGGGAACGAATGGTCACAGACAGGATGATACAGGGAAATTAGGACCACAGGCTCACAATGTTAGCAGTGAATCAAGTAGCACAATGACACCCAGGGAAGCAAGGTCAATTAGGCAGAAATGGTTAGCTTTCTTATTGAGGAGGAGAGCCTACAAGCCTTTCCAACAGTCAAGTAGCTAATTAGCAAGTCAATTAAAATGTCTAAAGCCAAGATTAATAAGGTTAGGCGTTTGTGCAGTTAGTCAAGATTAAATTAAGATAAAGCAGTAGATATATTTAAAGGGTCAGTCCATACAAACTGGATTTTTTAGTTAATACTGGGCACTAAAGGGCCCAGTCCACTACTAGCTTCTACTAGGACTCCAGCAACAACATTCCTTAGAGTTTGGGGCTCTGCCCTACTGGATAGAGTCTCCTGTTGTATTCTACATAAAAAAATAAATACGATTCAAAATGAAAGTGAGAGCCCCTCATAATTTCAGGTGGGCAGAGTCTGGAGCTCTGAAATGTCATCACTAGAGTTCCTTAGAGATATAAGCAACCAATGTGTGATTTGATCCTCCAACATAATAAAATGGGCAAAATAATTTTAGGGTGAACCGATCCTTTAAAGATTTCAGTTAAAGAGGACCCATCTTTGGACAGGAAGCTACCATGATGTGGGCTGAACCAACAATCAGCTTGGATTATAAAGTAACTAGGGGGACCAGTAATGTTTTAGTACTAGTAATTCAGAAGCCTGAACATTATGTCAACTCACAACATGGCTGCAGACACTGTGTGTACGTCACAGGTCCAATTTAACAGGCTTACTCAATAGAATTGTCCAAAGAATAATAACAATGTACAAAGAACAGTGATCAATGAAATTCTGATTAGTTGCTATGCCTTATTACAGTCTGTCTTTCTGAATAAGCACATAGATGGAGAAAAGTTTGCGCTGAAGTCGGTCTGCTGTACTACAGTGGACAAAGTAGGTCTGCTTGACTATGTTGGGCCAACACAAGATGTTAAGAAGACACAGACAGACAAACAGATCACATTTATCACAGCAGTGGTGCTCAGTGCTGATCCTTAAAGACCCACTAACACTGTATGTCTTCCCTGTTATCACACAGGGGCATTAAATGGCCACCCAAGGTGGATATTTTAGTTACAGATACAGGCTGGTGCTATCAACCACCTGGTAGCTTCATAAATGTTTTGGGGACTCCAGTGAAGAAATCCCCACCATAATATACAATACATAAAAAATAGAAGAGCCAGGCCCCTAATTATTATTTGCAGCCAGCTAAGAAATATTAGAATTTGTGTAAATTCCCATTGAAGAATTTACTCAGTTGGTTTTAACAAAAACTTGCATACGAGGTCTGGGTGGACTGATATTTTGACTAGTAACAAGTTTAGGAGAAAAGCATTACCCATGATATGTAAAATCAAGTCCACATGGAGCAAGAAAAAAAAAATGTTTGCATGTGCCACAAAACACCACTCTACATAGCCGCCCATCGCTCCATACACAGATGTATTTTACACATGTGCAAAAACCCATCTATTTCACTAAAAAAACACGTGTTATGCATTTTTGCATTACTTTACATCTTATGCCAGCCATCACATAAGGTGGTGTATGGTTGCACTGCAAATAAAGATACTGAGTGAGGCCTTTTTACCCCCATGTATGCAGCAATTTGTAAAGAAAATCTGCAATGTCTGGGGGAAAAAACAAAAACACTACAGGTACAGGTACTGTTAGGGGGTCTTGAGGTTCACAGCTGAGCACCAGTGACCAACAATTTACAGTAAACTGGTCAATTAATATGGAGGTTAATTGTTAGAGTTCTGGGTCCCGGTATCGACAATCAGATCTAAAAGTTAACCTGTACTCTGTTTTCCAATTGTAGGTTTATTTATAGCCCAGTTTTTATTTCATTTTTGATCGAGTGTGGAAGGGATTAAAACCCCTGCCAGTTTATTTAATATCATTTGTTCAGTTGAGGTGCTTCACCTCACTTCCTGTCTCCACAGATGCAACAGGAAGTATGAGGAAAGTGGAAATCCTATCCTAGACAGTTGTCTGACCGGCTGGGTGTTTTAGGCCGCTGGTGCCCTTAAATACCCCACATGACATTGAGTACATATGGCCTGAGGAAGGAGCACCCATGCTCCGCAAACGTGTAGACACACCCAAGCGGCAGAAGCATCGGTGATGTCACGTCTGCCTCTCGTGCTGTACCCAGAGAAGCCTGTAGTCCCCTGGCCAGGGACACTCCACAGAAACCCACAGTGCCCTCTCTGATCACAGCCGGAGCATACGAACCAGATGCCCAGTAGGGGAGGACAGATGAGCTCTACCCCTGCACTGTTTCTGTGAGTTGCTTGATTTTAAAAGCACAATTCGGTGTGATTAAACAACTACACTTAGATGGCGCTTATGTTTCTTTTTCATTGTTTACACAGCATAGAGTCCCGCTTTTACCCCTAAAGAACTAACCGCCTGTGCTGCTTCCTCAATGGACTAAATAGACTTTTAAATTATTTTTATGGACTGCTAATGTTGGGCTGATACCCCTAGGTTTGGTCATCCTCCTGCCATAATCTCTCCTCTGTCCCCATTTACCCTCACTTCATATTCTGGTGACAACTGTAACATTTTGGATTTTTCCACCACTTTTGTCTCAGTGACAAAGGTCATCGGTGTGACTTTCCAGCATGGCAACAAAACCTGACAGGAGTTGTAAGTCTTCCCTACCCAAAACTAAGAAATAGCTGCCTATGTGAAGACACCAAAAGATGCCTGCCGTTGCCTTTATTGGTCAGGGAGACCTCTTCTGTGACTCCTTTCGATTTGTTTCACTTGTTGCTGAAATCTGACTCCATGACTAAGGCCGGCCATACACGGTTCGAATTTCGGCCGGCTCAGCAGGAACCGGCCAAGATTCGAACCGTTAATGGGCAGGCTGAATGCACCAAGTTGATTGATCAACTTGGGTAAAACCAGCCTGCCGGATTCTCTTGCGTTTGTCGCTAACAGCTGCTATAGCTGCTAGCAATAATCACCATCTTCTCCCGATGGGGACAGCTTCCCCCACCGGGAGCAGACAATTGCTTGGCAGGAGGCATTCCCCTGTCTGTGTTGATGGGGGAATCGTGCAAAATTTTTTTCCTGCAACCCAAGGTTGCAAGAAAGAAATTTGCACCGTGTATTGCCTGCCTAAGCCCTGCCAAGTGCCATTACACTGTGCAATGAACACGCCCTCATTGGTCACTAAGGTAGTCTAGTTACCTAAAAATTCAGGTAAAGTCAGGCCCAAGATCAAAGAGAAACTAAATCAGAAAGGAGCACAGAATAATCTTTACTGGCTAATAAAGGTGCTATAAGGCACTTTTTGGTGCTTTCCCTTAGGAATGACTTTAGTTTTTAATGGAGTACAGGTTACCTTTAACATAAGTCGTCTTAGCCACTACTGCAACTAAAGCAAGATACAGATAGATGGGGGTGGATAGGAGTTGCTGGGCAGGCAGACAAAAGGTCAGTCAATATTCACACACATTGAAACAGGTACAGTTAATATGGACATTGTCAAACATGTTGTAGGTGAAATTATGAAGATGTGATAATCTTGAGGCACACACTTCAGCATCATCACTATGAATACTCTGATCATAGTTATAAATGATAATTATTCGATGCCAGATGAAGGTGCCATGTTTCTTGAAGGCTTAGAGAGATTTTTATACTACAGTTAACTATTAAATGTAGGGATTATCTAGTTAACCTGAAGTTCTATCCAATCTCATCTTAATAGTTAAAGAGAATCAGTCACTTTGCTACTAACCCATGGGGTATACAAATGCCTCATGCGTGGTCTACATGGATGCAGTGCTCTGCGAGTTTCCAGCACCGCATTGAACTCGCACTGCCCTTGTGATCCGGAGCGGGTGTCAGTGCAGTCTTAAGGACACCCCAAAAGTGGGTCGCAAATATAAGGCATTTTCTGGCACCAGATCACATGGTACAAGTTGCAGTTTGGTTCCAAAATTGCTGCATGTCTTTAGTGCGATGCGGTATGATCTGAGCTCACCCAAAACAAATGGGCTCAAATCACACCACACTGAATCGCATGTAAATTGAACAGGAAAGTGGTGCGGTTCCTGTACGATTCACATGCAGTTCATAGTGTGAACCGAGCCTAAGAGGTAGGCTAACTGAAGCTTTATAGTGCTGAAGTTCACAGACTGCCAATGAGGGATAAGGAGAGAATATCAGGGAGATCGGATAAGACTCTATTCTTGTAAGTTTAACTATTTTCCTTCTGCCTGGCAGCAGAGTTTGGCCTGTCACCTCTCCTGCTTTTCTTTTTATCTATCCCTAATCTGTGTTTCCTCATCTAATCTGGGTCTTTCCTGTTGATTTTTTCCCCTTCAGGAACAATAAATCTTGAAGCTGTCAGCAGATCAGCCTCTAGTGTCTTTGATTTTAGACACAGTGCCGAGAATAGACAGCAACTAAGCATATGCAGAGCAGGGTGACACAGTGCATTACTGGATTTTAAACAGTACAGGCACTCATTTTTAATGTTTTACATACAGTGGCTTGCGAAAGTATTCGGCCCCCTTGAACTTTTCAACCTTTTGCCACATTTCAGGCTTCAAACATAAAGATATAAAATTTTAATTTTTTGTGAAGAATCACCAACAAGTGGGACACAATTGTGAAGTGGAACGAAATCTATTGGATATTTTAAACTTTTTTAGCAATTAAAAAACTGAAAAGTGGTGCGTGCAAAATTATTCGGCCCCTTTACTTTCAGTGCAGAAAACTCACTCCAGAAGTTCAGCGAGGATCTCTGAATGATCCAATGTTGTCCTAAATGACTGATGGTGATAAATAGAATCCACCTGTGTGTAATCAAGTCTCTGTATAAATGCACCTGCTCTGCGATAGTCTCAGGGATCTGTTGAAAGCGCAGAGAGCATCATGAAGGCCAAGGAACACACCAGGCAGGTCCGTAATACTGTTGTGGAGAAGTTTAAAGCCGGATTTGGATACAAAAAGATTTCCCAAGCTTTAAACATCCCAAGGAGCACTGTGCAAGCGATCATTTTGAAATGGAAGGAGTATCAGACCACTGCAAATCTACCAAGACCTGGCTGTCCCTCTAAACTTTCAGCTCAGACAAGGAGAAGACTGATCAGAGATACAGCCAAGGGGCCCATGATCACTCTGGATGAACTGCAGAGAACTACAGCTGAGGTGGGAGAGTCTGTCCATAGGACAACAATCAGTCGTACACTGCACAAATCTGGCCTTTATGGAAGAGTGGCAAGAAGAAAGCCATTTCTCAGAGATATTCATAAAAAGTCTCGTCTAAAGTTTGCCACAAGCCACCTGGGAGACACACCAAACATGTGGAAGAAGGTGCTCTGGTCCGATGAAACCAAAATCGAACTTTTTGGCCACAATGCAAAACGATATGTTTGGCGTAAAAGCAACACAGCTCATCACACTCAACACACCATCCCCACCGTGAAACATGGTGGGGGCAGCATCATGGTTTGGGCCTGCTTTTCTTCAGCAGGGACAGGGAAGATGGTTAAAATTGAGGGGAAGATGGATGCAGCCAAATACAGGACCATTCTGGATGAAAACCTGTTGGAGTCTCCAAAAGACCTGAAACTGGGACGGAGATTTATCTTCCAACAAGACAATGATCCCAAACATACAGCAAAATCTACAAAGGAATGGTTCACAAATAAACATATCCAGGTGTTAGAATGGCCAAGTCAAAGTCCAGACCTGAATCCAATCGAGAATCTGTGGAAAGAGCTGAAAACTGCTGTTCACAAACGCTCTCCATCCAACCTCACTGAACTCGAGCTGTTTTGCAAGGAAGAATGGGCAAGAATTTCAGTCTCTCGATGTGCAAAACTGATAGAGACATACCCCAAGCGATTTGCAGCTGTAATCGCAGCAAAAGGTGGCTCTACAAAGTATTAACGCAAGGGGGCCGAATAATTATGCACGCCCCACTTTTCATTTTTTTATTAGTTAAAAAAGTTTCAAAAATCCAAAAGATTTCGTTCCACTTCACAATTGTGTCCCACTTGTTGGTGATTCTTCACAAAAAATAAAAATTGTATATCTTTATGTTTGAAGCCTGAAATGTGGCAAAAGGTTGAAAAGTTCAAGGGGGCCGAATACTTTCGAAAGCCACTGTAGCTATACCTGCAAAGGGGGTCAGTCTAAAGTGATCCATCAGGACTTAATTTTTTGACTAAAGTTCCATTTTGGGTGTCCTGGAAGCATAGAAACTCAGGGCATTGTATTGTGCAAATATTAAATGTGGCTAAGAATCTGGCCCTTTGGCCTGACCCCACCTAAATCCTGAGCTCCACTGCTGAACTCGGAGGTCACCCATAACATTCACACACCGACAGTGAAGCAGCTCAATTGATATTTCTTTGACAGAGCTCCCCGAGGTGCACGACTTGCTGGGTGCTCTAGAAGATATCTAAAGCAATATTTTCACCCCATTAAATAGTCTGTATTATAAACTATGAATAATTATCCAATTATAAGTAGAGATTTGCTTTACTAATTAATTCAGGTGCTTTCAGAACAGAACAAAACTAACCACATAAATGAAAACCTGTCCTAACCATTGCTCTCACTGCAGAGACAGTATATGGCTACAATATGAATAATAGGAGTTGCCTGAAGCAACTCGATTTTCCTTTTAACTTTTCCAGCATATAAAAGGAAAACATGGATTAGTGGTGACGGGTAAAACTAAACCCTTCAAGAAGGAAGAAAATATTTATTTAAAAGGGATCCTGTTGTGAACCTTAATTCAAACTTGAGCCAACTGCATTAAACACAAGTTTAACAACACATAAAAAAAAAAAAAAATAAATAAATATGTATATTTCTCTCTCTCTCTATATATCTATATATCTATATATATATATATATATATATATATATATATATATCTATATATATATATATATATATATCTATATATATATATATATCTATCTATATATATATATCTATATATATATATCTATATATATATAGATATAGATATACATATATATTATCATTCAGATATTAGTACAAATGAATGATGACACCCCTCTTGCTTTGGGAGGGGGGGGGGTGGCAGTCTAGAAGTGGTCACTGGTAAGTACTGTAGCCCCACCTACGCCCTTTAATGGGTTTTCCACCTTCCAGGTGACTTTAAGCTGCTGGCTTCCATCTATTCTCATGCAACATTTATTAATTACATTGCCTTTGACTAGAATTCTTCTACAAATGTTTAAATTAGATTTGTCATTAGGCTTAATTTACAAAAGTAAACCTCCTGGTGCTAATCACAATAAATGCCTTTACGATCTGCAGCTTCAAAACACCTCAGGCGACCCCAAAGCCTGCAGTATGCCAGTTTAAGCTTCTGCAAAACGTAGCACTGAGGCACGCTCCCAGCACATCCTGCAATTCACTGCGAGGGCTCAGCAACGTACTAAGAAGCATCCCAGAGTGCAATTTAGGATATGCTTGTGGGATCCCTTTGAGCTGCTATTTACCAAACTAGGAAACTCTATACTGTAGCAGCTTAGGCCGGTTATAGATAGTTCGAATTTCGGTGGGTTCAGCAGGAGCTGGCCAGGATTCGAACCATGTATGAGCAGGCTGATTGTACCAAGCTGATCAATCAACTTGGGTACAACCATCTTATTGGATTTTACTTGCGATTAGCGCTAGCAGCTGGTATAGCCACTAGCAATAATCACTGTGGCTTCCCCCTGCCCGGAGAATACAATGGCTCGGCGGGAGGGATTCCCCTGTCAGCACTGTGTGTTGATGGGGGAAATCAAGCGAACTTCTTTCCTGAATAAACAGAAATTTGCTCTGTGTATTAGTGCAATTGATAGTGCTTAGCTGTGTTCAGCTGAATTTTAAGAAAGTGCCCCGTGTAATATCCCACATAAAAAAAAAAAATGTATATTTATAAATACACAGTATCTCATAAAAGTGAGTACACCCCTCACATTTTTTTGTAAATATTTTATTTTATCTTTTCATGTGACAACACTGAAGAAATGACACTTTGCTACAATGTAAATTAGTGAGTGTACAGCTTGTATAACAGTGTAAATTTGCTGTCCCCTCAAAATAACTCAACACACTGCTGGCAACAAAAGTGAGTACACCCCTAAGTGAAAATGTCCAAAGGGTCAATATTTTGTGTGGCCGCCATTATTTTCCAGCACCGACTTAACCCTCTTGGGCATGGAGTTCACCAGAGCTTCACAGGTTACCACTGGAGTCCTCTTCCACTCCTCCATGACGACATCACCGAGCTGGTGGATGTTAGAGACCTTGCACTCCTCCACCTTCCGTTTGAGGATGTCCCACAGATGCTCAATAGGGTTTAGGTCTGCAGACATGCTTGGCCAGTCCATCACCTTTACCCTCAGCTTCTTTAGCAAGGCAGTGGTCGTCTTGGAGGTGTGTTTGGGGTCATGTTGGTATACTGCACTGTGGCCCAGTCTCCGAAGGGAGGGGATCATGCTCTGCTTCAGTATGTCACAGTACATGTTGGCATTCATGGTTCCCTCAATGAACTGTAGCCCCCCAGTGTCGGCAGCACTCATGCAGCCCCAGACCATGACACTCCCACCACCATGCTTGACTGTAGGCAAGACACACTTGTCTTTGTACTCCTCACCTGGTTGCCGCCACACACGCTTGACACCATCTGAACCAAATAAGTTTATCTTGGCCTGTTCAGACCACGGGACATGGTTCCAGTAATCCATGTCCTTAGTCTGCTTGTCTTCAGCAAAATGTATGCAGGCTTTTTTGTGCATCATCTTTAAAAGAGGCTTCCTTTTGGGATGACAGCCATGCAGACCAATTTGATGCAGTGTGCGGAGTACGGTCTGAGCACTGACAGGCCGACCCCCCCACCCCTTCAACCTCTGCAGCAATGCTGGCAGCACTCATACGTCTATTTCCCAAAGACAACCTGTGGATATGACGCTGAGCATGTGCACTCAACTTCTTTGGTCGACCATGGCGAGGCCTGTTCTGAGTGGAACCTGCCCTGTTAAATTGCTGT
This sequence comes from Lithobates clamitans, assembly GCA_037952925.1. Taxonomy (NCBI): domain Eukaryota; kingdom Metazoa; phylum Chordata; class Amphibia; order Anura; family Ranidae; genus Lithobates; species Lithobates clamitans. The sequence goes on along the minus strand of JBBGZY010000979.1, from coordinate 934,666 downwards.
ATGGTCTTGGCCACCATGTTGCATCTCAGTTTCAGGGTCTTGGCAATCTCCTTATAGCCTAGGCCATCTTTATGTTGAGCAACAATTATTTTTTTCAGATCTTCAGAGAGCTCTTTGCCATGAGGTGCCATGTTGAACTTCCAGTGACCAGTATGACAGAGAGAGAGCGATAACACCAAATTTAACACACCTGCTCCCTATTCACACCTGAGACCTTGTAACACTAACGAGTCACATGACACCAGGGAGGGAAAATGGCTAATTGGGCCCAATTTGGACATTTTTCACTTAGGGGTGTACTCACTTTTGTTACCAGCGGTTTAGACATTAATGGCTGTGTGTTGAGTTATTTTGAGGGGACAGAAACTTTACACTGTTATACAAGCTGTACACTCACTACTTTACATTGGAGCAAAGTGTCATCTCTTCAGTGTTGTCACAAGAAAAGATAAAATAAAATATATACAAAAATGTGGGGGGTGTACTCACTTTTGTGAGACACTGTATGTTCATTCATTTAAAGAATAACTAAAGGCAATTTTTTTAGTTTTGGATAGAATGGAGATGGATTAGAACACCTGTCAGGTTTTCATTGCGGTCTTTCCCTATTGGGGAGACTATTTGTCATGTTTAATAATTATCACCAAAAGCGAAAGTAAAAGAAAATTCCACATTTTGGGTGGTTCCCAGAACACTTACTCTATTCAAAATGACAAATAAAAAGCGTTCTGTTGTATGAAACAAAACGCCTGTCTCAAAAAAAAAAAAAAAAAAAGTACACAAGCTATTTGGCAGATTGGGCCCCACAGACTTCAATGGGAACATCTGAAAATGTGCGACATGAGCATTTTACAACTATTTGATGCACGTTTTCTGCTCAAACAGTAGCTCTCCACCCCAATCTCCTCCACAACTCCTCCCCCAAGTGCTCAAGTGCTTTATATTGGGCTAGACAAAAAATCCTGAAAACCCATTGTAATATGCTTCTAAAACGCTTTTATTACACTTCTAAAAAAGCTCAAAAACTCTCAAATAAAAAGCCTGAAAGTCGCTCTGCTCAGGTGTGAATGCTTTCACCCTTCCTACAAATGCAATAAAATAAAGCTTGCAAAATAACTTTGTAAGCAGAAGTTTGTTACCAGTTACCATTGCTTATGCTGGCACAGGTCTGGTTGTTCAGATTTTGGAGTGGCAGAAGGGAAATGCATGGCATGCACAGGCGTGTGCACAGGGTGTGCCGGGTGTGCCCAGGCACACCCTAATCACCCTGTGCAGCACAGATTCCCCCAAACTGCCCTGGCTCCCCACTCCTTCCCTCTGCAGCACTTCTGGCTTCCCTCCTCTCCTCTCCTGCCGGCTGTTGCTGCGGAGATGTTTTAGGATGAGTGAGGGAAGGGGACAGTAAATATGTATTTATCCGCCCCTTCCCTTTCTGAATGAACATGGTGAGTGATGTGAGTAGTAGTGAGTAGTGTGTGTTTGAGCTTTGGGGTGCACATCCTAATGCAATAGGCTGAGCACACCTATGATGGCATGTACTATACAACAGGACACAGCTGTGTCTACAGTTTCACCATGGCATAAAAAATCTAAGTTTGCATAAAAACATTGCGCTGCCATAGTCATATGGGGGAGATATTGCCCGCCCATACAGCACATATGACATAGGGGAGGTGACCTTGCTTAGCTGTGTGCGAGTTCTGAAAAGCAGGAGATTAAGTTACAGAAAATTTACAGCATAGCAGTAAAATGACTTAGCAGAAGTGATTAAACTGCCCAACTTACTGCCTGAAAGTAGTAAATATGAAAATATTCACATGGAATATTTCATATTACTTGCATAAAAAATGTTTCATATACATTCTTCCTAACGCTTAAAATAATAAATATAGGAAGGGGGGGAATGCACGTTCCTCAAGTCACCTGAAGATAAAAAGACCATTTGCAATCTACCTATGTGGTAATAGACACTGAGCTGACGTAGCATGTTACCTGATCTGGAGAAGGAAGGTTTTCAGAGCTGCCACAGGCAGATGGAGAATATTATACAGCAGTAACTCAGATATCCCCTCAAAGCTCTCTCCATGGCTCTCTAAATCTCCCTCACTACTGCACTAGAAGGCGCTCTGGGGGGACCCCGTTTTCTGAGTTACTGCCATGGCAATACAGACCCAGCAGCACAATGATGGTATTTACCAAATTCCTCCAAGACAAAGACGCCCCGTACAGTGTTACACTTTTTAATGTGATTCAGCTGTATGAAAACCTGGAGGAGAGAGGGGACAGAAAAATGGGAAGGAAAAAAAGGTACAGAGGAAGAAGAGGGACAAGAAAATAAAAAAAAAAAAGTAACAGAGGTAAAACAGAGGTGGACAAGAGAAAGTGAGGACAAGAGAGATAATGGAAGAGGGGAGAAGAGACAAGAAGGGAATCAGGAGAGAGATTTGAGGGAAAGGGAGAGAGACAGAAGGCACTGGTTAATTTTTCATATCCAGGATTTCCACTGGTGTTCACAACATTTCTGTAACAGACTGATGTGTGAAAAGGGGAAAAAACAGCTTTGGAGTAATGGGAAGACGTACCCTAACACAGCAAAATATCAGGAGGTAAACCATAACTAAAGCCGGGGGGGGAAAAAGTGTTGGAGGTCAGACGGAGGGAGAGGGGAGAGGGGGGAGTAGCACAGACAGCTCAAAAAACTAACGGGGGAGAGGGAGAGAGCAGCGAGAAGCAAAGATGGCGGCAGAGTGAGTACCTTCCGCTCCTTGCAGGAGGAGTGAGCGTGGGAGAGAAATGAGACTGTTAGTGACACAGTGAGACCACACCTCCCCTCACTTCCTAATACCCCCAGCAACACACAGCCCAGACCAAGACATCAACACGGGGAGGCCAGGAAAAAAGCAGCCCCGTTATCAAATCCATCCCTGCTCCTCACCCAGCACGGAGCGCAGGCCTTGCTCAGGCTGCATTGAAGGGGGGGCATCACTGGCTTTTATTTTGTCTTGCAGTGTCAGTGTAGTTTAATTTTTTTTTCAGGTGTCCTTTTTTCTTTTAACTTTTTGTAGCCAGTGGATGCACTGAAGACCTGTGACACCGATTTCTTCGGTTCCCTCCTTTCCTTCGGATTGTTCTACTATGAGATGAAGAACCGAATGATCCCTAAAATGACCTGCGGAGCCCTGGGTGACCTTGTGATGACTTGAAGGCCACTGTGGTGACCAGAAGGATTACATTCTGCCCCTGGGTGACCTGTGGATGAGCTGTGTATGGAGGGTCAGCACTGGGAGAGGTCAGCCCGAGCCAGGAAGGGGTTACAAAGAGACAGCGCCAGACACCACCCACCCCCCGGCAGGCAGAGGGCAGCATGGAGCAGAGACAGCGAGAAACGGCACATGTGTCACACAGCTACAGCAAGCAGAGAAAACACAGACTGAGACAGAGGGGAGCTCAAGAATTAGGGGTACCCGGCACACTGCAACTTGCACACTTGTATCCCCCCCCCCCCAAACACTTACATGTTGCCCACCCTGGCCCCCGACATGACTACACTGCAAAAAAACACTTTACACACATAATGGGTTTATGGGAATAAAAACACAACTTATGGAACACAAAGCACATAATGTTACTGGACTTGGACAGACAAACCAGCTAGGTGATCACCTCTAAATCCACATATTACAATGCTGGAGTCCCATCTCTCACCCATCCCTACGAACAAGCACACCGCACACTCCCTAAGTCATACTCCCCTCCACATTCACCCTCCCCTCATACCTGACTGTGCATGAATTTCAGATTAATCCCTTCCAAGGTCACCTGAAGAAGACCTCCTTCCCCAGTCTTCATGTCTTGAACAGGGAACTCACCACCAAGCTCTGGGCCTGTAAAGAAAATTTAGGAGAAAAGGGTTGAGCAGAAGCAGATTTCCAAATATCCCGCAAGTACTAGGTTATAGATTACTTAACCTGTTTTCTCATTCAAACTGTATATAAAAAGTTCCCTAGCAGAATGCCCTGTGCTGGGGATAAGTTTAATAAACATCCCCACATTGAGAGTCAGTAGCTGACACTTTGTGCAGCTCAATCCCAGCTGTACCGCTGACCACCAGGAACCAGTTAGTGGTTTACAATCATGTAAACACTGTCAGCTTTGACACAGTTATCTAAGAGGCTGAAGGCTTCCCTGATCAATGTGTACACACATACATTATATAAAAAAATGTATGCAAATTAGGGGCATATTTAAATAAAAGTGAATGCGACATTCAAACATTCACAGGTTAATTATACAATGCAATTTAAAAGGATAAGTTCATATTTTAAAGTGGTGGGCCAGCTGAAAAAATTTTTTTTTTAAAAGTCAGCAGCTACAAACACTGTAGCTGCTGACTTTTAATAAGCACACTTACCTGTCCAGGGTGACCGCGATGTCAGCCGCCCAAGGCCGACCCATCCCTCGGCTCTCAGGTCCCGCGCCGCCATTCGATCTAAGGGAAACAGGCAGTGGAGCCTTGCGGTTTCACTGCCCGTTTCCTACTGCGTATGCGCGAGTCGCGCAGCGCTTTGTGAATGGGGCGCGCTGTGTTTGGGACACACACAGTTCCCAGAACACACCGCGCCCCATTCCCCAGAAGACAACGAGAGGAGGAGAAGACTGAAGATCACCGCGGTGTAGGAAGAAGTGGCAGATTAGGACGATATGCCTAGCAACAGTTAAATTTTTTTTTTTCCTCCAAATTTTTAGGAACATTTTCATGTAACTTTTTTTTTTTGCAGGTAAAAAAAAAAAAATGCACATTTATTATTTTTTGTTTCTGCCTCTAAAGGAATGCACCAGCGATAAGCAGTTCCCTGATGCCATGCAAGTTTCCCACTGAACCGTCATTGTATCTGTGTGCCCGTACAGGCAAGCAGATACAATCTGACAGGAAAAGAGAGTGACCACAGCACTGTGGTAGTTCATTGGAAACTACAAGCTGACAGCTGCCAAGGCTGCCAGACCTTGTAGTTTTCTATTCACAGAACACTGAATGAACAACGCAGCCCGACGGGGGTGAGGGGGGGAGAAGATCCCCGCTTACGGTCAGATTGGGGAATCAGGGGTGTGCGGGGGCCGGTCCGTTTGTAACGTGACACAGTCTGAATATGGGTGTAACATGTTACGAAAGGTGAACTTATCCATTAAAATAACACATGCACAAGGAAGATTCATCTGTAATAAACATCTGGTTCAAACGCATTGACACATGCTGATGTTTCTAAATTCGGCATGAGTCTGTGGGTTAAAAAATGAATATACTCTCAAGAAACAAAAACGTACTTTAGCCATGTTAAAATAGCTTACAATTGCAAACTACCTAAGCGAAAGTTTCCAAACCTGGACAGAAAGAGATATTTTACACTTTAATTCATCATGTTAACTACCATGTTAGGCAAAATAAAGCAACAAAATAACAGTTAGTAGAAGAAAAACATTCATGGCCTGAAACTAACAGCGAATATAGCAAATAACATACAACATGGTGAAATCAGTCAGTAATACTGCTACCAGCTTTCTGGTAAACTACTGACAAATGTTAATAAGACTATATATTGATAAAGAATTGTGGGATCACCTGGTTTAATGCTTTGCTGCCGTGCTGCTGCTCGCTCCATGCTCTCCTTTACGCAATAATACAGCTCACGACACTGGAATGGTAAAAGAAATGTTTAGGAAACAAAAAGCTTGTGGTCATTTTCTTCATAACAATTTTATTTTCACAATACGCGAGCATTATATATATATATATATATATATATATATATATATATATATATATATATATATATATATATATATACATATACACATATACATATACATATACATACACACACACATATATACATATATACACACATATATACAATCTGAGACATATCCAGATCTGGATCAGGTACACAAGCTGTACAAGGGGGCAATAATGCCACTACCAAGATGGCCCGAAAAGTGTCTAACTTTATGTAATACTAACATTGGAGTAACACTTACTGAGATCTTTGACTTCAAATCAAAGATATGTCATACCCAATGGGACACCACAAAGCCCTGTGGGTACCTCAGCATCTATTAGAGGCAAACCACTGCATGGCAGGCCAGAGCTCCAAAGTATAAGAGAAGGAATAGTACTAGGGGGGCTTCCTGGATGCTGTGGAGCAATTTAAAGGTACACAATGACACCTGGGTCTGCCTTCTTTGCTGGCCTACTGTTACAGGGACAGGACCATATTTACCATGGTGTAGAATCTCCTCTTTACAACACTCTGTAAATGTCTGGGAAATGAGGAGGCCAGTTGCTAGAGTTTTGCGAGAGGAATGTTGTCCCATTCTTGCCTGCCATAGGATTCCAACTACTACAGTCATGGGTCTTGGTCATATTTTTAATTTCAAGATGCGCCAAATCTTTTTAACTAGCGAAAGGTCTGGACTGCAGGCAGACCAGTTAAGCACCAGAGTCTTCATCTACAAAGTCATGCTGTTGTCATGGATGCAGTATGCAGTTTAGCATTGTCCTGCTGAAATATGCAAGGCTTTCCCTGAAAAAGACATTGTCTGAATGGAAGCATATGCTGCTCTCATACCTGCATAAATCTTTCAGCACAGATGGTGCCTTTTCAGATGTGCAAGTTGCCTTGCTAACAAGACGGATGGCCCCTGTCCTCTTTAGTCCCATTTTGCCAAAAAGAATGTCAAATTTAAATTAGTCTGACCACAAAGTTTACCACTTTACAACACACCATTTTAAATTAGCTCTAGCCCAGATAAGACTGCTGTGTTTCTAGATGATGTTCAGATAGGTCTTCTTTGCACGATAGAGTTCTAACTTTCATTTTTGAATGGCACGGAGAACTGTATTCACAGACAGTGGTTTTAGGAAGCACTCCTGAGCCCATGCAATGATGTCCACCCCAGAATCATGCCAGTTTTTAATTCAATGCAGTCTGAGGGACCAAATACAGTGGGGCAAAAAAAGTATTTAGTCAGCCACCAAATGTGCAAGTTCTCCCACTTAAAAAGATGAGAGAGGCCTGTAAATGTCATCATCGGTATACCTCAACTACGAGAGACAAAATGTGGAAACAAATCCAGACAATCACATTGTCTGATTTTTGAAAGAATTTATTTGCAAATGATGGTGGGAAATAAGTATTTTGTCAATATCAAAAGTTCATCTCAATACTTTGTTATATATCATTTTTTGGCAATGACTGAGGTCAAACGTTTTCTGTAAGGCCCCTTTCACACGGGACGGATCCGTGATGATTCGCCCCGTGAACATCCGCTTGCTCAGCGGGGATCGGTCCGTTGATCCCCGCTGAGCCGGCGGATGACAGGGTGGTCCCTGCACTCTGCGCAGGGACCGCCTTGTCAGATCTCCACTCTCCCCTATGGGGGATTGGATGAACACGGACCGTCTGTCCCTGTTCATCTGATGCGCTCTGCAGACGGATAGAAAAATAGGATTTTCCTCCGTCCGCAGAATCGGACCATAGCGGGGACGGATGATATTGGGTGTCAGTGGATATTCATCCGCTGACACCCGCTATCCCATAGGCATGCATGTATGTCCGTATTTCATCTGAAAACGGATGGATGAAATACGGACATATGTTTCGCACGTGTGAAAGGGGCCTTAGTCTTCACAAGGTTTCTCACACACTTGCTGGTATGTTGGCCCATTCCTCCATGCAGATCTCCTCTAGAGCAGTGATGTTTTGAGGCTGTCGCTGGGCAACACGGACTTTTAACTCCCTCCAAAGGTTTTCTATGGGGTTGAGATCTGGAGACTGGCTAGGCCACTCCAGGACCTTGAAATGCTTCTTACGAAGCCACTCCTTCGCTGCCCGGGCAGTGTGTTTGGGATCATTGTCATGCTGAAAGACCCAGCCACGTTTCATCTTCAATGCCCTTGCTGATGGGAGGAGGTTTGCACTCAAAATCTCACGATACATGGCCCCATTCATTCTTTCATGTACACGGATCAGTCGTCCCGTTCCCTTTGCAGAGAAACAGCAGCAAAGCATGTTGTTGCCACCCCCATGCTTCACAATAGGTATGGTGTTCTTTGGTTGCAACTCAGCATTCTCGCTCCTCCAAACACGACTAGTTGTGTTTCTACCAAACAGTTCTACTTTGGTTTCATCTGACCATATGACATTCTCCCAATCCTCTTCTGGATCATCCAAATGCTCTCTAGGAAAAACCTCAGATGGGCCCGGACATGTACTGGCTTAAGCAGGGGGACACGTCTGGCACTGCAGAATCTGAGTCCATGGCGGCGTAGTGTGTTACTGATGGTAGCCTTTGTTACGTTGGTCCCAGCTCTCTGCAGGTCATTCACTAGGTCCCCCCGTGTGGTTCTGGGATTTTTGCTCACCGTTCTTGTGATCATTTTGACCCCACGGGGTGAGATCTTGCGTGGAGCCCCAGATCGAGGGAGATTATCAGTGGTCTTGTATGTCTTACATTATCTAATTATTGCTTCCACAGTTGATTTCTTCACACCAAGCTGCTTGCCTATTGCAGATTCAGTCTTCCCAGCCTGGTGCAGGTCTACAATTTTGTTTCTGGTGTCCTTCAACAGCTCTTTGGTCTTCACCATATTGGATTTTGGAGTGTGACTGTTTGAGGTTGTGGACAGGTGTCTTGTCTGGATTTGTGTCCACATTTTGTCTCTCATAGTTGAGGTATACCTATGATGACAATTACAGGCCTCTCTCATCTTTTTAAGTGGGAGAACTTGCACAATTGGTGGCTGACTAAATACTTTTTTGCCCCACTGTATCATGAGCAACCAATATGGAGTTTTGGCATAGTCCCTTGCATACAAAGATTTCTCCAGAGTCTCTGAATCTTTTGATATTGTGTGATGTACTTTAGAGGTGGATATATTTAAAGTCTTTGCAATTCACGTTGAGGAACATTATTCTAAAATTGTTCAACAAGTTTTATATGCAGCTTTTCACAGATTGGTGAACTTCTGCCCATCTTTACTTCTGAGACACATTGGGGGTTATTTACTAAAGGCAAATCCATTTTGCACTACAAGTGCAAACTACAAGTGCAAAGTGCACTTAAAATTGCACTGAAAGTGCACTTGGAAGTGCAGTCGCTGTAGATCTGAGGGGGACATGCAAGGAAAATAAAAAACAGCATTTTAGCTTGCACATGATTGGATAATAAAATCAGCAGAGCTCCCCCTCATTTCAGATCTTCCCCTCAGATTTACGGCAACTGCACTTCCAAGTGCACTTTCAGTGCAATTTCAAGTGCACTTTGCACTTGTAGTGTAAAGTGGATTTGCCTTTAGTAAATAACCCCCTCTGACTCTCTAAGATGCTCTTTTTTATACCAAATCATGTTACAGACCTGTTGCCAATTAACCTAATTCATTGCAATATGTTCTTCCAGCTTTTTGTTAGTACCACTTACTTTACCAGCTATTTGTGGATCTGTTCCAGCTTTTTTTGTTGTCCCGTTCCAACTTTTTTTGAGACGTGTTGCTAATTCAAAATTACCTCTTTTTTTCTTAAAATGGAACATTATCTCAGTTTTAACATTTTAAGTGTTTTTTAATTTATACTGTGAACAAATGATGGATCTTTGTTGAGTTTTGCAAACCATTGCATTCTGTTTTTTACTTTTATGGAATTGGGGTTGTTGCATTCAAGATGTTCCTAGCAAACAGGTGATTGTTCTGGAGTCAGCCACTCATCCTAATCATCGGGGATAACAAAAGACCTTTGTGATATATGTCCTGTCTACCAAAAGTTTGAAACCAAGTAAAAACTACACCTTGACAGGACCTGTAAAGAACTAGACAGAGAGAGGGGTAACTGTAGAGCAGTGTGACCATTATCACTTTTGATGTCTAGAGACTCACGATTAGCAGAACTCACACAACCGACATACTTGCTAACTCAAAACGTGACCACTTCAGGGAACCCACCACCCAATAAACCTTCTCACAATCAAGAATTACCTTTTTGGTGAAAAACTTGTTGAGTTGGGTCTCTTGTCCGTTTCTTCTCCACAAACAGAGCACTTTTGTTTTGGGGCAGTAGGTCATGTTAATGAGTTTTTCATACCACCAGCGTTCGTACACAGCTCCAATGTTACTGCGTAATACAATACAGTCGTCGCAAACCTAGAAGACATGAGGACACAGGAACAATTTTTACTAGTACACAAACCATTCACATTGACAAAAAATAAGGGCTTTATTCAGTAAGGTAAAAAACAATGTGCAATAGTCCATTGCAACTGGATTCAATATTGGTTAAGCTGACTGGTTATGTGTTACTGTACTCTGAATACAGACAATGCTCTCTGTACTGCTTAATAATTAAGCCTGTATATACATTCCAACAAACCAGCAATGGGGAGAAAAGGCATAGTATATGAATGTAAATTATGTAAGTGTAGTGCTAAATCTCACCAATACTCAATTTCCACAAAAATATCATCCATATATAAAAGAAAAAAAAACGTGCATCCAACTGGTACATGTTTTTATCTTTATATATGGATAATATTTTTTGTATAAAGTTATATATTTTTTGTGACTGTGGAAATGGAGTATTGGTGAGATTTAGCACTACACTTATATTGTATATGAGAATATAGGGTGAGCCAATTTTTTCTGTCATTTTGGCTAGCATGGCTAACTATTCATCTTTAGTAGTACATGAATGACAGGTGGCACCTGCTCCACAAGCAAGTTTTGCACTCACTAAAAAAAAAAAAAAAAAAAAAAAAAAAAGTAATTTTCTTTGAGTCTTTTGAGACACACGGGAAGTCTTTAATCTACAGGTTAAACTACCCTCAGATGGATTGGACACTGGCAAACAAAAGGCCAGCCAAGGATAACCCCTCTCACTAGCATCATGCTATTATGAGGGGTGGGGAACACAGCCAACAAAAGCTTATAGTCCCAAGAATAAAGACAACAAAACTGGGCCTTGCCTGCAGTACACAGAACCACCACAAGGTCCTTACACCCAAAGTTTGCATTAAATGAGGCAGAAAACATCAACCTGTCAGAAAGTGTAAATAGAAGACCAGGAGGCAACCTTGAAAATCTGTGAAATAGTTGCTTGATGCTGAAAAGCCCATGAAACACTTTCAGATCTAGTAGAGTGCACCTTCACTGGAAAGGTGTAATTCAATCCTTGGGACCCTTAGCTTGCCTAAGGTTTGGCTAAGGCCAGCCATACACTATGCAAATTTCTTTCCTAAATTTGCACAATTCACCCATCAAAACAGACAGTGCTGACAAGGAAATCCCTCCTGCTGGCCCATTGTCTTCTCCCAGGAGAAGACAGCGATTATCGCTAGCAGCTATAGCAGCCGCTTGCGATAATTGGAAGTGAATCCGACAGGCTGGTTGTACATTCAGCCTGCCCATTAATGGTTTGAATCTTGGTCAGTTCCCGCTGAACCAGGTAAGATTCGAACCATGTATGGCAGGCTTTAGCCACCTCGAAATGGCAGAAAGAGAAGCCTGTGCACCCCGTTGGGGTCCATCCTGGGATAACAAAAAGGTAATCTATCTTTCTAAAACAGTGGTTGAGAAAAAAAAAAGACATGCTCAGAACCTCAACCACATCAAGACAATAGGAGGGAAAATTCCTTTGGGGGAACTTAAGCAGGGCAGAGGGACAGAAGAAACATGTCCTGGTTGAGGGGAAGGACAGAAGCTACCTTAGGCAAGAGGTCCTGGACCTCAATACCACCTTGCCCCTATGCAAAGCTAGAAAGGGTTCTTTGCAGGACAAGGCCGCCAGTGTAAAAACTCACCTTGCACCATTTATGGGTGAGAACAGAGAGGAATGTCTCCAATGGGTTCAAATGATGGTTTCTGAAGGATCAACAGAACCGGATTCAGAGTCTCTGAAACCGTTTAGAAAGAGCAGAAATATTCCCCTTGATAACAGCCAAACACTGGCCCAGACACAGCTGCAGGAAGGAGAGAATTTATCTCAATGAGAAACTTCAGGGACTGACGCCAAGTGAAGTATCCCTTCCACACCCAATGACAGACCCTGTGAAAACTAACTAACTATCTTTTAGTATCTGAGGAATAACCGACTCAGAGATGCCCCCTGTGCTACATAACCTAGGCTTCAACAGTTATGCCATTAAAGGCAGCAGTCGTGAAGCAAGGTGGCATATCAGTTCTTGGGGTAGAAGATCGCTGCGTCGAGACTTTTGATTACTCCCTGATAAGTACACGATTGCTGTAGTGCTGTCTAACTGAATGGGGATCGTATGGCCCTCAAGCAGGACAGTTCAACACTGCAGAGCAAGCCAAATCATTGACACTCAAGGATGATGATGATTGGGAGAAGGGAATCCATAGATTACCAAGTCCCCTGCACTGAGAGCCTGCAGGATGGCATCAGCCAGCCAAGCCAGGCCTGGTCTTCTGTAGATCGACAAAAATCGGTCAGTCTAGAGTTGATTGTCCCATAATGACAGAATGTTAAATTGCACAGGTCTGAAGTGAAACTGGGTAAAAAGAACTGCCTCGAAGAGCGTTGAAACGAATGTTGTGGGAGACATGGCTATCAGCATCGCCACTGCTGATTCTCAACCCTGTAGCTTGTCAATCAGCACCTGACCATACACAGTACCGCCCAATGCTTTATGGATTGCCTCTGTTGCTGAAACCTTTCCACTGTTAGATGCACTTTTCGGGAATGTTCGAGACACAAAAAAGTACTTGGTTCTGTCAGGAAGGTAAAATTATTATTTTTTTATTACTGTATTTATTGGCGTATAACACTCACTTTTTTGTGCATGTTATACGCCAATACTTCAATTTCAGCTACCATCAGATTACATACAGTGAGAATCTCCTGTTTACTTGGTGGCCTCTGTAATAGGAAGTCAATAGATGGCAATGGCGACAAGGCTGCTGCATTGATAGCAATAGTGAGGCTGCTGCATTGATGGCAATGGTGAGGCTTCATTGATGTGAACTAATAAGGCTGCATTGATGGCACTTGTGAGGCTGCAGGTGGGCATTGATCAGGCTGCATTGATGGCAATGGTGAGGCTGCAGATGGGCACTGACCCTTATTTTGCTTCAAAGTTCCTTATTTAAAATTTAAGTTTTTTTCCTGAAATTCCATCTTAAAATGAATGTGCGTGTTATATGCCGATAAATACGGGTATTTTAGAAGCCATTTCAAACTAACTGGACTTGGAACTTAGTAATTTAGGAGCTTTTAGCTGTACTTTATTTCAATAGCCAATTAAATAAAATCCAGTTTTTTGTTTTTTTTTATTTAGGCCAAAACTCTTGTGCATCTTTCAGTGTCCTGCCACTGACAGAAAAAAAAAAAACCTCAAGATTGGTGTATACATGTATGTAGACAGCACTTCTTGGAAATGTACCATATTAAAACTGCACTGCTAGCAAGAGCTACACCTCAGGGGGTGACATGACTAACAAACCCTACTTCATTATTTATAATTTTGATGCGCTATAAAAAATACAGCAGAGTAGGATAAAATTCAGGAAACTGAAGAAATGGTGAATTTGAGAAGGCTCATTAGCTGATGAAAAGTTACAGAACACGGGCTGATGGCACCACATTCTCCATGATCAACTTACCTCCATAAAGAACAGGTCTCCACTGGTGTCAGTCCCAGCATGCACCACAAAAGTCTGTTTCTTAATATGACGACTACCACTGGGTCGAACGCTTAGGTCACGGCCATTCTGTGTTAAGAAATAGATAATTTGTGACGGTTATACTGCTGGTGGCACACACTAGCAAAATATTAAAGAAATCAGCAAGACTTGCGACATAAGGAGAATCCATATTCCTTTAATATATATATGGTGTTATTTTTATCAAATTTTCTTTACTTTCACCAACTCGGTAACAGCTGCTTTATTTAAAAAAAGAAAAGGTGGAAACTGACCATACATAGATTTTTTTCATTCAGCCTGTGGGATAAACGAAAAAAAACACCAACAGATTACTACATCTATAGTATACAGCATAGAGGAATGGATTCCCCTGATGGGTTATTGTATTGTGACAGCTGCAAGCAGCTGCTGTCAAAGCACCTGAACAGTGGCTGCATCTGATTGGATGTAACCGTTGCTTGGCAGTCAACTTTCTACCTGGCGCCACTGATTTTCAATCTAAGTATGTTGGGCGGGAGGGGGGGTTGAAAGGGCCCCCCACATGGCTGATTTCAGACCATTCATCAGAAATTCACACAGCGCATGCCCAGCTTTAGAGTAGTGGTAAACGTCTTTCCTCTCTCCTATCATATACAAAAACATCTAGTTTAGTTATTAGCCGGCTGCTAACAAGCATGCTGGAGCTATGCAGATTAACCTAGTTTATTTAAAGCAGAACTCCAGGTATGGATATTCTATACACAGTTAGATTGGTCTAACTTTGACCAATGTAACTATGCATATGCCATATCTGGCCCTACAGTAATCTCCATTTGCTTTGAGATGCAGTAGAGAGTGGCTGCCCTGCTGCATTCTCAACACAAGCGGTAAGCCACTCAGCACCAGAGATATTCAGAGAATGCTTTGCATTTTCCGAATGAATGCAAAGCATTCTCTAATTGGAAGAGATGAAGAAGTGGGTCAGTGATGTCACGCTGAATGGCACCACATGCCACAGGACCCTGAAGTGAGTGGAGATCAATGGATTAGTGGTGTCTACTTTAGTCATCTCCATATTCCAGGGGCATAGGCTATGGTATATGCACAGTTACACTGGTCCAAGCTAGACCAATGTAACTATGTATACAATATCCATACCTGCAATCCTTCTTTAAAGTGGTAGTAAAGTCTGTTTTGTGATTTTTACCTACAGGTAAGCCTATAATAAGGCTTACCTATAGGTAAAATGAATATCTCCTACACAGCACCGATTAGGAGATATTCACACTGGATGCAGCCAGTGACATCACCGACACATGCGCTCTGAAGGTCAGGCATACCATGCTGGACCTACAAAGCAGCGTGCCGGAACTGAGGGCTCCCACACGCATACGTGGAAGAGACCTCATTGTGGCTCCGGCCACTTACACACCTGGAGTCCACGAACCAGGAAGGAATATTGGCAGGAGATGGAAGCCCTGTCAGCAGTGACAGTGCGCTGCTGGAAGGCTTCGTTCTATGTTACGTATTTCATAATGTGCTAGTATGCAATGAGTGTGTATTATATATATTAAAAAAAAAATTATTTTATTTATAGAGGGTTATAACCCCCGTCAGTTTTTTTTTTTTTTGCCATCTGTGTCCCATTGGGGAGATTTCCCTTAATATCCTGTTCGCAAAGAAGGGGGAGGTTGGGACTTTTAATGAGGTGTGCGTGGTGGAACCAAACAAATTCACATAGGTATAAACATCTGTATGTTTATTAGTAAACCAATGATTGGCATGACATGAAAATGAAATGAGTGGTATATATCCATGACAATGTAAGTCAATGGGACAAGAATAGGATATCCTAGTCCCTATTCACTGGCATTCCATTGTTGAGGCAGCACATTCCACGCACCTTCAGACCACTGTTTTCTCAGCCTGGCTCCCTAATCCACTTGGATTCACTAAGGTAAACCCACAGTGAGCACACTGTTTTCACTTTGGCATTTCTTTTGAGCCAGCATTTGTAACATTTATTCACTCCTGATTTTCTTTTTTTTTTTAATCACCCTTTTTGAGAGATCTTTTCCTTAATTTCTCATATCCCTAATCTGGTCACTGCTCTCCTTTTCACTTTGGTCATATGTTTCATATGATTTCCTCACCGTGGCTATGGACTTCATCCGAATCTTGTCCCTTTGACTTACATTGTCGTGGATACATACCACTTATTTCATTTTATATATTATAGAAGTCCCATTCATCACGGCATGAAGATCCCTCTCACATATTACATTCCATGGGGGATGGTGTGTATGCTTTCGGTTTTCCTGTTGGGTCCCTTTCTCAGCTCTGGGGGCCAGGCTCATTTGGCCGGCCCCTGGCATGTGGTATTGCATGGTCCTATTATCGGTTTATATGTGAGTATTTTTCGGCATGGCCAGTCATCTCCAATTTACTCCCTTCTCCCCTTGGGGGTATTTACACCAGATTATATTGGCATCTATATCTCTTTATAGAACATCGATGCATTTTGCTCCTGATGAGTGGATAGAAGTCCATGAAACGCGTCAAGCCCATTCTGAGGCATCCAATATACATTGAGAATTTTAGATGGTTTTACCCTCTCCTAGTTCCCATTATATGATATGGTTTACCCTGCACATGGGGGATTATGATGTACAATTTTGTTTGCTTGTGCCATGCTGTTATATATATATTTTTTACTATGTATATCGATACCTTCTATGCTTACATGCATGTTATACTGTATTATGTCATGACAATCATTGGTTTACTAACATACAGATGTTTATACCTATGTGAATTTGTTTAGTTCCACCACGCACACCTCATTCAAAGTCCCAACCTCCCCCCTCTTTGCATACAGTATAGGGATGGGGGCGTGAACCTTCCCTCATGTCCCATTTAAAGTCCCAAAGTTTCTCCCCCACATATCCTATCCCATAGACAAAACAGGAAGATGGAGGAAATTCCTCCAAGGAGAAGGATTCCTGATGTCTCACCAGAACTAGTGTCCCCATTGGAAAATTTCCCCTCTAATTGTGATCTGAATTCAACCCAAAATTTGGGATTTTCTTTTACTTTCATTTTTGGTGATAATGGTAAACAGGCCAAATAGTGAGGGTGTGAATGTGAACCTCTATATTTGAGGAAAAGGTGCATTTGGTGATCATAGTAACCAATCAACATCTTTAACAAATAACAGAATAAAAAAGGCTCATGAAGACAATTTAAAAAAATAAAGTTCACTGAGGCCCAGACTTGCAGTACTTCTTTAGCCCACTATAATATCAACCTGACATTTTTACCCGGCAGAGTCTTACCAGATCTGTCACTTGGTCAAGCAGCTCATTAATCTGTTGACTGTGCGCTAAACCAATGTGACACTTCCCCATCAGACGTCGAACCTTCCTCCGGAGATCTGTCTTGTTTACCTTAACAAAAAGAGTGAGCTTATCATTTAGTAAATAGCTAAAATTCAGTATGACACTTTTTTTTTCTTATAACTCTGGGTCTTCATTGCCTAGAAATAGTAAATGCAGCAATTTTCTTAGCAATATATATGTAAATAAATCAATTAACATTTTATGTAAATAAGTCAGCATTAAAAGACCAATAGTACAAAATGCCATATAACTTCTCTAAAAGGGAAATCCTAATGGGCCCATTTATAATGTAGAGGAAATACGGAGACCTTTTCTTGGCTAGACTGCAGGTTTTATACCACATTGTGCCTTCATTTATAAAAAGGTCATCATTATGTGGAGCCTATGAAGACCCACTGCAACCCTCGCTATGGGGACCTACCTTCATATCCCAATAAATCTGTATCCAATCCAGCAAGCCTATGTACTACATAGTTGTTGGTAAAGCTAAAGAAAATAGTACAGTTAGGTTGCAATGTGTGTGTTGAACTCTGAAGAGATCGCTGGAAGTGGCAGCAGAAGAGTTTGTCCGTCGGAGCCCACAAAGAGTTATCTTGAGTTACACCTAGCCGAATACCACAGTGCCTCTGGAGTTCGTTGCTGGGAAGCTGAGGACCCGTAACCGGATCCACCTCCTGCACACAACACCTGACCTAGATCCGGCTGGATCAAAAGCCCTTCCGACCCACTGTTGTACAACATGTAGGTCCACAACAGCTGGTAAGAGTACCCATCTTATCATTCAAGAGTTACTACAGACAACTTGTTTCTGATGTCCCCTGTTTTGGTATCAACCCGACAGAAAGCAGCTCATCCTGTCTACCACTTTATTTCTTTTGGACTTTATTTTTTATGATTTGTTTTACCTCAGTACGCATGCACTTTCTGTGCTTTGTATACTCTTTTTTTACAATTATAATTACATTTGTAACATTGGGTAATCCCAACCACGTTTCACTACTTTGCCTCATTGACCAAACAATACTGAAGTTCATTGTTCTGCTATCAAACTGCACACACTTTACCACTTCCGGACCACCACACGCCGATATACGTCCTAACTTTGAAGAGGGATATTTTCGTTATGGCAGCAGCTAACTGCCATAACCCTGGTAACCTCTTCTTTGGTGGGCGGTCCGGTTTCTGATAATGGTGGTCTCTGTGGCGGATTCACAGCGAGATCACTTATCGGCGGTGGGAGAGGGCACCCCCTCCCACCGCTCTTCGGTGTCCTCCGCCGCTTACCGGATCCATCGGTAGCGGCGGAGTCGATTGGCTCTTTGTCCTTGCTGGGTATGGAGACCAGTGAGGGGAGGATGGCCCCCACCCGTCTCCATACCATTGCAGAAAAAAAGTTTTTAACTTGTAAACAACAAATCTCAGAAAGAGGCTCGGTCCTTAAGTGTTTAAATTACACTCAAAACAAACAACAGTATATAATAAAACAATGCATCCAATTTACCTTTATCATCACCATATATGACACCATGTTGTGTAAGAGTGTAGACAAAAGTCGATCTTCGTCCTCCTCAAGACGTTTCCTGTCATGGTCTCCCAAAGAATTATACCTAAACACATAAAGCAGTCAGCTGAAAAACAAAACAAAAAGCATCCTGACCTATTGCTGTAGCCAATGAAAGGGATCCTAGACTCACCTGTCTATCATCTCTTGGGGTCCCTGATCCATCCCCATTCCCTCTCTTTCCAGCATCACAGCATCCAGGAAAGCATCCTCCCAAAACTGCATCTGGTCCCAGAGGGTGGAGCGCTCTTTACCTGAAAAATAAGTCAAGTCTTAGCCGGTCATTTTTTCCCCCCAAATTAATATAGCTGCTTCTTCACTTGCTTTGAGTTTGGCATTTTATTTTATTTGTTTATTTGTTTTATTAAGGCCAAAAAAGTATTGCATGCAAAAATGAATGCCAAAGTATAAGATAAAATTATTCTGTCAAGACTTGACTTGTAACAGACTCTAACTACTTGCCGACCACGTAACGTACATTTACTGCGGCAGATCAGCTCTATTGCGAAGATTCTGAAAGTTCCTAACCTGCCATCTACCTGACTTATACACAATGTCCAGCTTCTTAGGGTGCACAATATAGCCCTAGAGTCCTCTTACATTACTTTCAACTATGGTGCTCGTTTATTGGACATTGCTGTGCAATTTTAGGAGCTAGGGTGACGTCAAGTTGGTAATAGGGCAACACCTGGTAACCTCTGACTCTTAAGCTGATGCAATGGATTCAAAGTAAATAAAGCTAAATAAGGAGACACAATTACATAAGTAAGGCTAAATAACTGCAATAACATAGGACCAAAACGGTCATAAACCTAAATGGCATTGGTTCTGTTCGAACTCAGCTTAACTCAAGCTAGGCCATTAAAGAGGGACTTAACTATATCTGAGCAACACAAACTGAAAAGACTGCTTAATTCTTGTTCAATGTTCAAAGCAATCCACACGTCTCTGTGCTTCATTTTATTGAGAACTCACTTTATAAAAGTATTCAGATTTGATGACTAACAAAAAGAAAAAACTGTAAAAACAAAAGTAGTTCACATGCATTACTATAAAGCCCCGTACACACAAGCCGAACGCCGGGGGCGACATCAGCCAGTTCAGTAAAAAAAAAAAAAAAAACAGCCAACATTCGGCCGATATGTATGTCAGCTGATCCGACAGAAGTTGGCCATTTGGCTGGCTTCTGTCGGACGAGCATGCTGGAAAACCAGCAGCCATCCAGCTCCCGATTAGCACTTTTAGCCAATTGGCTGAGAGTGCTGACCGGAGTGTTCTGGCGGGGGGCTGTTCCCCTGTCAGAACACAACAGCTCAGTGGAGATCGCTGTACCAACATCGGATCATTGGTACAGCAGCACCGACCGGAGCGGACAGGTTTTTTTTTTCGTTCAACACGCTGGATTGAACAGAAAAAAATAACCTCATAGTGTGTACCAGGCTTAAAGGAGTTGTAAAGGCAGAAGGTTTTTTTTTTAATCTAAAATCTCCTGTGTGTAGCAGCCCCCTAATATTTACCTGAGCCCCATCTCTGTCCAGCGATGTCCAAGAGTCCCTTGGCCGCCCAGGACTCTCACTACTGATTGGCTGAGACACAGCAGCAGCGCCATTGGCTCCCACAGCTGACAAAGTCAATTAACCAATCTGGGGGGGGGGGGCGAATGGCAGCTCCGTGTCTGAAAGGACACATGGAGCTGTGACTCGGCTTGGGTGCCCCCATAGCAAGTTGCTTGCTGTGGGGGCACTCAAAAAGAGGGAGGGGCCAGGAGACCCGAAGAGGGACCTGAGAAGGGGAGGATCCAGGCTGCCCTGTGCAAAACCACTGCACAGAGGAGGTAAGTATAACATGTTTGTCATTAAAAAAGAAAAAAAAAAAAAAAAAGATTTTACAAATTACCTTATGGCTCATTCACAGAAGGCGTGTTATGCAATGCAGGCTCAATGCAGGGACACATGGCAAATAAATTGTTTTCTAGGTGTCCTGTTCATACTATACGTGCTTGTATTTGTATGTTAGGTAAAAATGCAGCATGTCTGCATTTTTACAACTCGGTACACAAAAACATGTCAACGCACAATGTGCTGTTGTGCAGCACGCTGAATGAAGTGTCATTTTGTGACATTTTAATAAAGTTTAAAAAAAGGGGAAAAACACTGCAATGCCTTGTAAAACAACTTTTCACACCACATCTACACAACACACATCAGAGGGTGTGCTGTTTACAGATCATAACGCCCTAACTGCAAAGGGTTTTCTTTACCTTATGAGACGGATTAAAACGCTTAATGTAAACAGATCGTCTTACTTTCCTCACCAGTTCATTTACAAAACTGGTCCAGAGTGAAGGACAGGATACAGCCAGCAAAAAGTTCATTTCACTATTCATTTTCTGTGTAGATAAGAGAATTGGATTGCTCGGAGTAACACCGCTTACTGTAATCTCTCTATAAATTTCTTCTGATGTACTCTTGCAATGCACTTTCTACTGTGCAGTTTGAATGTACTTCTGAAGTGACACTTCCTCCAGGGCTCTCTAAAATGTCAGGCTGTGGAGGTACTCAAATTATTCACAGAGACATTTTCTAGCTGACTGCTTCTGCTAGCTGAACTGAAGTTTTCAAGGCAATCAAACTCAATTGAGCATGATGGCGAAAAGACGAACACAACTCAAATATTCTGGCATTTAAAGTTCTGCGGCGCTCTTAATGGCTAATGATAAATGTTGCAAAGCACTGTAAAAATAAACTCTTAACACGTTATTCTTTCTATTTTTTAATGTATGTGGTGCCAGCAGCAAAAGATACTGAAGTTATAATCTTGGAAACCCTAAATAATTGAAATGACTTTATTAAATTGTAAACTCCATGTTAGGACTTGAATATTGTTACTTTTCAGGGCTTATTTCCAGCAGCGGACAGGTGTTAAAGGCACAGATAATGTGTGGTGTGATGCATTGGTAACACACCATTGCAGTGCATATTTTTTTTCCTTTTCACTTAAACTTTATTTAACTTTACACGCTATTTTAACTATGTGGGAAAGTGCATTGTGATGTATTTTAAGGCTTCATGTACACTACAGCTCCTAAACTTGAGTTTATGAGCTTTTGACGTTTTTTTGGCCAAAGCTCCTAAACGTAACTTCATAAAAGCCTGCGTGTCCATGTACACATAGGCTTTTAGGATCGTTCAGGAGCTGCTGTGGTTAGGGGAGGTTCAACCTCCCTCTCCTGAACCCAGAAGAATCGCATTCAGGATAGGAAAGTTTTGACCTCTGGCCGCAAATGGCGTTAAAATCGATTTTGCAGCGTTTTCCCGCGGCCGGCAGTCAGAGTAGGCTATGTGTATGCAAAGCCTTACTCATCCGAATGTGCTGTATGGTGCAAAAATTAAACAAGTCTTATGTATTTCTAGCACACACCAACTCAGCACTCTGGGTGAACTGAAGTAAGTGGATATAAGGCAAATTGTCTTGTCTATGCGTTGGAACTGCATTGGGGAATGCTGCCCAGTGGGGCTGGTGTAAACAAACCCCTATAGAATGTGGCTGGCAAATAACTCCAAATACCTGGTTATCCTGCCAGTCTACCATGTGCTGTCAAACTAATAATGCTAAAAGCAGGTTCAGACCTTCGGAAGCGTTGACAGGTATGCAGTGTTACTTTAAAAAGGGAGAAACAGGATGGCGTACAAAAGCGCGGAGAGCCTGCAGTCCCATAGTGCGTTTGACCACACAGGCTGATATACTCATAATCCAGCCCTCCATGGCCTGAATGACAACATCTCCCGTCAGGAATAGTGGCAAGCTGTTGATGCTGATTCTTACTTGTAGTCTCTGCCCCCGCCTGTTGGAGCTGAAGGACTCAATCCCAAACAGAGAGCTTTTAAAAGATTAAAAAAAGGTATTTGGGAACTTTATTTAATTTTAATAATGTGCTTTGCTGAAATATCATTTTTTCATGGGTTAAGTTCATCTACAAGTGTTCACATTCACTTTAGCCCCTTCCCCGTCCATACACATTTATGTGGCAGCATGAAGGTGGGCCTTATTCCATGCTGCCACAAATGTGTGGGAGTGTGCTAAATCGTGACCCCCCCCCCCCCCTCCCCCAGAACTGTGACGGTGAGGTCGTATAGTTCCCTATCATGAAATTAAGCCAGCAGGAAGGGCTCCAGATCATGTGATCACTGACAGCCAATCATAGCAATCACATGATCAGGAAGCTCATAAAATGTCTCAGATGTTAAACAGGGACATAAACGTTAAAGGTGCTAAATGATCTTCTCAACAGCTTGGATTAAAAAAATAAAAAAAAAGGATTATCTAGGTTGGATCTTAGTAGCCAATTATTTATTTTGCTTTACAAATCAAGTCGGAAAACAATCATAGGAACTGGAGATTAGCCATAATTATTCTACCTGTGGGAAAAAAAAAAGTAAAGGAGGAAATTACTCCTTAGAGGAACTTTGTGGCGGACATATGAACAGCATTAAAGGGTTGGGATTTAGCAAGAAGGGCAGGGCTTCAAGACCATGAAAAAGGTCAAATCCATCACTACAGCCGGTGGTCCTGACTGTACAAAAAAAACACGACAGGTCAAACTGCCCATCAATAAGTGACAATTTCAGGGGTTGAGATGTAATATACCAAACTGCAGGTGGTACTTGCTACGGTCACCTATCATGCATATTAAAAGCCCATTGCTGATAAGAAAAGGGTTAGCTGAAGCTGGGCTTAAATATGTTGCTTTCTTAAACCGGAACCAGCTATGGTATATTTTGATATACTTCCATTGGGCCAGCTTGGCACAATATATACTTTTCCACATGTGAAACAAGAACAGCCTCTGTGGACCTGTAAATCACTGTAGCAGGCCGAACTAACCATGGTCGTCTGGGTGATTTGCTGAGTACTGTATATACTCGAGTATAAGTCGATCCGAGTATAAGTTGAGGCCCTAATTTACCACAAAAAAATGGGAAAAACTTAGTGACCCGAGTATAAGACGAGGGTAAGAAATGCACAGCTACTGTAAGTGGAAAAGAGGGTCAACAATGCCCATTTGCAGCCTCACTGTGCCCATTTGCAGTCATAGGTCCCCCGAACTTCAAACTCGGTAGTTAAGGGTTCCTAGATGCCCCCTAGCTGCAGCCAAAATGTGGGGTCTCTGAACCCAAAGGGTCCCGAAATGACATTGCTGCAGATGGACACAGTTGACCGACTTTGGGGTCCCGTATCTCGGGGCCACTTAGTGCTAGGAACCCCAAATTTGGTGTGCAAACCCAGTGGAACCATAAAATATCCAAAGCTGGGGTTTCTAGCTCCAAGTGGCCCCGAGATACAGGGCCCCAAAAATCGGTTCAGAAAATGTCAAGCACTTTTCTGCAGCAGAGAATGACATTTTCCGAACCGATTTTGGGGGCCCGTATCTCGGGGCCACTTGGTGCTAGGAACTCCAGCTTTGGATATGTTGTGGTACCAGTTCCACTGGGTTTGCAAACCAAATTTGGGGTTCCTAGCACCAAGTGGCCCTGAGATACGGGGCCCCAAATTCGGTTCAGAAAATGTCAAGCACTTTTGTGCAGCAGAGAATGACATTTTCCGAACCGATTTTGGGGGCCCGTATCTCGGGGTCACTTGGTGCTAGGAACTCCAGCTTTGGATATGTTGTGGTACCAAATTTGGGGTTCCTAGCACCAAGTGGCCCTGAGATACGGGGCCCCAAAATCGGTTCGGAAAATGAAATTTTTTGCTGCAGAAAAGTGCTTCACTCGAGTATAAGTCGAGGGGGGCACTTTCAGCACAAAAAAATGTGCTGAAAAACTCGACTTATACTCGAGTATATACGGTAAATGCCATTGTGCAATTTTTTTATTTTTTTTTTTATTACAAAAATGACTAATTGGCTGCAAATAAAATCCAGCTAGAAATTTCAACCAAAACACTGCCATGCACACATTCTACAGCAAGTTAGAGAGAGAAGCATATCAAGACTGTGTCTATGTTCTCTCATATGTTATAGTAGCAGACTTGTATCACAACCACACAGCAGGCAAGCATAGTAACACAATTAGCAGAAGCAGAAATATATTACTCAGAGAGAAGGTTTCCATCGCTGCGTCTTCAAGCTGGTCCCAGACTGAGGACTTATCTCTTCCTGTGCAAAGCCAGGCCACAGCACAATGCAGCATAAGAAGAAAGAAATAGGAAAGACAGAAGGGCAAAGCAAGGTTAAAGGGCACCTCTTACATATATACACTTAACAGGCTGAAGCAACACAGTCTATATTTATATTAATAGGAATAATGACAAAACTGTGAAAGAGGCTCCAAAAAGTTCATCACATTCCACATCCTAAAAGATTATCATCACAGCATTCATGACCACAAATATAGCTACCAATTAGTAAGCTGCAGTCACAAAATAAGTTTTTGGAATAGAACACAAAAATATTAGCTATGAAATAACATACAAGTGGTTAATTACATTTTCTTTTAGCACAGGGGTATCCAAACTTTCAGGGCCAGTTGATGGTCCTTCAGACTTCAGGGGGGCCGAATTGTGGCCAGGGGGAGTAGAAAACGTCCCAGCATTAGTGGAAGTAAATAATGCCCCAAGCTTAGTGATCAGTGCAAGCAAAGCAATTATATAGCAACTGTGGTCAATAGGAGGAGGCATAGTGCCCCATCATTGTTATCAGTGAAAGAAAGCGCCCCATCACTGGGATCAGTGGGAGAAGAATGGTGCCCCAGCATTGGCATCAGTGAGAAGAAGAATGGTGCCCCATCATTGGTATCAGTGAGAAGAATCGTGCCCCATCATTGGTATCAGTAAGAATGGAGCCCCATCATTGTCATCAGTGAGAAGAATGGTGCCCCATCATTTTATCAGTGAGAAGAATCGTGCCCCATCATTGGTATCAGTGAGGAGAATCGTGCCCCATCATTGGTATCAGTGAGAAGAATGGTGCCCCATCATTGGCATCAGTGAGAAGAATGGTGCCCCATCATTGGCATCAGTGAGAAGAATGGTGCCCCATCATTGGCATCAGTGAGAAGAATGGTGCCCCATCATTGGCATCAGTGAGAAGAATGGTGCTCCATCATTGGTATCAGTGAGAAGAATAGTGCTCCATCATTGGCATCAGTGAGAAGAATAGTGCCCCATCATTGGCATCAGTGAGAAGAATAGTGCTCCATCATTGGCATCAGTGAGAAGAATGGTGCCCCATCATTGGTATAAGTGAGAAGAATGGTGCCCCATCATTGGTATAAGTGAGAAGAATGGTGCCACATCACTGGTTTCAGTGAGAAGAATGGTGCCCCATCATTGGTATCAATGAGAAGAATGGTGCTTCATCATTGGTAACAGTGAGAAGAATGGTGCCTCATTATTGGTAATAGTGACAAGAATGGTGCCCCATCATTGGTAACAGTGACAAGAATGGTGCCCCATCATTGGCATGATTAGTGCCCAGTCACTGGTATTAGTTGAAGAAATAGTGCCCCATCATTGGTATCAATGAGAGAGAAGGTGCACCATCATTTGTGTCAATGGCATGTATTATGCCCCACTCTTGGTGTCCAGTGGGAGAAATAATGTCCCAAGGGCCGGATAAAGGACAAGCAAAGGGCCGCAACTGGCCCACGGCCCTCAGTTTGGAGACCACTGTTTTAGCAGAAAGAATTAAAGGGTAAAACACTTAGAAAATAATTCAGGCAAGGTACATACTGGTTAGCCCTAAATGGTACGTACTGGTTAGCCCTACATATTGAGGCATACATAAGCTTTGTGCTCCACATCAAAATCAGCCAAGTTGGATCTTGCAGATACTCACAAGCTTACCAGACTAACTGAAACTGTAACCACCAAATACCTACAGAATAATTTTAAAAGTCACCATTAGGGAAAATAGGCCACAGTTAAACGAGCAAGACGACCGCGTGGCCAGTAGACTGAACAAGTAACCTAGTAAATTACATTGGGGTGACTGCAGAATAATCAGGGTGTTACCTCTCAGGCCTACTGGCAGTATCGGTTCATGCAGAGGGAACATTATGGGAGCAATAGGTTGTTAAAATGACACTAAACTCCGATTAAGAAAATCCTATTCGAGTATGTTCGATAACTCAAAAAAGTACCTTCTATTTCCACCTTCCCCAAATTAATGTTTTTCTGCAGCTGTGATCCCACCTTCCTGTTACAGGGTGGCTATGTTCATTCTCCATGGTGCCACTGTGTGTAGGAATACAGCCACCCTCTCATGCTTCCTCCAGATATGGACTAGGGACTATTGGAATTGTAGTATAGAGAGCAGTGAACATGACAGCAACTAATGTGCACTGCTTGTTCCAAACAAATGGAAGCGAGAGGGAAAAGTAGAGATTTGTGAGCGTACTGAGGACCTTACAAGGAGGTGGAAAAACACAGTAAAGAAATAAATCAATGAAAAACAGATCACAGGGCCATTAATTAGTGGATGCGTATGGATTATTTTTGGAGAATAAGGATATCATTTAATGTCTCTAGCTAAAGTTCTACTTGCGTCTAAATTTTGCTTTTGTTCAGAAACTGCAGGTGATAAGTTACCATTATCAGTTTGCTTGCTTTTGCAATTAGATTATTTGAAAGCTGCCATGTGTATAGCATTAGGGAATTATGAATTGGGTCAACCACTATCAAAATAAGCGTGTTCCTTACCCAAAAGGCCCTCATACAGATAGATTCTCATGCTGACATCTTGTGGTGGGTGTCCTGGGCTGAGACCACTATTTCTCTCTCCAGGACGAAGGACCTGAGGTTTCCCCTAGTCAAAAAAAAAAGAACAAAAAACAGATTAGCGTTTAGAAGTGATGTCTCCTGCAGTTATTTTATGGAGACAATACAACACCAAGATGTAATTGAGACAATTGCACATAGAACCAGATCACCCTTTTATCAGTTTAGAGTAAAATAAGAATTAAATTGCTGATTGGCTGCTATGGGATATTGCACCCTTTATTATTAAAGGTTATTGTCCTTACAAATATGGCTCCAGTGAGAGAATTCATCTGGATCTCACTGTCGGACACAGCTCCTCTGGATCCTGACAGGTGACCTCCGCCTGGACCGCCCAATGTGTCTCCGGCATTGCTGCTCAGATCACTGTCGGCACCTAGTGTTTCCCCTGAGCTGTTACTGACCTGCAATAATAAAAGCGTGACTGAGCTGTCATATGTAGAAAAACAGCAGTCTGTCCTTTGAGAATCAGCCCATCGTTAAGAGTCCCATCCACCCCCATCTAAGTGACATTGTAAAAGGAAGCATGCTCAGATCCTACCACTGTGCTGATTTCAGAATCCTGACTGCTGCTTCGAATGAGAATGGAAGGTCCTGTACTGACACCATCCAAATCACTCCGCTGCTTCCAGAGGCAAAACAAAAGATAAAAAGACAACCCATCCAGTGAGACAATGAGCTCCTTGCCCCAAACCCCAAAATGTACACAAACACACACCTACTACTGGAAAAACAGCAGAGTAAGGCTGCCCTTAGCAGAAATAATTTTTAGTTTCAATGAATTCATAGAACAATTGGTTATTTAAATGGTCATTAAAGCGACCCTGTTAAAAGATGGCGGCAGCAGTGACCTGTAAAGAAAACGATGTTTTACATTGTTAGTTGGCCGTTTTGCTGATACTTTGCTCTGATACAGAACTCTTGCTGCCAATCAACTCCACTGGCATGTCAAACAGAGGATAACCCTGCTGGCCAATGTCTTATTTTTTTTTTTTTTAACAAGACAGGGTCACTTTAACAAGAGTCGTGAATGATTTTTAAATTGGTAGACAAAGCAATTGCTGTGAAATCTGTAAAATAGTAACCTCACATGGAAATCAGAACACTGAACGGCTTCCAGGAAAAATGTTTACACTTTCACACAGTGATTGACTTTAGTATTGCATAAAATTTTTGATCTTTGTCAGATTTCGTAAAAAAAAGACCCAGTCCGCTCAAGTTTTGAAGAGTAAATCCCAAACCTGCTGCTTAAAGTGGTTCTAAAGACCCAAGGTATTTGTTCATGCATTCTATGACCTTAAGGTAAAAACCTCTGTGCAGCAGCGCCCCCCCCCCATAAGACTTATCTGAACCCCATCTCAATCCAGTGATGTGCATGAGCTCTGGTCTCTTCGGGGACTCCCTCCTTATTGGTCAATCACAGCCAGTGAGCCAAGGAGGAGAGAGGGGGCGGTGCCAAGTCGTGGTTCCGTGTGTGAATGGATACGCAGAGCCACGGCTTGGGAACGAGCCTGCTTGAGTGTCCCCATTACTAGCTGCTTGCTTTGGGGGCAGGAGGGAGGGCCCAAGAGCATCAGCGAGGGACCCGAGAAGAGAAAGATGTGGGCTGCTCCGTGCAAACAGAGCAAGTGAGTATATGTTTGTTATTAAAAAATAAAAATAAAAAAGCCTTTAATATTACCTTTAACATGCAAAATAATTTCAGTCCTAATTTTTAATGGCTATCTAACCTTTCAATTTAAAGTTGGTAGCTGCTAAATACAACCACTTAAAGTACATGCAAACCCTAAGGCTCGGTTCACACTGGGGCGACTTGTCAGGCGACCTAGTCGCCTGACAAGTCGCCTCCCGTTCTGTGCTATGGAACTGTTCTAATCGGAGCGACGCAAGTCGCTCCGACTTAGAAAAAGGTTCCTGTATTACTTTGGGGGCGACTTGGGGCGACTTGCATAGACTTCTATGCAGAAGTCGTCTCGCAAGTCGCCCCAGCAGTCGTTTGCAGGTCGCCTCGCTGAGGCGACCTGCAAGTCGTGCCGCCCATGTGTGAACCGGGCTTTAGTGAATGACATTTATGCCTCGTTTCCACTGAGCGGATCGGTTCAGTTCGGTACGGTACGCTATTTTGGTTGTTTCCATTATGAAAGCGGCCCATACAACCGAACCGTACCGTTCCATTCAGGGTCCTGCTTCAGATGTGCAGCCATAGAAAATGGAGCGGTTCGGTTAGGGTGGAGCTACGATACATTCCACTGATTGGCTGACAGAAAACCCTCTTCTGCGCTATGCTGAGGCATTTTTTCTAAACCCTGTATGGCCCCTTGTGGTCCCACTTGCAGTGGAAACGCTCACCAGAATAGGCCGGACCATTCTAGGCTATTCAAACTGTACCGACCCGAACCGACACGCTCAGTGGAAACAAGGCATTTGTTTCCAAATTACAGTGTATAAAAACAATTGATAACTTTTTTCAATAAAATACTTTTTTTTGCCTTGTTTGATCCTTTACTGCAATTCCACAATGACATCTCCTACAGCTTCTTTGCAGCTACATCCAGTCTATATGCACTCCAGTCATGACTGCACATTATTTTAGGGTCTCTTTTCTGAGGGAGACAACAGTTTCCTTATCTGCATAATGTGTTTCACCGTGGTTGCTTACGGTTTCCATTGGGAGAGTGTATGACAGGGTGACAACGCTGGAGAACAGGAGACAGGGACAGTTGACTCCCTATACTCGAAGAGCCTGAACAAAGACCTTTATGGAAGGATTACCAAGTATTTTATCTAAGCTGCAGATTTATCGATATTGAAGTTATTGGAGTTTATATATGACTTTGGCAATTGGATGCAAAGTTCACCACCAGAAAGCTTCACAGACATGTGTCTGCTAGAAGACCAATGCACCTCTAGGAAACAACGCAATGATTTCTGAATTGGGAAAACTTGGTGGATCGCTTTTTGTCTGATGAAGTGCAAACTGCGGCTTTCTTAAATATGTGATCACTGGTCTACAATAATCCATGCAACGCACAAATCCAGGCAAGCAGGATACATGAGATCTGGCAAACTCAGGAATTGATTTGCCCAACTGGTAACATAGCAGCTCAAGGCTACTATATGATATGAGCCAATTTTTTTTTGGCTCCAACCTTAGACCTTCTCAAGCTATGACATGCCAAAGATGATGAGGAGTGGTAAAAGGACAAGTTCACCTTTGGAACATGTTACATGTGCCACCCTAAAAACAAGTGGAACACGTAACATGTTCCTGTGCCCCCACCCCGATTAGAGCGGGCAGGGAATCTTCCCCCTGCATCCACTGTCACAATTTATAAAACAGTGTGGCGGTATGGGGTTCCACCCACACAGACGAGTCATTTGTTTAGTTTTCTGTGAATGGATAGACTACAAGAACCGTCAGCCATTGCAGCTGACAGCTTGTAGTTCTCAATTAATTAGGAGGGCACTGGTGAGTGCTCTGGTTGTTCATTGATTTTTCCTGCTCTCAGGTAACTGACTGCCCTTATGATGTTCTGTCAGACAGCCATCCTGAGAGTCTGCAGGAGCCTGATATTGCACCCACAATCTGCTGATCAGGAGTGTAATGCTCTGCAGGCTCCTTAGAAAAAATATAAATGCACATTTTTTTAACTGCAAAACATGTGCATTTATTGTTTCCAAAAGGTGAACTTATCCTTTAAAGTCTGGGAGACAAATTCAAGTTTATTCCACACACTTTACAGAAATATGAGAAAACTGTAAATACATTTTTACATAAAACAAGCTACACGGTTTCTAAATGTGTAATAAGAAAAATGGCCTTTAGAAATATGGCCCTAGCAGAGTTATTCTTAACAGTATCCCAACAATGGTCCAAGGACACCTCACTGTGGAAAGTCTTCACCTTACCTGAGATCCAGAGGTGACACTCAAGCCACTATCTGCACTAATTTGAGACTTCTTCTCCTCCGTGTCTGCACTATCGATGACCTGCTTGGGCTGCTCTGTGCCTACAGAAGGTAAAGGAGGACAGCAGCTTAGAAGCAGTGAGAGGTGGCAAAACAGGCCAATGGTGCTCATATTAATCTGGCCACAAACAGAAAGATTTTTATTTTTGTCCAATAAGCTGAAGGACTGATTGACTCCTGTGACAATCTTTTGTCTTGGAAACAAGTTAATCACGAATAAAAAAAAAATGCAACTATTAACTATTTTTGAAAAAAAAAAAAAAGAAGAAGAAGAAGAGCCTGCCCAGGGGCATGACAGTAAAACAAAAAAAAATATCAAATAAAAATCAAGCAAGGCAGATGCTTGTCTGCAACACACTTACATTGCCTTGGCCAATGATGCTGAATAGGAAGACAGACCACTTGGCTAGCAATAAACAACCATCTAAAAACTTCATATCCTCAAATTATGGAACTTATAGCAACCAATTGGATCTAAGTTAGAGTGTGGGGCAGTATGGATTGTAATTGGATTATCTGGGCTAATGCATTTAAGAAATTGCCCTGTATATACATGTAATCTTCTGAACATTATGTGACAACATACTGTATATAATGGTCTGTGTTTACCTTCAGTAGACACTTCCCTTTCATGATCCTAGGAATGGATAAAAATGGAGGGGACAAGGTGACTGGTTCAAAGGGGAATACCCCAACCATGAATGCACCTGGATAAATCTAGGAGAAATTCTAGACAAAGGACTGATATCCCTCAGCAGATATTGGTTATATACATATATACATGGTGTATATATATATATATATATATATATATATATATATATATATATATATATATATATATATATATATATATATATATTAAAAAAAAAAAACATGTTTGGGGTGTAGAGAAAGTGTCCATATCTGTACTAGAAGTTTCCAAAAATAAAAATTATACAGTGCAAAAAATTAGTACAAGTAGTAACGGTAACAATACAAATACAAGTTAAAACTATGATTAGTGCATATCACTCCTCCTCAGATGTAATACTTTGTAAACCTCATTGCTCAATGCAGGTGGCTTTGATTACAGGTACATTTAAATTCCTAATGGCCATTTGATCATGACCAATGTAATGAAAAGTCAATCATATCTAGCAGACTCTAGTGAAAACTGAATACATTTGGAATTTTTAGAAGCTGAGAAACCAAACCTGTCATAGATGTAAAATGAGTGGCTACAGACAGGCAGGGTTTCACTGCTGCAGGGTATTGTGCATCATTCAGTGTCACGTTGGCTGAAGCAGTGAAGACATTAGAAAACGGAGCCCACCCTGCTTATATGGTGCTGAGTGACATGAGAGAGGAGTGAGGGCATGATTAAAAAGCGTTAGCTCAGAAAGATGGAAGGAGAGGGGAGGAGTGAGTTCACCACTACAGTTACTAACTTAAGACAAGAAACCCCAACAAATCGTTCACCAATCAAAAATCTGCCAGCTTATCTAAATGGTTGCAATCTATTCTAAAGGAACAAAGCAGCTTTGTATAAGTACTAGCAGTCATCTAGTAATATTTAGGACCAACGACAAAGTCGACAAAGCCTTGGATGGGAATCTGTCTTTTTTAAGTGTCCAATAAGAACATTTTCTCTCAATAACTTGTTTCCGTTCTACAAGGTCATAATGAAGGAGACTCTCTTGCAGATCATTTCCAAATGTTTTTTTGCTTAATCTAGACCAGGGGCCCTCAAACTTAAAACAAAGAGCCAGTTCACAGTCCTTCAGGCTTCACAGAGGCCAGACCATGGTCAATGGAAGTAGAAAATGCCCTGATATCAGTTGTCGGTGGGAGTCAAATCATGTCCCAAACTGGACTGGTGGTAGTGATGATGATACTTTTGACAGTCTGGTGAAGGAGTATGGGGACAATTCTAGCAATCCATTAGGGGTCTAATCATGAGATGGTTAAGAGCCTTAGGTCAAGCCAGAAGCCCACAGCCAAGGTCAGTGGAGTATGCTCACTGTGCACATATTGAAGTTTTAGGGCAGCAGAGGCTGCTTATGATCTCCCTTTATCCACGCCGGGATACTAGCAACCAATGATGTGCTTGCCTTAGCATTTACAGGACATAACTTCCTTTGTCTACACCTGCTCCCCCTCTGGGATCCTGCCCAGCTACCAAAGCCACTCTGCAAATCTCACAGTGTTTAGGGGAACTTTGACATAAAGGGGGAGGAAAACTGACTGTGATGGGAACACTGGCGGGAGTAGGGAGGCTCCGATGGGGAGTCTTACTAAAATTGTCTCTTGTTCTGAATCACATTGCGCTGATTGCAAAAGGATCCAAGTTAAACATATTCATTAATTATTTTTTTTTCACCCTGTGAATATTTGGACAACGTGGCTCTCATACTGAAATGTTTGGAGACCCCTGGTCTAGACTATGTGGAATATAATATAGGTGTCATCATTTTGTTCTGACATGATTGTGGCAGCTGAACAAATATAGAAACTGTGGCAGTATATAAAGCTTCTAGAACTCTCAGAAAAAAGAAGACACCCTCTGTTTTGACATTACATATATGCATTTTTGTCCCAGTTCAGTGACCTAAGCCTTATTGAACTGAGTTGGTCAGTGTATTAGCCAGACCACCACCATTTTCAAAAGGGGACTAATAAAGGCAGACCCCATAGGTGTGTAAGAAAAGGCCTGCGTCAAGTAAGACGCTCTTTCAAAGAGCACCTGTTACTTGCCGGAGGACTGCTAATGTAAAAAAGACTCATTCAGGCTTCAAGCAACAAAGCAGGTGTGTATAACCTTCAGTCTAAAGAGCTCCTCCACTTTTTCAATTAAAGTGGATAAGTGCCAAAGGCCTCATTCACACAGGCTCTGCCACCCGTACTGTGTGCATGAGGCATTTTTTTTTTTTTTTCTGCTCCAAGTTGCGTGCAGGCAATCTGTGGAAGTAAATACAGACAACAGCTGCATAGACACGTGTCAAAATTTGACAGGCGTGCAGGAGCAGTTGCGTGGCACTGAACCTGCAAATTCAGATACCGAATTTAGATAACAAGACCTGTCTCGAAATCTGTGTTCCAAGACATCCCAAAGATGTTCAATAGGAATGAGGTCACAATTTTGTGCAGGTCACTCAACTTCCTTTAATGATCTAATCAAATCATGTCGATATACCGTACATAAAGTTGGAAGCACACAATTGTTTTAAATGTCTTGGTATGCTGTAGCATTAACAGTACCCTCACTGGGAACACTCGGATGTTTGACTAAACCTTACCCATCCCTTAATCCCATGCAATTCCAGGTAGTCGGATGTGAAAAGCAGAATGCACATCTAGGAGGGATCCTTGATGCATTCCTTGTTTTCAGTCCTGAACTCTAAACATGTGCTTTTCCAAATTGTAAACAAAGCCTTGTTGCACTGGCTTGGACCTGTGACAACAAATCTTAAAGCACAGTCGTCAAAGGAATGTGATATTAACAAACTTGCTTGTTAACAGTTAATGCGTATTAAATGTATCCCTAAGAGCAAAGGTTTTGTCTACTCACTAAATAACTCATCAATGTCAAGTGTGCAATTTTAATCCCTTTGAAGGATCCATTCACACATTTTTGGAGAGAAGTTGGTGCCAACAACTGGAAACTAATGGTTTGGGGTGGCCTGTGCAACTTTCTTCAAAACTCTCTCTTCAATTTACTAGAAGGTCCATTAAAAGCACGATACATGGGCATGCCCTGAGGCTTAAAACCCTAGGGCCACCCTGCTGGCAGATCTGGGAAAGGTTTGGGGGGTTTCTCTGGATTCTTACTCTGTTTATCCATAGCTTTTTGCTTTTTCACTTCCCGATGCTTGTTCCACAACTCTACCCAAGATGCATTGCAAGCAGGAGAGAAAGACAGAGAGAGTCAGATGTGGATCAGACAGGCTATAAATGGACACAGATCTCCTCACCCACTACATCACTATAGGGGAGGAGGGGGTGCAAGTGTTCACAAAAGGTCACTACATGAGCACAAGGGTAATGGCAAGAAAGTGTTAGAGAGAAAAGGGCACAATTAGTAGCTGATACATTATATTTATGTATGTGCACGTAGTATACATAAATATACATTTATATATGCATATACACTCAAAGGTATATATACATAGGAATACATAAGTAAGCATATCCCATATAAACTAACTTCCCTATATACAACATTTAAATCATGGCCAACATTGCTAATTATATTCTAATAAGAACTGCAACCTGCATCTTTGCAGTTATGTGGAGCAAATAACTGGCTCTCAGTGTATTCTAGGACATAAATACTCCCTCAAACTGGACATCCACGTGGTTCAATACCGGTAAGTAGGCCCCTCATCCAACAGATTATGCAACAGCATAAATATTACGCCGGGAATGTAGACAACATAAGATTCCAACAGTGGTGTGGGCATGGTAACACTCATCACAAAAGAGAAGCACACTCCACATGGTTTAAGTTCCATACTACATCCATACATACAATGATACACATTGACACATGGGGACTTTATAAATGTTTGAAGGAACAACTTGCGTGTGTGTGCCTATAAGCCAATGATATTTCCCTAACATTGTGGGAAATGTAGTAGTACAATTATAGCTGCAAGCTGATTAGCTTGTATGACCACTGCAAACTATTATCTTGTAGCACATTTTACAAGGTCCATTCTAATAACTCCACTTCTATCGTTATGAAAGCACACTGCCTTGAAAAGTGTCTGTGTACGGAGCCCGCTCTGCTCAGCGGGGAATCGCTCCATCGATCCCCGCTGAGCAGGCAGATGACAGGTCCGTCGCTGCACACCTGTCAGAGCGCCGCTCTCCTCTATAGGGGATAGGATGAAGACGGACCGTAGAGTCCGACGTCACCTGATCTGATGACAGATGGAAAAGTAGGTTTTTCATCAGTTACACTTTTTCGGATTGGAGCAGGTCGGATGTCAGGAGGTCTATGGAGTGTCCGTTCAGGTCCACCTAAAAAACTGACAGGCGGACCTGAACGGATCATTCGTGTGAAAGAGGCGTAAGTGTGTTTCCTAAAGCAGTGGTCATCAGCCCACTAACAGGCCAGGTTTGCAAGATAACTGAAATACATCACAGGTGATATCATTTGCTGCTCAGTGATTGCAGTATTCAAATCTGCATATCCCCAGGGTAATTCATAAAACCTGGCCTGTTAGTGGGCCCCTAGGGTTGATGACCACTGTCCTAAAGCACCATTTATGGTTTTGATCATCAAAAAAAAAAAAAAGGGGGGGGGGGGCTATTAACGATTCTATCCGATCTGAAAGACAAATCCTCAAGAGAACAGAACTGACTCCTGTCCAAAGCTTCAGTTGAGGTCCACTGCCCCAAATACCAATTCTGGGATACAACAATAGTGATAGTTAGGGACACTTCATGGGTGAGGCAAAATACGCATTCATACAACGCCCACTAGAAGATGACGACATGTATGTAGAGGTAATTTTGCGAACAAAGTGATAGAGCTGATGGCATTCAAAAGAAAGCCAAATCAGAAGAGAGCACAAAACACAGTAGTAAAACAGGAGATACCAACTGCTGTGCACCCAAATCTCCCATTGTGTGAAGAAAAAAACCTTCCCGTTTCAATTTCCTATATAGGACAGAAATAGTAAGCAGTAGCTTCAAAATTATAACAAAGACTCTCAATACAGAGTCTAACTGAAGATGGACATAAGATAATCTCTAGCCAAGTAAAAAAAAAAAAAAAAAAAAAACTCCCCCCCCCCCCCCAAATGTTATGCAAACATTAAATTCATGGTACAGTAAAACCTTGGATTGCGAGAAAATGCGTTCCGGAAACATGCTTGTAATCCAAAGCACTTGTATATCAAATCGAATTTCCCTATTAAGAATAATGGAAACTCAGATGATTCGTTAACAACCATTTTTCCATAAGTCCTTCAGTTTATAGTCCATATAAAAAGATTATAGCAATGTGACCAGGTTGTGTAACCATAAAATGCCCCTCCACAAATGGAAGCCTCCACAAGGGGATTAGAAGCAAAATCCAGAGAAGAGAGGCGCCTCTAAGTATAGCAATATCTAAGTATGCAGGCATCTCGGATAAAGCTATCCACATAGACCGTCCTCCACACTGCCGGCTCTCACCGCTGTCTGCAATCGTGACCGTGAAGATTACCCAGCAGTAAAGAGATTTGAAAGTGAGGCACGCAGCGTGGAAGGAACGATGTCGAAGGCGGTGCGGAGGATGGTCTATGTGGACAGCTTTACCCCGGATGCCTGCATACTTAGATGTGCCTGTTTTAATCATCAACCATGTGACTTGCTAAATGTTGTGCCTTCATTAAATGTAACCATATTGCTACACTTAGAGGCGCTTCTCTTCTTTTTTATACTCAGTTGTGACATGACACTACTTGTATATCAAGTCAAAATGTATTTAAAAATTTAGCTTGTCTTGCAAAACGCTCTTAAACCAAGTTACTCTCAAACCAAGGTTTTACTGTACTGTTTTTTGGTTTGTAACCAATGCAAGTAGGAAGGAATGTATTTTGCAGGGAAAGTCTGCAGTCTCACCCAAATATCTCAGATCCCTTTGTCATGCGACTACAATATAATTGTGTATATTACATGATGCATACTAAAGCCCCGTACATAATCCGAAAATCGGATGACAGATCGTCCCTTTTTTTTTGCATGCAAGGCGCATATCGAACATGAAGAGTTTACTAAAGTACGACAGAATAAAAAAAATCGGAAGTGATGTCCTGTGTTGTAGTGTATTTGTATTGTATTTTTCGAAAGACAACTGTACTGATTAAATGAAAATCGTACGATCTGGTATAGCACGAGAAAAATTTTCGTGCGTGTGCAATCGGATAATAATCAGATGAAATATCATGATTGGCTCTCAAAAACTGTGTACTAAAGATCCAATTATCGTACAATCGCTTCAAAATCTCTATTTTTTGAACGGTTTTCGAATTGTGCGTACGGGCCTTTATTCACATATACACAAGACAAACACTGGCATAATTTGTTACCAAGTATCTACACTAGCCAACTGGATCACCAACAGTATATGCCATCTATATTGGCATAAGGTCATTTAAACTGCAACTACTCTGATAAAGCGTCATTTATACAACTATATCAGAAGAGTAACTACACTGATATCTACAGGAACCTATTGTGTGCTGCACTTCAAATAAAAGGAGTAAGGTCCACCAGCTTTACTACCTTAATTTTAAATTCAAACTTCTGACACAGTTACTGCAAGAATTAAACTCTCAGTGATTTATGTCTGAAGTGCCTTTAAAGGATAAGTTAATGTTTTATAGCATGTTACAGGCATATCCAGGGTGAATAAGAGAACTACAACTACAGTCAGCCATTGTGACTGACGTAGTTCTCAATGAACTACTAGAGCACTACTGCCTCACAGAAGATGTTCTATTGAACGAAACAGATTTGCTATTAAACTCTTGTGCTTTTAACCAGTTGTGGACCAGCCGCGGCAGTTTTACTCCGGCAGGTTGGCTCCGCTGCGCAAAATCACGTTAATGTATGTGATCTCGCGAGGTCCGCGGCGCGCGCCTGCCGCGAGCTCTGTGAGTCCAAACGTGGGTCCCGCGGACTCGATGTCCACGGGGATATCCGCGATCGCCTCACGGAGAGGAAGAACGGGGAAAAGCTGATGTAAACAAGCATTTCGCCGTTCTGCCTAGTGACAGGACACTGATCACCGATCCCTGTAATCAGGAGCGGTGATCGGTGTCGTGTCACACATAGCCCAGCCCCACACCTAACAACTACAGCGCCCCCTCCTGGTTAACCCCTTCACTGCCAGTCACATTTACACAGTAATCATTGCATTTTTATTTGCACTGATCGCTGTATAAATGTGAATGGTCGCAAAATAGCGCCAAAAGGGTCCGATGTGTCCGCCATAATGTCGAAGTCACGATAAAAAAAAAAAAAAAAAAAAAATCGCTGATCGCCGCCATTTCTAGTAAAAAAAAAAAATATTAATAAAAATGCCATAAATCTATCCCCTATTTTGTAGATGCTATAACTTTTGCGCAAACCAATCAAACGCTTATTGCGATTTTTTTTTACCAAAAATATGTAGAATAATATGTATTGGCCTAAACTGAGGGAAAAAAACATTTTTTATATATTTTTTGGGGATATTTATTATAGCAAAAAGTAAAAAAATATTGCTTTTTTTTCAAAATTTACGATTTTTTTGTTTATAGCGCAAAAAATAAAAACTGCAGAGGCGATCAAATACCACCAAAAGAAACTATTTGTGGGATAAAAAGGACGTCAATTTTGTTTGTGTACAATGTCGCACAACTGTCACTTAAAGCGACGGAGTGCCGAATCGCAAAAAAGGCTCTGGTCAGGAAGGGGGTAAATTCTTCCGGCGCTGAAACGGTTAATTGAACGCTGCGCAATGAGTTTGTTTCCTCTTCCTTCTGGTTTACTGCATGATTAGGTCTGAGGCTCCTATAAGATCGATATATGCATCACTGGCATCAACAAGCTGAACCGTTGAGCTGGCTTATACCTGAAGTGAGGGGTGAATACTCACTAATGCGTGTATAGGCCTTGAAAGGTCTTATTATCTGGTAAGACAATATTTTTCTCTCATCTATCCCTTGGGGAGCAAGAGGTGATACGCCTGTCGTTAATTGGAAGGACACCACCCTTTTTTCACCTAAGGATTAACTGGTGTTTGGACACTTTCATTACTTTAAACAACATATAATTTGCTTTGGATTATGTGAAGGACTTTAACGGTTCATATCCTCTGATAATACATTGAGGAAAGACTTTCTAATAGATATCACTATTCTGACAGCGCAACATTTTTTATTTTATATGATTTTATGGTGTGTACATATTTATGAGTGCTGCTGTTATATTACCTATTATCAATTACATCAGATCACTAAGCGCAATTTTCCCATAAATATTACACAAGTACAGGTTGTCTGAGGTTCCTACAAGTATCAGTGGTTACGGTTGAAGGAAAGAAAATTGCATAATGAATGGCTTGCCTAAAAAGATGGTCCCAAGGCCATCACATGCTTAATCCAGGGTGCTGCAGCAGCAACTGTGCAAGATTCCACACGGTTAACCTGTAAAATCTACTCACTGATGCAATGCAGAAG
Organism: Lithobates clamitans; assembly: GCA_037952925.1. NCBI lineage: Eukaryota > Metazoa > Chordata > Amphibia > Anura > Ranidae > Lithobates > Lithobates clamitans. The sequence continues at coordinate 894,080 of JBBGZY010000979.1, read as the reverse complement.
ATGCTGCAGTACCTGGAGGACTATTGATCTTTTAGAAGGAATACGGAAAACAGACAACACGTTAAGGCGTTCACCTTATCCCTATTATTACAGCCTGGTGGTTTTAAACTGTATACACCATTTCTCTTGGTATAGACCAGGGATATGCAATTAGCGGACCTCCAGCTGTTGCAAAACTAAGTCCCATCATGCCTCTGGGTGTCATATGCTTGTGGCTGTCAGAGTCTTGCTATGCCTCATGGGACTTGTAGTTCTGCAACATCTGGAGGCCCGCTAAATTGCATATACCTGGTATAGACCATGCATTTTTCAGCTTCCTGCCCACTTGTTTTTCCATCTAACAATTAAACACGGATTCAATGCCAATAGGACTCAATATGTCTTGTCTAGTTACCAGGAAGGTGAAGATTACAGTTATAGGACAGACAAAAAGGAACCTTGAAGGACAGTGTGGCCATGAGGTGAAAGAGAGGACGATAATGGGGTGCTGCAAGGAGCGAGCAGTGATGCCAGTGGTGGGAGATGCGGTGATACCCCGAGAGCTTTGCCTCATGTACCCTTTGCTTCTGGTCTATACACACCAATGGAGGCCACAAAATTCTCTTCCTTCAGACTCCGTGTATCAAACTCCCGTGCCCCCCGGACCGCGGAGCCCGATGGGCGGGGAAGGAGCTGCTGGGGGGCCACCTGGGGAGTGGGTCTAGGCTCTCCTCGCTGAATGGTGACAGAATCCCTAGACACGGGCGTCACAGTGCCATCGGCAGAAGGACTGTGCTTCCTTTTCTCAGGTTCTTAAAGAGAATGGAGAACATACAAGAAAGGAGAAGGAGATTGAGGGACAGTGAGGTAGAAATATAAAGATAAAAAGAATTGATGTAAAGGTACAGAATCAGAAGGGGAACAGCAAAGGGGGAAAAAAAGTAAACGTTATTTAGTAGATTGTACACAAGTGTTACTAGAACAGTCTAGATAAAAAGCACCTTCAATATAAAGAAAAAAAAAAAAACACTGCACAAGAAAACACTACCCTGCTAATCAATACAGTCACAGTAGAACATACCTTTATTGTAATAATGCGTGTGAGCAATTTCCAATAGACTGAAGACACTAGCCATGCCCCCTAGCCCTGCGTTGGCATAAGATTGTTCTAGGCTGGATACCGTACACTTCAGGATATCTAGCATGCCCTTGTATACTTTCCTGCTGATTTCCTACAAAATGACACAGAGAAAAGAATGAACCACTGAAATACCTTTCTATAGCTGGCTACACACTTTATTCTGATTCCACCACCTCTGTACATTTGCCCTCAACTATGTAGTGTTAAGTACTACCTAAGCAGTCCATTCAATATACTGTATATTAAATTGTATAGGTGCTAATGCTCATAATTTTTGTCAGCTGGTGAACTCAGCAAGGAATGTGTTAGACCGCTGCATTGAGACTACTGCTTCTACACAAAGTAAGGGTCTCTCTCTACAGCATGCTGGCAGAGGACAGGATTTCCTACTAAGGATGTAGCTGCTTTCTAGGAAAAAACCAACTAATAGACTCTGCACACTTTTTTTTTGATGACCTGGAATGTATTTAACTCATTGGGCACCTTCATTCGTAATTGGGATACAATGTCACTTCTGAGCTTGTACAAGAGCTAGTCACCCCAGCGCTCAGAGACAGCACTACAGTTCAAGTTCAATTTACTGCACTGAAGACAGCAAGCTAGCAGGTAGAGGCATTTCATTGCAGAAGAGACGGTGCATGTCTCTTCTGCAATAAATGCCTGCTTGCTCACGGTTTCTTACAGTAGAACTTTAGCTCCACTTTAACCAATATTTTAATTTTCCCATATTGTTCTCAAATTTCTACCAGATACATTTGTAAATAAAGGAAGGTTGACATCTACAGGTTATTAAAAATATAAATAAATAAAAAAACGACAAGACAAAGTGATGGTGAACTCACCACTTCCTGGATTACATCATTGCGAGCATCCTCTTCTGTCTGTATGGACCTGTTCAGTTTGCTCAGGATGAAAACGCGCAGCTGCTCACTTTCCAGAAGGCGACGTACTTTTTTCATGTTCAGCCAGCCTACCCCTTGCCCCTCTAGGACACCTATTGCAACCTCCTTCAGAAACTGCTGATTCTCACTGCAAATTCAAAAGAAAAAAACGAAAAAAAAAAAAAAAAACAGACACGGGTCAGACACGGAATACAAAAATTTAAAATAGAAGTCAAGTCAAAATCTAACTATACCTAAATCTACTGCCACCCTCATTGTAAGCCTATTCCATCTACCCTGTAAAAGGAAGGATGTCTATACTTACCTATTCTGAAGTTGCTCTGGTCCGGTCACATGATTGGGTCCCAGGCACCAGCTTCACTGTAGAGAAGGGACAGCCGACAAAAGATGCCCCATAGTAAGCCTATAGGTGACATTAACACATAGGCTCTGCGGCCGTTGTCTGCGATCTCTCCTCTTCACTGAAATTGATCACTGGAGTGATCAAGTGACCGGATCGACTTTAGAAAAGGTAAGTATAGTCATCTTTCCTTTTACAGGATAGATAGAATAGGCTTAGAATGGGTGTGGGAATAGATTTAAGCTTATGTAGGTTTTGACTTGCCTTCCACTTTAAAGCCAACCATAGATACAGTGGATATAAAAAGTCTACACACCCCTGATAAAATGTCAGGTTTCTCTGATTTTAAAGATAAATCATTTCAGAACTTTTTTTTAATGTGACCTATAAACTGTATAACGCAGTTGAACAACAAAGTGAAATATTTTAGGTGGAGGGAGGTAAAAAATAAAATAATATGATTGCACAAGCGTGCACACCCTTTAATTAATACTTTGTTGAAGCACCTTTTGATTTTATTACAGCACTCAGTCTTTTTGTCTATCAGCATGGCACATCTTGACTTGGCAATATTTGTCCACTCTTCTTTGCAAAAACACTCCATATCTGTCAGATTGTGAGGGCATCTTCTGTGCACAGCCCTCTTCGGATCACCCCACAGATTTTCAATTGGATTCAGGTCTGGGCACTGGTTGGGCCATTCCAAAACTTCTTTTTTTTTTTTTCCCCCCCATTAACCTGCGCTCACTATTCCGATACACACCTTATGTCTAGCTATTATTTATTTTCCAAAACTTCAATCTTCTTCTGGTGAAGCCATTCCTTTGTTGATTTGGATGTATACTTTGGGTCGTTGTCATGCTGAGAGATGAAGTTCCTTTTCATGTTCAGCTTTCTAGCAGAAGCCTGAAGGTTTTGTGCCAATATTGACTGGTATTTGGAACTGTTCATAATTCCCTCTAACTTGACTAAGGCCCCTGTTCCAGCTGAAGAAAAACAGCCCCAAAGCATGATGCTGCCACCACCATGCTTCACTATGGGTATGGGGTTCTTTTGGTGATGTGCAGTGTTGTTTTTGCGCCAAACATATCTTTTGGAATTATGGCCAAAAAAAATCAACCTTGGTTTCATCAGACCAGAACACATTTTCCCACATGCTTTTGGGAGACTTCAGATGTGTTTTTGCAAAATTTATCCGGGCTTGGATCTTTTTCTTCATAAGAAAAGGCTTCCGTCTTGCCACTCTACCCCATAGCCAAGATTGTTGTCACATGTACCACACAGCCAGTACTTGACAGATATTCCTGCAGCTCCTTTAATGTTGCTGTAGGCCTCTTGGCAGCCTCCCTGACCAGTTTCCTTCTCGTCTTTTCAACAATTTTGGAGGGACATCCAGTTCTTGGTAATGTCACTGTTGTGCCATATTTTCTTCACTTGATGATGACTGTCTTCACTGTGTTCCATGGTATATCTAATGCCTTGGAAATTCTTTTGTACTCTTCTCCTGACTAATACCTTTTAACAATGAGATCCCTCTGATGCTTTGGAAGCTCTCTGCGGACCATGGCTTTTGCTGTAGGATACGACTAAGAAAATGTCAGGAAAGACCTACTAGAACACCTGAACTTTATTTGGGGTTAGTCGGAGGCACTTTAAATGATGGCAGGTGTGTACTGACTCCTATTTAATATGAGTTTGGATGTGATTGCCCCAGTTATAAGAGGGTGTGCACACTTATGCAACCACATTATTTTAGTTTTTTATTTTTACTCCCCCCCCCCCCCCCCCAAAAAAAAAAGATTTCAGTTTGTTTTCCAATTGAGTTGTACAGTTTATAGGTCACATTAAAAGGTAAAAAAAGTGCTGAAATGATTTAACTTCATCAATTTTTTACATCACAGAAACCTGACATTTTATATCCACTGTAGATCGAATCTCTGCTAGTTCAGTAGGCAACGGCTGAGATTAGATCTATCTATGAGTAGGTGGACTGCTGATAGTTCGACTTGGGTACAACCAGCCTGCCAAGATTTTTTACACGCGATCACTGCTGGCGGCAGTGTACACATCTGAGACAATTTTAAAGTGGTATTTATGAATATATGGTAGGTCTCCCCCCAAGATGCCATCCTGTTTATAGTTTTGAACTTGCTAGGGGTGCACAACCCTCCTTGGAAGAAGTAACACATCTCTCTCTCTTGAACAACATATTTCTATTTTGATTGTACTGACTCAGAGGTTAAATAAAGGAAGGCAGGAGAAAGCCGCTGGCGAGAATCAGTAGATTCTTATTGTCAGATTTAAATGCTGCAGTCGCACAGTCTGTGGAAACAGCAGTCAGGGTCAGCGGCGGCTGTCAGATTTGCATTCCATACAATATCACTGGCCGGCACCCCTGCTGCTCGCATGTAATTCCTCTTCTGTAAGCACAGCCTCTGACCAACCCTGGACACATGTTCATCCAGGGACAGCAATTCTGCAGAGTTTCTGTCCACAGCTAATTGGCTTGTTCGTACATGGCCACAGCAAAGTGCAACTGCATCAAGGGGTGTCTTTTAGCCACCTCTGAATGCAGCAAACTATCCACCCATGAGAATGTAGCTTTAGCATCTTATATACATAAAAATTCCTACTTCATGTTGGGTCTCCAGAACAGAAAATCTGGGGCAATCTCCAATAAAAAAAAAAAGTATGGTTTTAACTGTAGATTAAAAAAAAAAAAAAAGTTTGGCTTTAGATATACTGTAATCATCAGTAACATAAAGCAGAACTCCTTTCAAAAAAAGGTAGATACAAAGATGAAAAAAAAGGGCTGTAGTACCTGCCAAACGATTTGTAGTTTTCCTCATACAATTGTTATATTTACACATCCCTACCACAAAGCACAGGCAGATGGTTGACACAACAATGGTTTTAGACTGTAGAGGGAATACAATGGTGTCATCGATCCACCCCCAGCCTGCTGATATTAAAGTAAAAAAGCAGCAGCATACAGATGAGGTCATCCCTCTGTTTATGCCATCTCCTTCTATCAGCATGTCAAGAACAAGGGACTTATGCCGTGTACGGACTTCCGACAGCCTTTCGAATGAACGGACTTGCCACGATCACACCAATGTCTGGCAGATTCGCACGTGATGACGTACGACCGGACTAAAATAAGGAAGTTCATAGCCAGTAGCCAATAGCTGCCCTAGCGTCTGTTTTCGTCTGTCGGACTAGCATACAGACGAACGGATTTTTTAACTGGTCTCAAATCCATCGGAAAGATTTGAAACATGTTTCAAATCTAAAGTCTGTCTGATTTGCGACCGAAAAGGTCCTTTGAAAGTCTGATGAAGCCCACACATGGTCGGATTGTCTGATGAAGCCCACACATGGTCGGAGTTCGGTCGAAAAGTCCGCCTGTGTGTACATGGCATAAGACATTAATGTGGGCGATATGTAGATATTCGCCAGCACACCAAGGATCATCAATTTTGTCCAAACCTCTCTGTATTCAAGAAAGACCACATCACAAAAATGGTGTGTAGTGCAACGTTTCGGAGCCACTGTTATGCCGCGTACACACGGTCGGTTCTCAAATTCCTAGGGTGTGTACACAAGTCCGATGCACAAAATTCCACGCATGCTCGGAATCAAGTACGAGTGGCACGGGGGCGTGGCTTGAGGCTCATGAGAACGGCAGCTTAGATTCACAGCTCTGGCTCTAAACATCCATCCTGCAGGCATCCTGGGTCCAATCTCCTCACAAGTGGCACCGAACTCCTCATAAAGACGGCGGGCACCCGTTCCAGGCATGATGGTAAATAAATACGGGCCACCCGCATCCCAATCCATGGAGGAGCAACTGGCCCGGTTCCAAAAGCAAGATGGCGCCGATCTTCCAGCCATGCACGAGGCCATGCTGCAGCCAGGTCCATCCTCATCACAGATCTCTGCACAAGGGGTGAGTGACTCTATTCCTGCAGCCTTTCGCACCCAGGCTACACACCTGGCAGCTCTAGACTCCCCTGCAAGCTCAGCGGACCCCACCTCCCCCAGCCCCTCCATAGATGAACCCACACTGGCAGAAATCATGCTGGCCATAAAAGACTGCAAGGCTTCTCTCACTGTACAAATGGAGAGCATCCATATTGATTTCTCCTTGATGAAGCAAGATGTGTAGAACCTGAGGGATAGGACAGGGGAGGTTGAGGCACGTGTCAGCTATCTGGAAGATACTGTACATCCTTTGAATGCGACTGTACGCACGGCCACAGACGAGCTAGTGACCCTTAGAGCTGAAATCATTCCCGAAGAAACAATCTCAGATTTGTGGGGTTCCCCGAAAGATCGTAGGGTTCCCGCCCTGAAAGATTTCTCCATAAATGGCTGCGTGACATTTTTGGGTCAGAGGAGCTCTCACATACATTTGAAATTGAGCATGTGCATCGCACCCCCTGCGCCCTCCACAACCAGGAGCCCCCCGACATCTCTGATTGTGAAAATCCTCAACTTCCATGACAAAGTCGCCATACTGCGACTCGCCAGAGAAAAAGGTCCACTTAAGTTTAATTGCAACTCCATCTCCATATACCCTGATTTTTCAGCAGAAGTGCAATGCCAACGCATGTCCTATGCGGCAGTAAAAGACCGACTCCGCTATGAAGGCCTCCCCTATGCGATGCCATTTCCTGCTAAATTGCGCATCATCCATGAAGGAAAAGCTCACTTTTGCTCCTGCCCCAAAGAAGCTATGGCCTGGCTAGATACCCACTTTGGAAAGCGACCCAGGCAACGCCGCAATTGATGTCATCAGCCTGGGGCTTCGTGGGTGGGAGTTTTATGCTTTTGCGTTTATCCTGTTTGATGACTGCTAGCACGGCTATCTGAGAACCCCATCCTGTGCTCACTCTCATCTGCCATGAAGAAAACATTCTTCAAGATCAGGTATCTGCATTACCCCTTTTCTTTGAACTTCCCTGCACCCTAATCGGGTCTGATGATCATTTCAAACAGCAATATATCCCCTGATCTACTTACAAATTGCACCTGTTGTGCCTAATGCACCGTTACTGTTATTGTATGTACCTTATGTTACAGAACTATCCTATATTCTGCAAGATGACACCTGCACCTTACTGGAGAGCCTCCATGGAACTGCTACCTCCCCCATACCAGTAGGTGGCGAGGCCACAGGTCTTCCTAATCTCTCTCATGACTGTTGCTGAGACGGATTCTTTTTTGTTGATAAGAATGACTGGTCTCAGGTTTTTTGTTGTTTTACATGCTCCTATGGACACCCTTTTTCTACTGCTGTTGCATGCCTACTATGGGCGATACTATATATGCTATGTTATATGTGGTATGTTGTAATGTTTAATTACTCTCTTAATGATATTATGTTAGATAAGACTATATATGGCTGATGCGCTAAAATTAATTTCCTGGAAAGTCAGGGGTCTGAACTCCCCTCACAAGCGGTCCCTGGTGTTCTCCTATTTAAAAAAACACAAGCCTCATAACATCTGTCTACAGGAGACCCACCTTACTGATAATACGTTACGGACTCTTAAACGTCCCTGGCTGGCTACCCAATATCACTCCACCTACACCAACTACTCCCGGGTGGTTTAAATTTTGCTAGCGAAGTCCCTCCCAGCAGAAATTATACTATCAAAAACGGACCCTGCAGGACGTTTTATTATAATTACCCTTCGTATAGTCTCCATAGTTTTTACATTGGTGAACGTATACTTTCCTCCTCCATTCTCCCCATAAATTCTCTCCCACATATCTCTAATACTATTGTCCAGATCTCCTGGTCCCCTATTGTTTATAGGCGACTTTAACGCTGTACTTGATACTACTGTGGACCGCTTGCAGGGAGGGGGCAGATCCTACCCCTCATTTGTTGACTGGACCCAGGTATATGACCTCACTGAACTATGGTGATGGAAGCATCCAGATGACAATCATTTTCCTGTCACTCTGACTCCTTTCATACCATGTCTATTTGCCCCGAGGGATTTCTGATCACGCTCCTATGTCTGTGAACCTCCTCCTCCTGCCAAGAGCAGGCCCTCGGGTCTGGAGACTGAGAAGGGCATCACTAACTACTGGCGGGTGAACCAGGGTTCCATTGGACCTACCACGGCCTGGGAAGCCTCCAAGGCAGTGTTAAGGGGAACCTTCATGTCTATCACTGGTATCCTACGCAAAAATGCCCAACAACATACTGAGGAATTAGAAATTGCATTACTAGTGGCAGAGGCGACCTAAGCCCCAAACCCCGGTACAGCTACATTAACTCCATGGCTGCAATGTCGCAGGGAATACGAACTTCGCTTGCTAGATCTCACTGAAAAACGCATGCTCTATGTCACTCAGAAGACGTTTGAACATGGTAACAAAGCGGGTCGCCTACTCGCTTATTTCACCAGACCTGACCGCCCCCGTCTCAATCCCCAGGATTTTGGTCTCTAAGGACCACATTAGTGAAGTACCTCAAGATATAACAAACGCCTTTTACCGCGATCTATATACCTCTAGAGCTCAATACTCAGAGACACAATTTGATGACTATTTAACCCAAATATCACTCCTCCAACTGACACACCAAGACCGCAAGGAGCTAGATGAATCCCTCTCCGTGGAAGAGCTCTACCTTGCGATTTCACAACTGCCAACTCGTAAGACATCAGGCTTAGACGGTTTTCCAGCTGAATGGTATACGCACTTTCAACACCTCCTTAGCCCTCTCCTACTTAATACATATAATGAGGCCTTGAAAGAAGGAGTACTCCCTCCCTCAATGAGAGAGGCTTTAATTGTTTTAATACTTAAACCCTGAAAAGATACTCTTAAATGCGACTCCTATCGGCCGATATATCTAATCAACGTAGATGTCAAAATTCTGGCTAAAGTGCTGGCCAACCATCTAAACAAGGTGGTTGCGAAGTTGGTAGGGAGTGACCAAGGGGGCTTTATACCAGGTCGTTCGACCAGAATTAACATTTGCAGATTATTTCATAACCGGATCTATCCACATGACTGTACACCCACTAGGGTTATTGCGTCCCTTGACAGCGTAGAATGGCCATATCTGTTTCAAGTCCTGCGGCTATATGGATTCGGCCCCCGACTGATAGCCTGGATACGGCTCCTGTATATTTTGCCACTGGCTTGTATACGAATTAACTTACAAGTTACAGAGACTTTCCCTATTACTAGAGGCACCAGGTAGGGCTGCCCTTTGTCACCCCTCCTGTTCGCCTTGGCCATGGAACCCCTTGCGATTCGGATCCGTAGCTCCCCGCTTTTAGAGGTCTTCCCATAAATGAGAAGAACGGATATCTCTTTATGCAGACGATACACTAGTCTACCTAGCCGACCACCATGACTCCCTTACCAATCTGTTAGCTGTCATCAATACATTTGGCGACTTCTCCAGATTCCGAGTGAATTGGGACAAGTCAATCCTCTTTCCCCTAGATCAAGCTCTTATATCGGAGATCAAACCGGACTCTAGACTGCAAATAGCCACCTCATTCAGGTATTTATGCGTTATAATTCAACTGCCATTATCCCTCTATATAACCAATAATTTAAGATCTTTACTACTCCAATTGCAGACTCCGACCAGACAGTGGAAGGACTTACCCATAGACCTTATGGGGCGAGCCAATGTCCTTAAAATGATATATCTACCTAAGTTGCTGTATATGCCATGGCTTACGCCCCTTGCAAAATCCCTAAATCTATTTTTAAGAACATAGACTACCTGTACTATCTTCCTTTGAAATGGACGACCCCTTAGAGTCGCACTAGAGACACTTCGCCTCCTGTCCCACCTGGCAAGGTTAGCTTTTCCTGATTTTTACCTATACTACCAGGCATCTCAATTAGTTAATATCCATGACTGGCTACACCCTGACTCGAATAACGCATGTACAACTACTGAAGGAGCCATAGTTTCCTCGTTTGAAACACTACATAACATAATATAATCACAGATGCACACCACCAGGTCCTGGAATGTCTATCATACGTACCTCTCTCTGTGTTTAAAACAGTGATAGTCAAACGTACCTCTGACTCTTGGCTGGTCTCTCCCAACAGCCCACTCTGGTATAACCCTACGCTTAGGGTCCTTTCACACTGGGGCGGTTTGCAGGCGCTATTGCGCTAATAATAGCACCTGCAAACTGACCCGAAACAGCCGCTGTTTTCATTCCAGTGTGAGCGGTGCGCTAGCAGGACGGTAAAAAAAGTCCTGCTAGCAGCATCTTCGGAGCGGTGAAGGAGCGGAGTGTATACCGCTCCTGCCCATTGAAATCAATGGGACGGCGCGGTTATACCGCCGGCAAAGCGCCTCTGCAAATCCTTACCCCACATGACATGGGACTTCAATCTGCCACATACCTATCTATTCTATTACTACCAACTCAGACATGCTGTACGAGCTCAGTTTGGCTTCCCAGCTAGTCCCCTTGGGACCCCCAACCTGGAAAAACTCCTAAGAGCTCCGGACAGACAAATCTTATATCTATCTATGACTCAGCCCTAGTGACAAACTCTAATCCCAGATTCAGGGCAGCACAACAGAAATGGGACTCCTTAGACATCCCTATCACAGAAGAAGACTGGGCTGAATTCTTTGACACCTTCAAGACCTCGGATATCTCTTCCAGAGATAGGATAATTCAACTTAAGGTCTTTCACCAATCACACCTTACTCCGGTTAAAAGGAAAAAAAAATAGGCATATCCCCCTCGGCCGAATGCTTTTGAAAATGTGGACACACAGCTGACTTCCTCCACTGCTTCTGGACTTGTTCTATAGTACAGAACTCCCGAGTGAACATAGGCGCCTTTCTCTCCTCAGCACTGGGTCTCCCCAATATACTTAACCCCAAGAACTGTCTCTTGGGCATCTTTGGTGACCTCGCTGTTCCCTCCCAGGCCAAAAGACTACTTCGTATCCTCTATTTCTACGCAAAGAAGGTCATCTTACTGACCTAGAAGGGTACTGTGACCCCTACTAGAGGTCTCTGGTTAAAATTGGTTAACGAATCTCTACCACTGTATAAACTAACCTTTGATATCCGAAAGAGGAAAAAAAATTTCACAAGATCTGGGACAGATGGCTGGCTAGCCCACTATTGCGCGTACACACGATCGGAATGTCCGATGGAATGATTACGTCGGCGGACCTTTTCTGCCGAAAAGTCTGACCGTGTGTACGGGGCATAACCCTCTCACCTACACTGCCATAGTCGGGTATTATTTAAGGTAGTTTTTGCCTTACATAGTGAGTGACTTTTGCCTTGATAGTACTATCCATGTCTGTGATGCTTGTCTATACAAAGTTTAATGTCGAGTTAGAGGTTATCCACTCTGAATCCCATAGTAAATATGTGATACACAATTTCCTTCTGTTCTAGGACAACATAGGAGCATTCTGTATTTTATGTTTGGATTTTGTTGTTTTTATTTGTACGTCTGTCTGCATGTTCAAGAAAAAAAAAAAAAATGCAATAAAAATATCTTTAAAAAAAAAAAAAAAAGTACTAGTGGCTCACTGGCTATTGAACTTCCTTCTTATAGCTCCGTCGTACGTGACCGCGTTCTTGACGTTCAGAATTTCCGACATTTGTGTGACCGTGTGTATGCAAGACAAGTTTGAGCCAACATCCGTCGGAAAAAAATCCACGGTTTTGTTGTCAGAATGTCCGATCGTGTGTACAGGGCATTAGAAGTTTTCTTTAATCTAATATCTAATATTTATCAATTAACAAATGAATGAATGGATTGGGTCTTCATAACATGATTGAATTGTATATATTTATGTCTAGATATGGAAAAGTGAAATATGAAGAATTTTATATTTATGTGAAAGTATACATATTGTTATAAGCTTCATAAGCATTCCTATGGAGAGCCAACATTTGGTAGTAATGTCTGATTGATCTTGTCTGGTGTCAAAGTGTGTTGTGATACAGAACATTTGCATTCTGCACACCTAAGGGCTCGTTCACAAACAGTGCAGTGACTGGAAGAACTACTAGGGCACATAAACATTTTTTTTTCTATGTGCCTCTTACTGCAACGCAGCCTGCAGGTGCCATGGGCTAAGATAAAATGCAGACGTGCTGCACTTCATCACAGCGCGCAACTAGGCACCCATGTCACTGCACGGCAGTGACATGAAGTGTCAACTTCAAATAATAATGATAATAATAAAAAAAAAGACGCATTACACGGCCCCCTGTCGTGCCCCAGCCCAAAACTGACAGTTGCCAACATGCTATAACAGAGCATTTACCAAGCAGGCACTACTTCTCCTAGTCCGGGTGTTGCTGTAGAGAACATTTCATAAGGCCAAATTTAAGGTACTAACACTAGTTAAAAAAAAAAAAAAAAAAACATACAATAAACAATGTTTAATGATGTATTAAAAGAGAAGTATGGGTTTGTCTTTTTTTTAGATTTATACTTATCTAGGTGGATGCAGCATCGGTCCCCTGGCACCTCTACGCTGAAACCGAGCAAAAGAACACCGCCAATCGCTCGGTTCCGACATCTCCCTGAGCAGAGAGCTGCTGACTGTCAGCAGCTCTCTGCTCTGCCCCCTCCTCGCTCACTGGGGCGCTGGGCTGTGCAGAGGGCGGAGCGGCCGAGTGTCAGTCCAGGCATCTGGCGGATCCTGACTTTCATTGTCCTGATGGCACGGTGCCTGGACTGTCACAAGAGTGCAAAATTAACTGCCTTCCTGCGATCCATAGAAGTACAGCCAAACGAGCTTTGGCTATACTTCTCCTTTAATGAATATATTAGCTTGGAATTTAGCTTTAATTTGTAATGCCAATTTTAGTGCAAACCTTCTGTAACCAAAATAAACATTTGACTTTATAAAGAGAACTGAATATCTGAACATGTTTATTTCAATGGTGGGGAGAAGTAAGCAAGAAAGAAGACACTATCACTGCCAGAGTGGAACAAAAGCTATTGGACGCCGCTTTTTCATCCTTTGTTGCTCATTTTACCGAAACAGCAGATGGCACCCACACATGCAGTGACAACGTCACCCAATTCATCTGAAAACGTTAATAGCCTATCAAGAGACACATCTCATCACTTTATAAAATTGTCCACTTTTACAAAAATAATTCCATTAGCAAAAAGTATAGTTTCTCTCTTGTCACTTAAATTAAAATATCTATTTTATTACAGTAAGATGACCAGTGTACACTTGTCAGCCACTGTCAAAACTCTTTTGCATATTTGCTACCCCACTGTTATAAAACTTATATACTGTTTCTCCTTACATCCTTTTCTATATAAAAGATTTTAAAGTGAGACTTTAGTCATTTTTTCATCTTTCCATCTATTAAATCTTCTGGTCCAGTGGTTTTAACTTGGGATAGTAAAACATTTTTTTTCTGCCAGTATATACCTTATACAGCCCACTTCCTCCTTGTCTGGTAAAAAGCCTAGGCTTATGACATCATGTACAGCTCTCTCTCTCACCCTCCTAAGTTTGCCAGGAAGGGAGGGGGGGATGAGTCATAAGTGGGCCAATGAGAGCTGCAGAGCTGGAGGTGTGCCTCTGTGTAAATCCAGGAAGTGAACAGGCAGCAGCATCAGCTGTCCACAGTTAAAATGGTTGCAGCCAAATACAGTGGAGGGAGATTTCTGCAGCATGTTTGGAAAGTACAAAATCACAGTATGTATAAAATAATGTGCAAAGTGGTTGGAGGGAAGCTTCAGAATCGCAAAGATGTTTTTATTACAAATTATAAGAGCAGACTTCAGTTCCTCTTTAAGTACAGAATAAAAGTTTTCCATATAATAAAATATAGTCTTACCTGGAATTGTTAGCTCTACCTTGTGGGGAAGGAGATTCCCGCTTTACTGTAGGGCTGTGTTTTATAACAGAGGATTTCTGGTCTACCAGAGCACGCCTGGTGCTGGCTGCAAGGAAAGAAATGAAGATGGAAAATTACAGACATTCAATATACTAGAGTGACAAAAATCTAGAGAGAATGAAAGTGAAAGGTACAGCATAGGAAAAAAGCACTAAGAGGTGAATTTAAAAATCCAGATTTCTTCTTTCCATGAATACACAGTATCCCTTCCTTATCCTGAAACTGTCTGTGTTGCCCTTGAGACACCTATGAAGATTTTTCAGTGCACATGGCCAAGTTGTACTGCAATCACTGCCTATGTTGTGCTTGTACCTTTAAGGCTGCATTCACACTTCAGCGTTTTAAAACGCAGGCAGATTTTCCGCGATTCTGCCTGCGATTTGAAAGCGCCGATGTGTGAATGACAAATCGCGGGACTCACATTTGAGATGCCATTCTTTTGAATGACAACAAAAAAACACGGTACGGGTCTGCCGCAATAAATCGCACTGCAATCGCGGCAACCCGCATCGTGTGAAGCATGTCACTCAAAAAAAGTTTGGGAACTACTTTCGGGCAACATGCTTCACGCGAAGCGGGTTGCTGCAATTGCAGCACGATCTATCGCGTGAAATCATGGCAGACCCACACCGCGATTTTAGGTGTCATTCAAAAGAACGGCATCAGCGCTTTTAAATTGTGGCAAATCTGCCTGCAATTCAAAATGCTGAAGTGTGAATGCAACCTAACAGTGAGCTGCCATACTTGGAATAAGTCAAGTCTTGCTGCTCTCCAAGGTAGAATCTAAACTGCCCTCCAGGACCTGCAGTAAGCCTTACCCATGGTGATAATCATCTTTTCTTTTCAAAATACAGCTACTCTGCTGCAGGACAGAGAGAAAGAAATGTGAAAGGAAAGTATAGCAATATTTATTTGATAAATGCACAAAAAAAAAAAAAAAAAAAAAAAAAAAAAAAACATGTTGATGCTGCAACGACATATTCAGTGACCCATCGCAGTTTGCTACAGAAGTAACGTTCCGTCGCTGCCATCTTGCTACACCCCACACTCGTCCACAGTAAGGATACAGAAGAAGGGGGAAAGCGGACATGTTGTTACACCCACCGGAGTTTTGCATTTTACATGTATTTATAACAGTAAAGTCAGTTTATATAGTGAAATACAGTACTTACAACTCCATCTGACTACTGCTCATCTCACAGGTTTGCTAATCTGACAGAAGTTCGCTGCATTTAAAATTCAACATCTAGGCAGTCAGACGGAGTTCTATGTCCTGTATTTCACTATAGAAACTCACTTTACTGTTATAAATACGTGTAAAATGCAAAACTCCAGTGGGTGTAACAACATGTCCGCTTTCCCCCTTCTTAGTGTATCCTTACTGTGGACGAGTGTGGGGTGTAGCAAGATAGCGGCGACGGAACGTCACTTTTGTAGCAAACTGTGATGGATGGTGGAATATGTCGCTACAGATGCCTCCAAAATCTTGTGAGCCAATAACTACCTGTGCGTGCTGCCTCTGCTGTTTGCTCTGTTGTCCACAGAGATAGCTGGCAACAATGCTCTTTCCTCGCATATAATGGAAAAGGAAAGGGAGGGGGGGCATTCTGCAGTCCTAAAATACTTTGTTCTAGGGTAACCCAGTTTTTCCTAACATTGGCACCCTACACAAAAAACTAACTAATCACCAGGTGAAAAAAAAAAGTAAAAAATATTGAAACAAATGCAGCCTCAACATTCGAGGAATATTACGTACACTGCAAAATTTTTCATTTTTGTTAATGGGTTTAGAGATAATAGATAGGGAAAACCAGGAGTTAGATAGGAAATACTTGACAAAACTTTTTTGCTTTCGGGTTTGCTTCAGCAACTCCTTTTTATTAGATACATTGTGATTAGCTGCTCCTGAAAGCCACTGCTTACTACAGTGTGTTCATGTACATTTTAAAGTAGTATTCTGGAAAGTACCGAATATTAAAACTGCTCCCTACCCCTTCCTAACATCTATGCCATCTAACCTATGGAAGAAAGATCTGCATACTTACCTAGCATCACAAGCATGAGGAAGGAGCATGCATGCTCAGAACGTGCACCTGTTGGTCTCACTTCCCAACGCCAACCGACAGAAGAGGAACTATTTAAAGACGATTTTGGAGAGAAAACACCTAGGACTTCTCCAATTAAGCCCTGTCTCCTCCAGAGAAATGGTTGTGGACTATTAGAAGAGGAACTATGACAGACTTTGAGCCCTGGGACCCAGAGCAGCCGGTGGCATCCGCACCCGACAGCAATCCGGATTGGGATGACACAGAGACCCTGTATGTGATATGCCTATTCTTACTCCACTTTCATGAGTTGCTGATTTGTCTTTTAATAAATTATGTTTTATTACTAATCTAGTGCACTCAGTAGAGTACACTGTACTACAGCTAGCGGTAGCATCATGAGAGAAGGAGGAACCACTGACAATAGTAAGCCTATCGGTGACATCACCGCTCAAGTATTTAGGCCATTGTCGAGTGTTCTCTGCTCTCCCCTGCAGCCTGCACTGGCTGACACAGGGGAGATCACATGACACAGACTGGCCCAGCATGACACAGAGTGGTCTGGCAATGGGCATGTATAGAGATCTTTCATACACAGGTTAATTATAGGAGGGGGAATGGAGCAGTTTTAAGATTAGTAAGATAGAGTATATCAGGGAATTATATTTTATTTTAATAAGCGATGGCTGATGTACCCTTTACAGCTGTCAGTGTGGAAAAAAAAAAAATGCTAAAACCCCTCTAATAAAAAAATCAAATCATCAGCTGTCAAAATGGCAGTAGGTCCCAGCAGCAACAACCGTTGGGCTTCTGCCCATCAAGGAAAGATTAACTGGTCAAAGCAGAATGTATGGCTTTCCCCCTCACTCCTCCATCTTAAAAGCCCTAGCACTAGCGCCTTTGCACTGTCGGTGTCTTCCAGGTATCTAAGACCTGGCAGAGACCAGCGACACATACGGTCACACATGGCGGTATTTTTGCACGTGTGCACAAACTCTGCTAGCTTCTTGCAGAATGTCACTTTCGATGCCCGGCTTAGTAACCTACCTCCTTTTGAGACAACTGTGATGCAGCTTAAAAAAAGTTCAATGGTAAAAAAAAAAAAATAGAATAAAAAATGTAAGCATTTGTGAAGGAGGGAGTAACAAAAAGAGCTTGTTGCAGGGAGTTTAGTTCTTCATCACAGATGGTTTACTCTGACTAATGCACTAAGTTGACGCTGGTGTAATGCAGTGGAAAAGAAATAATTATTCCAGAGCTGTTTGGATTTGTGTTTTCCCTTCCATACTGTTAGAAAGAAAGAGCTTTAGGTTACTATGGGCAACACTGACAGTTCTTTCTTCACATATTGTAATCAGTGAGCCCCACTAAGTTCTGGCTAATTTCAAATTCACCGCTCAGAACCAAAATATTAAAAGTAAGAGCAAAAAGGGTAGAAAGAACATGGGTGGGGGAATTATCCCGGCTACCCATGACCTGTAAGAAACATGGACGCCTGATAATGTGGTCACGTGACCAAATCTATAAAACAACCACAACAAGTGACGAGCACAAGGCACTGTGTGTGAGAAATGGTGACCAACGAGAAGCACAAAATGGTAGGATGGTAGAGAGGATGCTAGGAGTGGATTAACATGCAGAACTCATGCTACAGGCACCCACCTTCTGCAGGGGCGGGACCGGAGTCTGCAATTATCTCCATTATAGTATTTAGCCCAAATACTGGGACGAAAAATGCAAGGTTAGTGGCAACCAATCAAATCAGTCAAACAGCTGAATCCCTAAAAGACTCCTACAGGGATTTTTTTTCTAACATAGAATAGCTGGTTCTACAGAGAAAACTATAGGGTAGACAGCAACAACATAACATAGGGATGCGCTAGACACATCAATGCAAGCCCTAGCCTAAGTTGTGTAATGACTTATTACCCCGATACTTGATTACTGGAACTAAATGTCCTCCATATTTAGAACTACAAATGGCAGGGCTGGACAAACCTCACAGGACACCTTTGTTGGGATACCTACAAAAATGTCACCAGGTGCTTACGTTTCTGAATGAATACCTAGTGTGCTAAAAGGCAGTACTTGCTCACTAGCTCCCCCAATCTGACGCTTGGCTCCTAACCTGGAGTATATGGTGCCTGATTTTGTCGACCCCTGATAGATTATATAGCCAATTTTGTGGAAAGCTAACCAAGCAACTATACGAGTTTGTTGCACAATCCACTCCAAAAACCATAGGCATTAATATAAAATTGGCCTTCTTTCAAAACTACAAAGACATCCACTATGGGTAATTTTGGATTGTGTCTGAGAATGTTGTGCCCATTCAAAACAAAAAAAGCTGAGGTCAGGTACTAATATTGGATGAGAAGAGGTAGTCTACAATTGGCATTTCAGTTCAGTAGGGTTGTGTCAGGGCTCTGTGCAAACCACTCAAGTTCCTCCATGGAATTCATAAAACCATGTCTTTATGAGGCTGCCTTTGTACACAGGGGTGCATTTAGGTCAGAAACAGAAAAATGGTTTTCCCCAAAGCGTTGCCACAAGGTTGACAATGCAGAACTGTTCAAAATGTCTTTGTATGCTAATGTTCGTCAGTAGAGATTGATGGTTCTGTGCTTTATGCTGTGCTACAGGACTTGAAATACAATATCAAAAAAGCTAAAGCATAAAATGTGATGTTAAGGTGTCTAGAAATGTTAGCCACATAGTGTACCTCCCCATCTGGATGTCTCAATATATATGACTAGGTGTGGACACTTACTGTTTGGAATTTTAAACCTCATCCCGCAAGGTGAAACGAAGGGGCAGATCCCACAAACCCAACTGATGAAATGGCAAATGAGATGGCCAATGGTAACCCTGTACCTGCAATACCTGCGTGTGTTTGGAAAACACTGTAACAAGTCCCAGACTATACAAATCAAACCAAAGTAAACTTAAATGCATATATCTACACTGCACAAATAAAACGAACACCAAACAGAATATTTGGGTTTTGTGTAATATTTTGATAGTTCATTTGTTCTCCAGCTTTATAAACAAGCCCCATAGGGTACCAATGTCTTTGGATGGTACCACTGCAATACCAGCTTCTACCAGTAGGTTATATTGCAGGTGAAATCTAAAATCACAACTTATGGTTACCCAAGATGTGAGAATGGTTTAAAAAAATAAATCTATTCATGGCAAGTAGCCCCATTTTTTTATTCCATGCTGAATAAGATATAACCATGTGTTTTTCTGCAAGAACAGCTGCACAACGGGTAGAGACAAGCCACACACAGAAATCAGGTATGGGGACCCCTGTAACTTAATCCAAACAACCTTCACACAACAGCACACCTACATATGGTAAAACAAAGCACACTACCGCTACACAAAAGTGGACGTGATCTTGGAAACCTCTGAAAGCTCAAGATCACAAAAGAATCGATACCAACCTTTTCCTAATTCCCCTGCCACTTTCTGCTGGTCTTTGACCCCAAGTGGACGGAGCATGCAGCAGATAAAAAAATAAATAAAAAAGAAGGGTGGAAAAAAAAAAAAACACAATAGTGATCACACTTGACTACACATATAAGCAAACTCCAAGTCTGCAAATAAAACCAGGGAGAGATAAATGAGATAATGGAATGATTAATGTAACATGAGAATCCAAAACACTACACTTACATTACAACCAATCTCATTCCAACATCCAGATTTCCAGGTGAGACCACTTACCTTCCCTTCATAGAAAACTGCCCTGTCTATGCATTTCCTGACCCAAAGTACTTACCTTACAAGCTGGGTTATAGACTAATTCCTTATGCTATTTCTTATTCTAAAAGGATGCTTACCTTTAAAGTTTGGAAATGGGGTCACTTTATCTCGGCCACTCTTGGTCTGAAGCGTCAAGCTTGACAGACTGAAGGTGCTACTATGACTTTTATACAGATTACCTGGAAAAGGAGACAAGGGTTATTCTTAGGGCAAGGCTGCATTATTATTAAAATTCAATTACAGCAAGAGCCCTGTCCTTCGTTTTGAGAAGAGTAAGGAATAGTAAAAATCCATGCAAGCTTTAAAAGCCAAGTTCATATTGGATTTAAACTGACTAGGCAGTCGAGGGGACCCAGTAGGTAAAAACACTTTGAGGCATTTTAAAATTATATTTAATGTAATTGCCATACCTGTAAGCCATTTTCGGAACCCCCCCCCCCCGTTAAAAACTTGCATGCACAGTGTTCTCCCCACCCCCCCTTTGCAGCAACACGAGCTCAGCCAGATGAGAGAGAGAACAATGCACATGAAGAAGATTCTGAACAAGGGAGGGCTTTTTCTCCTGTCATCTTATCCTAAAAAATCTGGCTTAGATTGTTCTTTTTTAGCTCCTCCGCAGAGAAACCACATACAATCTGGACTTATTTGACCATTTTCGCAGCAGAAAACTTACTGGCAAAAGACATGATGCCCCCAAAGCTATCATTATTGCTGCTATTGTTGGAAACCGTTGAGGTGGGGGAGCTCCCTCGAGAGTCTGTTTCTGCATCAGAATCGCTGGGCAGCTTCAGGCTATTAGGGCGAAGCAAAGGCTTCTGGGACCTAACACAGAAAACACAGTAGTGAGTACATGAAGCAAAAAAGGAAAAAACTAAAATCAGTTGTAAACTCTTACATATGCGCAGTGAAATAACTGGCCTCATGTGATACACGGAGATGAAACAAATCTTCCTGCATAAGTTCTACCTGTTTACTTGCAGGTCTTCCCTTCTCTAAATCTGCTAAAAGTGTAGAATTTATAAAGCTTGTCTGAGCTTTCAGAAAACAAGGGGGTGGAGAGCTGAAATTATACTCTGCAGAGCTCAGTGAGGAGAGCTCCAACAGCTGATTGGAGGGAAAAGACACACCCCCTTCACACAGCACACAGGAACAGAGCTGAGGCAGTCATTTAGCTGGAGATCCCTCCCTGTCACCATTTTTCTCTTGGTGTCAGGAAAACTTGTCAGAAGTGACTTATGCTGATAGCAGAGGAACAAAACAGTAGACAAAAATGACACTTTGTGCACTTAAAGTAGTAGTAAATTTTCCCCCCTCATCTTCCAGGGCAGCTACTTGAGAGATGATTGGCTTCGCCCTCTACCGGAAACACAAAGCAGAAAAAATTTAAAAGGCCCCTCCCTCTCCTCTGACTCTCAGTTGTTTTGTGTTTCCAGACCCTCCAGGAGCACACCGTAATGTTTGTTGTGTTTTATAGGTCTGGTAACTGTGGTTGGTGGACCCCCCCCTTCAGTTGGCGATATCCAGGACCGGTTGTGGCCATGTCTGAGGTATTTTTCTATGTTTATAGACCAAGTAGGGCCCCCCTGTATATATTGGTTTACTTGCCTTCCTGGTGGTTCAGCAGCGGCAACTCCCTTCCATTTCCAGCCTCTAGTTGTGTGGAGAGGCATCTTTCTCGTGTCTTCCTTGCGTTGGGTGTACCAAAATGGCGGAGGACTTCTGGTGACGCGGCAAGATGTCGTGAGAACCGGAAGTGACATGACGCACTTCCTGGACGCTGTTTAAAGGATATCAGCGTGGTACAATGGAGGGGACTTAGTGCTTTGGAAACAGTCTGCCAAACGCAAGGCAGACCAGTTTAGCAGTGCAGCGGCAAACAGAGGAGGCTCACCAGCCAGCTTACGTTCTCCTCTATGGAGTCTGAGGATAGGACTGAGGATGGAGCACCCGCTCGAGTTAAACCAGCAACGGCATCCGGGTTCAGTACTGCCCCCAAGGTAAGCCCTTATCTGTGGATAAAGAGCTTCTACAGCAGGGGGGGGTCTGTATAAGCCTTTTTTTATGGTTTTTGTTTTCTGTTTTTTTCTAGGTTGACAAACCTGTAAAGAAATAATGTGGGGACTATAGAGCCAGGCTTTCTTATAGTTATAAAAAACAATTTTGTGAGGATTGTATTCCGTCAAAGGCAGGTTCTGGGTCTACTGCCTCTTTAAAGGAGTTGATGACTTCTATGAAGAAGGTAGTGGCCTCTTTTCGGTCCTTTAACGACAGAGTAGCCGGGCTAGGGCCTTCCACTTCTAAGCCTGTGACTCAGAAGCCTTCAGTCTCAGCTAAATCTCTACCTCTCTTAGTGTCAAAGACTGTTAGTTCACATAATGTTTCTGACCCGGAAGAAGGTTAGAATCCAGTATCTACACCTGACGAGGAGTCTGCATCAGAGGATGAGGATACTGGTAGCTCAACTAGGTATCTTTTTCTAGTTGGATATTGATGAATTATTAAGGTCAATATATACTTCTGAACAGATCGAGATACCTCAGCAAGCTCAGTTGGTTCAGGATAAGATGTACAGAGGTCTACAAGGATGGAAATCTAGGTCTTTTCCTGCACAACATTTTCTCAAGGATATGATCTTTTCTGAGTGGAAAGAACCTGAAAGAAGGTTGTTCCAGTCTAGAGGACATAAGAGAAGGTTTCCCTTTCAGTCCGATTTTGGAGGAGGTTTTTTTCAAATGTCCTAAATTAGATGCTCCTATGTCACAAGTATCTAAAAAGTCAGATCTTTTATTTGAGGACTCTGGAGTCCTTAAAGATCAGATGGATAGAAAGGCCGATTCCTTATTACGCAAAGCCTGGGATGCCTTTGCTTTTTCTTTAGGGCCAGCTGTAGCATCCACCTGTGTTGCTAGAATTTAGACGTGTGTATCCAACTTCTGGATGACCTTCTTTCCTCCGACAGCCCCACAGAGGACATCAGAGATTCTCTAACCCTTATTGCAAAGTCAGTTGCTTTTTTTGGCTGATGTGGCAGCAGATTCTGTAAAATCTGTTGCCAGAACATCAGCACTGATTAATTCAGCTAGACGGGCCATCTGGCTAAAGTCTTGGGAAGGTGATCCTACCTCCAAGAATAAACTTTGCGGCATACCCTTTGAGGGCAAGCTTTTATTTGGTTCTTCCTTAGAGGATGTCCTAGTACGTTCCTTTGAGAAGAGTAAACAGTTTCCATCTTCGCAAAGGAATAAGCCCCAGAATAAGAGGCCTTTTCGTGGCTTTCAGAACAAAGTTAATTTTAAAACCAATAGGCAACAGGCAAAGAAGAAGTGGTCATTTAACAAAGGGGGGGGCACTCTGCTCCTTCAGCCCCTACCAGAAATCCCCTGTGACGCCAGAGCGGGGGTAGGAGGGAGATGGTCTCATTTCATCAAAGCATGGGCAGAATCATGATGATAAGGCTTACCTGCAGGTACTTTGAATATCTCCTAAACTTGCACTATTTAGGAGATATTCACACAGCATGAAGGTCTGGCATACCGTGCCGGTCCTTTCAAGTCTGTGCCATAAAAAGCAGCTCCCGCACGCAAGCACAAAGCTGGAGGGCTTTGTTTTAAGGCAAGTCTCTCATAATGTACTAGAATGGAATGCATACTAGAGCATTATGACATTGTCTTGCAGGGGAAGTTTTTATTTTGTTTTTTTTTTTTTTGTTTTTTCTGCAGTTCACTACCGCTTTAATTGTGACGAATACACACTATGGAAGGATGGACATATTTTATGTCTGAGGTGTACAACCACTTTAATCAATTTCATAAAAAAAATCTGAACCCAGATTACATTGTATAAGAAACTGCTGAAGCCCAGTGTTCCTTACTTGAATACAGTGACTGACAGGTTTAAAAAAAAAAAAAAAATGCTTGGTCCTGCCCAGTACACAATAAACACAAGGCTCCAGGGATCAATACACATCCTTTACAGGGCCAAACCATCCAAAATTACTTTCCCACAAATGTAAGCTCTCCCTAACATCTCCTAAAGCCCAAATACAGCCACAATGTTTTAAAATATAATTTTGAATAGCTTTACAGTCTACCTTTTTTGTAAAGTGCTGCGCAAACTGTCAACAGTTTTATAAGGGTTAGAACCTCTTTCAGCTTTTCATGTCAGGGAATAAAGATTCCCAGGCTCCTGGCATTAGAGTGGTTCTAAAGTCAGAAGGTTTTTCTTATCATAATGCATTCTATGCATTAAGATAAAAAGCTTTTGTGTGCAGCAGCCCCCCTAATAGTTACCTGGGCCCATCTCGATCTGGCGACATGCACGAGAGTCTCGGCTGTCCGGGACTTTCCTTCATTGGCTGAGACAGCAGCAGGGTGCCATTGGCCCCCGCTGTTGTCAAAGCCAGTGAGCCAATGTGAGAGAGAGGGGGCAGGGCCAGGCCAAAGCTCTGTGTCTGTGTGGACATACAAAGCAGCGGCTTGGCTCGGGTGCCCCAGAGCAAGAAGGAAGGGAGGGGCCAGGAGCTTTGGAGGGAGGGGCCAGGAGCTTTGGCGGGGGGGCCCCGAGAAGAGGGGGATCTGGGTTGCTCTGTGCAAAACCACTGCACAGGGCAGGTAAGTATAACAGG
This sequence comes from Lithobates clamitans, assembly GCA_037952925.1. Taxonomy (NCBI): domain Eukaryota; kingdom Metazoa; phylum Chordata; class Amphibia; order Anura; family Ranidae; genus Lithobates; species Lithobates clamitans. Next base: position 869,367 of record JBBGZY010000979.1, on the reverse strand, counting down.
TTTGTTATTTTTAAACGGAAAAAGTTAGTTCCCGACCACAGTAACTGACTGATATTTAATATAGCACAGAGTGCCAAAAATAACGCACATGGTCCCTGGATTATAAAAAAAAAATAATCATCAGGTCTAGACATTGGCTCTCACCGGGTGCCATTAACAGTCTGGTTAAACATGGGTGTATAACTCTCCTCCCGTTCTTCATTCTCCTCCTCTGGTGGAAATCCATACTGGGGCTCAAAATAGGGATTGTCATACTCGCGCCTTTGTGCCTCACCCCCACCAACAGATGCTTCACTCTCACGGCGTTCCATTGCCAGGCGGTTAAACGCAGGTGCCAGGGTTGGTAAGTGATTTTGCAGCACACCTAAAACCTTCTCATCCGGCTCGGCAGAGTCAGCAGATTCTTGCTGAAAAGAGGATGGTTAAGACTTGATTTGTGCAAGCATTCACAATACAGACCATTTATTAAAGCAGCATAAACTGCAATGAATACTGACTAGACAGAATTACAGTACAACAAGGTTCCTTCCCTTACATATACCGGTTACATTTGGTAAAGTCCACAATGAATAAAAAGCATAAATAATAAAATGACAAAAATTATATATAGCCGAGCATAGTAGTCACTGCAAAGTAATTAAAGCTTCCATCTTGCACTGGGAGAAAGAGAAAAGGGATTGAATTCACAGTTATGGACATTAAACATGGAAAAATGATCTTTTATCTAAGCACAATAAGACCACTCTCCAAACTGTCCACCAACTCTGATTCAGGACAAAAAAACAAAAAAACAAAAAAAAACAAAAAACACTTAACCACTATTCTTATGTCCTGACTACTTCTAAACAGTTTGGCTAAAAAGACCAAAACTATGAACAACAAGGTCCAGTGCCATAATAAACTTACAGTAGCTTTAAGTGGTCCCGCATCCTAGGAACAAAATTAAAAGTCAGCAGCTACAAATACTGTAGCTGCTTTATAAATAAATAAAACAGGCACTTACCTGTCCAGGGATCCAGTGCCATCCTCACCCAAACCAGTTTTTTACTGGTCTTCAGTCCCCAGGGTCGGCATGTTAAAGTGTTACTAAACCGAGGGCCCTACATGTACTATCTGGTCTCCCACAGTACACAGGAAATGCAATTATTTTAGTAAATATAAACTGCTAAACACCTTTTTCTATCAGTGTCTGGTTAAAGCTTGTAGGAGGAGTTTTCATCCTCCTCTGACTGTCCTATGAGGCTGCATGACCCCTGACCCTCTGTCTGGACAGTGCTGATTGACCCTGTGCTGATCGCATGCACTCCCCCAAGAAAAAGAAAAAACTCTCTAGCATTCCACACCAAACTGAGTATGTGCAGAGTGCCCTCAAGGCTCTGTGTTATCAGCAGATCAATAGGGGACAATAACAGAAGGCATCAAACAGCCTTTTTATACATTGCAGAGGATTAACCCTTAGGTTACACAGGGAGTACAACAAGCATGCTTTACTGCATATAAAGACTGATTTTACGGTTCTGGGTTTAGCAACACAAACTGTGTACAGCCGGCTGTGTCTCCTTGTGGCTTCACAGCTGGCTGCTCTGCCCTTTATGAATGGTCCTGCCGCTTTCTGTGACCTCTGACGCAACCCAGAAGGCTGCGGGTGGGGGAGGTAAATGTCCAGTGTACCCTCCGCAGTGATCCGATAGGACATGTGAGGGGGTACCTGTCAATATCAATAACACACACACACACACACACACACACACACACACACACACACACACACACACACCTCAAAAAAAATCTAAAAAAAACTGAGGAGATGGGGAAGGAGGCCTTTTGGGTGAAGTTTTGCCTATATGACAAGCTGTGTAAGCTAAGCTCACCGTGTTAGTTCCATGGATGACAGTACTTGGACTGCTGCTGGCGGTGGTGCTGGAGCCTGAACGCGGCTGGTTGTTGTCAGGTGAGTTCTCACTGTCGGGAGCAGTTTCCTCCACCTCTCCTGAGTACTCCTGAAAATCATCAAACTCCACCTCACTGGCATCTCCCAGGGCAGCATGAGTCAGTGGATCCACATCTACGAAGAGCACAAAATCACCGTAAGCCTATTTTTGTTTAATGAAGAGGATCAATAAGCCATTGTGTAATTTACAGGATTTGTAAACCTCAGACGTGAAATTTGAACAAAGCCTATACCTCTATAGTGTGTACTTGTCTCAATCCAGAGGAGAGAGGAAAAGAAAAAAAAAATGACAGGGGAGGGGATCTCCAGCACACAGCCTGTGACTGACAGCCTAGGTTACGTTCATGTGTGAAGGGGGGGGGGGGGGGGGTGTCCCTTTCCTCCAGTCCGCTCATCATCATTCATAAGGAGAGCAATTTCAGCTCTCCACCTCCTGATTTCCGACAGTAAAGACAAGCTTTATTCATTCTAGACTTTATATAGTAGACTGCAAATAAACAGGTACAACTTATGTCGGCTTTTTTTCATCTATGTGTATCACCTGAGAACAATCACTTCACTGGGTATAGGGCAGAGTTTACAACCACCTAAAAGTTACTAACAGCAACCAATCATATTTAAGGTGTCCTCTTAGTCAGAAAAAAAAAAAGAACTAGCTTTGGGTTAGTGATAAGTAACTCAAGTTACTAAACTCACTCATCAGAATACTCACTAGGTGTGTCACCATTGATGTCGCATTTCATCATTTCACTGACAAAGTCGCCAAGAGAAGAATAAGAAGAGCTGGAGTCATCATATTCCACACTGTCGCTGCCACTGAAAAACAGTATAGTTAATAAAACTAAAGTATTACAAAATCAAAACAGGCAAAATGACAGCTCCTTGTTAAACACCACCACTGCACTGAGTGGTAAGACAACTCAAATACTTTCTACCTTAAATCATATGAGTGAAGACTGGGACCAATATACTTTTGATTCATATTAAGAGATACTATTCTGAGTGAAGTAAACAATCACCGTTTCAGTAATTTTGGTAAATAAGGAAAACATAGTGAAATTTTACAGTACATTCCCTTTAAAACAAAGAATGGACATAACAAAATGACAAATCACAAAAAAAAAGGCAAAATAAAGCAGACCTGTCATCAGTGGGATCCGAGTCACTATCCCTCTCTATAGGGACACTGAGTGCTTCCGCCAGCTGGGAGTTTGCATCATACACACGATAATGGATGGGTTGCAGCTGGTGGGCATACCACTTTGGCTTATCTCCAATTGAAGCTGGGTCAAACATATCTGCAGGGAGAGAGATGCAATGAGAAAGACTATCTGAAAAAGGGGAAAGCAGGTGGAAAATGAGCCGACAGAAGATCTAAAAGGCGCTTACTGTTGTGTATCCTTTGGAAGGCGAAATTAGTGGGGTTGAGAGACCATTCTCCAAAATACTCCACAGCCTGTGTTCTGGCCAGCTTCTCAGAAAAGTTGGAAGCCTTGGGACGTGATGCAAGGAAGGAAGAGGACTGGAAAGCCACTACAGGCCGGGGGAACAGACGCAGAGTGCGGGTATGCAGCTGGAAACCATGCAACATGTTGGGAGAATTAAAGAATCGGACCATGGCAACCCTACCGTCAAATTAGAAAAAAAAAAAAAAGAGATGATTAGAATGGCGATAAGTAATTACAGGTATACATAACACAGATCATTTAAAGGACAAGTATAACTTTTTAAAATGTATTTGATTCAAAAAGACTTTAAATGTGAAAGAAATAAGCTTAAAGTGGTTCTAAACCCTAAAGGTTCACTGCATTAAAAAGGTAAAAAAAAAACTCCCAATACTAGTTTCCCCCCACCCTCCTCACTAACACATACCCAAGTCTTCCATCCATCCAGGGCTGTGCATCTTCTCTCCCCTCTTCGTGCTCTCACAGGCTTTGCTGAAAGCAACAGGAGCCATAGGCTTCTGCTGCGGTCAGTTAAGTCCTGTAAGGAGGTGCAGGGACGAACCACGTGGTGTGTGCATCTATAGACATGCTCAGCCTGGCTTGGGAGAGAGCATGCATGTGTTCCACCATAGCAAGTGGATTGCTATGGGGGCATACACAGAGGAGGAGGAGGGGATAGCGCCAGTGGGGGACCCCAGAGGTGGAGGTAAGTGGTTGCTTTGCGCAATACCATTGCACAGATCAGGTACATATAAACCACATTTTTATCTTTTTTTTTTTTTATAATAAAAGATTACAATTACTTTAAAGTATATCTAAAGTAAGTATGGAATCAAAAAAATAAAAAGAAGAAGAGGTTTGGCCAATAGATTCACCCAAATACAAAAAACCTTATCAAATTATATTAATATTTCATAAAGCGTTGATTCTTTGTAATATATATATTCTTTAGTTTTTTTTGCACAATTAACTGGCTTTCAGTTTAGAGAAATCAGATTATTAAAAGATGGTTGGTAGGAGTTACAACAAACTCCAAACAACTTTGTCCTATTAAACAAGCTTCAATATACTATTATATATTCTCAGAGGCGAATAGCGAGTATTTGGTTTCTTATCCAAACGGTCTTAATTTGAGATTCAAAAACTCTACTGGGAGCTTCTTGTATGTCATTAAAGAAACCATGGCAGTAATCATTCCAAGGCATACACGCGCAATTAGCTACCTTGATTGCACAGCATATTAGAACACTTACAGCTCTAAAAAAAGAAACTTGGTAATAAATAGCAATAAAGTGGAGCTCCAGACAATATTTGTTTTTGCATTGGATAGAGTGATGAGCTCCTAAAACCTCCTACAGTTTTTTTGCTATCTGTGTCCTTGTTGGGAAGATTCCCCTCACTCCGTATCTTGATCATGGGTGTCACTGGGACAGAACTCAAAATTTTGAGGATGAAAAAAGCAAGCAAAATAGATTTTTGGCTTACCTGTAAATTCCTTATCTTGGAGTATTTTACAGGACACAGGACCGGTATTCATTGACCATGGAATATAAACCGCTACCTTCAGGTAATTGGACGCAAGCAATATGTTGTGATCAAAACACGGAGGGGAGAGGGACCTGTGTCCTGTACTGTACTCAAAGGTAAGGCAAGTTAAAATTCCTCTCATCTTAATCATACAGTACAAGATTGGTATTATAGTCCTTTGGACGTAACTAAGCAATAAAACCAAGGGGTGGGCAAGAACTTGGCAAACACAACTGCCAAAAAGCCCACAACAAAAACAAGGGTTTAAATCAGGGGTCTTCAAACTACGGCCCTCCAGTTGTTCAGGAACTACAATTCCCATCATGCCTAGTCATGTCTGTGAATGTCAGAGCTTTACAATGCCTCATGGGACGTGTAGTTCTGCAACAGCTGGAGGGCCATAGTTTGAGGATCCCTGGTTTAAAAGAACCAAACAAATACTCAGATAACAGCTTGAAGCACCATGTGACCAAAGCATGCATCAGCTGAAGCCTGAACGTCCACCTGATAGAATTTGGAGAACATGTGAACAGGGCACCAGGTTCGGTCATTGCAAACAAAACAGATACTTGATGCTGAAAAGCCTAGGACACACTAACAACTCTGGTGGAATTGGCGATGATAGTAAAGAGAGAAACCTTTTCTTTAAGGGCGTAGGCCGGCCCTGGAAATGCATTGTCTGGTCCACCTGACAATAGCAGAGCAGGAGGCAGGGTGTCATCTAGAATGGGCCATAGGAAATGCAAAGAGGGACTCAGTCTTGCAAACAGAAGCTGCTACTTTCAGGCAAACCCTGACAGCCCTGATCACATTTAGGCAATGTGGGGCAATTTTCTTGTCATGTTTTGGGGAAGGACATTGGAAAGGGAGGACAATGCCCTAATTAAGGTGAAAGGAGCAGACCACCTTTCAAAACTACCTTGACCTTGTGCAAAAACACTGGAGGTAGAATTGATTGCATGATATAAAACATCAGGATCAGACTGAAGAAAGGCCAAAATACGAGTGAAAGTATTTCCTAGGGTTAAGCCTTCTGTCATAAAACCATGCAAAACAGGCCTTCCATGTGCGATTGTATATCTTGCAGGAGTTGGACCTTGCTCTATGTAAGGTGGGAATAATAGAGTCAGAGAGATCCCTATACTTGGGTTTCAACCATCATGTTTTTTAAAGCGGTAGGAACAGGGGCCCTCGTGCCAGTAGGTCTGTTACTGTTTGGAAGAAACCAAGGCTCATCCACTAGATGTTTGAATGATTGTCTGTGTACCACATTCTTCTGGCCCAATTTGGTACACTGAGAATAACTGGAACAGAAACCTTTCCTCCCATCTTGCGCAACGGTCTAATAGGGCTCTTCATCAGAGAGAAGGCATAAACAAGTTGGAACTGAACTTACTGCACGGGCTAGTCTTGGCCACAGAATTGTGGGTGCAGAGGCATCTCCTATGAGGCAAAGCATTGGTGGCTTAGAAAGTCGGGCTGCTAAGAGAGCTGGAATGCACGTTTCTGCCCATGACAATATTGAACTTGTTTCTTTCAGGACTGCAAGGCTTCTGGTGCCCTCTTTATGGTTTATGTAGGGCGTTCCAATGTCGTAGAGACAATCTGATGGGAAGTTGTGACTCCTCTAGAACTATGTCCACTGAACACTCAGGGAGTTGTAAACTCCATCCCAGCCTGTAAAGCTGGAATCTGTCATTACAACATTCCAAGTCTTGTGAAGGAAAGACTTTCTGGATTTCAAGGCAGGATCAGAGATTCATCATGTCAGGGAGATCTTCGTTGACAAGAATTGAGTGATTCATGGACTGATCTGCTTGTTTCACGGCTTTAGGATGCTGGATTGAAGGGTTCTGAAGTAAAATTAGGCAAAGGGAATTGCTTAAAAGGAAGTCACCAAGACTCCCAGAACCCTCATGCAAAAATTGAGGAATGACCTGGTGCCCTAAGGGTTGAAGAGCCATAGGAGAGGCAATTTTCTCCCAAGGGAAGAACATTCTGGCCTAGGCTGTGTCCAAATTTAGACCCAAGTACTACAGACTAAATGAGAGGTAGAAATCAGATTTTGTAAAGTTGATTATCCAGCCAAAGGTTTGAAGAAACCAAATGGTCCTTTGGATACTAGCAGACAAGGTCCTGGCCAAGTAGGCCTTCAGCATGACGTCACATGAACATCCTGCATTCGAAAAAGTTCTAGAAGTAGGCAAGTACTTTTGTGAACACCGGGGGTGCATGGGAGCCTCTGAATGTCAGTACCACAAACTGGAAGTGCCGGTCTCCCACTGCAAAATGCAGGAAGCACTGGTGTGATAGGAAAATGGTAATATGGAGTTAGCCTTCTTGTATGTCTATGGAGGCAATAAATCTCCCTTGGAAAGCAATGAGAGATCTTCCATCCAGAATTTTGTTACACAAAGAAATCAGTTTAGTGATTTTGACTCAAGTATTTGGTGGATGTGCTTATTTGGTTTTCGGATTGGGAAACTGAATAGAAACATTGAAGCCCTTCTTCTGAAGGAACTCGTACAACCACTCCTTGTGCCTGAAGTTGGTGCAAGGCAGTCATCAAATCTGCCTTCCTTTGGCCTGAAACTGGCAGATTCGTAGGTTAAAGTGTTAGTGAAGAGGGCTACTGGGAAAGCATGGACGTGATCTTACTTTGGGAGTGCGAGCTGCAGACTCGGGAAGATAAAGGAAGTTTTTTTTGTTTACTGTATGAGGCTTGTGCATCACATACATACATAGCTGAATTTGGTACTTGTTTAGACTGTCATTTAAGAGCCTTTAGCTGTACTTTAAGAACAAGGAAACAGTACAATAAAGTATATGATAATAGGCATTTTGGTCAGCTTGTGTGTGTTAACACAGATAGTACATGACCAAAAAGGTCAAAAGGCCCACTCTAAAGTAAAGGCATGTGGCAAGTACATATGGTAAATGCAATGAAGGGCACTCTTCTTGCATGGCCAATAAGTGTTGCGTTTAGGCAAAGGTATTATTGTGGGCTAAGGGTAACTTTTTCCATAATATATAGGGGAGGTGTAGGTTGGAAAAGAAAAAGCAGAAGGATGAAAGAGGGTAGGGGTGGGATAGAGAAAAATACAATAGTGACCTGCTTCCAGGGGGTACAGCATTCTTGCAGATTTTTTGAGAATTCAAAACCCGCTTGAAAATAACAAAAGCCTGTCAACACAGACCCAAAAGAAGAAGACTCTGTATAAAAATCGACTGTATATTAATATCCAATACAAATCCAATACAACAGCAGTGTTTCAGCAGCATAGATAGGTGGTACATATGGGAAAGTTTACCATAACATCATATGAATACTGCAAAAAAAAAAAACACAATTCTAAAATAGCAGCATACAAGAGGCCAACACAATAGCATCTGCCACCTTACCGTGTCGCCACGTCTACAGAGTCAACATCATTTCCATAAATAAGGGGGTTGAACTCCGTGGAAGGGGTACCCTGGGCATCGCTGTGGGGTCGAAGCATGGCAGCCTCTGAGCTCTCATGGAATCTGTCCAGGTTAAGGATAGGCTGGGTGTTTAGGCTCATACTAGCCAGGGCCTGCACAGGTGAAAAAACACAATGATGTAAGCTATGACTTTCAAACCAACCCCCCCCCCCCCCCCCGAGCATGGTTTACCCATACAAGCACTGAGGTGAAGCCCTGGCACACAACTGGCATTCCAAATAATCCCAAAGGTGTTTAGCATGGTTGAGGTCAGGGCAATGTGCAGGATACTCATAATCCTCCACACCAAACGTGATGGAGGGACCTGAACTGAACCATTTGAAGGTATGTCTACATGGTTGTGGCCATACAAAAAGCATGATGGTCAGGTGTCCAAAGGCTGTCAGCGATATTGTATACTTTAGGAATAATGTGACAAAGACCTGTGTTAGTATATAGTACTACAATTTCAACTGATCAATATTTGTTTTGATACCAAATGGCTGGTATAGAAAAATATATGACTGCATACGTGTCACATCTGACTGTTCAAATAGTTGGCTATTATTATCACCTGTCCAGTCTTGGTGCAAGTCACCCAGAGTTGACAAGTTTGGCCAAATGTGTTTATGGTTAAATCTGCTAAAATGTGAAGTTACCCGAAATGGTTTAGGCCTCCCAATCCTCAGAATGGTAATGTTGGCATTAGATCATGTCAATATTTTACTTGCCTATTTATCTACATTATGTAGACCCCAACATAAAAGAGACCTATAGCCAGCTGAATTTTACAATAACCTTAATATTTCTGATCAGGCAAGAAACAGAACTATAAAGGAACAGAAAAGAATAAAAATAACGCAATTTATTATTTGTGAGAGGATTATAATCTCTGCTGCACTGTGCACAGGATTAGTTGATGCAGATAATCCCCTGGAACAACACCACAAGTCAATAAACCTTGGATGCTGATCTGATTAAACAGCATATTCTGATCTAGGTTTACTGTGTCCAGGCAAAGATCTGCTTTGAGTCCACTGGAAACACCTATACATAATTGGGTCAGAGCAATCTTAGTAATAGGAAGAAAGAACAGAAAGAACCTTGTTATCGGAGGCGAGAAGGCGCTGCTGCGTGATCACGGACATGCTGTGCAGACACTGAGAGGACGTCACATGACAACACCAGCGGCCAATCAGAGACAAGACGAACACATGAGCACAGAAGAGACAGGATGGAGGGAAATAAATTACCAATCACAGAGCACAGATGAAAAAATGGAGAGCACGTTTGTTCTTAATTGAGGATAGAACATTGTAGCATAAAAATAAAGAATATAAAATGTATTAAAGCATAGAACTGCAGCTCAAAATATAACATAGTAGCACTGCAATAGGATCCAGACTGGTAGATCCATTTACAGAAAGCAGTCTTATGATACGCTGAGGAAACCAGCTGTATCACAAACAAATACAAAGCGCAAGATAGAAATCAAGAGATTAAGAGACAGAAAAGTAGAGTAAGAAAAGATGAAATGAGTAAAGAGAAAAGGCAACTAAAAGCAGAGGAAAGCGAAGGGGAAAAGTGGCGAAATAGGGAGAGAAAGAGCAATACACAGAAAAAAAAAAAGAAGTAGGAAAGAGAAAAGGGAGAAAAAAAGGGAAAGAGAAAAAAAAAGGCAAAAGGGAAAAAGAAAAAAAGGCAAAGAGAAAGAGAAAAAAGGGAAAGAGAAAAAAGGGGGAAAAAAAAAGAAAAAAGAGAAAGGGAAAAAGGAAAGGTAAAAATGGGGCAAGAGAAACGGATAAGAAAAAGAGAAAGGAAAGGGGAAAAAAAAAGGCAAAAAAAAGTGAAAGGGGAAAAAAGGCAGAAAATGTGGAGGGGGGACAAAAAATAAGAATGACATGGAGAAACAACAAGAGAATAAGAAATAAAGCAAATTAAAAATACAAATATAAAATCTGCAAACAGATAAGGGGGACTATTTAACTTCTAAAAAAAAATAAAAATATGAGAACACACAACCCCAATCCCTCACTCATTAACCAAATCTAACCTACACAACATCACAAAGAGCTTACCTAGTAATGGACTCCACTATTTTTGATCTTCAGTTCCAAAATCTTTTCTGTCACCGGCTAAACCTGCACAGTTAGTCACCTTCAACTTGAACCGAGACGTACTTCTAGTGTCACCAGTGTAGGAGTATGGTCCCAGCTAAGTCTATGAAGAGTTACTTTGCAGTTGCAGACAGCACCAGAAAAGATTTCAGGTCTGAGGATGTAAACATCAGAGAAGGCCTCCTTCATTATTTTGAGTACCTGTAAGTAAGCCCCTGGATGGTCTGGGTTAGATTAGTATTGGGGGGAAAGGAACTTTTTTTGTAGTTGTACTTTACAACAAAATATACAACATAACAGCATGAAAAAATTGCAGAATAGAGGAAAGGGACAAAAAAAGAAGCCACACGATAAAAGAATTAAAAAAAAAAAAAGGAAAAAAAAACACAAAATACAGAAAATAGACTGGCCTGCACAGAAAAAGTCACCAAGGAGAAAAAAAATGCAGTGCAAAAACTAAAACAGTTTTTAACCACTGTGCAATGTGAAGCAATAATTTTATTTGGCAGAAACCAGCAAAATCATCATATTAGTTTCCCCTTCACCTGCTTGAGGTGCTTCTTGAGCTCGGATGCTTCGGGTTCCGGAAGTATGGGTAAAAATTCTGCATTAGTAGGTATGACAACCTGTCAGAAAGAAATAGAAAAGTCCACTGAAATCAGAGACATTACAGGTAACTGCATACAATGATCACAAAGGTTCAGTACGTACCTTGTTAGTGTCCAGATCTACCAGCCAAACATCATCAGGCATCCTAAAGTCAGACTTGTAGAGAAAGAAGCTAGCAGGGACTCCTATGATGTACGGAGTGGGTGCCAAGAGCAGCTAAAAACAAAACAAAACTCTAAACGTCCTTATGTGAAATAAACACCAACACATTCTATAAACAGATGCTCTATTACAAGTTTAAATGGTTCTGAAGGATTAAAGCAGTTGTAAACCTCAGACAAGATACATAAACAAAAACCATATCCTTCTATAGTGTGTACTTGTCTTAATAAACAGCACCAAGTGTCATTTCTGTCTGCTGCCTACTCCCTCTGCTATCAGCATAAATCACTTCTGACACATTTTCCTGACACCAAGAGGGAAAAAAGGTGACAAGGGAGGGATCTCCAGCTGATGACAGCCTGGATGCTGTTCCTCTGAGCTGTGTGATGGGGGTGTGTCTCTTCCCTCCAATCAGCTCTCAAAGCTCTCCTTACTGATGTAACTTCAGCTTTCTGCCCCCTTGCTTTTCAGAGCCCAGAGATCCTGTGTATATTTTGCACTTTGAATGGATGTAGGGGAAAAAAAGATTTGGATAAACAGGTACAATTGATGTAGGAGGATTTATTTAACATCCGTGTATCACCTGAGGCCAGTCACCTTTTTTTTACCTATCAGATCCTTCCACCCCCCACCCCCCCCATTGGCCCCTGCTGCTGTCAATCAAATCTTTGAAGAGGGAGTAGGAGCGGGACTGAGGCACACTGTGTGTGTCTATGGACACACAGGGCCCGGCCTGTGGGCGAGGCCACACATGTGTCCCCATAGCAAGCGCTTTGGGGGCAGGCAGAGAAGAAGAGAAGACAAGAGCGCTGGCAGGAGATGTCAGAAAAGGTGGTTGGGAGCCGCTGTGTGCAATACAATTACACAGAGTAGGCGAGTATAACATGTTTATTATTTTAATAAAAGAAAATAAATATTGCCATTAATAACACTTTAATAGTGCTGTAGGGCAAAACAGCATGGGGAGATATGTAGAGACCCAAGCCACCTTTGCTCAGTTGCCCATTCAACTTTAAACCTTATTGGAGAAGGGGCCACCACAAGTGCAGAAGAAAAAAATCCCTTGAATTCAGCCCTGTTAACCAGCAAAGGGAATCAAATGAAATCCCTATTTCATCAAATGGTACCCGCCTTCATACATACCAGGTTGCATCATGGATTTTAAATTGGGTTCCTATCCTGACCAACAAGTCTGAGAACTTTTGCACTCAGAGTATAAAAAAGCCTTGTAGTTTTTTTCCACATCTAGTACCTAGCACAGCCAAAGGAACGTGCTGAGAGGTTCTGGAAGTGTGCAGACTGGACATGCTCAGCTATTGTATGCAGAGAAGGAGAGGCAACTAAATATTTATTTATTTATTTATTTCAGGTACTTCTATAGCGCCGTCAATTTACGCAGCGCTTTACATATACATTGTACATTCACATCAGTCCCTACCCTCAATATGCTTGTAAACCTTCAATATAACTGGCACGGAAAGATTTTTTTTTCTTACAGAAAGGACTGGTATTCTGAAGCTGCGCCAAGTCCATTTTGTGTGAACAATTCAGAGGCACATAAAAATATGTGAATCTTTCCTCTGAAGATCACCTTTTGATTAAATAATGCTAAGTCCAAGGCTGCTGAAAGCCTCCTAACAGTGCTATGGCAATGTTGAAGTACTCACATAGGAACTAAAGGAAGACCCTGGAAGTGAATCCCTACACTGTACAGAAGCATTGTCACATGAGAGTATGCACATTTAATGCAGCTAATAGATATAACCATTTTCAGGCCGCATGAAACGAATGTAAAGTGTTTTTGTACATATCTTTGTGTGTGTAAGTACATATATATGCATTATGCTCAACAATTGAAAAAATAAAATTTTCAATAGAAACATGAAATACCGCAGATCAATATTTCAATATTCACCAAACTGAGTGTTTTGGTTGCACCCTGTATTAAAATGCTTATTGCATATCAAATAGTTGATACATGCACAAAAAAGTAGAACACAGTTTATAAACTTGCAAAAAAAAAAAAACGGACCAAAAACAATTAGGCTTTTGCTTTTAAAGCAGAACTCTGGAAGCGGCAAAGAAATCCCCCATTAGAGCCCTTTCACACCGGGGCGGTTTGCAGGCGCTATTGCGCTAATAATAGCGCCTGCAAACCGACCCGAAAGTGCCGCTGCTTGCATTCCAGCACTCCGAGGGCTTTCACACTGGAGCGATGCGCTGGCAGGACGGTAAAAAAAGTCCTGCTAGCAGCATCTTCGGAGCGGTGAAGGAGCGGTGTGTATACCGCTCCTGCCCATTGAAATCAATGGGACGGCACGGCTATACCGCCGGCAAAGCGCCTCTGCAGAGGCGCTTTGCGGTGGTATTTAACCCTTTCTCGGCCGCTAGCGGGGGGTAAAACCGCCCCGCTAGCGGCCGCATACCGACGGTAAAACGCCGTTAATAATATCGGCGTTTTACCGCCGACACCGCCCCAGTGTGAAAGGGCTCTTAGTGTACCCCCCTACACAAAACCCTAAACCATTATTATATTTGTGAAATTCCTTACCATTTGAAGAGAAAAGTCTGATTGAATTTTCAGGAAGTCCTCTCTGTAATTCAAAATGTGCTGCATCTATTCTGCCAAGGAGGAGCTGTTACAATAGTGATTACATCATATCCTCTCCTCTCTTTTTACAGGAAAAGGAACTACATTTCCCATGAATCTTTGGGAAGTGCAGTGAATGTGGGCGGGTACACTAGGCCTGTACATGTTAAATTTGAACTCGCCCTTTTCAACATTAATCACGCCCCTAATTCTCAGCCACACTGCTGAGCACAACACACCTGTGGGGTGAAATTCTTAAAACTGTAAAGCATACATATGCAAAATGTTTAGTTCATTCTATGTAGTCTACTTTCATTAAATCTCCACCCCTCCAGCCAGAACAACAGATACACATATTGCCCTCACATGCTTTATATTATCATTACTGAACTGTAGACACATGCCCATAATTCTATATTATACACACTGTATTCTGCTGTAGTATCAGTATTAGGAAATTTCCTCCTTCTGCAATGTTTCTAACAGAAATCAGTGCTTGTATAGTGTATACGAGTACATCCCTAGCCGCACCACAGAAAGAGCTGGGACATGTTGCTTTACATCAGTAACACGAGCAACACGGTAGCATGAGAAATAAAAAAAAAAGTGCAGCGCTACCTTATTAATCAATAACTTAACAATAATGGTGGAACCCTCTAATCGATGGAAATCTCAATGAACTTCAATATTACCACAATACCGGTCTCTGTGAAATGTACCTTCAAATATAATACACAGCAAACTGAAAATTAAACATAAAAAATTAAACTTAGCATTTTGCAGCTAGGACAATGTGCCTGGCTGCTGAGCTTCTCTTACTATCCCTGTACTTTGTGCACTGATAGGCAGCACTGATGGGCACTACTGATGGGCATTGATTGGTAGCACTTTTAGGCACTGACAGAGGAGAGGGGGAGTTTACATGCAGCAGACAGTGAGAGCCGCTCAGTGTGTGTGAAACTGTCAGGTAATATAACTGCTTGCAGGGAGAAGATCAGCTGTCAAAACAAACACGGCGCTGTTGGGCGTGGGCGGGACCAAGCACCTATCAAAATGCCAGTCCATGATCGGGCTGCTTACGAAAGGGGGAAGAGCCACAGAATACGTGGGGGGGCCTGCCCAGTCATCATCCTATTGGCTGGTGTTTGATAGCTGCACAGCCCCACCCACCCCAGACATCTCCACTTACTTTTGACTGCTGATCTTTTCCCTGCAAGTAGTTATATTACCTGACAGTTTCACACACAACGAGCGGCTTGCAAGCCTTGCTATCTGCTGCATATGAAATGGTTTCACATACAGCAGGTTACACACAGATGCAGCCTTTCCAAGCAGCCCAGGGGAGCTGTCATTTTTAGGACAATGTCTGTACCACCTCCATGGGCGGTATAGACCGGGGGTCTTGGAGTTCTTTCCTCCCACTACAGCAAGGGAATCAGAGGAAAAGCAGCCACCGGTCTTACAAACAGGAAAGCACTGGCAAGCAACGGTTGTATTTGAAAGTTACCAGGCCATTGCAAGGAAACTACTGAGCTAAGTAGAATATGAATGGCATATTCAGTGAGGGTAGGAAATTAGCAAAAATAACATGTAAAATAAAGTTTTTCCCCAGAGTTCTCCTTTAAAGCTCAACTCCAGGCAGATAAAGACACAAAAAAACACTGCTCTGTTTTCATAAAATGTATTTCTTAAATGCAAATTCTGTAAGTTTCCAAATTGGACCTGCAATCATCCTATTACATTCTACTGTGCAATCTGTACAGCAAGCTCACAGAGAAAAAGCACCAAAGCCCATCAGTTATACTGCAGTGAGAGGAGCATTCTGACAGAAGGAGAGAGCATTGAGACAGAGATTAGCTTGTTGGTATGCTGCTTCTCCCTTCATTGTCCAGTCACAGGGTGGGGTCAGGTGGGGAGGAGACCTGTAAGTGAAAGCAAGACTGCAGCAGATAAAGATCAGTTTCCTC
Organism: Lithobates clamitans; assembly: GCA_037952925.1. Lineage (NCBI taxonomy): Eukaryota > Metazoa > Chordata > Amphibia > Anura > Ranidae > Lithobates > Lithobates clamitans. The sequence continues at coordinate 853,537 of JBBGZY010000979.1, read as the reverse complement.
TGATACTAGGTAGAACTGTGAAGTGTGACATACAAATCCTTTAGCTGGTAAAACAGCTCCCGTATATGTATTTTATCTGTGTACTTGCCGTTTGCTTGGAGTTTAGCTTTAATTTTGTGGAGCTCCAAAGGGAAAGCAGGCGGAATAGATCTGATCAGAACACTGTTTGCATGGCTGTAAACTTCAGCTCTTCCGTGGAGACTCCAAAAAATTCCCAAATTAGCTAGCATGTTCTGGGACTACTCTCGGCCTCCTTTCCAGCTGGAAATGACCTCTATGGGCAGGTCGTCTGCTCTGGATCCTGGTGGTAGAATCTGCAGATGACTGACTGAATAATAGCTGGCCCAGGCTCACTGCTCGGTATCCAAAGGAGTTCTGCAGACCCCACCATCTGCAGTTGCAAGAGTCATCTGTCAAGCCCTTCATGAAGTGGGCACTACAGGCAGTGGTGTATTTTGGTTCCATGCTGCCCTAGGCAAGACTAAAATCGGATCCCCCCATCTAAATTTGTTCCATCCCAGCCGCTTTAAAATTGTGCACGCCCGTGCATTGGTGACAAACAGCGTAAGTTTTACTATCCATAGGCGAAGCTTTAAAAGCTTTTACACAAGTTACCACTTTAGATTTTCAGAGATCTGGTGCTAGAATTACTTCCCCATGATCCAACATTCGTGGCGATACCTCACGTGTGGAATGATCGCTATTTGCGTGTGTGCAGGAAAGCTTTCGCCTTTGCGTGAGAGCACAGGAGAATGGGTGCACTTAAAAAAAATTAAAAATAAAAATTGTAATTACAGTATTCATTTATTTAATTTTGATTTTTTTTTTTTTTTTTTTTACACTGCTGCTTTACTTTTTTTTTTTTATCACTTTTATTGCCATCACAAGGAATGTAAACATCCTTGTGACAGCAATAGGCATGTGACAGGTGCTCTTTATGGATAGATCTGGGGTAAAAGACCCCAAGTCCCTCCTCTGCACTTACAAGCATTCAAAAGCACCAAGATCAGTGTTTATGAAGGCTTTAGATTTTTAAAAACTGGTGCCAATGGTTTCCGAGTAAACTGGAAGTGATGTCATGTCATTGCTTCCAGTTTACTGTTACGAACAGCCGATCAAAGTCGATCCCGGCTTTGCTTGGCTGATCGGCGGATGCGCCGGGTGGTGGCTCAGGTCTCCCGGTGGGACAGGAGAGCCCGAGAGAGCCATGGAAGGCGGCAGGAGGGGGCGTTCCTTCCTGCTGCTTGTAATAGCAATCGAGCGGCTAGTAAGCCGCTCCGATTGCTATTACAAGAGAGTCCACTGCCACCTCTAAAAAAACAACATCATCCCGGTACAGAAGCCGCCTCCCTAAAAAAATACCGCCCAAGGCAAACGCCATGTTTGCCTCATGGTAGGAACGCCCCTGACTGCAGGGACAGTTTGAGATTATCCAGGATTGGATTAAAAATAACAGTCATCAGAACATGGTAAATATCAGAAATCAGTGGTAGATAGTAAAAAACAAGTTGCTACTTCATACCTGCTCAGCAGATGCCATGCACGTGGGAAGGAGTGGAATTACAGGAAACATATATTCCAGTGGATAAAGCATGGACACAAAAGCCATTACAGACATAGACAATGCATTGTAGTCTCGAGATTGCAGCACAACCTAAAAAAGAGAAAAGAAAAAAGAAAATTCTGAAATTAAAATCTCATACTTTAAAACACCAACAGACGCCGATCATGAATATGTATGACGAAGCATGCAATCATGGAAAAATTTTACAAAGCAACAGCTGACTCATACATCTGTTGTAGCATCTGGCTATACCTTATGTTCCAACAGGATGCAGGACAAGACTTGTAAGCAGGCATCGACTCCCAAAAGTTCCAGGGGCAAGTGAAGAGGAAAATCCACCAATGAAAAACGAGAGGGATCAGGAAGGGCAAAGGTCAAGGGTGGCTGCAACTCCAAGGGCAGAACCTCCACATCAACCCTTTTCTGGCCTTGTACAGGAGTCGGAGAACGCAAAAGACGGTAGATCCAAGCTTCAATTTCACGCAGGTCATGCAGGAGAACATTCGACTTCTCCTCCAGCTGAAGGGAGCCAGTGAAAATCCTCCACATGGTGTCCCTGAAACACAAATATTAATCAGTTTAATTCTTACACACCAAATACAAAGAAAAAACATACATGGGAAATGCAGTCTGCTTCTAAAATAGGAGAACATCACAAGTCATAGAGGGGATGGCTTATAACTTTTACACAATTCGCAGCACTGTATTCTTTGAAATACAATTTTGTTTCACAACAAGAACAAAATTATTAAAGTATATATGTTAAGGTAAAACTTACAGTGAGGGGGAAAAAAGCATTTGATCCCCTGTTGATTTTGTACGTTTGCCCACTGACAAAGAAATGATCAGTCTATCGTTTTAATGGTAGGTTTATTTTACCATTGATAGACAGAATAACAACAAAAATATCCAGAAAAAAAAAAATTTTTCAAAAAAAGTTATAAAACTGATTTGCATTTTAATGAGTGAAATAAGTATTTGACCCCTTCCCAAAACATGACTTAGTACTTGGTGGCAAAACCCTTGTGGGCAATCACAGAGGTCAGACGTTTCTTGTAGTTGGCCACCAGGTTTGCACATATCTCAGAACGGATTTTGTCCCACTCCTCTTTGCAGATCCTCTCCAAGGTTTCGAGGCCGACGTTTAAAAACTCGAACCTTCAGCTCCCTCCACATATTTTCTAAAGGGATTAAGGTCTGAAGACTGGCTAGGCCACACCAGGACCTTAATGTGCTTCTTCTTGAGTCGCCACTCTGTTGGCCATGTGTTTTGGGTCATTGTCATGCTTAAATATCCATCCACGACCCATTTTCAATGCCCTGGCTGAGGAAAGGAGGTTCACCCAAGATTTGACGGTAAATTACCCCGTCCATCGTCCCTTTGATGCGGTGAAGTTGTCCTGTCCCCTTAGCAGGAAAACACCCCCAAAGCATAATGTTTCCACCTACATTTTTTTTTTAAAGGTTTCCACCTCCATGTTTGACAGTGGGGATGGTATTCTTGGGGTCATAGGCAGCATTCCTCCTCCTCCAAACACGGCGAGTTGGGTTGATGCCAAAGAGCTCGATTTTGGTCTCAACTGACCAGAACACTTCCACCCAGTTCTCCTCTGAATCATTCAGATGTTCATTTGCAAACTTCAGACAGGTCTGTACAAGTGCTTTCTTGAGCAGGGGGTCCTTGCGGGCACTGCAGGATTTCAGTCCTTCATGGTGTAGTGTGTTACCAATTGTTTTCTTGGTGACTATGGTCCCAGCTGCCTTGAGATCATTGACAAGATTCTCCCGTGTAGTTCTGGGTGGATTCCTCACTGTTCTCATGATCATTGAAGTTCCACAAGGTGAGATATTTCATGGAGCCCCAGACCGAGGGAGATTGACAATTATTTTGTGTTTCTTCCATTTGCGAATAACCAACTGTTGTCATCCCCTCACCAAGCTGTTTGGCGATGGGTCTTGTAGCCCATTCCAGCCTTGTGTAGCTCTACAATCTTGTCCCCGACATCCTTGGAAAGCTCTTTGGTCTTGGCCATGGTGGAGAGATTGGAATCTGATTGATTTATTGATTTGCTTCTGTGGACAGGTGTCTTTTATACAGATAACAAGCTTAGATTAGGAGCACTCTTTAAAAGAGTGCTCCGAATCCCAGCTCGTTACCTGTATAGAAGACACCTGGGAGCCAGAAATCTTGCTGATAGGGGATCAAATACTTATTTCACTCATTACAATGCAAATCAATTTATAACTTTTTGAAATGCGTTTTCCTGGATATTTTTGTTATTCTGTCTCTCACTGTTAAAATAAACCTAATACAATTATAGACTGATCATTTCTTTGTCAGTGGGCAAACGTACAAAAACAGCAGGGGTCAAATACTTTTTTCAGGCCCCTGTCTGATACCGGGTCGGCAGTGGCACTCATTGTCATATGCTTTTATGATTCATTTTATTTTGGCTTTTAACTTACAATTCCAATAAATACTACACTATGGAGACTTCATCTGGCTCCCGGTGAGCTTTATTTACTACAGCTACATCTGGATGGTGCGAGTTGCTGAACAGCCTCCCCACAACAGATGGCGGATCTACACTGGATGCGTGTTTGCTGCTGTAATGGCAGCCAGATTGTCCGGTGAGTGTCCATGTCACAGTGGTGCGGTGGATGATTCTGGTGCACTGTACTGGATCACCTCTTCATTTTTCAACTCACCACCAAATGTTTGTTTCACATCTTTGCACTGAACTATTGTGTTTTCACCTATAAGTTCATATTGCTGATCATATCATGGGACTGTGCATATAAATCTATATTTTTCACTACATTTTTTAATGTTGATTTCCATCCACATGATTGGACATAAATTTCACTTTACACTTTTTGGGACTTTATTTCAATGTGTTGTCCATTAATAAACACAATATTCTCATCTCACTGCTGTTCGTTTACTTTTGGAGCTACACACTTTTTCTTAAGATTTATAAAAGTTTGGTGTAATACTTATCTGCTGCTACCTCACCACAGTGCAGAGACAGGAGATGCATCTTTTTTATTTCTATACCATTTCTATACCACATGGTGTACAGAGTCTGCAGGATCCTGGCATTGCACCTGTGATCTGCTGATCGTGGGTGCAATGCTTTACAGGCTCCAGTGAAAAAACTTTCTACCAGGACTAGGGAGATGCTGGGACTTTCATTCTTCCAGTAGCTAGTGTCAGGTTCATAGACACACCGATAGAATCACTGAGGAAGTCATTGAGCTTCATAAAATATTAAGTAATACGGGATTTCATAAAGCAACAGGCAAGTGTGTGCAGTTGACTGATTACAAGACTGCTGTTTGCACAGCCAGCGGAGAAGAGAAACACGTTAGACTGGAAAGAAGAGGGACATCCCAACTTAGCCTGGGAAACTTATCTAAGGAAAGTCAAATGAGCAATACATGTTATTAAAATGTGTATGCAAGAACAGAAAAAAATACACACACACCCCTACTCAGTACATATCTTCAATACATGCACATTTCCCTATGGTTTATCCCAATTGTTTTCTATGTGCCCTGGCCACACCATAATAGATATAAACATTGTTTCTTAGCCACTTCCCGCCCGGCCTATAGCAGAATGACGGCCAGGAAGTGGTTCTGTTATCCTGACTGGGCATCATATGACGTCCAGCAAAATAACATGCGGTGCGCGCCCACGGGGGCACGCAGCGCAGCGATCGCGAGTGCGTCGTGTCAGTCTGACACCCTGCATCTCCAATCGTAGTAAGAAGCCTCAGAGAGGTTTCTTACCACGTGATCAGCTGTGACCAATCACAGCTGATCATCGCATGAACCAGAAAGTGCCAGTAAACGGCTTTCCTCGGTTCGCGCTGACAGGGAGAGCCGATCGGCGGCTCTTCCTGTCAAAGGGTGGGTCTATGCTGATAATCAGCACATTGATTATCAGCACAGCCCCATCAGTTGTGCCACCACAGCTGCCAAAAGGGTGCCCATCAGCTGCCAGTCAGTGCCCCATCAGAAACAGCTGTAGTTGCCCATCACAGTGTCAATTAGTGCCCACCACAGTGTCCATCACAATAACACCTATCAGAACCTCATCAGTACCTCATTATTATTATTATTATACAGGATTTATATAGCGCCGACAGTTTACGCAGCGCTTTACAACATTAGGGCAGACAGTACAAGTACAATACAATTCAATACAGGAGGAATCAGAGAGCCCGGCTCGTTAAAGCTTACAATATAGAAGGGAGGGTCAAGTTATACAAAAGGGTAATAGCTGTGGAGAGGGAGGGGATGAGCTAATGGAGAAAATAGTGCAGTTATTAGATGGAGGCAGGATAGGCTTCTCTGAAGAGGAAAGTTTTCAGGGATCGCCTAAAAGTGGATAAATTTGGAGACAGTCTGACGGATTGGGGTAGGGAATTCCAGAGGATGGGCGAGGCTCGGGAGAAGTCCTGGAGGTAGATATGGGAGGAGGTGATGAGGGAGCTAGAGAGCAGAAGGTCTTGGGAGAAACGAAGAGGACAATTAGGTTGGTATTATGAGACTAGGCTAGTGATGTAGCTGGGGGCAGAGTTGTGGATGGCTTTGTAACTTATTGTTAGTATTTTGAACTTAATTCGTTGGGTGAGTGGCAGCCAATGGAGGGATTGGCAGAGAGGGGTAGCAGACACTGAGTGGTTTGTAAGGTGGATAAGTCTGGCAGCAGCATTCATGATGGACTGAAGGGGGGACAGTCTGTTTAAAGGTAAGCCAATGAGGAGGGCGTTGCAGTAGTCAAGGTGAGAGATAATCAGGGAGTGAATCAGGAGCTTTGTGGTTTAATTGGTTAGAAAGGGACGTAGTTTAGACATGTTGCGGAGGTTGAGGCGGCAAGCTTTGGAAAGTGATTGGATGTGGGGCTGAAAGGAGAGTTCAGAATCCAGGATAACACCTAGCACCCTGACATGTGGGGATGGGTGGATGGTTGTGCCATTGCTCTTGACAGAGAAGTCCGGGGAAGAGGCACGTGGGGGAGGAAATATTATAAGCTCAGTTTTGGACAAGTTGAGTTTGAGGAAGTGGTGTAACATCCATACAGATACGTCGGTTAGTAAGTTACTGATGCGTTAGGAGACTGATGGAGTGAGTTGAGTGCTGCCCACTCATCATCAGTGCTGTCCATCAGTGCCAATCAGTACCACCTGTCAGTGCCCATCGCAGCCGCCTGTCAGTGCCCACTATTGGTGCCCATCAATTCTAAATATCAGTGCCTCCTCATCAGTGCCAGCTTATCAGTGCCCATCAGTGAAGGAGAAAACAAAATTTTATAACCGAAACGAAGAAAAACGTTTTTTTTTTCAAAAAGTTCTGTCTTTTTTAGTTTGTTGAGCAAAAAATAAAAATCCCAGTGGTGATCAAATACCACCCAAAAAAAGCTCTATTTGCGTGAAGAAAAGTATAAAAATTTAGTTTTAGTACAGTGTTGCATGACCGTGCAATTGTCATTCAAAGTGTGACAGCGCTGAAAGCTAACAATTGTCCTGGGCAGGAAGGGGCGAAAGTGCCCTGTATTGAAGTAGTTAATTTGCAGGGATTTCCTCTCACTTCCAGTTGACTACGGGACAGGAAGTGAAGGGAAATCTCTGCAATGGGACATAGATGGCGAATCTGACAGGGGTTATAATCCTCCCTTGCTCTATCCAGAATGAAAAAAAAAAAAAAAAAAAAAAATTTTGCCTATAGTTTTACTTTAATGCATTCTATGCATTAAGGTGAAAAACCTTCTGTGCTGCAGCTTCCCCCCTTTTCCTTACCTGAGACGGATTCGATCCAGCGATGTGCATGAGCGCAGTAGCTCCAGCTGCTGTCTCTCTCCTCATTGGACAGATTGAAAGCAGCAGGAGCCATCAGCTCCCGCTGTGGTGAATCAAATCCGGTGACACGGGAGCACTGGGCAGGGCCAAGTCCCGCTGTCTGTGACAATGGACGCAGCAGTGGGACTCAGGAGCGTACCCACACGGGTGCCCCCAGGGAAAGCGGCTTTCCCTGGGGGCACCCGATGAAGAGGATCAGGGCTGCTCTGTGAAAAATGATTGCACAGAGCAGGTAAGTATAGACATGTTTGTTATTTTTATTTTTTTTAAAAATTGGAGGGTTTACAGCTCCTTTAGGAGGGCCCTGCTCAGACATCCCTCTAGTACCCAAAAACTTCAGAGTCATATCAGACCCCCAACCCCTTCTCCCAGCTGACATTTCTTGGAGAAACTGGCCACTGGTCTTGTTTGATTTTTCCCAAAATGAGGCCCCCACCCTGGCAAGCTTTATCACTTGCTCTTCCCCGGCTATGATAAACAAAATCAGCTGACCCAAGCATGCATGTGAAACTATGAGGGCTATCGGTCGTTTATATTAATTTGTGCAATTTTTTTTTTCAGGTCCTGTCACCCGCACCAGCAATTTCTGCTCAGCATTGGTGGATGAAGAATCTTCAGCACCCGACACCTCAATGTCAGATTATCTGGTCCCTGCTGTGGGATGTGGTATCATCCTCCAACCCATCATTACAGAACACAATAGTGGCTGGAGGAAGACACCAGAGTGTGCAGTGGGGACCCGGCATCTGACTTACCTGAAAAGACTGCCAATTGCTGGAGAGGTTTCTGCCAGTGAAGACAGAGGAGATCAAAAGTATTACCACTTTTCTTTTTAAAGGGCATGCCTTTGTTTTTTTAAATAGTGACAGATAGCCCGTATCTCTGGATCAACCAAACATTTTGGCAGTTGGTTTTTACTAAAGATAACCCTTCTTTAATAAACAATTCAACACGTGCCACTGCTGACACTTCCTCTTTATTCAAAAACATTTTTTAATCACCATTTAAAGCGGCGCACTCCTTGATTCTAAATATTTCTCTGAAAAAAAGAAAATAAATGCAAAAACACACAATATTGTATTAGCAGCGTTTCTAATAAAAGATTTGACGAGTGCATATTTGTGCTTCTTTTCTGGATTTCTTTTCTTTTTGACGAGAACCTCTGCTTATGTTTTTTTCAGGACATGTTAAACACCTACTATTATTTTCAGAAAATATTTACTCAAAGTGGATGTTATTTGGACATGAAAAGTGAACAAAGCATAACCTTCAATAGTGTGTACTTGCCCCAGTCTGAAGCACTTAGTGTGATTTCTGTCTGCAACCTCCTTCCTCTGCTATCTGCTTACCGTAAGTCATTTCTGAATCCATTGGATTTAGGGGGGCGGGGGAGGGGTGTTCCAACACACAGCCTTTGATTGACTGCCTCAGTGGTGCAGATTTTCCTAGGAGATTGTGTAGAGGGGGTGTGTGTCCATTCCCTCCAATCAGGTCTCCTATTACACTCCACCCTCTTCTCTAAGCTGTGCCGTGTGTGATGTCATATCCCTGCCTCCTGAAACTCAGAAATACTGTGTAAAATGTGTGCTTTAGGAAGCTGTAGAGAAGGAAGGGTTGTAGACAAACAGGTACAACTTATATAGAAGGATTTGTTTAATCTCTGTATCACCTGAGGCCAGTCACTTCATTGGGTATATGTAAGAATTTACAACCATTTGAATCCACATTTAACCACTTCCCGCCCGGCCTATAGCAAAATGATGGCCGGGCGGTGGTTCAGTTATCCTGACTGGGCGTCATATGACGTCCTTCAGGATAACAGCCGCCACGCGCCCTGTCCGACACACCGCTACACTGATCTCAGTAAAGAGCCTCCGGCAGAGGCTCTTTACCACATGATCAGCCGTGTCCATTCACGGCTAATCACAATGTAAATAGGAAGAGCCGTTGATCGGCTTTTCCTCACTCGCGTCTGACAGACGCGTGTAGAGGAGAGCCGATCAGCAGCTCTCCTGACAGGGGAGGTCTTGCTGATTGTTTATCAGTGCAGCCCCCCCTCAGATGACCACCAGAGACACCACTAGGACCACCAGGGAAGGGGGCAACATGTGGATGGCCAGGTATGTACCCCATGGCCATCCACATGTTCAAATGAATGCCCAATCTGTGCCAATCAGTGCCCACACAAGGGCACTGATTGGCACATGTACACATGAGTGATGCCCAGCAATGCCACCCGTCAGTATCACCAGTGCCACCCATCAGTGACATCAGTGCAACCCATCAGTGCCACATGTCAGTGCCCATCCATGCCCATCAGTGCCCACCTATCAGTGCCACCCAAAAGTACCCAGTGCCACCCATAAGTACCCATCAGTGCCGCCTATGAGTGCCCATCAGTGCCGCATACCAGTGACCATCAGTGCCGCATACCAGTGACCATCAGTGCCGCATACCAGTGACCATCAGTGCCGCATACCAGTGACCATCAGTGCCGCATACCAGTGACCATCAGTGCCGCATACCAGTGACCATCAGTGCCGCATACCAGTGACCATCAGTGCCGCATACCAGTGACCATCAGTGCCGCATACCAGTGACCATCAGTGCCGCATACCAGTGACCATCAGTGCCGCATACCAGTGACCATCAGTGCCGCATACCAGTGACCATCAGTGCCGCCTATCAGTGACCATCAGTGCCGCCTATCAGTGACCATCCGTGCCGCCTATCAGTGACCATCCGTGCCGCCTATCAGTGACCATCCGTGCCGCCTATCAGTGACCATCCGTGCCGCCTATCAGTGACCATCAGTGCCGCCTATCAGTGACCATCAGTGCCGCCTATCAGTGCCACCTCATCGGTGCCCACCAGTGCCCCCTTATCAGTGTCCGTCAGTGCAGCCATATCAGTGCCCATCATTGAAGGAGAAAACATACTTATTTACAAACAATTTTAACAGAAACAAAGAAAAACTTGTTTTTTTTTCAAAATTTACAGTCTTTTTCGTTGCGCAAAAAATAAAAATCCCAGAGGTGATCAAATACCACCAAAAGAAAGCTCTATTTGTGGGAACAAAATGATAAAAAATTTGTTTGGGTACAGTGTAGCATGACCGCGCAATTGTCATTCAAATTGTGACAGCGCTGAAAGCTGAAAATTGGCCTGGGCAGGAAGGTGTCTAAGTGCCTGGTGTTGAAGTGGTTTAAAGAGGAACTACACTTTATCTGAGCACCACAAACCAAAAGCGCTATTCAATTAATTTTTATTATTCAAAGCAAACCCACCCATCCCTCCATGTTTTATTTTGAGAACACCACCCCCCCCCCCCCCCAACATTTCTTGCTGGGCCATCTTGAGTAAGGGCAGACGATTCATAAAGCATTTACTTCCTGTAATCCAACTGCCCTTAGTTCAGGTATACAGACTGGGGTGTGTGTTTAGCTGAGAAAACTCCTCCTCTCCCGAAGACTCCTGGGATGTACGAAATAAAAAAAAAAAAAATTCCAGACCTATTGTAAAACTGTGGGTACATTTGATCTGTGCAAAAAAAAGAATGTTAGGCCATTTTCTCTCCTGGTCAAATCTTATTCGTTATACTGAATAGAGTGAATCAGAAACATAGCGCATTTTGGCCTCTAGACCTAACTGAGGATCGTAGGAAATGTAAACTTCAATACCAGCATTACACCCCTTTCCTTGCTGTAGCTTCCGCTTCGTTTACAGGTCTTGCCCCTCCCCCTGCCTCTGAATGGACAGCGAAAAATGAGAAGCAGCACATTATTAAGCTCATTTCTGTGTCATTCTCTCCCCTCCTACCAGCATGCTCCTTGCACTGCATATCTGACTGGCTCCTGTGTTGCTTCCACCCCCCCACTCTGAGCTCTACTGTACTGAAGACAAGCAAGAACCCGATACCAAGCTAAATCCAGGTTCCTAACACTGCTTGCATAAAACAAAAAAGAAAATAAGAAAAAAATTGTGCTTTTCAGATTTGCCTGAAGTTTAGCTTTAACAAAAAACTCAGCAACTTAGCAGAAAGAGGATTTTTTTATAACCCATACATGGGAAGTTATGTCCCTTGTGCCGATTTCTCAGTTTTGATTTTGGCTGCACCTAGCAAGGCCAATTTCACGTTGAAACATTGAATGTGGGTTTAAAAATCGTATTATTTAAAATAAAGTGATCCCCCCGCTGCAATATGTTTTGTGCTCTCTATAGACTGCTGCTGATAAAAAAAAGAATGTGTATTCCTTTAAGATGTAAATATATATTTACATCTTAAAGGAATACACATTCTTTTTTTTATCAGCAGCAGTCTATAGAGAGCACAAAACATATTGCAGCGGGGATCACTTTATTTTAAATACGTATATATATATATATATATAAAACCAGCACTGACTCAGCAAATAAAAAAATGATAATCCTTGATGAGCTGCTCTTACAGCCAGATCCCCCAACACATGTAGTATCACTATTATACTACCTTCTATTAAGAGTATCTACCCCTGACCTTCCAACATACACGCGGAAATGGGAAACAGATCTACAGCATTCCATCTCCCCTACTGATTGGCAAAAAAGTTTTATTTTAACACATAAGATCTCTTTGGCAACTAAGAATCAAGAAAAGGGGTTTAAGCTATTAACAAGATGGTACAGGTGCCCGGCGACTATCCAATGATTTAACCCCTCTATCTCAGGCACTTGTTGGAGGTGCCTGTCCTCTAGTGGGACAATGCTCCACATATGGTGGACATGCCCTCCAATTCGGAAATTTTGGCAAAAGGTCTTTGATCTTTACAGCAGACTGATGGCGACCTCAATTGAGCCCACACCAGAGATAGCTATACTATCTATGCTTCCGGGCCCACTCAAACTGATTAAAAAGGACATACTGCGCCACTTTTTGGCCGCGGTCAGGACAGTGATCCCCAGACATTGGAGAACAATAGACGTGCCTTCCTTGGGAGATTGGGCTGTCGAGGTGGATCGGATAAGAGATCTGGAGCGTTTGCTGGCGCAGGAAGCAGGGAAGGAGGAACAGTTCTCCATCACTTGGACCTCATGGTCGATGTTTCGATACTCAGATGACTTCCCTATATGGATCAGAGATGCCCAATCTTTGCCCGCTGATTAGCCATGTCGGGGTGCTCCCCAAGTCTGTTGTCAACCCCTGTCTCTCCACATGCTCTTACTCATCCCTTTTTCTCTGTTATCTTTTCTTAAGTACTGATCCAGTCACTCAAATTGATATATAAAAGACTATATTTTCAGAATTGCTCAACAACTTAAATTTCTACAACAAATGATTGAATGATCTATACAGCGTTTTAGCTCAACGAGGAGGAATCTCCTGATAACACAAATACGCAAAAGTTTAAAGGTGGTTATAGGATGATCCCCCCACACTTTTTAGTACACTAATACAGTACAAACCTCTATATCTAATGTACTAATACAATATTTTTCTTGTTGTGTATATAATGTATACAATATTGTACTATACAGTACTATATCTTTTTGTTAAATCTTTATTTTGAAATAAACTAAGATTGAAAAGAAAAAATGATAATCTTATATGTGACTTGGTTGGGTTCTGTGATATGGTCACAAGATTTTTAGATCATATTAACCATACAATATTAGTGCAACTAAAAAACAACTATATATAAGATGCAGTCGGTGCTTGGTGTGAAAATCTTTGGCGAACAATAAGTCCTTGTAAATATAGTTGATGACAATCTTCAAATGTCGATGTGATCGATAAAGTGCCAAGCCGTGCTCCCCTCCTATGTGCCCTCACTCCCCAGCTCATAATAGGTTAATTGCCTGTGTTGAAATGGGATCTGTAGTTCACCAAGCAATGGCTGCATAGCTTTTTCTTGATACTCCAGCAGGTGGGAAGTCGCTCCTCATATGGATATAAGGGAATAGAACCAAAGGGATTCCATAGTGGAATTCCGTTTTTTTTATTGGTTAAAAAAAAAAGTATAAAAACAAAATGCGCACTTACAATGTACTCCTCTTGTATGTGAGCATGTAAAATCACTGCTCTGGAAGCTCGGCACCGCGATCTGCGTTCCAAAGAGCGGATGTGGCGCTTAATGCGAATTGCATTAAGTGGCTGAACACTTCCTGTTACGTCATGTCCGCTCTTTTCCAGAGCGGCGTTTTTACATGCTCACATACAAGAGGAGTACATTTTTATGCTTTTTTACCAATAAAAGAAAAATGAAATTACACTATGGAATCCCTTTGGTTCTATTCCCTTATATCCATATGAGGAGCGACTTCCCACCTGCTGGAGTATCAGGAAAAAGCTATCCAGCCATCGTTTGGGTAACTACAGATCCCATTTCAACACAAGCGATTAACCTATTATGAGCTGGTGAGTTAGGGAACATAGGAGGGGAGCATGGCTTGGCACTTTATCGGTTAAAATCGGGCTACTTCACTTAAAATCGCCCAATATCAAAGCTGCATGTTAGTGCGACTTTAGGTGTGACTTGGCTGACATCTGTGCGACTTCATGTACAAATGTCTATGCAAGTCGCACCTGAATTTACTAAAAGTAGTGCAGGAACTCCTTTCTCAAAATGGTGCAGCACCGCAAAGTCGGCGTTGCACCAATTTGAACAGTTCCATTGCCGTCAATAGGGTCCGACTTGTACCTGTCAAATTGCATGACAAGTCACACCGGTGTGAACGGAGGGGCTAAAGGCCAAGTTCACCTTTCTCAACGTGCTACACCTGTATTTAGGGAGTTACATGTAACATGTTTAGCATCCTCCCTTTCTCTACCCCTCCCCCTTTCTGTGACGACGGGCGGGGGAATTTTCTTGCCGCACCTGCTGGCACAATTTGAAATCAGCGTGTCAGTGTGAGGCTCCACCCACCCAGCCTCATCATTCACAGTTTCCTGCGAATGAATGAGCCACAAGTACCATTGGATAGTGCGGCTGATGGCTGGTAGTTCTCAATGAACTGAGAGGGCGCTAGTGAGGGCTTTTGTAGTTCATTGATCTTCCTGCTCTCCAATATTGGTGGTACAAGCAGACAGTCTGCAGGAGACGGACATACACCTGCAATCTGCTGCTGATCACAGGTTCAATGCTCTGCAGACTCTTTAGAGAAAGAATTATAATCAATACACATTTTTTACCTGTAAAAAAAAAAAAATTGCATTTATTTTTTCAAAAAGTGAACTTATTCTTTAGGCATTAAAACAGTTCTTCTATATATGTTTACCATTTCTTCTTGCATTCATGCGCATTTTGTACAATTAATCTGATTTCTTGAATACTATTCACAGGCCTGTCTAAACGAATAAACATAAAGTGCAGTGGTGTACAGACCCGTGGCCCAAGGATTCTGCAGTGAGTTTATAAATGGTGGTTTATCTTTTCATTGTGAATGGATGTCTCCATGCTGACTCACACATACCATTCTTTCTGTACAATAATTCTCACTTAGCAAGTTCATTCATTTCTCTTCCTGAATGTGACAACAGCCTTGAAACTCAGGCTGCCTTTTTGTAGAGTTCATAGAGCACTGTATGTTCTAACCAGCATAAAAAAAAAAATAACGTTTAATTTTGTACAATTTGTAAGCAAACTGTATTTTCCTACAAACACAAGGTCAGAATGTTGTCTCTTGTGCTTAAAGATTTATTTTTTTCATTTTTTCCCCCATGAACTCCAGCAGGCTTATACACACTGAATCAATCAGGGGGGATAAAAATCAATGATTTTTTTTTTAGTTTAGGTATAACTGTGCTAAAATTACAGCTATTGCTGTCAAACAGAAGGATGCCAGAATCTATATTTTTGATTAAATAGAAATATTGGTGCCAACACTACTGACTCAGCGTGGTCCATCGTAAATTACTGACATCTAAAACCTCCCACTGATTTATACCGTATACATTCTTGGTCAGGGGCTCCAAATCCCTCACGTAGAACTCTAGGGTTCTACAAAACGTTTCTATGGGTTCCTTAAAGTGGATGTAAACCCAATGTCATCCTTTCTAAACTACTGCCATAGGGGTTATCTATAAGGATATACAAGCCTCCCGCATGTATCTTTACCTGTCAAATGTCTCCCCTCTGTCTGTTATGAGACCCGAAAAACTGCAGATTCTGTGGGCGGGTCTGTTGTCTGGAGCTCGGTGGGTGGAGTCGTGATGTCAGTAGAGTCCCCGCCCACCTCTACACTCCCCGCCCACCTCTACACTCCCCGCCCACCTCTACACTCCTTGTCAATATGCATTTTCTCCTGTGTATTTCTTACACTGAACTTCTGCTATGATCTCTAACATCCAGTGAAAAGACAGGAAAGTAACCACATGACTTCAGCATGCCAAATCATGCTGAGCTGTGGAACAGCCAATCCTTGCAGAGCTGCTGAAGAAAGGAGTGGGGGAGGGAATTAAAAAATAATGCATGTCTTAGGCTGGTGCACGAGATATGTAAATCACCTGTCACTCACAGCAAGGGGGAGGATTTGACAAAGTTTTTCTCTGTTTGTCAAGTTTTATCTCACTGAACAATAAAAGAGGATTGCTTAGAGATGGATTAACTCTTTGTGGCAAGACTGGGCTCAAATGATAGGAAATCTTATACTCTACATTATGACATAAAAAAAAAAAAAATTTCAGATTTACATCCACTAAGCAGTGGTGTATTGTCCATAGAACGCTGTCTGTATAGCTCCCAAGCACAATGCCACTTGACAGGGCCATTGGTAGAACACCAATGAACTTCTTAGATATCTATAAGGGTGCCAATCTTCCCCAATGATCACCAATGTTATAGGGCATTCTCCCCACTGACCACAAACCTAAGGGAGCATTCTTCCTCTCACTAACCACAATGTAAAGATTCACTTTTCTGAAATGGGAAATGAGATGGTGCTGCAATCTTTCCTATGACCACCAATTGAAGGGTATTCTTCTTCCTCAGTACATAGATGTAGAAAGGGGCATAAATCTCATGAAAATAACCACCAATGTAATGGGAAACCTCTTCCACTGACCACCAGTGTGAGGGAACCCTTCACTGATCACCAATGCAAGGAGTGCTTCTGAACTGATCACCAGTACAGGGAAGTCTGTCTATATGGTCTTAATTATTATTTTTCATAAATCATTTTCTCATATTAGGGCAGAAAGTGTAAAAGGAAAAAAAAAAATTAAAAGAAAGGATCCACCTTTGGTGTCAAATACTCTAACTATACCACTATATTATACATCTAAAAATTACTGATTTAATGTATTGAAATCTGTAGTTATAATTCTTAGCTGGTGGTTCATGGAACCTGAAAATAATTTTAAGGGTTCCTAAAAGGTAAGAAGGTTAAGAAAGTCTGCTCTATGTAGTAAAGCATCTTCTAAAAACAAGTCACCATCGGCAGCTGCAAATATCCTAGACAGACTCCCTTTAAAACAGAATCCCAGCCTAACGCTAACTAGTGTCCTTCCCATTCCTGTTACCTAACCCGTGTAAAAGAGAAAAAAAAAAAAAAAAGTGTATACTTACCTTTTTTTAGTCTGCTCCAGTCCAGTCACCCTGTGCCAGACAGAAGTGGCTGCAGGGGAGAAGAGGGAGTGCCTAGGAGTATGGTTATGGCTTCTGGAATTCCCAGCTGAGTGCTCCCTCCTCTCCCATGTAGCTGCTGCTCACCAACACAAGGGATCACATGACCAGAGCAGAGCTGACTAGGACTATAATATATATATATACACATACACACACACACACACATATATATATATATATATATATATATATATATATACACACACACATATATATATATATATATATATATATATATATATATATATATATATATATATATATACATACATACATATATATTTTTTTTTTACACACACACACACACACACACACACACACGGGTAGCAAGGGGTGGGGGGACCAAGACTAATTAGGACTAGTTAGTATTAGGACCCATTCAAACTAGAATGCAGTGCGGGAGATCCACACGGAATTCCAATCGCACTGCCCTTGAGATCTGCTGCGGGGGTCAATTCAAAGTTAACAACGCCCCAAACACAGGTCACAAAACGCAGTGTGTTTGCCTTTACTGGCCAGCATAGTACCATGCAATGCATTTGCCACGTGTTTCAAAAAGTAGTGCACTACTTTTAGTGCGGTGCGATTTGAGCCTGTTGAAAATGAATGGGGCTGAAATCACACTGCACAGAACTGCATGTGAATCGCACAGAAGCCGCAGCGTGCTCTTGTGCGACATGCAGTTCCTAGTGTGAATGGACCCTTAGCCTAGAATTCAAGTTTAAATCTTTGTTAAAAGATAAAAATGGATTTTTGAACAGGGCTAGACCATTCCCTGTTGTAACCCACCCTGAAACAGAACCGGTCTGCTTACATAGCATTGAAGGGGTGGATAGTTGGGGTTCTTTTATCTTGAAAGCTACAGGTCTGATCTCTCACAGACCTACTTTAGATCTCTAGCAAGAGACTGGTAGTATGACGTAAAAAGTGTATCCACTGACATGAGTGAGGAGAGTCGGGTGTGGCAAATTTAGGTGAGGGACCAGAAGCAATTTATAGCATTAACAAAACGTGTCTCTGGTGATTAAGGTTCCATCTTGTTATTAGTTCCGCTGTTATTAGTTCCATATAAAAACAGGTTTGACTATCTTTGTACTGTTTGATTATAGCATGGTATAGGCTACTTTCCCTCTTCAACACCTCTCTCCACAATTATAACTAAAGAAAAGCTAAACTCAAAAGACAACAAATTTTATCTATAGTAGCTTACCAATCTTAAGATAAGGTGGGTGTATTATGTTTGTTTTTTAGTTTTTTTTCCACTATATGGTCACCAGATAATGTTGGAAATAACACTTGCCGTCTCTGTGTAGGCAGCCATGGTTGTCACACAGGCCACACTTCAAACACGTCTGCCTTTGTTCATCTCCATTAGGCTGCATTCAAACCTCAGCGTTTTGAATTGTGGGCATATTTGCAGCGATTCTGCCCACGATTTCAAAACGCCCAGGTATGAATGACAAAGCACATAATGCACAATTGAGATGCCATTGCTGCGCTGCAATTGTGGCAAACCGCAAAACATGAAGCATGTTGCCCAAAAGAAGCTCTTGGACTTTTTTGGGGCGAGAAGCGTCATGCAATGCTTTTTGCGATTTATCACGCAACAATCGTGGCAGAACCGCACTGTGATTTTAGGTGCCATTCAAATGAACGGCATCTCAGAAGTGAGTTCCAAGATTTGTCATTCACACCTGGGCGTTTTGAAATCGCGGGCAAAATCGCTGCAAATCTGCCTGCGATTCAAGACACTAAGGTGTGAATGCAGCCTTAAAGTGGTTGTATAGGTTTGTTTTATTTTTTCTAAATAACAAACATGTTATACTTACCACCACTGTGCAGTTCGTTTTGCAAATAGTGTCCCCGATCCTGCTGTTCTGGGGTCCCACGGCAGCTGTCTCGGCTCCTCCCGCAATAGATAACCCCCTCGGGAAGCTCTCTCCCGAGAAGGGTTACCTTGCGGGCACGCTCCTGTCTCATACACTTTGCATCTATAGACAGAGTAGAGTGTATGTCTCAGTTACGCCCCCCCTGGTGGCCGCGTCATTTGGATTTGATTGACAGCAGCGCAAGCCAATGGCTGCGCTGCAATCAATCTATCCAACGAAGAGCCAAGAAGACCGAGCCGAGAAGCCAGCACGTTCTCAACGCGGGACTTTCGAGGGCTCAGGTAAGTAAACCGGGGGGCTGGGGGGCCAGTAAGCAGACATCCCAACCTGCAAAACTAATTTCAGGGAGGTGGCAATCTCATTTCAGGGAGGTGGCACCCCCTGACATGGGCATGGCTTAAATTGCGCAACATATTGGGCGTGGCTTAATAGTCTGAGATGACTTACATAGTGCAAAATGCAGTAATCTTAAATAGGGAATGTATGGTGCGGAGTGTTCGGCAGTGAGTAGTATGTGTAGGAGAGGACTGTAGAGTGTATGGAGGTGGATAGTATGTGCAGGTGAGGAGTGTGGAGTGTACAGTGGTGGGTAGTATGTGCAGGATGGTGTCAGTAGGGCAGTGGAAAGTGTCAGTAGTTCTTTATTTTTATTATTATTTTTTTTACAATTTTATTTTTTTTGTATTTTTTTCATTTTTTCAAAATGCTTTTTAGGGGCCAGTGGATGGTGTCAGAATTTATTATATTTCTATTATTTTTTTTTTTTACAATTTTATTTTATTTTTCGGGGGGGGGGGGGGTTGCTAGCGGACGGTGTCAGTACAGCAGTGGATGGTATCAGTAGTGTCTTATTTTTTTACAATTTAATTTGTTTTACATTTTTTTCACAATGCTTTATGGTTGGAGGGGGTTGGGGCAGTGTTGGTAGGGCAGGGTGGAGTGGTGTCAGTACTTTTTCATTTTATATATTTTTTTACAATTTTATTTTTTATAATTTTTTTACAGTTTAATTATTTAATAACTATTGCATTTTTTTTTTTATCCGTTGGGGGGGCTCTTTGATGAGAAATCAGGGGTCTAAACAGACCCCTGACATCTCCCATTTGAGACCGAGAAAGGGACTGAGGACACATATTCCCCAGTCCCTTTCAGCACTGAAGATGAAGAGTCTCCTCTCCATTCACAAACTGAGCAGAGTAAACACAGGTTACTCTGCTCAGTTTTCACAGGACACAGGAGTGATCTTGCTCACTGTGTCCCATTCAAAAAAGAAAGGGACCAGTAAATGACAGATCTATTGGTCCCTTCCTCCGCTCTCCATCCAGACATCCCCCACAGCAGCCGGCGGGAGAGGAGGGAGCCGGAGGAGAAGGACATGGAGCCGGAGGAGGAGGACACGGGGGTGTAGGAGGAGGACACGGGGGTGGAGGACATGGAGCCGGAGGAGGAGAACATGGGGCCCGGAGAAGGCCAGGAAACAGCCGGGAATGATCGGGAGGGACAGCTGTAATCTCTCACTGATCTCCCTGTGTAGCCGCGGGAGGGAGAGGAGGCGATGATGCTGTCAGCTGAAAAGCTATACAGGGAGATCGGTGCTCACAGCTGTCCTCTGCCACATCGATCATCCCCGGCTGTGAAGCTGGGGAGCATTGCATGTGTGCAGGGTGGGGATGATATCCCACTGCCGTCCAGGATCGGCCCTGCGCCCGGGTGATAGCCCGGCACTCACGGGTGTGCGGGAGCCGCAGCCAAAATGTGGGAGACTTGGGAAGTCTGAGTAAGCATTGAGGATGCATTGAGGTGAAAAAACGGGAACCTTTACAACCCCTTTAAGCTGGGTATACAAGAGCAGTTTAACCTGCTGTTTGAATGAAGAAAACAAACAAAAAAAAAAAAACTGACAGATTCCCCCCCATCAACAATGTGTGATGCAGGGATCTCCTCTGACGCATTACTGTATACTGACAGAATACACATATCAGCGCTGCAGCCATTGGCTAAAAGTGCTGATTGAGTGTCGGTTCTCCAGCTTGCTTGCTCCACAGACAGCAGTACAGACGGACCGTCACTCAGCAAGAGCCGGACGATTTTCGGTCCCTGTATACCCTGCTTTACATGGCAAGTCGAAGGGATAAGTAGTTTACAGAGTAGAATAAGGTTATTTGTGCTTTCAGTACAGTGCATGAGCAGGGACAAGGACACCCCATTTCTGGCAAGATAAACAGGTATTTTCTGTACTTGCTGAAATGTTCTTAGTCTGAAAAAAAAGAAACAAATCCAGCCACTACATTAGAGGACTTGTAAGTCGCAAAAAAATACATTTGTGTTCTTGGGTTTAGATATGTGTTAGATCTTTATAATTGATGGAGTTTCTACATTTTTTGCCCTTTTCAGCATACTGTCTGATGAAAATGAAAGGCATTCTTGAAATAAGTATTTGCCAAATAACATGAGTCATATGATCCAGACAAGGTTATATTGCGAGCAAGAAAAAAAAAAAAAAGGATTTAAAATCTAAGAGTAAAGAAAGTCTTTAGGTCTTTCAAGTAAATTGTAGTTTTTTTTAAGTACCGTATATACTCGAGTATAAGTCGAATTTTTCAGCACATTTTTTTGTGCTGAAAGTGCCCCCCTCGACTTATACTTGAGTCAAGCACTTTTCTGCAGCAAAAAATTTCATTTTCCGAACCGACTTTGGGGCCCCGTATCTCAGGGCCACTTAGTGCTAGGAACCCCAAATTTGGTGTGCAAACCCAGTGGAACTGGTTTCACAACATATCCAAAGATTAAGTTCCTAGCACTAAGTGGCCCCGAAATACGGGGCCCCAAAATCGGTTCGGAAAATGTCATTCTCTGCTGAAGAAAAGTGCTTGACATTTTCTGAACCGACTTTGGGGCCCCATATCTCAGGGCCACTTGGTGCTAGGAACCCCAAATTTGGTGTGCAAACCCAGTGGAACTGGTACAATAACATATCCAAAGCTGGGGTTCCTAGCACCAAGTGGCCCTGAGATACGGGGCCCCAAAACCGGTTCGGAAAATGTCATTCTCTGCTGCAGAAAAGTGCTTGACATTTTCTGAACTGATTTTTGGGGCCCTGTATCTCGGGGCCACTTGGTGCTAGAAACCCCAGCTTTGGAAAATTTATGGTGCTAGTTCCACTGGATTTGCACACCAAATTTGGGGTTCCTAGCACTAAGTGGCCCAGAGATACGGGGCCCCAAATTCGGTCAACTGTGTCCATCTGCAGCAATGTCATTTCAGGACCCTTTGGGTTCAGAGACCCCAAATTTTGGCTGCAGCTAGGGGGCATCTAGGGACCCTTAACTACCGAGTTTGAAGTTCAGGGGACCTATAGCTGCAAATGGGCACAGTGAGGCTGCAAATGGGCATTGTTGACCCTCTTTTCCACTTACAGTAGCTGTGCATTTCTCACCCTCGTCTTATACTCGGGTCAATAAGTTTTTCCCATTTTTTTGTAGTAAATTAGGGCCTCGACTTATACTCGGAACGACTTATACTCGAGTATATACGGTATGTCATGAAATTCCACAACCAGTGGTCACAGCACTAAGTATACATACGGCAGTGTATAACACAGACTGCTAAGTTCTTGTCACCAGCTTCTGCCTGGCTGTTTGACTTACTGGCTCGGGCAGATTCCGCGATGACAATGCAACACCCACAGGCACGCTTATGCACAATTGATGAGGAAAGCTTATGTTTAGAATGTCTCCCGTGTCTGTGACTCCAGGGGAGGGAAGATAGGAGACATCCAGGTAACAGAGAGAAAGGAAGGTGACGTCACTATAGATTACGGTTCCTAGTCAATATGCTTATACGATTGTTCCAGGTAAGGACAATGGCGGCACAAAACAAACCTGCTAATAGCTGTAGGATGTCATAACTTATTCAAAGCTCATACAGAAAACAAATGTAATCAAATACAAACCATAGTGTGTGCAGTGGTGGCTGGTGCTCCAAATTTTTTGGGGGGAGAAACTGAACTATTTTGAAAAAAAAAAAAAAACATCAAGTGCAGCCTCACTGTACCATCAAAGGCTCCCACTGTGGCCCATCAAAGGCTCCCACTGTGGCCCATCAAAGGCTCCCACTCTGGCCCATCAAAGGCCCCCACTCTGGCCCATCAAAGGCCCCCACTCTGGCCCATCAAAGGCCCCCACTCTGGCCCATCAAAGGCCCCCACTCTGGCCCATCAAAGGCCCCCACTCTGGCCCATCAAAGGCCCCCACTCTGGCCCATCAAAGGCCCCCACTCTGGCCCATCAAAGGCTCCCACTCTGGCCCATCAAAGGCTCCCACTCTGGCCCATCAAAGGCTCCCACTCTGGCCCATCAAAGGCCCCCACTCTGGCCCATCAAAGGCCCCCACTCTGGCCCATCAAAGGCCCCCACTCTGGCCCATCAAAGGCCCCCACTCTGGCCCATCAAAGGCCCCCACTCTGGCCCATCAAAGGCCCCCACTCTGGCCCATCAAAGGCCCCCACTCTGGCCCATCAAAGGCCCCCACTCTGCCGCATCAAAGGCCCCCACTCTGCCGCATCAAACGCCCCCACTCTGCCACATCAAAGGCCCCCACTCTGCCCCATCAAACGCCCCCACTCTGCCCCATCAAACGCCCCCACTCTGCCCCATCAAACGCCCCCACTCTGCCCCATCAAACGCCCCCACTCTGCCCCATCAAACGCCCCCACTCTGCCCCATCAAACGCTGCCCAGCATGGCGCTCACAGGTCACCTTTGTTGATGCCTATTAGAGCCTATTGCGCCAGCACTCCACAAACTTTTAGCTCAGCCAGACAATGGTGTTTATGTCAATGGCATGCATAGACAGGCTTGTATTCCCTGCTAGCGCCATTTAGAGTAGAACTAAAAAGGAAAAAAAAAAATTACATTTTCCCCACTTTAGATAGAGCAAGTTCTCATTGGAGAGATTTCCCTTACTTCCTGTCTCATAGCCACAACAGGACACAAGAAGAAAGGACTCCTTAAGCCTCATACACACTTTCAGCCACATATCTCAGGAGGAACAACCTGTGCACGCACTTTGTTGTCTGAGTAACACTGCCTTCCAATGATATCAAAGCAAAAAAGCCAACATTATTCTGGGTTTCTGGTTTGGGTTTGCAGGTGAATTACATATTAGAGCGGAACTTCAGTAATTTTTTCAACTTTCCATCTATTAAATCTTCTGCCCTTGTTGTTTTAACTTTGGATAGCAAAACATTTTTTTCTGCCAGTAAATACCTTATAAAGCCCACTTCCTCTTTCTTGTCTGGTCATTAGCCTAGGCTTATGAAGTCATGCACAGCTCTCTCTCTCTCTCACACTCTTGTGAGAGTTTGCCAGGAATAGAGGGGGGATGAGTCATAAGAGGGCCAATGAGAGCTGGAGGTGTGTGTCTGTGTAAATCCAGGAAGTGAACAGTAGGCAGCTTCAGCTGCCCACAGTTAAAATGGTTGCAGTCAGACGCAGTCGAGGGAGATTTCTGCAGCATATTTGGCAAGTACAGAATCACAGTATATATAAAATAATATGCAAAGTGATTGGAGGGAAGCTTCCGAATGGCAAAGATGTTTTTATTACAAATTATGTGAGCAGACTGCAATTCCTCTTGCGTCCTCGGCGTTAAAAAAAAAAACTGTGCTAAAACTGTTAATAGAAGACTTGTGAGTGCCATTATCTTTTAAAGTAAACATTCATTGAACATCAACACAAGCTTACCATGCAATGCCATGTAAATATCGAAAGAACACATATTTTGTTGGAAACCTATTCCTTACTCGAGTAAGCATACCAGACAAATGCCAGAAACTAGGCATCTAGCAGCTTCCCATGGGGGCACTAGTGTGTGCTCTCACCCAAGCCCCTCTGCTGCATCCATTGACACAGACAGCGGGACTCGGCCCCGCCCCCTTGACGCTGGCTTTGACTGACAGCACTGGGAGCCAATGGCTCCTGGTGCCCCAGCAAAGCCAGCGAGTCCTGGAAGTGAGGGGAGAGCAGACTTGCAGACATGCACGGCGCCGGATCGAATGAGGACTCAGGTAAGTAAAAAGGGGGGGTGAGGGGGGATGCTGACACCTAAACATTTTTTTACCTTTATGCAAGGAATGTATTAAGCTAAAACATGTTTAGGCTTTACAACCACTTTAAAGAAGGTATTTGCAATGGTTTATTTTTGCTTTCTAAGGCCCCTTTCACACGGTCACCATCAGTTTAGCCATGTTAAAAACGTATCAGTTCTTATCCGTTGCTTCATCCGTCTTCCGTTCCGTTAATATCCATCTTCATCCGTTTTTGTATCCGTTTACAGCAGTTTCTGTGCCTTTAAGGAAACTACCCAGAAAGCATTGCTCCTCCCATCCTACATTGCCATGCATGAACAATTTGCCGACTACTTTCTATCTCCATCAGGAGAAGTGCCATTGCAGTACCAATATATATATATATAAATAATGCAGTGCAAATTTAAATTTATTAATTCATTTGGTTATTTCATTGTGTTTTGATAGCATAAAAAGACACAAAAGCACATGATATGTTCAAAACAGTTTTAGTTTTATTATTCTGCAAAACCTTTTTAAAATAAAGGTTTTTTCACTTTGTTTTTTTTATTTGTCAAAGTATGAACTTTGAATAATTTCTTCAAAACGGATCTTAACTGATCGGACGTTGACGGACATTGTCCGGACATTAATATCCGTTTTGACGGACCTGGACATAGCCTTAAAAAAAATGGATAAAAACGGAAGCGGAGGTTAAAGGATGGTAACGGATGATCATCCGTTTGCCCATAGGAATGCATTGTCTTCGACCGAAGAAAAACGGATAGACGGTCCGTCCGTGTGAAAGGGGCCTTACAGCTCTGCTAACAGTTATTTTGCTTTCAAAACCAACAGGGTTTACTTCTGCTTTAAAGTGGTATTAATTGGTATTAGTGGTAGAAGATAGACAGCCAAAAACAGAAAACTAATGCAGCCATCTGATCTAGGAATTAAAAGCTAAAATATACTACAGGTTTACTTCTGAGCTTAAATACTGTTTTAACATTATGGGGTTGATTTACTAAAAGGCAGAGTCTCTTTGGCTTTAGTAAATCAACCCCATACCCAATCAACTTAACAGTCTCTTTAAGAGACTGTGCACTTTGCAGTGAACGTGGTGAAACTTCACTTTGTAAAAATCACCCAATCGGGTGCAAGGAAAAGGGGGGGGGGGGGGGGGGAAATAAAGCACAAAAGCATATTATTTTTTGGAAATGATGGAAATCAGCAGAGCTTCACTACGTAAAGTGCACAGTCTATTTGCCTTTTATAAAGCAAACCCTAAGTTTCGATATGCACAGTTCTTTTAACAAGCTCCTGTCAAACAGAATATTTATTATGTCATTATTACATTTGTATCAAATAAAATAGGTTTGGCAGTCCTAATAATGGATAACCCATCAATCCGTGCGATGACCTGCGACAACATTCAGTCCTGCAGAGGGGCTCCACCCTGTCCGACTCTTGAAGTGGTAACTTTTTTTCTTTTTTTAATCTATAGGTAAGCTTACCCATAGGTAAAATGAACATCTCCTAAACATGCACTGTTTTGGAAATATTCTAGCGAGCAGCAGCGGGTGACATCACCGGCGCATGTGCTCTGAAGGAATGGCATACCCGTGCCGTTCCTTCAGAGCTCTGTGCCGTGGCAGAGACCCCTGTGCGCATGCGCAGCAGTGACATCATCGCGGCTTGGCCATTCAAGCGGCTGTAGCTTGCAAACTCGGAAGGAAGACCGGCTGGAAGCCTCTGTAGTGGTGACAGTATGCTGCTGGAGGCATTTCATAATGTGCTTGTATGCAATGCATACAAGCACATTATACTATTGCCTTGCAGGAGTTAACTTTTTTTTTTTTTTACGAGTTTACAACGTCTTTAAGGCTGGTATACACGGATGGAATATAGGCCGGTTCAACAGAAACCAGCCAACATTTAGCCTATGTGTAAAGCACCCTGTCCGGCTCCTGTCAAATGGGCATGCTGGAAAACCAGCAGCCGACAGGCATCCGATCAGAGGTGGGGCAGTACCCCTGTCAGAACACAATAGCTCAGTGGGGAGAGCGCTGTACTAACATCGCATACTTGGTACAGAGAGCTTCTTTTTGTAA
Organism: Lithobates clamitans; assembly: GCA_037952925.1. NCBI lineage: Eukaryota > Metazoa > Chordata > Amphibia > Anura > Ranidae > Lithobates > Lithobates clamitans. The sequence continues at coordinate 826,442 of JBBGZY010000979.1, read as the reverse complement.
ACTACCTGTGTGTACCAGGCTTCAGTTGGCAGTCAGAGGCCGCCTTCTCTCAGCCTCCTGTGTTACTTCAGAGCCCATAAAAACTGAGGTCTAGGCATCTATACAACTCATTGAGGGGATCCATACTGCTGTACTGTCAAACAATTCCTTGTAACAGTGAGGTGTGGATGGGTTGGTTTCTCAGGTATGTTTTTGTACAGCACATTTGTTCTCTGTGGTCTTCATCTTTGAATGCTCGTTTTGTGTGCTGCTGCCTTTGGCGCTTTAGTTTTATCTGTTTACAGGTGCATGCGGCTCCTGATCATACAAGTGTCATGGAAATATAAACATGAGCTTTACCTGCTGCTTACAGAGAGACAATGGAAGCATTCACTGGTTGCCCAAAGAAGAACTTAAGCTGGATATACACATTCAGTTGTTTTCATTCAACCAGCGGGTTGAACAAAAAAAAAAAAAAAATTACAATAGATCCCTACACCAACAATGTGTGATGCGGGGATCTTTCTCACTGTACTACTGTATTCTGAAAAAAAGGGACCCCCAGATAACACTGATCAGTGCTTGCAGCTATTGGCTTTCCAACAAGAACGTTCGACAGAAGCCGATCGATAGACCAGCTTCTGATGAACTGACAGCACACATGTACAGAAAGTCGTCTGGTTCCTTTTGTGTGTATTGGGCTTTATACTAAGGATTAAAGAACATAAAATGTTTTCTCAAACATTACTGAGGACTGCAGTGCTTGCATGTTTTTCAATGAACAAAATCTGCAATATATACAGTATAATACATATACACATACACACATACACTCCACAGGCTATGGAGCCATCTAAGGATCTTCACATATCACAGTAAAAATTCAAAACGAAGGAGGGCTATGCTATTAAAAAAAAAAAAAAAAAAAGAAAAAGAAAGAAGAGGGGTGTAGAAACACGTAACAACGAGACTTCCTCTTTATTGTTGTCTGATCATCGGAGTCATTTTCATACCTTTATTACACCTGCTCACTGAATACGGCCTTTATTTCTGAATGTCCCCAAAGAAATAATGTTATATGTAAATCAGAGAAAGAACAACATCCAAACTGATGTAACTCATTGCAGAGAGAGACTATAAAAAAAACTTACAGTGCCTTAAAAAAGCATTCACACACCTTGAAATTTTCCACATTTTGTCATGTTACAACCAAAAACGTAAATGTATTTCATTGGGATTTTATGCGATAGACCAACACAAAGTGGCACATAATTGTGAAGTAGAGGGAAAATAATAAATGGTTTTCAAAATTTTTTACAAATAAATATGTAAAAAGCATGGCGTGCATTTGTATTCAGCCCCCCGATATAATACTTTGTAGAACCACCTTTCCTGCAATTACAGCTGTAAGTCTTTTTGGGGATGTCTCTAAATGCATTGCACATCTAGAGAGGGACATTATTGCCCAAAGCACAAGCTCTGTCAGATTGGATGAAGAGCGTCTGAACAACAATTTTCAAGTCTTGCCACAGATTCTCAATGGGATTTAGGTCTGGACTTTGACTGGGCCATTCTAACACATGAATATGCTTTGATCTAAACCATTCCATTGTAGCTTTGGCTGTATGTTGAGGGTTGTTGTCTTGCTGGAAGGTGAACCTAAGCTCCAGTATCAAGCCTTTTGCAGACTCCAACAGGTTTTCATCTAAGATTGTCCTGTATTTGGCTCCATCCATCTTCCCATCAACCCTGACCAGCTTTCCTGTCCCTGCTGAAGAAAAGCATCCCCACAATATGATGCTGCCACCACCATGTCTCACGGTGGGGATGGAGTGTTCAGGGTGATGTGCAGTGTTAGTTTTTCCACCACACATAGCGTCTTGTTTTTAGGCTAAAAAGTTAAAATTTTAGTCTCATCTGACCAGAGCACCTTCTTCCACATGTTTGCTGTGTCCTCCGCATGGCTTCTCGCAAACTGCAAACGGGACTTCTTATAGCTTTCTTTCAACAATAACTTTCTTCTTGCCACTGTTCCAAAAGGCCAGATTTGTGGAGAGCACGACTAATACTTGTCCTGTGGACAGATTCTCCCACCTGAGCTGTGGATCTCTGCAGCTCCTCCAGAGTTACCATGGGCCTCTTGGCTGTTTCTCTGATGAATGCTCTCCTTGCCCGGCCTGTCAGTTTAGGTGGACGGCCATGTCTTGGTAGGTTTGCAGTTGTGCCATACTCTTTCCATTTTCGGATGATGGATTGAACAGTGCTCCCTGAAATGTATAAAGCTTAGGATTTTTTTTTTTTATAACCTAATCCTGCTTTAAACTTCTCTATAACTTTATCTCCGACCTGTCTAGTGTGTTCCTTGGCCTTCAGTCCTCCAGCCCTCAACGTCCAAGGGCTTCACAGAACATCTGTATTTATACTGAGATTAAATTACACAGGTGGATATTTATTAATTAGGTGACTTCTGACGGCAAGTGGTTCCACTAGATTTTAGTTAGGGGTATCAGAGTAAAAGGGAACTAAATATAAATGCACGCAAAACTTTTCAGATATTCGTAAAAAAAATTGAACCATTTATCATTTTCCTTCCACTTCACAATTATGTGCCACTTTGTGTTGGTCTCTCACATAAAATCCCAATAAAATACATTTACGTTTTTGGTTGTAACATGACAAAATGTGGAACATTTCAAGGGGTATGAAACTATGAATGCACTGTATCTGACACATTATCATACAATACTAAGGGCTAGTACATACTTGTCGTGCTCTCTGAAGAGCTATCCACATTCAGATCACTCTCCACGGAGCATATGACAGGCAGCGAGGTGGTGTGGTATCGCCTCCTCACTGCCTGTTTGAACCCCCAATATGCCAGCCTACCACTCACAAACTGTGTGAAATGCACAAGGTGTGGGGTGGTTGCAGCACAGCTCCATTTACTTGAATGGGTCATGCTCAGCGGGTGGTAGTACCCCGGCAAACGCAATAGGGGTGTAATTCCTGAGGCAGAGGAAAGCATGGTGGCCACAGCATGTGTATACTCCCAGATGCTGCCTTCCCACCAAAAGGGGGGGGGGTTGGCTCAACCGTGGGGGTTTTCTACACCCCAACTGCAGTGTAAATAAACCCTTTAGGGCTCCTTGTTTATCAAGCAGTGAATGTGACATTCACCAAGCATTTACTTCAGATGAATTAACAGTAATTTAAAACATATGCACCAAAAACATCTGCAGTGAAGGTCTAGTAAATGCCACATTCACTGCTTTATAAACATACTTCCCTAGCAATGAGTTCCTCAAAGTTGAACTCTGGGAAGTAAAAAAAATAGCCCCTTGCCATTGGGCTCCCCCTGCACTGCAAGGGTTAAGTGTTCATTTATGCCTAGGGTACCCATAACTAAGACATTTACTTACAATTCCTCACTTTCCCCGCAGGTGGCGCTCTCCTCTTCTCCCTGATGCTCCAGTTAGAGGGGGTCCCTTTGCATCCTCCCTTACAATGCAAGGCTTTCAGCCCTGCATCAACCTTGGTGACATCAGAGTGCCTGCAACCGCTGAAGCGCCTTAGGAAGAGGCTGCAGGGACAGGTCGCATAACATGGGGGGAGTCTCTGGGAGCAAAGAATTAGGTGTGTAAAAGTCCTTTTTACTGATACCCCAGGCATAAACGAGCATTTAACCATTGAAGTGCAGGTTGGGCCCAACTGCAATAAAAGAGTTTTCTTTTCTGCGGAGTTCAGCTTTAAACATCATTGCTCCACACATCTGATCAACTAGTGCAGAAAATACCAAGACATCACATTAACCTTTTCAGACGGGAGATGGAAAAAAAAAATTCTACTGCTGCCGACGAAAGCGCAGAGGTTACTTGGCCTTTAAAAGTGGAATTGCAACCCAAATTACTTTCTTGCTGTCTTGCATAGAATATGGAAACACAGGAACCTCAGTCATAGCTTTAAAGCCATCTTTGCCCTTATTTCAAGAGTAATCCTAAATAGCCCCCCCAAACAAAATAAATGTCTGCGTTCCTGACTGGGCAGACACCTTTCACTGGGAAAGAAAGTGAAAGCTGAACCCTGAGATGACCAAATATTGTCTAATTACCAGAGGTGCGTGTATTCATCCTCGAATCTTGGTGTGCTTTGTGTATTACTTCCAGATCTGTGCATTAACCCAGTGTGAGGCTTTTCCTGTGTGCAGGAGCTTCTTGTAATAAAGACCGCTCACCTTCCTTGTGCAGGGTGACTGGTCTTGTCTCCGCCCCTTCCTGTAGCTTTCTGCAGGCAGTCTGTAGTGGGTGGGGCCTGCTGAGCACCTCACACAGCTCTGCTCTGTGTACAACCCAGTGATGTCACTGCTACTTTTACAAGGTAATACCTAAGTTTACCAAGGCATTTGGTGCACACAAAGTGAATTTACATTCTTTGTGACTACTAAGGAATAGAATAAAAATTATGTGCATCTTTAAAGTGGTTGTAAACCCAGATCAAAAAACAAACAAAACACACCTGCAAGACAAAAAGACATAATGAGCTTGTATGCTCAATATGCGAAGTATTTCCTAATGCTAGCTCATTAGGAAATACTTACCTTAGAACGATGCTGTTGCAGCGGTCCTGGCACACCACTGTGACCGGCAAAAAGTCGTCCCGGAGTTATTTCTGGGTTTGCGGGCCCTGGCGCTGATTGGGTGGAGCCGCGATGACGTCAATCCCGCGAATGCGTGCGGAAGCTGTCGGTAACGGCACAGCAGCTGAAGAAACAGCACGAGCGAGCCGTTTCTTCAGTGCCCATGTGCCAATGACGTCGGCACATGCAGATACAGTGAATATCTCCTATACTGTGCAAGGAGAAATTCACAGTACCTACAGGTAAAGCCTTATTATAGGCTTACCTGACTTTAAAATGATTGTAAAGGTTTGTGTGTTTTTGTTTTTTTTTTTTAAATAACAAACATGTCATACTTACCTGCTCTGTGCAAGGGTTTTAAATAAAGCGGCCCCAACTATCCTTTACTGGGGTCCCACAGCGGTGCTCCTGGCTCTTCCTCTTCAGGGAGTGCCCCCCACGGTGAGCCAATTTTCATGGGGGCACCCGTGCGGGCGTGCTCCCGAGTCCCGCTGCTGCATCCATTGACACAGATAGCAGGACTCGGCCCTGCCCCCAGATCCTGTGTCTTGCAGGAGCCGCGGAGGGAGACCCAAAGAAGAGGGGCTGCTCTGTGCACAGAGCAGGCAAGTATAACATGTTTGTTCACTTTAAGAACCCTATAAGACAAGCTATACCTATATAATTATTCATATCAACACAGAACCACAACTATACAGTATTCACACTATATAAGATGCATCAGCAATAACCCTCACATTTTTAAGAGCGTGTTTTACAACTTCTGCAGTTATTAAAAATGTAATTCCCTTTCTTATTTATTGCACAGATCAAGCTACGGGCTATGCTGGTCAGAGAACGAGAAGATTGCTGTACTGGTTGTGCCAATGATTCATTGCAATATTTATATTCTTCTCCTTACTAGCTGCTGGCTAACTGGATAATGCTCTGGAGCTTTAAATGGCAAAACAATAAAAATCAGATCCCTTCTCCCACTTAATGACTGGAGGGACCTGTCACTGCAAAACGAAATGTAAAACAAAATAAAAAAAATGTAAAAAAACAGTGCAGGTTAGCCACAATGTATCCCACTTTGTACGTACATTCGCCATACAGAACTGGCAACTCTCCAATTGCTTGGGAATTACAAGACCTAATATAAGCTGCCAGTGTTATTTAGTACAGCGGTCCCCAAACAGTGGTCCATGGAGCACTGATGGTTCACGAGAAAAAGGTGGTAGTCCTCAGGGGTTCTTCCGCAAATCAACATTGTGGCGGATGTATACCACCTAATGTGGTTTCCAGTGTTGTTCTCAATGAGCGCTGGCAGTCAACATCAGCGTGCATTGATATGTGATGCCTCTTCTGTAGTTCTGGATCCTGTGAACTCAGAGGGAAGCGCCGGAAGTCCGCTCCTTCACCAATAACCCACGGACATTACAAAAGTGGACATTCAGTATGCTGGAGGGCATAATGTATGCCTACAAGTGGCATGAAATAGGCAGATGTTACCCTTCTAGACACCACTGTGAACGTGTTTCCCAAATTAGCTGGCTGTATCATACAACTCGTACAAGGCAGGTCCATGATTATATGATATGAGGAGTTTGGTTTGAAGGAACTTCAGTGATCGAAACGGTCTTAAACTCAACCCTAACATTTTTTGAGATGAATTTAAAAAAAAAAAAAAAAAAAAAACAGGACTACAAGCCAGGTCTTCTGGTCCAACATTAGACATTAGTACCTAAATTAACAAATGCTCTTTAAAGCCGTATAAAACCCAAAACCAAACATATATATTGCTGGATAGCAATCATCAGATTTGGTGGCTGCATTAGTTCTTTTATTGGCTCTTATCTGATCTGGCCAGTAACACCTCCTGTATTAGGGTGTCTACTCTGCATGAAGGAGCAACAGAGACCCCATTAGACAGCAACATTATCAGTCTGGGAGGAGGGGAGTGTTAGATGTACTAATAGATTTAAATGAAGAAATTGAAGCCAAACTCCAGCCAATACTTCATAAGCAGTTAGAGCCAGGGTGGATAAAAACTGATGATATTTAAAAAAAAAAAAAGCTGATTTTTTTTTATTTGAAATCAGATTTTTATTTTTTTATTTTATCAAATTAATTTAAAAAAATGCTTTTGGAGTAAATATCTATCTAAAGATAGTTTTCTACTTAGGTAACATTAATAATTTAGTTTTTTCAGCATGAAATGGAGCTTAGTTAAGTAGCATGAGGCTGTATATTCTGCAATATTTACATTTTTGGTAAACTCATTCAATGAATCCTGAGATAACATGCACTACCAGCAAGAATGAGTCCTAACATTTAAAGAGCACCTGTCATTTCAGATCCATCATGGCAGCGCCTGTTAGTGGGCATCCACTCACCTGCTGCTGCCACGTCCCTCACCTTTTAGCGGATAGAATTGGATGTTGGCGGGTGTCAATGGACACAGATCAGTACTGTTTGCTCTGGTGCAACGGTTTAGAAAGTATTCAAGCCAAGAAGCAACAATAGTTGAAGTATATGTAAAGGCAAAACTTTTTTTTTTTAGTTTTGGATAGAGGGGAGAGAGATTAGAACACCTGTCAGTTTTTATTACTGTCTGTGTCCCAATTAGGGACATTCACCCTCTCCATTTGTCCTGCTTAACATTATCATTGATAGAGAAAGTAAAAGAAAGTCACAAATTTTAGGTTGTCTCCAGAAAAGTAGGGAGGGGAAATCTTTCAATGGAGACACTAGTTTTGGTAACCTGGGGGTCCCAAAGGAATTCCCTTAATTTTCAGGGATTTCCTCTCACTTCCTGTTTTGGCTATGGGACAGGAAGTGACAATAAATATCCAAAATAGCACACAGATGGAGAAGAAGAAAAAAACATTTGACAGGGGTTATTAACCTCTGTCAAAAAAAAAAAAGTTTTGCCTACAGTTCTACTTTAAGCAACTGGCATTTTCAAAAAAAAAAAAGTCAACTATAGTAGGCTAGTATTTCCATTAGAACAGGTTTATGTTAAACAGGCCACACTGGTAGAATCAAATTTTTTTTAGATGAACAAATTCCATGGCAACTCTGTGGAAAACATTGCCCACTGAGAGTGGAGGACAGGTTTGGGAAACATGACACTATTGGATAAACACAAGCAAAGCTCAGAACTGTCAATGGCCTTGTCAAGATGGAATGCTAGATAGGCATTTATAATAACCAAATACGTTTCACACATTTACAATCACAGTTGCTTAGTACCAGTTACTAATCTGGTGATAATAATAATATGTATAATACCACATATGGGCCAAGATGCCTGTTTTTTCCTTACCTTTGGACACCCTTGGAAATTCCAGCCTTCTTGCTGACCAGTCTATCACTGCAGCAGTCCACCAACCTCTTGAGTGTATAGAGACATTCCCGGAATGTAGAGAAGAACGGATAGTGACTGATGATGCAGAGAGATGTCAGGGTGCTGTTACGAGAGCGCTGGACTACTTTAGACAGTCGTTTTTGGTGAGGAGAGTGATTGATATCAGATGCAGACTCTGCCTGTAAAGGGTGGCCTCCATCCGAGCCCTCAGACCCATTCTCCGAGGCTGGCTTGGGCTGCTTGCTCCTTTTGTCTTTTGGAATGCGTTTCTGAAAGGAGCGGTAAAAGTTGACACATATTCCGTAGCGAATAATTCCACTGTCTTTATCAGTAAGCGTGAAGACGAAGGAAGTGTCATCTCGTAAGCTCATGCGCTTCTGTCTCACACTGAGACATCCTTCCGGCTGGCAGAAGAACACCACATCAGGAGGCAAAGGAAAGTCATGGTAGTCCTCTAAGGGGTACCTGCGGAGCAACTCCGGAGTTTGAGCAATGCTGTCACTGCTTGGTTGCCTGATGTGAGGAAACAGACTTGGTTCACAAAAACAGAATTTTTACCATGTAAAATACAGCAAGCAAAGGTGGGGTAAGAGAGAAAGTTAAAAGGACACGGGATGAATTTGGGGGGGAAAAAATATAATTTATAAAGCGTGGAAAATGCAGTATGACAAATGGCGGACAGATTTATGCATTGATCAGTAAGGTGTACATGCATCTGTTGCAACTCCAATTTAAGCATCTCTCCTGTGAAGTGGCAGAGCTTTACAGGCGGAGAAGTTATTTGAAGAAGTTGAAAGAGTAAGCCTGAGTTCACACATATGCCTTTGCGATCCACTGTGGGTGTCAATACAAAGTTAACGGCACCCCAAATGTATCGCAACGCAGTACGGGTTTCCTGCACCAGATGGCCTGGTACAAAACGACCATGCGATCCAGTTGTGGTGAGGCTTCAAAAAAGGTTCCTACACTTCTACGGTATGG